>CM040431.1:22749819-23429819 GCA_022702705.1 Papilionanthe hookeriana x Papilionanthe teres | reverse complement strand
AAATGATAGAGAAAACTAGAGTATTTTACAAAAGTACCATTTAGTATACAAATGTCATCTTCTTCATCAAAACAAATGGTGCAATAGATTAGACTACTTGTTGGGACGAGAAGGATCTTTTTGTCAACTTTGATAGGAAAATACAAAACATGTTATGGATATATTTAAGGTTCCATTTTTGAAACCTTGTGAAAGTAGGTCTAATACTGCTAACCAAATTATGTTGTTAAGTTAGTAGTATGTTTACTCTGAACAAATGATGTATTGAAGTACCAGTTATTCTTCGTGATTTTTAAGCATTCAACACTCGATTGGTTCAATAACTTGTCATAGAGGGTAATTGCCATATTTATTGATTTCAAACCTATGCTCATTATGCAATTTTTAAGTGTGTAGAAGTCATAGAAGAGCTCTCAAATTCTATTATGAAATCTATATAAGCTAGGGGAGCCCTTAAGGGTCTTCCTTATCCAAAGAACGACGTTAAAAGTTAGAGATCTTGAATAGTTGAACAGATAGTTGTACATGCTACACTCACCCAATGAAACAAACAATGTTCCTTATAAAATACTCTCAAGTTGTAATGCATGAAGACTCGAGTTGAGTTATTGAAGCTAGCCACCAATCATATATCCCATTGCATAATATAAATATTTGTCTGATGCTTATTGGATGGACACTGATGACTGCATCATCTAAAGAGATATTTTATCCAAGTCAACTGTGAAGAAGCTGCCTTATAATAAGGTGAGACCAAACTTTGAAAAGCCTTGAACTTACGCTTTCTAGGAGAGTTGAACTCGACCCATTGAAGAACTCAATATAAAGTGGCAAATTTTTTGTCGGGTAGAAATGATGTCACCTTTTTATTCATCATTCACCTTGCTGGACTCTATTAAGGGTCTATTTGGGACCACGGTTGCACAGCGTCGCAGCGGCGGGACATGAAATGTTATTGTTTGGTTCGACTTCCCACTTGCGACGAGACGCAAATTTGACATAACACGCGCCGCGGATCGAACCTTGCGGCCCGTGGTCGTGGGGGGATGTTCGGAGCTCTTTTCCATAATATCTCTCTGCCCTAATAAATATTCAACTTCTCGATGCCAAAGCTGTCATGGTCCCCTTCCTTCACACTGTCACGTGTGTTTGATTCATTCGCTCGACTCTGAATCGCGCTCCTCCCTCACTGTCGACTCATTTGTCCTCTTCCCCCATTCCTCTCGCTCCCTCGCTCTCTCACTCTCTGTCGCTCCCTCCCTCACTCCCTCACTATCACTCCCTAACTCGCTAGCTTACTATCGCATGATCAAAAAGTTTTCCTTCGTAATAGATGTATATTTACATCATGGAGCTTACTGTGATAATTTTGTTATGAATTGAGCTTCAGATATTTCCCTCAATGTCGCTGTTAACTGTGATATGACAAAGTTTGATTATTGAAGAGGGAAGTAGAAAGCTGCTTCTTCTGTTAACTGTGATATGCGTTTATTGTAACAGGAAAAAAAAAGATTTTGTTTGATCAATCTTCAAGGATTTTGTAAACTATATTTCTTGACTATAGCTTTGCTATGAATTGTATTTAGCTGAATATGTGAAATAATATATAACAGGTGAGTGCTTCGAGTGTGGTAATTGGTAATTCTACTTTCTTGAAATGCTTGCACTGTACTGTATTTGTTTTAATAAACAGTGGTAGAATGATAATCTTCTCACAAACAACTGCCCACAATTATTTTTACACGATTCAGAATAAACGAGACAATCAAATTCCCAGAATACAGCAATCGAAAAGCTTAAGAAAGCTAGTAATTGCTCCAAACAAACCCTAACAATCTCTATTGTTGAAGTAGTTGGGGCCATCCAAAATAAAGGCTACTTTTAAAAACTAACACTCATGAATGTTAGAAGCCACTACATGATCTAAAGACAAACTTTATACTATTGAAATTATAATCATAACACCGATAAGTGTCAAAACTCGAGGAATTGAATTGGAGAAGTGACAATAACAAAAGAAATTAAAAGAGTCTATGATCTCAAACAAATAATGAAAATATATTATTTTTAGTTTAAAAATATAATTTCTTATCTTTATTGAAGAAATAAAAAAATCACCTTTATATTAAAATTTTTATTTTGAAATAATACTGAAGTGCATTCTTTATTCGCAATGCATAGATTAAAATATAATTGAATAATTTGATAATTAAAATAATTAAACTATCAAAGACTAATTAAATGAGCTATTTATTTTGGAAGTGAAAGATTTATGACATATATCAAACAACTACATTTCTTCGAAAATTGGATTGGCCATTTTTAAACCATAGTTAATAAACATAAAATAAATTTGTTGATCTATTCCATAGATTTGAAAAATTATTCTAAATACACACATCAAAGACCAAGTATTGTTAATAAATATACTTAAATATGACCCTTTTAAATACATACTTCAAAAACCAAGTATACTTAAAGATGAAAATAACATTCGCCGTCTGTGGGAATCGAACCCACGACCACATGGTTAAAAGCCATGCGCTCTACCGGCTGAGCTAAGACGGCTACTTATACTTTTGTTTAGTATATTAATTTTAACATGTAACAAAAAAATTTATACATATTATTTGGTTAATATTGTTTCTTTATGAAATCTTTCGTATAATATTCACGTAATAATAACTTATTATTGTTAGAACCATTAAATACGCATTACTAAATATCCTTTTTTTGTGATTTTTCTTTTTTTACTTCGCACGACAGTAATATTATTTTCCCTAGATATGAAATTTATGATACAATTGGAGGATCTCTTGTTCCAAATAATTCCTTAAATTTTTCACAACATAAAAATCATCAAAGATATTTCTTTTAGGACTTACCGGTTCATCCATGCGGCCTTTTATTTTGGTGAAATAGAAATCAAAACTACTAAATTTGATGAGATGATCCCTTATAATTAGACATTTTCTCACACATTTAAAAGAAAAATAATACAAATTAAATAGATGCATATACATAATATTTGATTTGAAATAAAATTAATTCAACATAAAACCAACAATGATTGGCCGGAGTTGTCTTCAATGAGTTGGTCACATTAAATGCCGACCATATTATGATCAGATTTAATGAGTACATGTTTGATTCGACTTATGTTAAGAAAGACAGTTAGATCTAAAAAGAATTGACATGTTATATAAAAATAATATAAATCTATTAAAATTAGATAAAAAAATAAAACTTAATAGGACAACAGAGAGAAAAAGGATTCATGTTGCCCAACCTAGTTAGTAGGGTAAAGGATCACTGTTGGTCAATAGACCCAACAATGATGGGGCGGGGGCGGCAAAACCATCGTGGAAAAGCAATGATGCCCCACGGTGACATCAGGTGAAATATAATATTTTCAATAAAGTTAAAATTCTTCTTGATCAAGCTACTTCCTAATATAATCAAAATGAACCATCAATACATCAACCAAAAAATTTTCTTTCTTTATCCAAACAGGCCAAATAAATTACATTATAAATGCCGTAAAAAGGATAAAATATTAGTCTGGTCCGGATGCAAGCTACGTCCACCAAAGTTTGTGTTTTCCTACTCCGCTCCTTCTGGTGGATCGCAGTTATTGTCCGGACGCTTGACTCGCATTGAATTTAATGGCATGTATGTAAGTTTTCCTAAGATGAAACTGTAGATGATTAGAAGTTCAACTATCTTTGAGATAGTAGTTCCAGAGGACGGCTAGTAAACCAACTAGAATTATTTTAGATAGTAGTTTAGGCCCTAAAATAGATGAAGATGTTGATAATGGTGAAGGAGATTCTGGTGCTTTGCCTTTTAGTTTTGAAGCCAACTTGGTAAAGAGCAGAGGAATTAGTCCAGGTTTCTCTGAAGCTGCAACAAAGAGAGTTGATTATGTTTGCTGTTGATAAATATACCGAACAAGTAAAAATTGGTAGAAGGAAAGGTATTGCTCCTCGTAGATTATACAGATAACCGTGATATAGAGATATCAATAGCCCTTAAAGCCACTCCGAGCATTATAAAAATTGAAATTCCATTTTTCCTCGGTTGAGAAAAGTTTTGACTTGAGATATTTGTTAAAATCAAACTTTCATGCGTAGTTTGCTGATATTTGATTTTTTTTTAACTAAATTAAATGTATTTTAATTAACAGAATATATCTCATTGGTAAAAAACAAATAACATTTCTCAGCTAACAAAATACAACGCTTCAAGGCCAGAAACATTGACATGTCCTTTATCATACAAATATAACGACAGAAACAACAACAAGCCTTTATCCCACAACGGAAATCCTTTTTCTTTATTGCGTCCTATTGAGAGTTATATTTTCATTTAATTCTAATAAATTAAGGTACTTTTTTATACAATACGCCTAAGTCTTTCTGGGTCTATCTTTGCCTTTTTTAACATAAGTTGAATCTAAACATGTAGTCTCCTACCTGGATCATCAGATGGTCGACGTTTAATGTGAACAAACCATCTAAGGTGACTCCCTAATGTTGTCTGCCATTGGAGCTATACCAACCCTATCACAGATATATTCATTTCAACTTTTTTCTCTAAGTTTCAAGCCACTCATCCACCTAAACACCCTCATCTCGGCAACACTTACCTTTGTTTTATGCTTCTCTTGTAAAGGCCAACATTCTGTATCATAAACCATTGCAGGTCTCACCACCATCTTATAAAATTTTATTTTCAATCTAAGCAATAGTTTTCTATCACACAATAGGCCTGAAACATTCCTCCACTTCAACCAACCAACTTGAATTCTACCAATAACATCCTCATCTATATCACCATCACTTTGAACAATAGACCCGAGACATCTAAAGCGCTCACAACTTTTAATGATTTGATCACCATACTTATAACTCTTCACTAGAGCTACTACTACTAAAATTACATTCCATATATTCAATTTTACTTTTTGCTAAACTCCAAAGGAATTCTCTTGGAACTTTATCGTAAGTATTTTCTAAATCAATAAATATCATATGTAGATCCTTCTTATTCCCTCTATACTTCTCCATCAAACCTCTCAAAAAATGTATATATCTCATGGTAGACTTGTCCAACATAAATTTAAACTGATTCTGAGAAATCTTTGTAAAATATCTTATGTTCAATTACCCTCTCCCATAATTTTAAAGTATGACACATCAACTTCATTTCTCTATAATTTGCACACTCTTGTGCATCCCCTTTATTCTTTAAAATGGCAACCAAAATACTCTTCCTCCGTTCCTCATTCATCTTTTTAGTTTTAAAAAATATATTAAAGAGTTTGGTAAGCCAAAAAATTCTTAAGTATTCTAAATATTTCCACACTTCAATAAGGATATCATCAGGTCCTACTAATTTCCACTAATGAAATTAAAATAAATAGATTGATTGCATTGAGGTTAATCAATGTTTGAAGTGATGCTTTTGATAAGAATAAACATGAATATTCCTACCAAATCTACTCTACTATACAAGTTCAGCTCATACAAATTTAGCATTTGATACTCAATTTAGATATAATTTCTAGGCATCCTATATGTTACTCTATGAATAATCACAATCACTTTAGTTGAGCCTCTAAACAACTAATCGAAATAGGACAGCCTTGCCAGTGAGCAAGACATCTAAAATCCACCGCTAAATGCGAACAATTTCTAATCTAGAATATAGCTTTGAGAGCACATTGCATGGAAGTATCTAAAAGAGAATTGCATGTGAAATCACAAGGCAGAGGTGGAAGTCGAGTAAAATTAAGGAATTGACAATAGGCTCATGATAATAGGCCAAATCAAACAAATTGAAAACTAAATTTATACCATTTTTTTTTTTAAATTTCAATCTATAAGCATTAGTTTCAATGCACTAGCAATTAGCATGTTTCCTAGTATATAGTGGAGGATTGGATGTGAACTCATAAAGAATAGCTTGAAGAAATTATCATCTAGAATCGATGTGTTTTTTAGCAACAAGCATTCCAAATTCAAATTCAAGACTATTGAGGACCCTGATTTCAATTTATTATCTATAATCCAACTATATCAAAATTGGTTCAATCGGGATTCGATCAAGCCATTGAGACACATTTGGAGGCGTTGGATTGTCAATTGAATGATCAAATGAACACAAAATTTGACGTATTTATAATCAAATCGAACGTTTTGACGAGAGAAATCCAACGAGTTTGAGATCATTCAATTCCAAAGTCATTAAAACACTCAAATCATAAAAAAAATCATCTATAATCAAGGGGATCAATATGGACAGTTTGATCATATGTTTAGGACAATTATGCGCCAAAAAACCAAAATGCCCCAAGCACAAAGGCTAAAAATAGAACCCTCTTCACTTAAGAGACAGGAGAAGAAGAATATAAAATCCAAAACTCATCGTGGACTGAACGCCAACGATAACTACCAACCTCCATAACAGCTGGCCACTATCAACTACTGTCGACCACCGCTCGTCAGCCATCATCGACCACCACCGAGTGTCATTGCCTGCAACCGCAGACCACTGGTCACTGACGACCCTTGCTTGCAGACGTCGTAGTCCAAATATGGTCATTGTGCCTAAAACCTGTGTTGAAAACACGAGTGACCACTAGCATCCGTAGCCACCAACCACCATCGAGCACCGCATCACTTTTGCCACCATTGTCCTCTGACGACCCTATTTGTAAACGTCGTAGTATGAATACGGTCGTTATGCCTAACATTTGTATTAAAAACCCGATGATAACCACAGACCTCCGTAGCTACCGACCACCATCGACTACTGCTCGTCAGCCTTCATCGACCACCACTAGCAGTCATTGCCCACTGTCATCGACCATTGGCCACTGACGATCCTTGTTTATAAATGTCGTAATCTGAATACGGTCATTGTGCCTAACACTTGTATTGAAGCCGTAGCCGACAACCACAATTGGCCATCGTCAGTCGACCACCACCGGTTATCACCACGAGACATTGGCAACCACTAGCTGTCGTTGACCACTAATTTACAAACATCGTAGTCCAAATATGACCATTATGCCTAACACCTGTATTGAAGACACGACGAGTAACCACTAGCCTCTGTAGCAGCCAACCACCATCAACCAGTGTCCATCGACTATCACCGAGCGTCACTGCTTATTGCCACAAACTATCGGTCGTTAGAGACCACTGCTTGCAATAATTGTAGTCAGTCTACAATCTCTGTAACCAACTACCACTATTGCAGCCACCAACTATAACCTTTGTGGCTGATGATTAGTTTTTCCCAACTACAACCTCTGTGGCCGACTGCTGCTCTTGCAGCCACCAACTACAAAATTTGTGGCTAATTACTATTGTTGCGAGGCCTTACCACGCACTTTTGTGGCCGATTGTTGCTATTGCAACCGCCAACTATAACTTTTGTGGCTAATGACTAATGACAACCAACATTACTTTTAATAAGGATATAAACTTTATTGCATCTTCAAAACAAAAGTCGACATGTGATTGCCATGTTCCAATAGAAGGTATCATTATCAAAGTTAACAGCCCAAGGGATTTATTTCATTATAAATATTTATTATATCCAGCATTTTTGATGGACAATCTGAAAATATTTTCTCGCCACTTAATCAATAATTTTCTCATTTAATCTTTACGATTTGTGTAATATAGTTTAAAATGTAAATATCTTAGGATGGATTCATAACATCATTTTATTACCTCGCAGCGCAGGAATTGCTTTCCATAAACTGGAGCTCAGATTAGTTAGTGGCATGCTTTTGAACCAAGAAATTATCAGCCTAAAAAGTAATACCATCACATCATGTGATCTTAAAATAGGCTTTGAAAGCTACTTCTTATTTAGGTCATTTACATGCATACCACCCAATTCCTCTAAATTTACATATGTAACACCTAAATTTACTTTTAAAAGGTGAAATACAATTTTTTTTTTTTTTTTTGCATTCATAAAGTGCCATACATTTAAAAATTAAAGTTTAGGTGTTAGATATGTCAATACATAGGACTTGGGTGGTATGCATGTAAATCTTCTTTTTTTATTTTTGAGGGGTTCCGTATGTTTACCGCTGTAAGAACCATTTTGATTTAGTTTGGATCCTTTATTGGTTACTAAAACTCTGGCATGCGCTCCTACCACACATGCTCAAACAATGCAACATTGCATAATTTATCTACAAGTTGACTTCAATCACTTACAGGGATGAATCCCAAAAACAATTGTAGAAAAATTTAAGCTAAGCTGGCACACAATGTATTACTGCCCTTGATCTCTCATTTTAATGCACATAGCTCATTACGATATAATCTAAACAACCAAGTTTAACTTTAATAACAAATTATAAGGTATTAGTGTCTCTTGAAGTATTCGTAAGGTTATGCAAATCGTTTTGATGACGCCAATGAGAGCTATTTTAATAGTCACGTCTAAGGACCATCAAGTTACAAAAACAATGAGCCAAAAGCCAAAATAGTCCCCTAACTCTGGGAAAATTTCTTTGTACTGTGTCATTCTAGTCCCAGAGTTTGTAAGCATGCTAAATTAGTCCTCAAACTTCTTATAATGGGGCTTAAATAGTCCTCCATGGGAATATTTCAGCTAATAAAAAGGGAATATGAGGACTAAATTAACACTTTTATAAACTATAGAACCAAAATGACACAATACAAAGAGTTAGGGGACTATTTTGATACTTTTCTCAAAAAAAAATTCTCCTTCTTAGTTTGTTAACATTAGAACTATTGTTGTTTGTGGCTTACACATGCTGGATATTAGTTCTATACAAATCAAATAATATGGCCATAATCCATAGCATTAAACTCACAAGTCCTTCGACGAACTCAATTGAACAAAAAACATAAATGGCTGCAATTATGTACAATTGAATATATCAAAGATGCACAAATGATGCATTTAACCTAGTAAGATAAACAATACTTGCAGGCAGGATATCCAAGTTCCACATGCATCAGCCAAGCTATTCAGGCCTACATAATATATGATATTAACAAGCTATTCATTGGCAGTAGCAGTTTAATTTTCCAAATGAAAATGAGTAGAGTGTCAAACGTAAGATCAGAATTTTCCATTGCTTTATTTCACTTCCCGCTTTCGCTTGAGTATATCACACAAATTTCTTTCCTTACTTGTTCCCGCCTTTCGTTCTAAGGACTCGTGCAATCTCCCAAGATATTCCTTTCCTCTTTCTTCTCCCGCGTTAGTTGTCGAACAACCTCCCTGCCCTATTAAAGGGATTTGAAGGCTAGGGCATCACAAAACTCCTCCTTACAGTTTCGGTTAGAGCTAACTATGAAAGGAAAGACGGGATTGTGACATACAGAGACTTCTGAAACTCTTTATCTTTCTCCTCCAACTGCTCAGCTGCATGTCCCATTCACTCGCTACTATTAGAGCCCCACACTTAGCCAAACCTTCCCTGGAGCTAAAAAATAAAACACCTCTTATCCCTCTTGCTTGCAACCGCCACCGATAACAGTCAACCACAGTTAGAATTCTTTATTCCATTTCTTGTGTGCACTTAGTATGCATGTTCTTTTGGTATTAATTATATAAATATATATGTATATTATTTAATATGATCACACTTTATACTGTTCTATTAGATTATTAATTTAATTTATTCAATAATTATTTAAAATAAATTTTTAAGTAGTTAGTGAACTTTAAGTTAAAATTAATTATCTACCGAATATTATCATTATTAGTGAAACTATTGTGATAATAAAATAATTATTTTATAATAATAATATGTCAATTATGTTACACAATTTAATAAATATTATGTTTGATACATTTTATCACATAATTATTTACATTTTAAATTTCAATTGCTTGACATACCAGTCAGTGTTGGATAAACCATTAATAAATTTGGAGATTGGCGTTCGACTCGAGGTAACTTACTATTTTTTTATTATGGGATAAAGGTAATCTTCCTAGTTATAGGTGTTATCTTTGCTATTAGTATTAGATTCCCAGCCAATTGTAAATTTGTAATTCATATCCTTGAAATTATGTAAATAAAAATGCAGTAGATTTTATTTATTATTAATAATGAGTTGCATAAGTAACTATTCCTATTTTATTGCTGCAAATTAATTACTTATGTCTCATATTTTCAACATTTAATGTTTCTTTTATAAACTTGATGTGTTAAAACGTATTACTGCAAATTCATAATTGTTTACAAATATTGGTGGACATTTTGTGATAATATTGTTGTGATTTGACTATGATGCATGAAATATAACTGAAATTATAATATTATTATGTCGGTATTAAACTCTTTTGTTATAACAAGCCGGATCGATTAGTCTTTAAGAAAATCAGTGAACTCCCATGAAATTTGTGCCTGTCCTTCTTTGTTTCAGGGTGTCATAGAAAATCGAACATATAAACATAATTACAAACACACACATACACCCCTACAACAATTGTATATTATAAGGTAGTGTTAAAAGATTATTAAACTCCAAATGTATAAACACAACTGAAATATCTATATATATAATTGCATGTGTTCAATTCACTCATAATCATGATCATAAGTATTTGATGCTATTTGAAACTTTCTGTTATATATATATATATATATATATATATATATATATATATAGTAAACTGTCGTTGAAAAAATGAGCCGTCGTCTTCTCCTCCGCTCTGTTAGGGTTTCGCCTCATGGCGATTAGCATCCTCTACAGTCCTCCTCGCGTCGCAGCTTCGTCGTCGTCTTCGCCATCGTGGCTAGACATCTTCGTCGTCTTCGCCATCGAGAGTTGGTATCGAGCAACTCGTCTGCTACAGGCGAACCCTAGCGTCTGCTACGGTCCTCGCGTTGCAGCTTCTTCGCCATCAAGACTTCGTGTCGAGCCGCTCGTCTGCTATAGGTTCGTGTTGAGCTGCTCCCTGCTGCACTCGATTCGATTTCCCGCGTCTCCTTTCTTCTTCTGCTTTGTTTGCTGCCCTCTCGGAGGGTCATACCCCTGCGATCCTACAGGTCCTCAGCTTCCATTAGCGATTCCTGCAAGCTCGACGGGATTCTCTCTCGTCTGCGGGTTTTGTGCAGCCGCAGAAACGGCCTCGGGTCGATCCCACGCCGCCTCCCTCGCTGGCGATAACCTTGTCCGCGCCCCTTCACGTTCTAACATGTTTCCACAGATATTCCATGATGCATTCAAGCAAGGCGTCGAAATCGGGTTTCTCAAAAAAACATCCCGTAAAGACGACAAAACATGCAATCTGTCTCACAGAAGAAGAGATCTACATCATAGTTGCACTTCGCCTACTGTTTACTGCGGTAAGTTCCTTACTGTAATCCTAAACTCGAACCGATTCGAAAGGAATTTGAGCAAACGAAGTTGCAATTGAAGTCGGAAGATCGGAAGACTGGATGGTCGACACGCTCTCATCCAATTAACTGGATGATGGAGATTACGCCCTAGTGTTCTTATGAAGAATCTTCGTATAGACATCGGGTGACGAAGGCGTGCTGAAATGGACGGTGGATTTTGACCATTGTACTGAACCTCCCATCATTCTAGTGTCGCTACGCTTCCTAGATTTGCAGGTTCATTTTTATAATCAAGAGCTTCTCTTTACTTTCGCAAAGATATATGAAATGCCACTCCACGCTGATCCGCCTACAGAGCATCTATCTAAACCTTCTGAGGCTAGAATATTGATAGAACGGGACATTACGTTACCATTCCCGAAAGAAGCTGATGGATTGATACACAACATCGTAGATTTCTGCAACCTGCGGAATCTCGACATGCGCACTTCATCTACACCCATTGCCGTATGTTTGGTCACTCCCACCAACAGTGTTACCACCTGCATCCGAATCTTAAACCTCCCCATACAAACGCTACTGGGCCACACATTCCTGCGACGGATACACCGTCTTACTCACCGCCAGTGATACCCACTACTGTTTCAGAACAGGTTGAGAAGGATCGACCCTTGGAGGAGCATCAGGTTGTTGCCACTGATAAGCAGGATGAGGTCATCTCTCAGCCTTCTTCTACTGAGACAGCTATACTACCATCTCAAGTACCCACTACTATGGAGAGAGTTCAGGCTCCCCACCATGACAGGTCTGAAGATAGGGAAGAAACAAACACTCATAATCTGATGATGGAAAAGATGTCTACTACTACTGAGGAAGAACTACTGCTTAATAGTACCTTGGTTGTTCTACCCGCTCAAAGGGTAGGAGATTCTCAAGTATTGGAACCGATCACAGAAGCAGTTTTTCCCACTTCGGATCAGACTATTCACTCTTCTGAAGAAGAATGACAAGTATATACCTCCCGGCGGAAGAAGAAGGCCGGTGGTAGTATCCCACTTGGAAATTTAATGGATGATATTTTAGTCTCCCCTGGTAATGGAGAATCATTTCAGAATTTGAACTATGGATGCGCTACATTAATCAAAGATAGAGAGAAGCCTTGGCGACCTTGTCCTCTTTAGTTGCTTGTTTCTCTTTTGTTATATCTTTTGTATCGCTCTGTTTGAGCTTTATTTCTTTCTTATGAGTCGTGCTCAATGTGTTTGGACCCTCTCATACTACTTGTGTTGTACCCATTTTATTTCAATGAAATAGGTTCTAGTGGCCCTTTTACAAAAAAAAAAAAAAAAATATATATATATATATATAGAGTAAACCGTCCATTTTATTGTTCATTCTGGCATGCCCCATTTCTTTTGTCGTTTATGTTTTAGTACTCGATCGTTATTTATTGAGTTTGATTAGTCAAACTCACCAGTTGATATTTTTATATAACAAATTCTATTTAGCAACTTGCAGGACCAGCCTTGCAGGATTAGACTTTCAAATCAATATTTCTATTTAGTATTTTCAATTTTACATTAGTTATTGTATTTTCTCATTTAGATTTTGGGTAATTATTTCTTACGGTAATTTCAATTTTGCTTTAGTCAATTTTCCTTTTCTTTCCATTCTATCAGTTGAAGTCTTACTTATGAAATAAAATTTATCTTTTGTTATTTATTTTCGTTATTACTTGCATATCATTTTTCTCTTGAGAATACTAAATTCATTACACCATGTCTTGTGTTATCTGGGTATACCGCCTTTGGACTCGGAGTGTGACAGATGATATAAGAGACCATAGTTGGTATTCAACATCCATTATCGTTGCATTTCATATCTCTTATCTTCTTATGAATGGATATGAGTTATGTTAATCTAATTAGTTAATTATTTAGTTGATTTTGATTTTGTGTATATCATTTATTTACAATGGCTTCAAAGAAAAGTGGTGTTGTAGTCGCTCGTGCAATAAAAGTCCTGAAATCTACTATAGAAATGGCACATATCTCTAGGGTCATCGCTCCCCTAACCACTATCATGTTGATGCTACTCAAACCATCGAGGCTACCGGAGCACCGAAGTACCGCCGCTTAATATGATGACTCTCATTGAGATGGTGATATGAAACATTACCCAAGCACTACAAACTAATATGGCTGCTCAAATCGCGCAAACACTTCAAGCAATGCAACAACTCACTCAATTGACTCCGCAAGCAGCTCAATCCGTACCAATAGTTGCCATCTTGGAAGCTCAAGCAAACCATCCAGTAGTGATAAACAATGGGAGTGTCATGGATCAAATGATGGACCAATTTTTAAGACACCCTCCTACGTTCAACGACACTGTGGATCTGATCGAGTCCGATGCATAACTTCATGATTTTGAGAAGAGGCTTCGAGGTATAAAGTGTCTTGAAAACTATAAGGTGAACATTACAACATTCCAATTGCATGAATAAGCTGATGATTGGTGGAAGAGTCAACGTCGCAACACTTTCGGCAATAATTTCTTAGGCAGATTTTAAAAGATTATTCATGGAGCAATATGTTCCTATGACGGACCGTCCCACACTGATGAACGACTTAAGAAAGCTGGAGCAAGGAATGAAAACAATTCGACTTTGATTGACAAGCACAAGGATCAAAAGATCCACCACCAACTTTTTTTGGCCTACATAGAAGATATTCGAAAGAGTTTGTTTGTTGTCAAGTGTACTACCTATAGAGAATTAGTGGATCGAAATATACATGCCGAGCTGGAGCTTAGCGCTTGAGAAGAAAAGATTGTAGCAAAAAAAAAAAAAAAAAACGCAGATGCTCAGGCGCAAGAAGAATCACAAAAAAACACCGGGAGAAACCAAATGCAATTCTAGTTACCCTCACTGTGGGAAGAAACACCCCCGAGCCTTGCAAGCAAATCACTGACAAGTGCTTCAACTACTACAACGCCAATCACAAGATCAAGGATTTCCCTTTCCCGACCCAAACTCAGCCCACATTAAACCAAAAGATCACCTTCAAGCAGCATAATAACGAGTGTCGTAAACCTAATAAATATCGACACCATAAGCAAAATGGAAAAGGACAAATTAATATTACTTCAGGCCCATCAACAGTCACAGTAAGTGATGGTGTCTTAGCCATATCAGCAACATCCTCCTAAAGTGCAATACCAGCAGTACCACAAG
This sequence comes from Papilionanthe hookeriana x Papilionanthe teres, assembly GCA_022702705.1. Taxonomy (NCBI): domain Eukaryota; kingdom Viridiplantae; phylum Streptophyta; class Magnoliopsida; order Asparagales; family Orchidaceae; genus Papilionanthe; species Papilionanthe hookeriana x Papilionanthe teres. Next base: position 23,415,228 of record CM040431.1, on the reverse strand, counting down.
TCATCATTAACATATCAATCCCATCAATAGTGCAGTACTTGTCTCGACGACCTTAATCTTCATAACAACCCAGACAAGCAATTCCACCTCAAGCATTTGGTATGACCAACAAAAAGACCATAAAGCTTCTAACATGGTGACATTTTATCTGTATATTTTTGCAACCGACAGTGATATTGTTTGACTATGGGATATAACGTTCATTCATATCGTACAAATTTGTATCTAATATATAGATTCATTTATTAAATTTTGCATCTATCAATCATGATGTCATCTGACTCATCTTTGACTTTTACTCAGTGGGTTCGTGATTGTGACATGATTATTAATGAAATACATATGTCTACTACACTCATAGTATTCCCACAAGTTGAGTTGATGTAATATTGGGCACGAATTTGGGGACCAAATTCTTTCAAGTGGATAGCATGTAAGATCCAAAATTTTCTTTTCTTCTTCCCTTCCTCTTTCGTTCGAGTAGATCACACAAATTTCTTTCCTTTCTCCTAGCAGCCTTTCGTTTTGAGGAATTGTGTGATCTCCCGCAATATTCAATTCCTTTTCTTCTCCCACATTTGCCGTTGAAATGCCTCTCCACTCTATTAAATGGAGTAGAAGGCTAGGATATCGCAAAACTCCTTACAACCAATGATCATAATTAGAGCTAGCCGTGAAGAGAATGACGAGATCGTGGCATTCAAAGTCCACCGAGACTCTTATCTTTCTCCTCCATGTTTGCATCCACCAGTCCTCTTTCTCTCACTGCTATTAGGGCTTCACACTTAGCCAAATTTCCATGGAGCTGAAACCTAAGACAACTTCTCCCATCACTCTTGCTTGCAATCAACACTGATGAAACTTGCCTTGTGCATGATCGACAACTGTCAACTTAAGTTAGGATTCTACTCTATTCCATTTATTTTATACACCCAATATAGATGTTTATTAATTACGATTAATTTAGTCAATAATTAATTTAGTAAAATTTTTAGTTAGTTACTGAACTTCAAGAAATTAATCATCTACCTAATATTATCACTATTAGTGTAACTATTATGATAATAATTATTATTTGTTTATAATAATAATACCTCAATTATGTACACCTAATTTAATAAATGATTAGGTTTCATACCTTTCATCACATAATTATTTACATTTTTAAATTTCAATTGGTGTAGGACTTCCTAGCTAGTATCAGATAAATCACTAATAAATTTGAAGGGTGACATTCATCTCAAGGTAAATAACTACTCTTTGTTACGGGATAAACATACCCTTCTTAATTATGGCATTATCCATACTATGTGTATTAGATTGTTAACTAATCTTAGGTTTGTTAGTCATATCCTTTAAATTCTATTAATAAAAGTGCAGTAGATTTTATTTATTGTTCATAATGAGTTGAACAAGTAATTAGTCTTATTTTCTTGATGCATAAACTCATACTTAGTTACTCATGTCTCGTATTTCCAAAATTTACTATTTTTTTATAGTCTTTATGTGTTAAATGGTATTATCACAAATTCATAATTGTTTATAAATATTGGTGGACATGTGGTATATTTAATGCTTTGATTGTGATGCAAGAAATATAAATGATATTATAATATTATTATGTTAGTATAAACTCTTTCGTTATGACTAGCCAGACCAACGGGTTCTTAGAGAAATCAATGGATTTATATAAGATTTATGTCTATCTTTCTAAATTTTAGTATGGCGTGGGAGCTTACCGATGATGCGATATTGTAGTTGCTACAGTACTACAGGATTTCACAATCACGGGAGACGGGCCGAAACATACTCGTTTTCATTTTTTATGCTTTCTTTCATATTATCCTTCATCCATTTTTAGTCATTTCCGACATATATGTTTTATTAGAGTTTAGAATTCAATTTTTGGCGTGTGTTTGTTTAGAACAGTTGTCAGCTTCCGTTTTTCCCTTTGAGGGCTCTATCCAAGGGTTTGGGTGGTGCTTCGTTGTATCTCTCTCCCGATGTGGTGTTTATATTCCCTATCCTTTCCACATCCTCCCTGTGTCGCTCCCGACAGCCCTTCATCGTTGCAAATGCCCACAAACAGTCGCACCTTGTTGTTTTCTCTGTAGTTTCCCAAACCAACAACCAGTCCTCGATGCCGCCAACCCGGACAACCGCCCTTTTGTTGTCTTGCAATTCCCCACCCCCGTCACTTCCGCTAACATTCCCCTTCGTTAAAGCAGCCTGAAAACAACATATTCCTGTTGTTTTTTGTTGTTCCAGCCCCCAGCCGTCCATTCCTCTCCGTCCAGCTTGTTTCCCTTATTGCAACTCCTCCCCTTCGCTACCGCCATCCACACCCTTTGTTGTCACCGTGCCTTCCAGCCTTCACCCACTCTTTGCTACCTCGCCAGAGGGCCAAACCCTCGCCGATCACCAGCACTACCACCCTGAGATTCCGCCCTAATTTAATTATTTGTGTCATGTGAGCTGTTATTTCTGATTTACGAGTATCGTGTTGTTATATTTTTCCTTTCAAGTGTGTTGATTGTAACCTCCTAATTGCTTTGAGTAATAATATTTACTTCTCTATTATCGTTTGAGTTAGCTCTAGTATCATTTGGTTTCATAAATGACCTAACCTCATTCCTATTCTAGGATTTTCTAGCATCCGTCTTACCACTCCACCAAAAATTTTCTTTCTTATTTTGAAACCATATCCAAAAATTTGACCTAACCCTAATTTCCCCTTGCTGATTTTCAAAATTAGCAATCCTAAATCAATTATTACCCTCTCTTTCACCCCCCACTCCAAACTCTAGTCATACCACCAGAGAGATGCATGCTTGAGCTTACCCGAGAAGAGATGCAACGAGAGTCGCCAACTAAAGCAGATGCTTGCGCACATTAAGGATGAAATATGAATAAAAATTACTCTCGACCGTGATCTGGAGAGTTGAAAGGAAAAACAAGATAATCTGAAGATGAAGCGAGAAACACAACGCCAGTTCCTACCATCTTACTACAGACAGTGTGTTCAAACCCTAGCTTCAGAGACCGACCACCACATCTTACTACAAAGTTCAACCTTATGATCTTATAGCCAGAGAACATCCAGGAGAACACCCAAGACAACCTAATCAGAGGAAAAATTGATTCAGTATGGAGAACATGTGAAATCAATCCGCACCCCTAACTCTATCACAGTTATGAAGTGTAGCAACTTGCCAGTGCCACAGATTTGGGCATTGCGAATTGGATTGTACAACCAAGAGATTCATTACTTTCAACGATTAGGGAACGGTTGAAGAAATAAATGGTGACTTTCAACGATTAGAGAACAGTTGAAGAAATAAACTTGATTCAGAAAAAGATGAAGACTTCGGAGAGGGTCTCAATTTTTAGCCAACAAGGAAAAGACTATCGATTCTAGTTGACCCCAACAAAAAGAATTGTAATGGGCGTTCTGACAAAGTGTGAGATTGTGGTGCCTCAAGCTAGCCGTTTGTAAGCGTTGAGAGGAGCATCAACAGGACTAGCCTTAGATGTCCAGAGGGCCTATGAGTTTGAAGAGCCGATATTAGACACAGGACAACCCCAAAAAAGAGAAATTCAACCCTTTCAGATCTATAGACTCATCCCTGAGTTGCCTCTATTAAAGGAGGCCCCATATGTCAGAAATGAAGCTCTGTGGTGCCACATCGGGAAAATTCCAGGGAGTTATATAGATGTTAGATTCAGTTCAGAATAATACCCATCATCAGATGTCCAAACAGGAGGGATGAACCCCAACATTAAAATTTTAACTTTAAAGTTTGTTTAAAGAGCTTGATGGGGAAGAAAATTCTTCAACGGGATCTAGGTTCTATCAGTAAAGAAAATGTCTCTCCTGAGTTGTTGGTACTCAGAATGGTGCAACCTAACATAAATTTCATCCCAGAATTGATTCATTCTTGCATACTTTTTTGTCAGATACACTTGGACAATTACGAGAGCAGAAAAAGCTAATTACATATTTAATGACTTGATACTTGGTTCGTGAGGATACTCATCCACGCACAGTTCTAATTACAATTGTGCCAGAACACAATGGAGAATAATTCTAGCAAGATGTACTTTGGAATGTCAATGCCAACAAAATTGACTTACCGGGAGATTACAACGCTTACAATGTGGTCGACCTAACACCATATAATGAGCCCCCCCCCCCCTCCCCAAACCTAAAGAGATTGACATGGAAGCTCACCGCGGATGTTATACTATAGCTGCTATAGTATCGCGAGATTTCGAACTCACGGGAGATGGGCCGAAACAGTTCTGATTTCCTTATGCTTTCTTTCCTATTATTCTTCATTCCTTTTTAATCATTTCCTATATATGTATTGTAGTAGGATTTGGAATTTGATTTTGTCGTGAGTTAGTTTATGATAGTCTTCGGCATCCGTTTCTCCCTTCCAGGACTGTATACAAGGATTTGGGTGGTGCTCCGATTATATCTCCCTCCCAAACTGACCTTTATTTTTCCTACCTTTTCCACATCCTCCCCACGTCGCTCTTGACAACCCTCCATTGATGTAGTCACCCCAAACAACCGCACATTGTTATTTTCCCTACAGTTTCCCCAATCCAGCCACATATCTTCGCTGTCGTCACCTTGGACAGTTGTCCTCTTGCTGTCCCGCAGTTCCTCACATACCCTGTAGCTTCCAATGACATTCCCCCTCGTTGCAACCACCCAAAAACAACCTTTTCCTGCTATTTTCTGTTGTTCCAGCCACCCAGCCATCCATTCCTCTCTTTCCAGCTTGCTGCCCTTGCAGAAACTCCTCCCCTTCCATGTTGTCGTCCACACCCTTTCCTATAGCCGCGCTTTCCAACCTCACCCACTCCTTGCTGCCTCATCGGAGGGCCAAACCCTCGTCGATCACCACCAGAACCCTGAGATTCCACTTTAATATGATATTGTGTCGTGCCTGCTGCTATTTCTGATTTTTGAGTGTCGTGTTGCTATATTTTTCCTTTCAAGTGTTTTGATTTGCACCGCTTAGTTGCTTCAAGTAATGATATTTGTTTTTCTATTATGGTTTGGGTTAACTCCGGTATCATAAGGTGTCATAGAAAATCAACTATACAAATGTAATTATATGTATAAACCTACGACACTTGTATATTACTAGATAGTGTTAAAAGATTGTTAAACCTTGTATGTATAAACACACCTGCTGTGATAATAACCTATAAGAGCATGTGTTTAAGTCACTCATGTTCATGATGATAACATTTGATACTTTTTGAAACTTTTTGTTATATATATGTAGTGAATTGTCACTTTTATTGTTCATACTGCATGTCACATTTCATTTGGCGTTTATGCTTTAACATTATTATTTATTGAGTTTGATTTGTCAGATTCAACTGTTGATATTTTTATATAACAGATTCCATTTAATCATTTACAGGACCGGACCCACAGGATCAAACTTTCTAATTCCATATTTCTATTTAGTATCTTCAATTTTGCATTATTTAGTGTATTTTCTCTTTTGGATTTTGGGTAATAGTTTCTCACGATTATTTCAGTTATGATTCAGTAAGTTTTGCTTTTCATTCCATTGTCACAGTTGAACTCTTGTTTATGAACTAAAATTATCTTTCATTATTTCTTTTTATTATTACTTGCATATCTTTTTTTTTCATGAGAATACAAAATATGTTAAATTCATTTTATCATGTCTTGCGTTGTCGAAGTGCGCCTTCGAAACATGGGATGTGACATTAAAAATGTCTGACTATTTATATGGGGTAATTTTAATCCTAAAATCTATAAAAGTGTCAAATTAGTCTCCAAACTCTATTAATATGATAATGGGAGTTGAAATAGTCCTCCCATCCAAATTCTTTAAACCCCCATTCAAAGAGTTTGCGGACTAAATTGTCACTTTTGTAGACTCCGAGACAAAAATGACTCTCTATAAAGAGTTAGTGGACAATTTTGACACTTTCCTCATATGACTATAATACAAAAAATTAACAACAAAATTCCTACCTAGGAGAAAAAGGATTTATGAGGGTTTTTGGAATGTGCACCGTAAAAGCATCTAGAGTTAAAGGTATAGTCTAGAATAATTTCCTCCATGACATGATATAAAAATGGAGATACTCTCACTTAGAAATAATAGTTAAGAGGAAAATATCCAACAATTAAGCAATTTTTCGAAATAAGAAAATACCTTTACTTCTTGATAATCTCTCTTCTTCCCCGACCCTTCTTCGCAAGACATTAAGCATTGATCCAAAATATAATGCTAAAACTGTACATGTAAATGTGATGACATTATAAGGCATGCTAAAATCAGGAGTTGTTAAGGGTACAAGCAATACTTCTGTATACGCTTGGACAGGATTTCCCTTCTGCAAAATACACGAAAACAAAAAGGTTAAATAACCAACATTTGTAAAAGTATATCAAGTACTATTACCTTCGCCTTATAAAGTGAAGAAAAGGATTCAAATATTCCTCAATAATTAAAAAAAAAAAAACATAACATAGTTTAAATTTCATGGTAACTTTTCTAACGTAAAAGCTGCAGAAAATATATTATGAAAAAAACTGAATAGTATAAATACTGCCATCAAATAGCGTGAGTTCATGATACCTGAAACTTGGATAGCAGAGTGGACTGGTAATGCATCAACTTATCTAACTGATAGCTTCTGCCACAATGAAAGTCAGGAAAAGAGACTAAAGCAGATGGAATGTCAAAGCCCTGATTGGCATCAGGAGGATATTCATCAATGTGTAAGAATCCCTACAATATTAATGCAAAAAAAACTTTTAGGTAAAAGAACGAATGGTCGTATCTAATTAAGTCTTCAAACTTTAGATTAAAGCATAAGCATAGATAGGACGTAATATCTGTAGGAGAATATAATATAATATAGATAGAAAGCTATTGCTCTATAAGGAATGAGAATGGACAAGCCACCTCAAGTGTAACTTCCAACTTCAAACTATAAAAGCGTTTCAGCAGAAATAAAGAGGAAAAAAAAAGGATAAAGATCTACATACATACCACTCAACTCCTATGTATTTACATATCTAACACCCAAACTTTAATTATTTACATAGATGCCAGCTTAGGTATGCATGAAAAAGTGTATTTCACCGTTTTAAAGTTAAAATGGTGCTATTTTTGATGTGATATGAAATATTTAGGTGGCATACACCTAAAAAGTAAGGTTTAGGTGTTATATATGTAAAAACATATGAATAGGGTGGTATGTATGTAAATGCCCCCAAAAAATAAATGTGTGCGTGTGTGCATCATGGCATCAAAAACATTCAACTAGCCATTTCTCGTTTAATGTCTGAGAAAATTTACAGCATTTGAATGATTAATTAGAAGATGATGTAAAAAAGAAGTAAATCTCTAAAACCACTGGATTAAATGCTAATTAGCATGAAAAGTTTTGCAATTTCAATTTATTCTGGTATTATAGTGAAAAGTCCCATAAGTGATGTTATTGAGCTACCTATATGTTCCCTTCAATGGCCGGCGTTCGTCAAATAATTCCACGTAATAACACAAACATGAGTGATTGCCATCGGGTAACTTGGTAAATAACTACTTAGTTATGGCGCTATAGAGAAAATTGTCAAAATATAAGAAAAATTGGTTCATAGATATTAAAACAGAAACAACTTACCTTGTCAAAATCAAGAGTCAGAGTAGCTGAATCCATATTACAAGGAAACTTAAGCATCAATTCCATTGACCCTGATGATAACTTATCCTCGGAAGGAGATATTTTCATCTTCCTCACCACATCTGAAATTATCTGAGCTTTCCCATCAACAAAAATATGCAGCGTATGATAATAAACTTTAACATACCAAGGAACAACCTGGAAAATTACAGCATCCACCCCACAACCATCTGAAGCTCTCAAAAACCGTTCATGCAAATTTGCAGATCGTAAAGTGATAGCAACAGAGCCTCTTTCATTTCCACTTCCCATTAGAAAACGGTTCACGTAGAAAGGTGCACGAGAGCACGTCCAAACCAACGGAATTTTCCAACGAATGCCTAAATCCAAAGGCACAGAGTCATTCAACCCACTGACTTCAAATACATAGAGAAGAGAACTTCTGAGCTTATTCAATGCATTTACTTCTCTGATCTCATTGTTTGGTATCACAGACAATTCAAAAGCTGAATTATTCCAGGAAGAGAAAGGTTTCAGTTTATCTACTTTAAGAGCTAAATCATTCTCCAGTTCAAGAAAAATTCTGCTAGTTTTTGCAAGAACACAATGCCCCACAACCTTCTTCCCAAACAAGGAGTTAAGAGACCAACTAGGTTGAAGAGATCCATCACCCAAATAAAGAGAACTAAGCCTTCTCATACTGGGTTGAAGGACAACGGTGAGAGTCTGTTCAAGAATTATACCAGTAAACTCAGAAGATATCAGTTTTAGCCTTTGGGAGTGATAGTGGCTCTTGTAAATTGAAGGTCTGTCTAATAATAAAGCTATCCCAGCCTTATCACGGCAAGGAAGTAGTTTTAACCAAGGAGTGAGATTCTCAGTGCAAACTGCTTCTCGTGGTAATGCACCATATCGCAATTTGCTTGAATTTGATTGGAAACCCCAAGTTGGAGAAGAATAAGCTGTGGAGGACTCGAGGAAATTGATGGAAGAGCAGAAAAGACCAGAAAGAGCATGGGTTAGATTTTTCCAAGTATGATCAATTGTATTTAGAGGGAGATCAAAGTTTGCCCAAAGCTCAACACCAGGAGGCTTGGCAGTGGTGGTGGAGATTGGATCAAATCCACCCCATTTCTCATAGTTCCAACGTCCTTGTGTGAAAGATAATTCCAACTCCCTTATTTGAAACTTACGTGCCTGCCCAAGCATAATAAATTTTATTACATGTCCACATAGAAGAGGAATAGCGAAAATGTTGAAGAAAAGTTGTTTCTCATTAGGCGCAGTATGATAACAGATTTAAGTTAAATCTTGTCAGATAAAAAATATGACAATTTTAAATCCATGGTTTAGTAAATTCAATTTATTCTCAATCTCTGTACAGTTTTGTCTTAAAATACTAGATTTACTAAATTCTGTTGTTGGCAGGTTTTAGCAAATTCAAATTTACAGGATTCACTAAAGCTATTAAAGCTGTTACCATACAAATCCTTATTCCTACATGCTATTGAACAAGTACAATTCTCTCTCAGTTAAACTAAACTCCAATCAGCAAAGTTCATATAACTATTTTGTGATTCATGTATGCATAAAAAATGTCAAGTTTATAATCCAGTACATGTAGACGAGCAGCATCCTTGAAGCCCAAATAAGCCCCGCAAACTAATATCAATTCAGAAAACTTACGAGAAAAGAAACATATGCTCAAAAACGTATTCAAGAGAATAGAAAGGTAGCATCAGACGCTTAATCACTCTTTGATCCGACTATTGGAGATGAAAAAGCATCTAGCTGCAGGACTAGGCCTTCTAACTCAGAACTATAAATATAAAACCTATTCAAGATCCAAGTAAAAAACCAAACTTTAACCTAATCAAACGGCAAAATCACGAGCAAATATATTCTCATATCTCAAAAAATTAGCAGCACAAGGATCATTAGTCTATTTTTTTGTTTCTGTTATTAAACATTTGTCATAATAATGATAAAAGGAAAACATTTTCACGTAAACAACAAGGACCTCCATTATTTTATCCTTGTTCCATCTGAATTACAAAACCATAATCAACAAAGCAAGAAGTAACGAAACCCCGCGCTATCCAGAGAGGTCTCAATTTAAACCCTTATTATGAAATACTAAAACGATTTGTAAGAGCAAGTACAAAATCCCGATATAAAAATTACAAGGAAGCCAAACCAGCTGTGCGATGGCCTTGGGGAAGAGGTGGTGATGGCGTCCGTTGGCGGCGGAAGGAGGAGCTGAGCTCTGGAAGTGGAAATGGGAAAGTACTTTTCGGTCAGGCAATGGTTTCAGAAGAAGCTCCTCAGTGAACTCCTCCAATCCCTCGCCATGTTCGACCAAAGCTACGGCTAGAAGGCTAAGAGAATTGGAGAGGAAGATAATGAGAAGGAAGGCGGAGGTATGGAATCGCCGGCAGAGTTTCGCCATAGAGGCCTAGTTAAACATTAGGACTTCTCGTTGCCTGACCACCTACGATGACAGGAAGAGCCTGTCGGAATGAACATTAGGCCGTAGCGACGAAAAACCTAATGCTTCCTTAGTGGTCTCTCTGGTCAGCCATTGAGTTTATAGCGATCCATGGATGGATGGGGAGGGAAAGAGCCAGGTCCACTGGAATAAGAAAGAATTAGCAGGTGAGTGTGAAGGTTCTGTTTTTAAGAGCAAAATTAATACAATTACTAAGATTGACATACATAATACAATTATTATGTATTTATATATATTTAATAATTAAATTTTAAACTTATATTTATAATATTAATTTTTTTTGTATTATAAATATAAAAATTAAATTTGATAAATGTACAAAGAAAATGTGTCATTGTGGATCTTGAGGAGATCCTACAATTCATAATAAAGAAAGTACGACAAAGTAGAATCTGCAAACAGAAAATCAAGAGGCCCACTTATATGATCCGACTTAACTTTCCAAGCCAAAACCAAAGGCTAATTGAGCCAAGAGATGGATAAAACGAATGACCGAACGATCCAAATTTGAACCGATCAGACTAAAGCAAGATAGATAAGCATCTGGCTTAACACCGTAAGAAAACTAATTGAAGGTATCAACCTCCTACCTTCTATTAGATCTGAACCAATGAAAGAATACAATTTCTCACTATCACCAACCCTCCGATGGATGCCCTCGAGGCTCCTTTTTAGGGACCAAGAATTGTCAATACAATAGAGTATTACAGTCATCCCACATGCTCTTCTTATCGAGGAACGAGACACCTATCGAGTTACACTGATTCACTATCTACCTAATAGCTTAGTCTCGCCCCCACCGAGATGAGTCATCATTCAGGGATTGAGGGTCGATAATCATACTAGATTAATTGAATCGCCAATGCCAAGCCGACCAAATTAGTCCTGTCAACACAAAGCTAATCAAACACAGCCGACTTACAAAGTCAAGTCAGCTTAACTGACTGGATCAGCTTTACTGAGTTGAAGCCACACAAGCCCAGCTGACCTAGCCGGATAGCAGCCAAGCAATAAGATTATATTTAGGGGTGTAAACGAACCGAACACGAACGAACAGAGCTAGTGTTCGTGTTTGAAATGTTCGAACACATCACTGTTCGTGTTTGGTTCGTTTGCTTATCGAACGAACACGAACTTCCTGGCGAACCGAACACGAACTGTTCGCGAACAACGAGCTTTTTTGGCAGCCCTAGCTTTGATAGGATGCTTCCTCAAAATGAAGCAAATTGATTAGGTATTCTGTACACATCAGGTAACTTATACTTCCTCAAAATGAAACAAACCGAATAAGACATTTAGGGTTTTGAATAGGGTTTTATTTTAATATATAGTATAGTATATTAATTATAATATTATAATATTTATATTAATATAATTAATAGTATAATATTATAATTGTTATTAATAATTTATCATATATTATAATTTATAGAAGTTTAATTATTTAAAATATGATAAATTTTTGTAATATATAATTATTTTTAAAATATCATAAATTTTTTATATATAATTATTTTAAATTATTTTATATTTTGACCAATAACGAACTGAACACGAACTAACACATCCCTGTTCGTGTTTGGTTCGTTTAACAAACCGAACGAAAAAAATTGCTTGTGTTCGTCTCGTTTGCTTATCGAACGAATCGAACACGAACTTTTTGGCGAACCGAACACGAACTGTTCGCGAACAACGAGCTTTTTTGACAGCCCTAATTATATTTGAAAAATACTTAGAATATTATATACAAGTACCGTTAAAGCATAGGAAGAAATGTAATATCACTATATTGTGCCCCTCCCATGTAGAAATCATTTTAAGAGATATGCAAGATCTATTACTATCCATTACTGTTCACTCCTCTCTCTCTCTCTCTCTCTCTCTCTCTCTCTCTCTCTCTCTCTCTCTCTCTCCTTTCTTACATTATAATTCTTATGGTGTAATTCAAAGACAGATCAGGATTCAACATTCTAAAAAATATGGTGAGCGTAGATCATGTCATATACAAGAAGAGGAGTAATACAGAGAACAAACTCATAACAGATACACTAATAATATAAAGTGGACAAGAGAGTTCATGAACCGACAGATCCAGAAGCTGAAGGATAAAATGTTGGAGGCCATTCGAGGGGCATTGGCTTAGGAAGGAAGCAACATCCGCGAAAGGAAGGAGGGTCGTCTAACGGACAAACACCCACTTAGCTTTGGAATTAGGAGACTCCTAGTACTTGAATAGTATTAGATTGATATTGATGACATACATCATTTCGAGCGTATTGAAGTATCCAGACAGCCAGATAATGCATTCTTTCAACAAATATCTGAGGCCAAGCCCTCAAAGAGGTTCAACATCCCTACACTAGAGTCCTATAAGTGCAAAAACAATCCAACATAGTACATAGACTTATTCGAGTTGACTGTCTGTTGAGAATAATTAATGCATTGAAGTGTTTTCTTTTCACTATGCTGAGGGAGTCGGCCCTCAGGTGGTTCAACACATTGTTGTTGGGAGTAATTGCAATTGTTCGATGACTTCAAGCAAATGTATGTGACACAATTTGATATTACTCATAAGCTAAAGAAAAATTTGTAGGACCTCTTGCAGATCAGACAATGGTAGAACAAGAGCCTTTGCTCATTGATAAACCACTTTCAGAAGAAGATGTTGGAAGTGTAGGATATGGAGCCTGCAGTAGCTTATGTTGCCCTAGCTTAAGGGCTAAAAGAAGGACCTTTCTGGTACTATTTAGAACTGTGGGATAAAAAATAACCATATGTTGGCCAACTCCGCCCCTGCTTCTTCCAGAGCAAAGTCTTTCCTCTGTCACCTACAGATGAGGGATTGATCCCGATATTTTTTTATATATAAGGATTTATGAAGTTTACACCACTACTTGAAGATTTTAATCCCTAACAACAGCGCCAAAAACTTGATCCTAAACAAAGTAAGATTTCAATTATATCTTTAAATAGTAGGGATTCTACAAAAGTATATGTATCGTTATTAAGTAATATATGACTTTCTGATTAAGCCTCAAATATCTATCCCACGGAGATCGAGGTTAATCACAACGGCTTTCAAGAGAAATTCTAGTCTACAATAACACGCCCTAGCTTGGAAGGCAGATAAAGTTTTGGTTTTAATTAAATCCTACAATACTACTACTTTTAAACTAAAATACTTAGTGAAAATCAGAAAGTGGGGTTTGATATATTAAAACCACCCTTCCTCATACAATGAAATTAGTGACGTGTAAAATTAAAACAAGTAGTGAGAGAGATTGTGACAAATAGGAGCAATTATATTCTTTACCCTTACTAGAGATGATATAAAGAACATCGGTAATCTAAAGTTTGAATAGTTTAGAAGATGGGCTAGGCAGGAAAGATACTAGCTCTCACTCTAGAGTTCCCTCTTATCCCTCCACCTGGAGGCTAATATCTCACATCAAAACCTAAAACAATAGACCAAATTATAGGGTTTTAGCCTGTCAGTCTATAGTCATCTAAATTTACACCAATTAAAGATTATTTTCCTTTTTATTTGCACTCAACCATATGGACTACATTCTTATCCATACAATCTCATGTGATTCTACCACAATTGATTAAGACAACACCATCACGGATTTTACATGTTCTCACAACGAATTTTAACATGCAAATTGATCAAGTTTTCATGTAAATGAAGAGCATATTAAAATCATCACAATATATTCTCACTCTACTCAATTCTATATCCTACACATGCATACTAATTCATTATAAGAGTGAAGAGTAAAGAAAACTACTCACTACACATGGAGAAACAACAAGAACTTTTCATTGAACAAGTCTTTGAAACCATTCAAACAAAGTACTAGATTCAAATCAAAATACAATGAAAATACTTATCTTTGATGAAAATCAAACTCTCCTTGTGTAGGAAAATAAATCTCCTTACAATCCTCTCCAAGAACAAAGTGAAAAGTAAAGAAGAAATCTCTCACACACTCTCTCTCTTTCTCTCTCACCTTATCGCCCCACTTGAGGCTCTCACCCAAGCCTTCTTCTTTTTCTCTAAGCCTTCTTCTCCTTCTCCATATAGTTCAGGAGAGTTTTAAAAACATATTCAAGTATTATTTATAATTTCCCAATAGGTGCTTAAGTTTCTCTTCAAAAAAGTCCATATTCAATGAATCTTTCAAATGGTGCCTCAAGTGCATCTTCAAAAGTCTTCAAAAAATTCTTTCTAACTGCCCCAAATCCTTCTCTAAAGTGCATTTTATCATTTTAAATGAATTCCTCAAGAGACACAAGAAGCACCGCTTTAAAAAATCATCCAAATCTGATGTATATTCTAGAAGATATGTTTAAAACCATTACTAGCATTTAAGAGCTGATTTTGGGCGCTTAAGTGCCCTCCTCTCTATCTTGTGGCACTTAAGCACCATGCACAGGCACTTAAGTTTTCGATTTTTACCCTCAATGCTCTGGTGTGCCCCAGTTCGACCCGGTTTGCTCGTTTTGGTTCATTTTTGTTCCTTTTGCTCCAATCACTCCAAGTACTTCAATTTGATGTACCTACAACAAAAAATACAAGAAAATATGTCTTTAAAGTGTAATATAATTATAAAATATAGCATGAAAATAATACATTTTTAGGTACATCAGGGCTCCCTAAAGCGACGGGTGGAGACTGAGATATATCTCAAGCCTATCCACCGTATGTGATATGAAGATGTTAGGCCGCCGCTCGACAATAAGGCAATCGATAGAACTTACAACCAAAAATTTTAGGATTTATATCCTAACATATAACTGGCTCAATACAATGAGCACTTGCTGCTCAACCATGTGTTATAAAAAATGATTCTGCTGAGATTCTTGATGGTCGAGATAGCGAAGGCCATCTAAAATAAAGAGTACATTGGCATCATTTTTTGCTGTCACATGTGCAGGGTGTCCATCAATATGACTTGGGATGATTTACTGCTCACACATAGCGTCTCGTCGCTCAAGGCAGCCATCTAACTTCCTGGCACGTATTCAGTTCATTGATTCAACCTTGCCCAGAAGTGTCCACCATTAAAAATATTCATTTTGGACTAAAGATATTTTTAGTCTCCATTTTGGTGATTAAGAGATCATTTTGTACCCATTCAGAACCTTCCATGATCAAGGGAAGTCACAAAGCCCTCCTGTGCGCATTGCGGGGACAATAGGGTTTAGAATACCCTACTAATGCACCAAAAATATATTAGGTTTTTGCTATATAATTTTATTCATTTTTGGTGATATTGCACTTTGAAGAAAGATATTTTTTATGTTTTGCTGCATGTATGATGATTTTAGGTGATTGGAGCAAAAGGAAGCGAAAATGAACAAATTTGGAGCAAAAACGAGCAAAAAGAAGAAAATTGACTTCTGGCGCCGCCGGCGCCCAATTCCATATAGTTCAAACAATATTTTGTGGTCCAGCACCGCCGTCGCCTAAAGTCGATGCAACTCAAAATTCAATGAATTTGGACGCTTTTGAAGGGTGCTTGAGGAAACTCTTGGGGTATTCATTTCTATTTTAGACTATTTTGGATGCCAAAAGAGGGAGAAGGGAGTGAGTGGAGAGTGTGGTGTGTGTGGGTGTGTGTCTTTGGTAGTGAAGAGAGTGTGTTAGGGTTTGTAGAAAGTGTGAGAGAAGTCTTGTATTGTGAGAGATCATTCTATAAGGAGTGTAGGAGAAGGAGTAAGGTGAGAGATTGCTTCTTCCTTATCATTCTAAAGAGAGAATTGAGTGTTGAAGAGAAGAGAAAAGGATTCAAATGAACTACAAGAGATTTGCTTGGGGAAGAGAAATAGATAAGTTGTATTTACTTTTGTGATTTGTATGACTTTGCTTATATATATATAATTCATGTTTTGTTGTAGCTTCCTCATGAGTTTTGAGTAGATTTCTTTGTCTTTCTTCTTGCAATGAGATGTGGTGAAGTGTTGTGTAGATTTGATGTGCCATAAAAATGTTAAAGAAATTGTGATGGTTTTTCATTTCAAACTTTATTTACTTTTCAATATGGCCAATTGAATTGTTAAAATCTGTCGTGAAACATCCAATCTGAAAAAACTAAGTATTATAAAATAATAGTGGAGAATCCATTCAATGTCCATGAATGAGTTGCGTAGTTCATGGGAATTGAGTGTAAATAAATAAAGAAATATGAATTAATGGGTGTCAAATTGAAGATTTTAGAGTGATAAGCTGAAATCCCTAATTTAGTTCTAAAGTTTGGTAACTAAATCTAGGGTTAGTCTTCAGGTGAAGGGAAGTGGGAGCTCTGAAGTGAGAGTCAATATCCTCCCAGCCTAACCACGTATTTAGTAACTAAGCCTAAATTTGTTAATGTTCTTTATATGACTTGGAAGAGGGGGTACTCTGACGAGGGTAAAGAATATGAATGCTCCTATTTGGCACAATACAATTCTATCATCAATCTATATCAATCACTCACCATAGAATCATTGCAAGAGGGAAGACACTTTTCCATATATAAACCTTTCAATTACAAAACTTAGTGTGTGTGTTAGTTAATCCTGCTTAGAAAATTTAGAATTAACTTGTAGTAAATCTAGTTGTTGTTATCTTTGCATTAACATATTAAATAATACTTGTACTTGTGTTGTAAATTGAGTGTTGGATTTCAACATCGTTGCTATATTTTGAAGAGTTCCTGCATTCCTCATGTGATCGATAACCATGACTCCACTAGAGCCCAGTATGACTTGAACGATACGTATACTTGCGTATACAGGTGATTGTCTAATTATTATATTAATGTATTTGAAAAACTAAACCAAAGCTGTCTTTTGAATATTGACTTTTTGTAGAAATGGCCTCCTATTTATAGGCTTCAAGGGTTGCCTAAAGCATCTCTTCAAAATGTGTCCAAGTTCAATGAATCTTCTAGAAATTGTTTCTGGCGCTTAGGAGCCGGACTCCGCGTCCAGTTCTTCGCACCTCTTCACTTTGGATCGCACCTCTTCGCGATCCAAACCGTTTCCAAGCGTCTAGATACAATGTATCACATGTCCTATAATCCAGGAAAAACTGTCAATCTTCTAGAAGGTCCAATAACCGCTCTAACCATCAAAATAACTGCCCAAAGTAGTTACAAAATCGTAACTGTTTTGGTATCGAGTTGGCGCTTAGGCGCCGGATTCTGGCTCCTAGGCGCCAGACCTATTATTTTGGCAATTTTTCATTCTAGCTCCATTTTTGCTCCTTTTTCATCTTTTTTTCTTTTTGAACATCTTTACATCATCTGCATCCAAAAACATAAAAAAATACAATTCATTAAAACATAATATCCTTAAAATTTTAAAAAATCAAGGCATAAAAATAGGTATTTTTTTCATGGATCAAATACTCAGCATCGTAATCACTCTTTCTTTGTGTATACTCAGAAAGATGATCGATCTTCTTATCGATCATATCTACTCTACAATGAGTTAGGAATAACTCATTCTGCTGCTCTAAAACCGATCGTGCATAGTCTCCCAAAAGTAGATGGTGGCTCGGCAGAAGTAGATGGTCCAGAAGTAAAAGCTCTACTCGAAGTAGGTAATGAACCGTAAGATGCGAGAGAACTCTTACCTCGAAGTCGATCATAGATACCGACACTCTCTTCCTATAAGCTTTGTCGACTCGAGCTTTTCCTCGAAAGCTCGACAACTACTCCAGCACTTTGACATAGAGAATAGATCAGAGATTGAAAACTAAGTCCAATAGAAGTGCTAGAACGAGCAGTAGCCTCTACAAAATCATAAATAATGCTCCATACATCAATATGCTTCCTCTCTTGAATGCAGTAGTTAAGGATAGCTCTATCTTTGGTAACCTCGCTCAGATGATTGGATGGAAGGAGACAAGCATAAATAAAGTAGTGTCATGCCTTTAAAACACCATTAAGCTTAGAAGATGAAAGATTTACCCTTTTTCCATTCCGAATCTTCCAGGCTCCAGTACTATCAGTCAGGTAGGCAATGATCATATCCAAATCTCCCTCAGATGGAGATAATCCGGAGTAATAACACTCAATGTTTGGTGGCAGGCCATAGAAAATGTTGATACGTTCGGGAGTGAATCCTACTTCAGCTCCTCTGACGAAAATCTTATATTCTTCAGCATCCACAAAATTATCATAAAACTCTCTAACAACCGAGATAATGGCAACAGCAGTGCAATAGCATAATCGTTGCCAGTTGAGCACAACGATTGTATCCTCAATTCTTCCTCCAAGATTGTAAAAACTTCGCTCCGAGATAAATTTCCGAGTTGTAGAAAAATCATTGTATCGGAAGTGTGCAGCAACAGTGACAAACTTGCTACGATCGAAATTTTCTCGTTCCTTTCCTCGCTTAGATTTGTGTGCCATCTAAACGTGAAATAAAAATGCGAAATAAATTCAACAGATCTAGGAAAATAAACTAATTTAAGGTTTTCAAACTTGAAAGAGCTTAAAAATTCATGAATTTAACCTTAAAGATCAAAATTTCAGTTTTTCTAAATGACAGCAAAATCCATGGTGAAAATTGAAAATAATGAGTTTAGAATGTAGATCTGACCTCGGGATGAAGAAATCGGGTGATTTCAAGCTCAAAAACTTGAAAATCCGGCTTTAATTGGGATCTATAGGGGGTATTTTCGCAAAAAACAGTGGAGAAGGAAGCTTAAGCGTCAAAAATGGCGTGGGGGGTTTAAGAAAATGAGTTTTCGGGTTCAGGCCGAACCGACGCCTAGGCGCCAGACTCGCCTTTCAAAAAATTTGATTTAAATTTTATATTTTCCACAAAATCTTATCAAATTTGACTCCTAATTACTCTTTTGAGAGTATTAATCCAATTTATATCCTCCAAACATTTTCACAATCAATTTAAAATGATAGTTTAGATCCACAAAAATGTATCCAAATTCTTCAATTCCAATCCATAACTTCCATTCCAAATTCAATAAATTTCAGTACAAGTCTGTATCAAGGTTCATCGTTTTATAAATAACACAAACAACAACATATTCAAAGCAAATATTCAAATCCAACAACACACATTAAAAAAATTAAGCAAACACACAGATTCGATATTCAACACATTAACACATGACTCGATCACAGCTAAAATACATATAAGATCTATTTAACACCGATCTTCAATTGCCATCTCTTTTGCAATGAAGTTCGCTAGGACCGAAGGGATAGAACACCAACACCCTTGGAAATTTCAAAGCCGTCTTTTCATTCATCCACTTGTTCTTCGCATACATTTCTACTTGAGCGTCATGATAGGCCGCCATATGATCAGATTGAAGTTTGGTTTGCCATTCCAAGTGTTCGTATTGTTGGTACATCTCATGGAGACAATTACCTATACTTTGAAGTTCTGCTTCAATCTTCTCTAAAAGACTAAACAATTTTTCCATACTAACAGCAATAAAACCATTAAAATAAGGCTGAGGATCTTTTGGAGATTTGTCTCTTACCTCATTTTCATGATTTCTTCTATCCATTGCCTCCAAATCCTTCTTAACTCCTCTAAAATTGATTGCTCTGGTCGAAATTAAGGTTTATATGGGATTGGGGATGAAGATAAGGCAATATATAAAGAGATTTCGTGTGAAATACTAAAGATTTTTGGTTTTTACATGATTTGTAACAGTGGCGCTTAGGTGCAGGAATCTGGCGCCTAGGCGCCGGATCATCGATACGCAGGCCATTCGGGCGCTTAGGCGCCAACTTTTGGCCCGTAGGCGTTGAAACCTCGATCGCCTCTGATTCGCCTATCGTCAAATTTTGCAAGTTTCGGTCATAAAAATAGGTCTAACTAACGGGTATGATCAACACACAAACACAATTATGAAAAATTTAAATCACAAACAATCACAAATGAAGGTTAACTTGATCTCCTTTTTACTCACATTTGACATGGAGTGGTCCAAGTCCAAATTCTATATACTTCAAGATAATGTTTAGCTTAAGCCAATACAAACTTGTTAACTTTCTATTTCCAGAAAACTTCTCACTTCAGTAACGGTAGTAGGTGGTTGAAGTTCAACAATAATTTTCACTTTTGCCTGATCAACTTTCATCCCTATTTGTGAAATTTTATGTCCAGGTACAATTCCTTCTGTGAGCATAAATTGACATTTTTTCCAGTTTAGAACTAAATTTGTTTCTTCACATCTTTTCAAAACTTTCGTTATATTTTCCAAGCAAGATTCAAAAGAAGTTCCAAATACTAAAAAATTATTCATAAATACTTCAATTCCTTTATCAATCAAATCACAGAATATTGACATTATACATCTTTGAAAAGTTGCAGGTGCATTGCATAAACCGAAAGACATTCTTCTAAAGGCAAATTTTCCATACGGACTTGTGAATGTTGTCTTTTCTTGATCCTCAGGAGCAACGGGTAATTGATGATAACCATAATATCCATCCAGAAAATAAAAATATGAGTGTCCAGTTATTTTATCCAACATTTGATCCAAGAAAGATAAAACAAAATGATCCTTTCTAGTGGCGTTATTTAATTTTCGATAGTCAATGCAAATTCGCCATCCAGTAACTTGTCTTGTTGGGATTAATTCATTTTTATCATTAACAATGACACCTTTCTTCGGAACACAATGAATAGGACTTACCCATTGGCTATCCAAAATATGATAAATAATTCCAGCATCTAACCATTTCAAAATCTTTCTTAACAGCCTCTTTCATAATTGGGTTTAATCTTCTTTGGGGTTCAATAGTGGGTTTACAATTTTCTTTCATTAAAATCCTATGCGTACAGATTGAAGGGTTTATCCCTTTTTTATCTGCAATAGTCCAACCAAAAGCTTTCTTATAATTCTTCAGAACTCCAATTAATTTTTCTTCTTGATCTTTGCTTAATTCTGAAGATATAATTACAGGTAAAGTTAACGAATTTCCAAGAAATGCATACTTTTAATGTGTAGGTAACATTTTTAATTCCAGTTCAGGGACTTTTTCAATTGAAGGTAAATGTATATCATTTTTAGTTGTGTCTAAAATTTCCCAATTTTCATGAACATAATGAGTTTCTTCAGATAAATTTTCTTCATTTAATTTTTCAATTTCTTCAATTAATGACTCCCATTATATAACATAGATTCTTTATCTTTATCATAAAAAATGACCTTACATTTTTCTTGATAATGCTTTTCAATTATATAATAAAAAATATCCATCTGATAGCATTTTTCTTTATCAGGATACCTCATTGATTTCAGAACATTGAATGTTATCTCTTAATCGTTAATTCACCTTTTTGCACATCAATCATAGCTCGTTTGGTAACTAGAAAAGGTCTCCCTAAAATGATAGGTATTTCTTTATCTTCTTCCATATCTAGAACAATGAAATCCACAGAGAAGATAAATTTATCTACCTTAACAAGAACATCCTCTATAACTCCTTTAGGATAAGTGATCGATCGATCAGCTAACTGAAGAGTTACACTAGTAGGAGAAATCTCTCCTAAATCTAACATTCGAAAGATTGAAAATGGCATGAGATTAATACTAGCTCCTAAATCACATAAAATTTTTCCACAGAATTTTTCTCCAATAGCACATGGTATAGTGAAACTTCCAGGATCTTTAAGTTTCTGATGTAATTTCTTCTGAATTATTGCACTACATTCTTCACTTAATGTAACAGTTTCATAAGCTTCAAATTTTCTCTTCTTGCTTAAAATATCTTTCATAAATTTTGCATAGCTTGACATTTGCTCCAAAGCTTCACAGAAAGGAATGTTGATGGTAAGTTTCTTAAAAATTTCAAAGAACTTAGAAAATCGATGGTTAAGCTTCGTCGTTTTAGTCTTTGAGGAAAAGGTAGTGGTGGTCTTTCAACTTCCACTTCAATAGGTACTACAGTCTGATCTTTACTTGGAGAAAGGGTATCTTTAGCTTTTTCAATCTCTTCAACTTCTTTCTCTTTTTCAATTTCATTCCTTGTTTTCTCTTTTAATTCCTTTCCACTTCTGAGTTGTACAGCTTTTGCTTGTTCATGTTCTTTTCCAGATTCTTTAGGATTAATTTTGACATTGCTAGGCAGTGTTCCTTGAGGTCTGTAATTAATGAAATTAGCGATTTGACTCCATCCGATTCTCAATATTACGAATAGCAGGTGTTCGACTTTGTAGGCTGATCGCTTAGTTGCAAGATCAATTCTTCTACAGACAACTTTTTCTGATGATTGTTATAACCAGGAGTGTAAGTTGGTCTATAGTTTAAATTTCCTTGATTGTTCCAATTTGGATTAACTTGATTATTATTCCATTGTTGATGTCCATTACTCTAATTAAAATTAGGATGATTTTTCCAACCAAGACTATAATAATTAGAATAAGGATTATTAGTTTTACTAGCAATAGCTTGTAAAGTTTTCATTGTTTGAGAATCATCAGAATTTGCAGAATTATCATTACTTACATGCGATATGTTAATAGCAAAATTATCTAATTTCTTAGATATCGTGACCACTATGAAGCTAAAATAGAAAAATGCTTCATTATCTTGAATACTTGTCATTCTTTTAGGATTAACCCTTTCAGAAGGCCATTGAAAATTAATATTAGCCATTTCTTCAATCAAGGTGTAAGCTTCTTCAAATGTCTTAACTATTAAAGAACCACCAGGAGCAGCATCAATAATAGATCTAAGTGATCCAATAAGTCCATTATAAAATGTTTGAATGATTAACCAATCTGGTAAAGCATGATAAGGACATTTTCTTAATAGTTCTTTAAATCTTTCCTAAGCTTCATAAATTGTTTCTCCATCAAATTGCGTAAATGAAGTAATATTATTTCTCAATTTAGCAGTTTTAGAAGGAGGAAAACATTTAACAAGGAATTTTTGTGTCATATCTCGCCCATGTTTTAATAGAACAAGTCTGCTAATGAATTAAGCCACATCTTTGTTTTATCTTTTAAGGAAAAAGGAAAGAGTCTAAGCCTAATAAGCATCATCAGAAACATTATTATATTTAAAGGTAGCACAAAGTTCTAAAAAACTAGCAAAGTGTAAATTTGGATCCTCATTAGGTGTTCCTCCAAATTGATTATTTTGAACCATTTGAATAAAAGAATATTTAAGCTCAAAAGAACTAGCATCTACAGCTGGTATTTAAATACTAACATGAAGTTCATCAGCTGTAGAGTTTGCATATTCCCTTAATGGTTTATAAATATTTTGTTCATTAATTTCGATTGGATTTGATTATTGTTATGTAAGTTAGCCATTTCTTGATGTTTTGAAAATTTTTTTCTTTTTTAATTCTTTTAATTGTTCTTTCTAATTCAGAATCAAAAGGTAGTAATCCTTCAGATCCAAAACTACGCATAAAATTTAAAATATTTTTATTTTGTTTTTTTATGTTTTGTTGTTTTTATGTTTTTTTTATCTTTCTTTTTACTTTTTATTCTATTCTATCCCCGACATCGGTGCCAAAAACTTGATGTGATGCGACTTTATATATATTTTTAAATACAAGAATTTGATACCACTTTTTAGAATATTTAATTCCTGACAAATGGCTTCAAAAACTTGATGTGCGATATTTACTTTTACTTATGAATTTATATTTAGATTTTATAATAATTATTGTAAAAGTCACAAATTTAAATGCAAGTATACATATCATTCAAGTAATACAGGGCTCTAGTGGAGTCCTGGTTATCGATCCCACATGAATAGTATTTTTATAAAAAGTAAGAAATGTAAGAAATATTTTGGAATTTTTCAAATTAAAAGTAATTTTTATATATATACTTTTTTTTCAAATTTAATTTACTAACAATTTTTACTATAATCAAGTAAACAGTAAGCAATAATAAAGTAAAGTAAGCAGTAATTAAAATTCAATGCAAGTATAAAAATGACTTTCTTCTTTTCAACTAATTCAAGATTTTTAGAATAATTATCTTTTCTGGGGAATTTAGATTGTTGTATTGTGCCAAATAGAAGCATTTCTATTATTTACCCTTTGGTCCAGGTGCAAAGAACATTGACTAATCTATAGATCGGTTCGTGATGTTTTATTAGCAGAATGGGTTAATATAGGCTCACACTACTAGATGTCCAAGGGTGGCTATGGTCGACCTTACCAGTGACCCGTTCCCTTTCTATAAACCAAATTATTAGAATTTAGTCTGTCACTCTAAAAACTAATTAATTTTACGCCCAATAAATAATATGTTCCTATTTATTTGCACTTCACCTTAAATAACCCGCGTATAGCTTGCGATTACCTAAGGATTCATGTGATATCTACTAGTTAAGAATTTATCTCCGGATAGGTCTCAAAATTCTTTAACAGGTTTTAACAATTTAAAAGACCAATTTAAAAAGTAAACTAAGATTAGATATTAATATCATCACAATATTTTAAATATTTTAAATTTAATTCTCCTACAAAATTTAATTAATTTATTATCTTTTCATAGTTGAAAGGAGAAATATAACTAACTTCTCAGAACACATTGAAATCACACAACAAAACATATTTATAAAACTTTGAACCAAGGTACAAATACTTATCTGAAGTATTCCTTCAAGTGATCCGCTGACTTCTACTGATTCCAAAGCAATGATGAAAGACTCCAACGGCAACAACACACAATAAATACTCAAAATAAACTCAATAGATACAAAGTAAAGTGACTCCCTAAGTGTGGAAGAGGCTAAAACTAGAGGGGGGAAGAGAAGGTGCTAAAAGGGACGATTATCTCTGTAGAATGGGCTCTTATTTATAGAGCTCTGAATTTGACCAGCGGTTGCTTAAGGCACCTCTTCAAAATTCGTCCAAATTCAATGCATCTTCTAGAAGGTAATTGTCGTGCCTAGGCATCGGGATCTGGCGCTTAGGCGCCGGACTCCGTGATCAGGTCTTCACACCTCTTCACGATTAAAACAGTTTCCTTGTGTCCAAATGCTTTGTATCACATGTCCTATATATTAGGAGTAACTTCCAGTCTTCTAGAAGCTCCAATAACCGCTTAACTCCGTAAAAATAACTCCCCATAATAATAAAAAAATCTTAACAGCGTCTGTATCGAACTAGTGCTTAGGCACCAGATTCTGGCAGCTAGGCGTCAGGCCAATAATTCCAATATTTTGCTCCATAAGCTCCATTTTTGCTCCTTTTTCCTTCTTTTTCTTTCTTGGACTCTCTTTTTAATTATCTACATCCAAAAATATGAAAATACCTTTCATTCAAGCATAATATCCTTAAGAATTGAATCATAAATAAGACATAAAAATGGGAAATTTTTAGGTAGATCAGGTACCCACCTCCTTTCCCCAGTGAGAGTTCTCAGGTTTAAAGGTTTTCAACCAGACAATCCCCAATGGAAGTTTCCTCGTTGAATTCTACATTTTGACTTGATTTTTGACTCAGTCAGTTGTGTTGGTTTTGTTGATTTCGTTGGTCAACACCAATACGTGCAGCGTGCTTGCCCAACATACCACACCTATTGGGGGTCCATTTGTTGAGGTCTAGTATTTCTTTAGAATAGTTTAGGGTCTAGCCATAGGACATTCCTGGTGACTATCTTAGAAGATTAACAATGGAACCCTCACCTCATAGAAAATCAAAAACACTTCTTGGCTTCACTTGAAGTTTTCAAATGCTTAAAAGTCTAACCTCTAAATGTTTAGGAGGATAAAACCAAGCATTAGAAAGCTCGAGAGGAGTTCCCTATAGGATCTTCAAGCCTTAGGACTTACCCTGGGTGGTCTGAGTGAGGCTCACACACACACTCACACACTACCTCACAACCCTAAACCAAACTTCTCCACACTTGATCCCCTACTCTTTTGGAAACTCATGTGGGTGGTTTCCTTAAGCTCTTAGCCCCAAGTTAGGGTTTGGTTAGTACCAGTACATGGAGGATCCAAATGGGGAATTCCCTTGGTCCATGGCTCAAATGGGTTATTAATCCCAAATTTTGACCCCTTAACAAACTCCACCAAATGACCAAATTACCCATAAAACCCCAATTTTGTCCAAAATTCCCAAAATCAACCAAAATTACCAAAACCCCTAAAAAATTACCCCAAAATATTCTTCACCACTTAAAATACCCAAAACACCTCAAATTTACCAAAATTTCCAAGATAACACGAAAATCCCCAAAATTACCAAATTGCCCCTCCTAGCCCAAAAACACCAAAAATTCCAAAAATTCCCAAAAATTTCCAAAACCCTCCACATATTCACAATTTCACTATAAACCACTTTTCTTAACCCAAGTTAACCAAATTTGCCCAATTTTACAAAAAGACCCAAATCACCCCACAAGGCCCAAAATGCCTAATTTACCTCCAATGTCCACCAAATTGACCTAAATCCTCCATAATTTCAATTCTAAACTCAAATTCACAATGCTAAATCTCATCCCAAACCAAATCCAAGTCCAATTTGACCCACATTTTAACCAAATTTGAACCCAAACAGAAAAAAACCCCAATTTTGACCATATGACCCAATTCCCCCAAATTAAACCCAATGTCAATCAATTTCCCCCAATTTTGAATCCTAAACTCTTCATGAAATTCCCTTAAATCAATTTGAACCATCAATTGCCACCAATTTGAGCCTAAACCTCACCCAAGTCAAACCAAACCTAAAATCCCCAAAATTGCCCTAAATGTGTCATATACCTAAATTCCACCAAATTGAATGCCCTAGACCAAAAATTTCCACCCAATTAATGTTGAAAACTCTTCCTAACATCCCTATGAACCATTTGGAACTTTCAATTGGCCTTTAACCCCACTCTAGCCTAACCTAAACCCAAGCTAACCCAAATGCCCCTAAATTGACCAAATACCCAATTTAAGCCTAATTAACTCCCCAAACCAATTCAAACCACTCCAATCCTCTCCTAAACACTTTGTGCAAATCATACACACTATATTGAACATTAAATTGAACCTAACCCAAGCTTGAACCCAACCTATCCCAATTTGAACCCAAGTGACCTAAATTGAACACATGAGCCAAATTAACCAAATCAAGCCAAATGTGACCAAACCAAGCTCACCATAGCCAGACATTGAGCCTAGGGACTGGCCTAGATACCTCTAGCCCACCCTACTCAAGCCATGGACCAAGGGTCCCCCAAATTTGGGGATCCCCTTCCTTAAATTGGTAAAACCTAGGGAGATTTTCCATAATACATTAACCACTTAAGCTCACCCCACTTATGGCCTACCCACTAGCTCAACTGACCACTAGCCAGCTCCCCTGGCCTGGCCGACCGGCCTAGTCACTAGAGGAGCTCAAATCGAGAGTCAACTCAAGTCAAATAAACCCAATTGAGCCCACCCAAGCTGTCCAGCTCTAAATGCTCAAGAGGGCTGATCTGCCTTCCACCTAAGCAGACATTTCCACCTACATTGGTCCCCTGAGCTCCGCCAGGCAGCCATGGACATAAATAGAGCTCTTCACAGCTGAGGGAGGGTGCTGAAATTTCATAAGGAAAATGTGCCAAAATCTCACCAAAGCTCCCTTAAGACTTTCTAAGTGCAATCCAACATTCTCCCCTCTAATTCCCACAGTGAGAGTTCAATTTCAGAGCACAATTCCGACCGAAAACAGGATACTTCCCTACACACCTCCAAACTCAATCAAAATCCAATTCCTTGCACCCACACCACCCCCACAGTGAACGAACTCGATCTCCCCACAAAAGTCCCATCCCATAGAGTTTCTAACATAGACTTCAGTCAATGCCCAAAATCGAGCTTGGTTGAGTTCGATTCTAGGTGTCTCACCATGACCAGAGGCTTCATCCTCAAGCTCATTGGACCTCCATGAAGCTTCCACAACCATCCAACAGAGGCCTCACCTCTTGCACTAAGGTATAAAACTTCCTCCTCTTCCCGAGCTTAATTCAATTCTCCATGTGCTTAGGATCGATTTAAGACTTGATTAGCCTTATGGATGTGTTCGCCTCACTTAGACGAGTCCATAGGATCAAACCCAAGCCAATTTGGTTGAGTGTAGCTCGAGAAATTAGGGTTTGAAGGTGTATGGCTCGCGGGATGAACCAGTTGGGGACGACTACCCGCGACTGTCAGATCGCACGCTCATTCAACGGAGGGCTCTGATTGCGTCAGACGGATAAACAGTGAGGAAAGCGCGGCCGAGTTAGCACACACATGGATGGCGATGTCGAATGGGAGCACGCCACGTAGCCATTCGGATTCGTCGCATGTTGACGCGGCGCCACGTCACTTAAGTAGGAAAATAGGGTTTTTTGGAATTAAATAAATTAGCCAATCTTCAAAAATGCATAACTTGGTGTAGAAAAATCATAAAAATAAAATAAAAAATACCCTAATGCTCATTGAACAGAAGAGAATAATGTGGAAATAGTTTAAAATTTATTTGATGCATGCTTCATTTTTAATTAATTAAATACTATTTTAGGTATTTTAATTCTCCATTCACTTAGACATTTCACCATGGCTTCACCTTTGGGGGTTTTAATCTCTCTATCATGAGGGATCTTCTCTGATTTTTTTAAAGTCATGGGGGGGTGGATCTCTATGAAGATATTCCTAATTTTCAAGCTTATGGTCACTTTTTTGGTAAATTAATTATAATAATTAGTGTATTGGTCAGAAAAATCTAAAAATATTTTGGTAGGTTCCCTGTGACCAGAGGACCAAAGGAAAAATATAAACTTGATTTAACCCATTACAAATCACTCTAACTTTAATCAACTCATTAAAACAAAGAAAAATTAATTTGGGTTAAATATAAATGTAATGGGCTTAGTTTTGGTTCCCCATTGTGCGTTAGGGTCAGAGTAACTCCCATAAAAATTTTCAAGTCAATTGGAGTTGATTTTCAGGTCCGTGAGAGACAAACATTTTGACCTCAACAAATAAACCAAGCAACTAAGAAGGTTCATCATATTTGACATATACTATGTTTGACACAAGGAAGTACTTCGACCCAAAGTACATAGAGATTGAATTCAACATCGAAGATCACATTTTTCTGAAAGTTTCACCTATGCGCGGAGTTACACCATTTGGACAGACTGAAAAGCTTCATCCTCGTTTCATTGGTCATTTTGAGGCGATCAAGAAAGTTGATAAAGTTTTGTATAAGTTGGCTCTTCTTCCCAGAATTGCAGGAGTACACAATGTCTTCAAGTCTCTTTACTTTCAGCGTTATGTGCATGCCTCTCGTATTATCTGCTATGAGCTATTAGAGATTCTAGGAGATCTGAGTTATGAAGAAATACCATATCACATCTTGGAATGTGAAGTTTGAAAACTTTGTCAACGACCATTTTCTTTTCTTAAAGTACTTTGAAAGAACCGATCATAATGAGAAGCAAGTTGAGAGATTGAAGAAGAGTTGATCGTGAAGTACTTGCAGTTGTTCCAAAATTAAGATTTAAATTTGACGACTATATTCTTTTAAGAGCCGTAGTATGTAAGCACCAAATTTTTTTTCTTTCTTTTTTTTGTTTTTGCTTTGCTCGTGACTTTACTAACCTCCTAAATCACAATTTTTTTCTTTCTCTTCTTTCTTTACCTTCTGCCTCTCTCAGCTTTTTTTGGAAGGACCGATAATGAGGCCAGGACATAAGACTAGCCTCTCCCTTACGTCCTCCCGTGTCCACTGGAATCCTCTTATCTCCCTTCTCCCTTTCTCAGGATTTTGCCCAAAAGAAGCTTAGTGATCGAAAACTTACGACACAGTAGTGATTAGAGCTAGTCGAGAAGAGAACGGAGGGATCGTCACATATAGAGACCACCGGAAATCAATCTTTCTCCTCCTTTCTTGACTGAGCAAGTGTTGTAAGCCCCTTCATAGATTTCTTTTTTTTTTCTTTTTTTTTCTTTTTCTTCCATATTAATGCAATCTTAATTAGTTATAAGTTATATTATGTATAGATTAATATGTACATGTATACTTCTATATAAGGATAGATAAATATATATATCTTCTTTTAAGAATATAATAATAATAATAATAATGATAATAATTGTTAGTTTAATACATTTATATGCATAATTAGTTTTTAGGAGTCTGTGTGTGTAGGACCGCTAATCAATGCTAGTTGAATCATTAAAAATACTTAAAAGTATCGGATTTTTCGTCTCAAATTAAGTTAACTGTTTTTTATTCAAGGATAAACATATCCTTTATAGTGCTTTAATCATTATTATTTGTTGTATTTTTATAGCTATTTCAATGTTTACCAGCCAAGCCCTTAATACTTCTTTTTTTATATTTTCTCATTATTGCTTATAATGAAGTAACTAGCTGACATAATTTATTGGGGCAAAAGTTCCTGCATTTTTGAGTTAATCCTACAATTATGATAAATTCTTTTTCTTCACTTGTATGAATTTGTATCTGTCAAATCACAAGCTTGCAAGAAATAACATATTTTTTTACATATTATACTGGTGTAAAAATTTGTATGCATGTGTGTAATAACATATAGGTTCGTATAAGCCTTTTGAATACTGGCTAGCTAAGTCGACATACCCATAAAGTGACAACTCTACATGAAATTATTAGGTTTTCAGGGATTAGTATTGACCTTCTAGGTTTCAAGATATTTATTAAAACCGACTATATAAATACAAACGTAAAACTGAATAATAAAAAACTTAATTTGAAATGATTGCATGTTTCTTTAAGATAATTGAGCATATTTCATTTATCACTTTCTTGTTGTCATATAATATTATACATACATGTAGTAGTCTTCTCTATTTGTTGTTCATAATGCATGACCCATTTTCCGTATTGTTTATGCTCTAATAAGTAGCTGTTATTTACTGTATTTGCTTGCTAAACTCACTCTTTGATATTTTTCATAACATGTTCTCTTTAGCTACCAGTAGGACGGTCTTTAGTGGAGCAGACTTTGTAGTTTTAAATTTTTTGTTTTAGTATTTTTCAGTATTTACTTAGCTACTGTATTTTTATTTTTTTAGTTTGGATAGTTGTTCATTGTTATTATTTGTTTTGATTTAATCAGTTTTATGTTTTTTTTTTTTCTGTTGCATCAGTGAACTATTAATTATGGAATAAAATTTATAGTTTCTTGTTTATTCCTTTATTACTTACATTACAATTCACCTATTGAAAATAAAATTACAAGTTTAATTCATTTAACCGTGCCTTGTATTGTCAGGGAATACTGCCTTCCGGATATGGGCTGTGACAGCTTGGCTCTTGTTTTGTTGAGTAAAAAATTAATTCAATATTTAGTTTTTGAGCTAAACTTGTAGCCCTCAAGGCAAATTTGTAAGTCAAATAAGTTAGGTAAGTTGATTTATAAACCAGTTCACATGAAACTCGTAGATAACTTGTAACTTGAATTCAACGAGCAAACAAATCAAATTTAAAATAACCTGACTCGACTCGCCAGTTTGTGAAATATTATTTTAGAACAAAATACACTGAGAATGTATTAAAATAAAAATAGTTTGAACAAAAAGTTACTAAAAGGATCTAAATTACACATATTTCTTTTTATATTAATCTATTTCTCAATTTTTCTTGCCTAATTTTTTTTTAGTTTACTTTATTAGAACAACTGTATAAATCAAGATATCTCCGCTCTTTATTGAATTGAACTTAGCTTAAGCTTTGCTTAATTTGTCAAGCTCAAGCTTGCCATGGCTCGAGTTCTATCAGTTTACATGCAAGCGAATAGAGTGCGACCTAAAAAATGTTAGGCGAATACATTTCTTTTATGACAAAGAAACCAAATGTTGCAGAGTTTGAAAGATGCTGTTGACATGTCATACTTTGCTTTACCTATTAAATAACACAATGTATGCAATATCATACTTACGAATTCTTCATGTTATATTTATATTCAAAATGTAAATAAATAGATAAAATTCAACTATGCTTATCCACTCATATACAAGCTTTACCATGCCTTATAAATAATTTTTAATTTATAAGTTAATGTGATGATATATGTAATGCATTTTTGTTTTTCACTCGTCTTGACATTAGCGCTGTCAAATAGGTTATGTCAAATAAAGTTGCTGTAAAGAGGATTGATAAATCTACAATTGATTGACAATTGAACTAATTCAAAAAAGAATTTATATTAAACTTTATTAGTTATCATAGCACCATACCACAGGTGCCTCCTCTAAACCTAGGGATATAAACAAGTTGAGACGAGCTCTCCCAATTTGAACTTGATTAATTAATTGAGTTCAAATTTGAGCTTAGTTCAATAAGACAGCTGACAAGCCAACTTGGCTCAATTACACCCATATTTATAACAATGGTACTTAATATAATTGTTAAATTGATTTAATCAAATTTGATAGATTTGAATGCCACTTTTTAGCAGAAATATACAGTTACTAGTACAAACAGTTTCATACTATTTTCAAACGAGTTACATATATATATGTGTGTGTGTATATATATAAAATCTTCTTGTTCAAGTGTTGGACTAACCAAAACCACATAAAAGCATATAACAATGTGAAGTTATAGCTCACACAGACTCGCCCGCCCTTCTCTCTCTCCCTCTCTTGCTTTTTTTTCGGTTTTTTAAAGAATAGGTTGAGGCGTGAGGCCCCCTACCCACCCTATAAGCTCAACCCTCACTAGGTTTGAGGGCGACCTCATGTGCAAATAACTAGAATACCACTCAACTTAAGGCGACACTGAGCCACCAGGAGATTCGAACCAATGACTTGATGAGACTTATGATCTTCAAAGAGGCTACTTAACCAACAGGCCACGGAATGCGCACATATTGTCTCTCTCTCTCTCTCTCTCTCTCTCTCTCTCTCTATATATATATATATATATATATATATATATATATATATATATATATATATATATATATATATAAAACCAGAGTCTCGTCGTCTCCTCGCAGCAGGTCGCACACCGACGTCGTCTCGTCGTCTCCTCGCAGCAGCTCGCGCGCCGTCGTCCTCCTGCTACGAGACTCTGGGTCGAGTGCGTCGGTTGGCTGAGCCTTTCCTCGGTCGCAGACGCCACACCTCGAGTCGGGCCGCGTATGTTCCTGCTGCGCTCGATCATATATAGCCGACGGGTAAGATGTATCTCTCTCTCTCTCTCGCGTCCAAGGCACGCAGCTACGCTGCCGCCGTTACGGCTGGCAGCTCTAGTCCAACGCGGCATTCCTGCGTCTTTTCGCAGAAGTTCCATGATGGCCTCGAACTTGGGAATAGAAACTACAAATTCATTCGCAAGTAGGGCCGTAAGAATGGCAAGCCTGCACTTTTTCTCACTGAGGAAGACACAAATATTCTCGCCTCTTCGTGACGTCTGGTTCTGGTGGGAAAATTCCTGCACGGACATCCAAAAATGGACACTATATGCCATTTTTTCGACACTTCGAACTCATGGACCCCGAAAGCTAGCTCCCTCGATGATACACATGTTCCGATTCATCTCACAACCGATACGTACTATACTTCGTTTTCTCCCGCAAAATGATAAAAATCGACAACGTAATCATGAAGGTTCTCAAATGGACAGTTGATTTTGATCCAAAGGCTGAATCTCCTATTTTACCAGTATGGTTCACGTTTCCTGGGCTTAAATATCACCACTTCAACTACGAAATTCTCTTCTCACTTACCAAAGGGTTTGGAAAACTGTTACAGGTGGATAAACCGACCTTAGAAAACACTCGTCCATCGGATGCTTGCTTCCTGGTTGAACGTGATGTTACACAACCGTATCCCGATGAGGTTTGGATCGGATCTCGGCATACATGGTATTGGCAACCAAGTGGAGATGGGTCCTCACTCTCCTTATTGTTCGCATTGTTCAATGTTTGGCCATAATCTTACTGCTTGTTATAGGCTACACCCAAATTTAAAGCCGCAAGCTCCCTCGGTGGAAACACTATCGGCTTGGCCTCCCACCCCTACCTCCCGAGGTTTCGTCGAAGTGCCACCTGCAATGCCACCTAACTCTTCTGCTGATGTCCCACGGATCACCGAATACCAGCCAGAAAATCCGGAGGTCCCTCCAGTGATAATAGTTGATCCACAGAATGTTAATCTCATTCCTGACACTTGTAAGGCAACTGATGCGGATATTAATTTTCAATCCAAAGATTCGACTTCTGTTTCGCCTTCTGCTCCTTATGTTCCTAAGACTGCAGATCATACGCCTCTCCATGAGAGGGAGGGGAGAACATGGTTTCTCCTCCAGTTCTCTACCCACTTACGGAAGACCCACATCTTCGGGGGGAGGAGATAGCTCCCCCTATTTCACCTCGTGCAGTTGAACCAGTTACTGTTGCCACTAAAGCTTTGGAGTTTGAACGGTTTGCACACAAATTCGACGAGAAGAAAGGAATTCCCAAGTATTGAACAAATGCCCTACGCAAGCAAGCGAACCCACAATGGACCTCTCCATTTCCTCTCATTGATGAGACAGACCAGTCTTCAGATAAATAATGACAAGTTTACACTTCTCGGAAAAAGAAATAGGGTGACTATTATATTCAAATACGAGACATAGCAGATGATACTCAGGTCTCAAATGGCAATGGAACAATACTTCAAAACTTACTTTCTGACTTCCACTCAAAATCCCAAGGAAGGGGAAAGACTAGGCGATCTCCTTCTTAGTCTTTATTATTTGCATATTTGCATGTTTTATTTCTTTGATGTCTTATGTATCCTACTCACTTTAAGTCATCCTTATATTTTGTAACTTAGGGGTAGGAGTTCACTTGTTGGATCATCTCCTAAAAAAACTTTATGTTGTATCTTCCCTCTTTCAATGAAATTGGCCTTAGGCCTTTCCTTTAATATATATATATATATATATCTATAGATATGCGCGCGCATGTCGGCAATCAGATATGAACAAAACTTAACCAACGTGCATATGAGCAAAATTCATATAACATGGCTATTGAAGCATAAATATATCATCCCAAGTTCACAATATTACCGTTCTAAACTTAAGTGGGGCTAACTCCCCGCTATTAACTAAGTTATAGAATCAAGACTACATTAAGCTTTGCTTTCTACTATTTACAATAAGATTGGGATTATAAAAACCTCATTGGTTAGATACTGTACCTCACCAAAAAAATAAAAAAAAATAAATAAAAGAACAAACCAACAATAAAAAGAAAAGTTTTAGTTCATAGAATACCGTATTCCTGATACAAGAAAATATTTTGCTTGCAGCGTACCTCCCCAAAAAAATGCCTAAAATCTGGCCTTTCATTATGCTTTCAGATGAAAATATTTAGCCAACAAAGCATATAACAAAGGCAATGGAACAAAGCTTTCCTTCAGATCATAAATGAGAAAATAAGGAGAAGACGGAACTAGACATAGGTTATCTTTGGCAGAAACTATGGCTCTGGTTTGCGCATGACTGAGCTCCATTGCTTGTTGAGGGATTGTCAGTCCTAACTCTCCTGTAGAAAAGCACATAGGCTGCTGCTGACTTCACTTCTTCTTCATTTATAGAAGATACATGGCTATCATCAAAATTATACCATCTGTTTTCTTCAAAAAGCTGCAGAAGAAGGAATTTTTTAATCAGGTGTGTTAACTGAATTACCTCTCAGAAAGGTCAATTGAAATTTTAAAGCAGTATTTGCATACATACCACTAAATTCTTATGCATTTACATATGTAACACCCAAGCTTTGCATTTACATTTATACCACCAAAAGTGACGCGGGGCTGAGGCCAGCCGGCTCAACCTGCTACAGAAAGACCGGACGAAGGGCTGTCCAAGTCCCTGCTGGACCAAGCGGCATTTAGAAGGGGCGGACACCTTTCTTGTGTTACTTTTCTGTTTCCCACCTAACTCCTTTCCTCTTTGGTTTCCCGCTTAATGGAAGTCTATTTATATGCTTGTTTGCTGGAATTAGGGTTATGTTTTGGTGTGTTTCTCTTTCATACTTCTGCATGAAGACTTTTTCCCCTTGCTAGGCCGTCTCCGACAACAAATGATGCTCCGGTTATATCGTGCTCCGAGTTGGTGTTGTATCCTCCCTGAATTCCTTCCCCTCCTCTCTCCCCTTATCTCATTTACCTACCGGCCTGCTCTCCTACAATCCACTGTTTACCCTTGTCACCCCTTTCCCTGCCGCATGCCTGCTTTCCCACCACTCCAGCCGCCAACCGCACCCCGCCACCCTCCATACAGCCTTGCTGAGGTGCCTCCAACCCTCTACCAGTTTCCCCCATAGCTCTCTGCAGCCCCCAACTGTTGCCGCCACCACCTTTTCCTTCCCTACGATTGCAATCAGCCCTTTCCCCTACCGCTACTATTCTTAACAACCCACCGACACCACCACTGCCCTCGGATCTTCTCTTCTAACCCTGCTCAGGGATTGGTGTTTGTTGCTATTTGCTTTCACTATTGAATCGTGTTTGTAACACTAATAATTTGGTTAATAAATGTTGCTTTCATTATCGTTCGTTTGATTAGTACCGATATCATTTGGTATCAGAGCTAGCCTAACACTAATCCTATATTAGGGTTTCCTAGCATCCGCCATAAGCCAAAAAAAATTTCTTTCGTAACATCAAATACCTTTTCCACTTCCACAAATCTCGAACCCTAACCATGCCACCTAAGAGATATCCAAGCCTACCCGAGATACAATGAGTGATTCGCTGACTTCAGCGGATATTAGCGGACATTGAGGATGATGCCACGGAAGAAGTTACCCTCGATGGTGACATGGAAAGCCAAAGAGGAGAAATGGATGAATATTTCAACCCCTTCCATATGTACGATGTCAGCGATGAAGATGAAAGACCAGGTCATTTTGATATATAGTATTAGAGGAGGTCTAGAGATGAGACATTAGTTGGAGGACACAGAGACTACGAAATCAAGGAAGATCTACTTGAATTTGAAAGAGGTACAGATCCAAAAGAATTTATTGGCTGACTACAATCTATTGAACGGATTTTTGAGTATAAAGATATTCAAGAAGATAGGAGAGTTAAATTAGTTGCTATCAATTTGAAGAAAAGTGTCTTCTTGTGATGGGAGAACTTGCAGAGATAAAGGAAAAGAGAATGTAACGATAAGATCACCAAGTGGAAGAAGATGAACTCATGTAGAAAGAAATATCTCCCACCTCATTATTGCCTGGACATTTTGAAACTCCACAATCTACAATAGTGAGACTTTTCCGTGGAGAAGTTCACAGCTCAGTTCGACCACTTAAAGATGAAACGCAAGCTGACCGAGCCTAATGAGCATAGTTTTAGCCCAGTACCTTGAGGGGCAGAAGCCTGCTATTAGCAATATGGTCTAGCTAGAATCTTATTAGTCACTTGGGATGTCTAGACCTTAGCACTGAAAGGTAACAGAAATAGAGCACGCATCCTTCACCAGTTAAGCAACCACCCAGGGTGGGAGACACCAGCAGAAACACCCCTCAAAGTTAAGAAAATTGGTTTAGATAAGAAAAGAGCCACCCCTAGTGAGAAGAAACCTGAGAAGAGTAGCACACCTACTATAGTCCCCACTAAAAAATACACATGCCACGAATTTGGGCACATATATGTCTTTTACCGAGCAGGCCGCCATGGAGGAAGTTAGCAAAGAAGAAAAAACTGAGGAATAGGGTGAGGTATCATCTACCAACAAATGAAAGAGACACTTGTGATTCAACGGATCCTATAGGATGAGGATATGAGGCATCCGCAGTGGTTTCGCCACAACATATTCTACATTGCTGCACGGTGAACAGGAAGGTATGCAGTCTCATAATCGATGGGGGGAACATAAGAATGTAACATCTACACAGTAGAAAAATTGAGTCTCATAACTCAGAGACACTCCCAGCCATATTCTATAGTGTAGCTGAAGAAGGAGAACATAGCCAACTTAGAGACACTCCCAACCATATTCTATAGTGTGACTAAAGAAGGAGAATAGAGCCAACATTTGACCGGAGATGCCTAATGGAGATTTTGATTGGGAGCCAGCTACAGAATCATGTGTGGTGCGATGTGGTCCCTATGGATGTCTATCACATTTTGTTGGGGAGACCGTGACAGTTTGATAGGACTCGCACAACGGATTCAGGAACACATATTCCTTCACCAAGCATGGGAAACACATCATCTTCCTTCGACACCCGAGATCATAGGAGCCCTTACTAGCATAACAGTATAGGCATGACCAGTTTTGGTGACGAGGGATGATGAGTTTGAGACAACAGCGCTAGCCACAGGATAGGCACGACAGAGAGCACATTTGAATATCATGGTCGACATCTTACCACCATGGCCACCACCGTGCGGAGAGAGTCAGGCTACCCTCACTTCAAATCAGGTTGAGCTGATCATCAGTTACTTCGAGAGTAGTCAAAAGCATGCTTGAGACATGCAGACTCAGTTCAGTTCTGTAATGGGACTTCGGGAGAGTAGATAGATACAAATGGATGCTCGCAAGTGGGATCCAGGTTCACTCATGAGAAAGTTTCTCCAATGCTTTGAGAGACAATGCAACCGATAGTGGGATCTAGGTGTTGTCAAGATTGAGAATGAGAAACTAGAAGCTTCAACGAGTG
Organism: Papilionanthe hookeriana x Papilionanthe teres; assembly: GCA_022702705.1. NCBI lineage: Eukaryota > Viridiplantae > Streptophyta > Magnoliopsida > Asparagales > Orchidaceae > Papilionanthe > Papilionanthe hookeriana x Papilionanthe teres. The sequence continues at coordinate 23,376,398 of CM040431.1, read as the reverse complement.
AGGTCGAAGCTCCCCCAACCCCGAGGAGACTAACGTGAGCGCTGAGGCCAACCGATTGAACCGTTTGGCAGAAAGACTAGAAGAATCGGTTTGAGTGGGGGCGGTCCAAGTCCCTGCTGGACCGAACAACATTTAAAAGGGGCAGATATTGCTGCTACGCCCTTCCTCTACTTTTTTTGTTTCCCACCTAACCCCTTTCCTTTTCGGCATCCCACTTGATGGGAGTCTATATATATGCTTTTTGTTGGAATTATGGTTATGCTTTAAAGTGTTTCTCTTTCAAATTTCTGCATGAAGACTTTTTGCCCTGTATCCGATGACAGGTGGTGCTCCGGTCGTATCCTACTCTGAGATGGTGTTTTATGCTTCTAGAATCCCTCCCTCCTCACTACCCTTATCTCCATTACCCACCGACCTGCACCTGCACTTCATTTTTTACTCTTGCCGCCCTTTCCCTACCGCACGCCTGCTGTCCCACCTCTTCAGCGCCCAACTTGCACCCTGACGCTCTCCATACAACTTTCCAGAAGTGCCTCCAACCCTCCTACCACTTTCCTCTACTGTCGTGACCCTTCTCTGCATCCACCAACTATTGCTGCCATCTCCTTTCCTTCCCTACAATTGTTGTCAGCCCTTTCCCCTACCATTACAAATCCCACCCACCCAGCATATAGGCACTTCACTCGGATCTTTTCTTCTGGCCCTAGTCAGGGATTAGTGTTTGATGCTATTTGATTTCAGTTTTGAATTGTGTTTGTGACCCTAATCATTTGCTTAATAAAATTTGTTGTCGTTACCACTAGTTTGATCAGTTTCGGTATCACAAAGCTTTTGTATCACATCAAAAAATACCACCATCTTAACTTTTAGAAAGTGAAATACACTTCTCATGTATAGGTAAGGTGGTAAGTATGTAAAAATTGAAGTTTAGGTGTTCGATATGTAATTACATAGGAGTTGAATGGTATGTATGTATAGGCAGGTTAAAATTGACCTGACATGTCAACACGACCCAAACTTGACTCGAAAAGTCCGTGTTAAGGTTGAACAGAATATTTTTCGAGTCGGGCTTAAGTCAGAGATGTCGACCCATTTATTATTCAGATCGTGTGCAGGTTGAACCGGAAAACCCAAACATGACTTGAATAAGCACAAGATTTCGGGTTGAGTTCAGGTTAGTGGGTCAACTCAGGTTCGGGTATTAGTATTCGACAAATTTATTATTCAGGCCTGGTTCGGGTTGACCTTATTTGGGTTGGGTCATTTTCGAGTCGGACCTAGGTCATTTTCGAGTCGGACCCAAACTCGACCCGCTACCCCGAATTGACACACCTATGAATGTAAATCTTCCAATTTTAAAGCAGGCATTAAATTCATGATTGGAGCTCACAAAATCCTGTTTATTGAAGTGAAGTGTATAGATGTCATGCTGAATTCGCGAAACTATGTATCTATGCATGTCGAGGCATACAGGTAGATAAATGATAAAAAAATTGATGAGACAGATAGCACATTGAAAATCATGAATAGCATATTATGAGGTCCATCACATAAATTGATGAAGAGGGAAGGGGAATAAACACAACTTAAAGTAATTCATGCAGACCTCCATTATAATCAGATTTCATTCATTTAGCAATCCATCAATTAGCGTCTTAAATTATTAACCACCAATCCCTATTAATAGAAATATGGTTGCAAAGACCCAAATTTAAGTCCGTATCTACTAAAGTAATCTTCACATTAAGTCGAGTGTCATTTAATGGATTAAGTGAAGGGTTGTGCCACTATATGAAGTAAAGATGTGGATGGTTGGAAGTATTGCGACTAGGAGCGGCTGTGCAAAGCAAGCCAGATATGTGAGGTTTAGTGATATGGCAGATATTGAAGACATAACTTAATTGATCATATAAATGAATTTTCGTGAAGGGTGTGCATTTTGCATTGGTAACAATCAAAAGGTACCAAGGGCCTATACAAAATCACGCCACTTGGGCATCAAAAGTATGGGATCTATCATGATCTAAGAGAGCAAAAAGCTCTTTGTATCTATCTCAGAAGAAAGACAAAACTATCTATCAAGCTTTGTTGTGCACAAAAAAGAGAACTTGTTTCAAGAACGGGGAACGAAAAAGAAAATGACCCGTCGGAACTCAAGAAGAAATGCAATGTCCGGACTATCAAGTGGTTGTCGGTACCACTTGTACTGCTACATACTACCTCTAAGGAACTCGATCACAATCTTGTTATCACCTTTAATAATGATACCTTGGGTCTCATGCATCCATGGTTTGATCCACCACTTGATGGCAAGGGCCGCTTCCAGTCAACTCGAACACCATCCCAGTGTAGCCAATGTTTCCCAACAGCTTTAATGCACACAACCCAGTCAACTCGAACACCTTTTCGTCATGCACCGGGAAAAAGTAAGGCGCCATCATAGTTCACTCTTATCCACCGTGAGGGCTGAGAAGAGAAGTGCCCCGTTGAATTTTCTAATGATGCATTGATATCAAGATTGGAGAGATGAACTCAATTGAAAGCTCCCCGCTTAAGCAGGACAGACACGGCAGCACCCTGCTTAGGTGGGACAGCAGGAGACAATTCAGATCCTGTGAAAGTTCTAGCTGGACCTTTCCAATTGATTAACTGCCGCCAGACCTTGTGGGCCCTAATTTATATTTTAATTCAATTAGAATTAAGGGTATATTTGCTTTCGAACTATTTATAGGATGTTATTTTCAGGTTTTGGGAACTTTTTCTTTGTTTTATGCATTATAGATTATTTCCCTAGTTTCAACTTGTTGGAGTACTACCTTTTGAACTCTTTCCGGTGGTGTGACTGTAACCTGATTGGATCTAGGTGGTGAACTCTCCTTAAAATTTGAAGAATTTCCCTCCTCTCCAAAACTACTGCCAATCGCTGTTTGACAGCTGCAACCTGCTGTTTTCCTGCAGCTGGGCCGCTGTCCAGCACCGGTTCTCGTAGGATTGTTTGCCATCCTTCCTATTTTACCTTTTGTTCTTCATCCTATGCACATCCTAACTACCCCGTGATTAGAAATAAAAATTAGAAGAATTTATGAATCAAAATATTTAAAGGGATCGTCAATTGAGCAAAGGAAAACGTGGTGAACTGAGGTATGCAATAAGTTAAAGGGCTTGAAAATTAAAATGAAATTTTGAAAGATCAAATGTTGTTGTTGATAATTAACATCTTAAAATTTATGATTAGGTAAAATTGACAAAAGTTAATATTAGAAATTGTGGAGGAGAGTGAAATTTGTGAGGAAAAAAATGGAATGATTGAAATATGAAATTTATATATTGAGTTAGTTAAAGAATGTGCATGATAACGTTCTTATAATAAGTATTAAGAGTATAGATAATTGAAACAAATATAAATGTAAATGTAAATTATTTCATTATCATATCATAATTATAAGCTAAATATAATGTTTAATTGTAGATTAAACAATATCGAATTGAAAAAGCTAATTAAAAGAAGAAAAAGTCAATAAAATCAATTATAGTCTAACATAGGGTACATTTGGGGCTGCAGTGAGGTGGTGGTGCGACACCACACAGTAATTTTTCCAGTTTAACAAAATACCGTTTTGTCCGCGTTCTCGAAAAGATATAGCTGAAAGTTGTGTTTTCCCACCGATCATGTCTACCTGCGGTTGCTACTAGAAATCTGCAGTCCGACTTTTTTTTTTTTTTTTTTTGTAATAGCCACAACAATTTTTTAAATAACAACTTCTTCAAGAGCTTCACAACTAGCAGACCCTTAATAAGGTAAAATTAAGGTGAGTAATTACTTTACAATTGTACTCAATTCGATTGTTTTATTTTACAATGCAAAGATTAGACTATGATAGTACATATAAAATTAAATGAATGTTCGATATTTTAAAATGTTACATAAATCATATTCGTACTGAAAGTTTAAAAAGTTTCACCTAATTTGGGAAATTGAATGAAAATCAAATGAAATAAATATATAAGTCAATCACAAGAGTTATCCTCTTATGATACTAACTATAGACATTATTGTACTCATCAACAACAACAACAACAACAACAACAAAGCCTTAATCCCACTAAGTGGGGTCGGCTACATGAATCCTTTTTTCTCCATTGGGTCCTATTTAGTGTCAAATTTTCATTTAATTCTAATAAATTAAGATCATTTTTTATGCAATAAGCCCAAGTTTTCCTAGGTCTGCCTCTGCCTTTCTTAACATAAGTTGTATTTAAAACATCTATTCTCCTAATCGGATCATCAGGTGGTCGACGTTTAATGTGACCAAACCATCTAAGGCGACTCTCTCTAATTTTATCCATCACAAAAATAAAAATAAAATGAAAAACTAAAGGGAAATGAGAGAGACAATATTAGACGAAGCTCCTAGAATACAACAACAACAACAAAGCCTTAATCCCAATAAGTGGGGTCGGCTAAATGAATCCTTTTTCTCTATTGCGTTTAGTATCAAATTTTCATTTAATTCTAATAAATTAAGATCATTTTTTATAAAATAATAAAATTGGAAAGTACAAATAAAATAAATTTTAATATTTAATCATTTTTAAACCATATGCATCTTACAAGATATTTATCAAAAGGTAGTACACAGTAAAACTATAATTATTTACTAAGTAATGTATAAATTAAATTCGTTATTTAACTAATTATTATAGAAAACTCTCCTTAAAATTAAAAGACTAAAATGAAAATGTATGCTCACAGAGGAAGAAGAGCTAAAGAAAATAAGTACTAGGAAAATATTTTATCTTGTGTTAATTTTTTTTACTAAATTATTGTAAATTGGATATTTTACGTGATTAGTTATTTTAAAAATCATGGTTTGGTGGCTCTGTATTGTTCGGATGATTGTTGTGAATTATTGTGATTTGTAGAATAGTATAACTCTACAGTCAGACTTTTCATTCTCGCCTTGGAAATTCCATTCTCCCAACTCGGGTCATGACATAAGGATAAACTAACAAGGGGCCTGGGAGGGCTGAACCGGCTGGAGAGCGCATAACTGGTTTAGCCTTGCTGCTGTTTGAGCCGGTCAGTTCAAGGGAGGCGCTTCCCCCTTCCTAGTTATCAATTAGTATATAGATGTTGTTTTGACTGTTTAGGATACAACTTTTGCTTTTATGAGTTTAGATTTCTCGCCATTGGTGTTTCTCCCTTCTTAGGGATGTATCCGAGAAATGGTGGTGCTCTGGTTATATCATGCTCTAAGGTGATGACTATCTACCGTACTACCTAACCTCCACACAACCTTCTCTGTTTTCCCTGCTACCACCCTCCCACTGCCCAAACCTGTTGTCATCCCCTCCTTCGCCTTCCCATCTGCAGCCGCAACCTCATCTCGATTATCCATGCTGGTAAGGTTGTAAATGAACAATGTACTCGATGAACAACTCAAAATCGGCTTGATTAAAATTTAATCATTTCGTTCAAATCAGTGAATAAACAAGCTTGACAATTTTTAAAAGCTTAAAGTTTAAATGTACTAAACATGAACATAGTTGAACTTGATCTTTTATGTTCATGAAAAAACTCGTTTGTTGTTCAACAAATAACTTACTAAATACTCGATATTAAGCTCGATAATAACTCGTAACAAATATGCTATATTTTTTAAATAAAAATTTAATTAACTAGAATATTAACTTGTTTGTTGATATCTCGGTGATATTATATACTCAATATTAAGTTTCTGTAGGTTTTAAAGTTGTCATATTTAATTGATTGGTTGGTTAAATCATGCTTAAATTACACAAATCACTCTACTAATCATCACCTAAGCGAGAGATTTAAGACAAAATGAAAAAGAAATAAGATTTAAGATGTTGTAGAGTTTAGAGTTTATAATCAATAAATTAGTAGCTGCAATCAAATTCATTAAATTATTTATTGAATTCTTTGTATGAAAATCTAGATACTTATTTGAATTTTTAGCTTATTCATTAGTTTGTTTATATACTCGTTCACTTCTCATAAATAAATCAAGTACAAATCAAGTCAAGCATTAAAAATTTGAACAAGTCAAGTTTGAACAATATATGAAAGCTCGACACAAGATCAAGTTAAACTTGAACAACTTATAGTTATATCAAAACAAGTCTGAACTATGATATAGTCGGCTCAATTACAGCCCTTCTTGCTAGCTATAACCCCTTCGACCTCCCCACCTATTGCCTTAACTCCTTCCCCACGACCCAACCTACCGCTGCAGACCAATCTTTAACCCTCCTACTCCTGCATCCACCCTCTACCTACCTTCCCACTGTTGTCTCAATCCCAACTTGCACCCTTCCTACAGTTTAGCCGCCACCCGCCACCCACCACCTTCGTCATCACCCTAAAGTGTTGGGGTGGTCTTGTCGTTTTCTCTGTTCTGAGAAACCTGTTATTTTAGTTTTCCTGTAACTTGCAACAATATATTGAGTTTGCAGCATTTTGGATTAAACCCGATATAATAAACAAAACAAAAATAAAGGTATATGGTTCATTAGCTATGGAGCGAATAGTTTGCCACAAGAGAGAGAGAGAGAGAGAGAGAGAGAGAGAGAGAGAGAGAGAGAGAGAGGCTCTGATGCAAGAGCTTCCCAAATGGACCATTGCCACAATGTCCACTATAGTCTCGCGATTTCTCCCACTTCAATGTGGGATATGGATCGCACGTGCATCGATTCAAGCAAAATGCATAGAGCCGAAGCAAGCAACCCGTTTTTTATTATTTTTCTATTTTTAGAGAGTTTCCACCTTTCTTTTCATTCTTTTCTAATCATTTCTACATATATATATTTATTAAGGTTTAGATTAGAGTTTTGCATATGAATTTGTTTAGAATAGCAGCCAACTCCTGGTATTTCCCTTCTAGGGTTGAATCTAGGGCGAGAAGGTGCTCTTGCTATAACTCATCCGAGGTGGTGACCATCACCCAATGAACGAATGGTGCTCCAGTTGTAGTTCGACATAGTGGAGATATTTATCCTTGAATTCCCATCCTCGAAAACCCATCCTTCGTTGTCGCCACCACCATTCCTCACTGCCAGAACCACAAGACAACACTCATGTTGTCTTCCTGCAATTCTAGCAGCCAACCACCACAACTTGCCATCCTTTCCGGCCATTTCCTACCTTAGTGGTACCCATTCCAGCAGCCCGTTTTGTTATCCAACCATCTCCCCTGGCTGCCACAGCCTTGAGATAGCCCCACCTTTGTTGCTCGCAGTCATACACCTCCATACCGCTGCTTCTATCATTCTCGCTCGCTGCCGCCACCTAAATAACTGTTCTGACAGCTTTTTGATGTTCCAGCCAACAGACCAGTCGTTACCCTCATTCTAATTTGTTGCCATTGCCACAAATCCTCCCTTTTGCTCTCTCGCCCTCTCTTGCAGCCACAACCTAGGGCCGCCATTTCCAGCCATTTCATTGTTGTCCAGCCTCTCCTCTTTGCTACCACCAGCATTTCAGCCCTCCATCCTTGCTGCCATCTCTGGATAACCCTCCCACATCAATCCCTTCTCTTTGCTTACTGCCCGACACCAGGGAAAACCTGCCTTCCAATTTTCTACTTGCCAACCGCCTTTTCCACCCTCATGTCGCCTTCGAAACCCTCGCCAATCATCACCATCCTTGAGAGTTGTGTTTGTTTGTGTCAATTGTTGTATTTTCCCTTTCAAGTTTGAGGTTGTAACTTCCAGTAATAAAATTTACTATTTTTATTATGGTTTGGTTTAACTCCAGTACCATTTGGAATCAGTGCTACCCTGACCCTAGTCCTACCCTAAGGTTTCTAGCATCCTCCAAACCCAAACCTATCTCTACCCCATTTTCTTTCCCTAACATTCATTACCATTACAAACCTTCTTCCACCTACCCACACCCAAACACTAATCATGCTTCCGAGTAGACAAGTGTTGAACACTGATCACGAGTTTTCCATGGAAGATATATAACGAGAACTCCGCCGAGTGCTATAACGGCTCAATGAAATTGAGGAAAAAAGACCATTCAGAGGGATCACGCTAATTCAATTCGATCCTCAAGATGAATAACCATCCCAAAGATCTGGCATAACATATTGGGAAGCCAAAATTTTGAAGTAAACGTGGATGTCATATTTCGACAGCCACACGAATCTTGACGAGGTCATCGAGTAACTCTGGACCTTAGAATGTGTTATTGAGTGCTAGGGCATCCCACTGGATGGACTGATGAAACTAACTGCCATTAAGTTAAGAGTGCATCTCAGTAGTGAGCGAACTTGAAGTTTCTTTGATAGAGAGAAGAGAAGAGTAAAATTACTACATTGTCCAAGATGAAATGGGAGATGTTGAGCCAAATCCTATCAGCTAACTACAGACCGGATGTTCAGAATAACAACAACAAAGCCTTTGTCCCGATACGTAGGATCGGCTACATGAATCCCTTTTTTTCATTGCGTTCTATTGTCATATTTTAATCTAGTTCTAAAAAATTTCATTTTCTATACAATAAGCCCAAGTCTTCATAGGTCAACCTCTACCTTTCTTAACATAAGACGAATCTAAAACATCTACTCTCCTAATCGGATCATCAAATAATCGACGTTTAATGTGACCAAACCATCTAAGAAGACTCTCTTTAATTTTGTCTGTCACAGGAGCTACACCAACTCTATCACGGATATATACATTTCGCAACTTGTCTCTAAGTGGAAAGCCACTCATTCAACTAATCATTCTCATCTCAGTAACACTTAACTTAGTATTATGCTTCTCTTTTAAAGGCCAACATTCAACGCCATAGAGCATCGCAGATCTCTCCAACATCTTATAAAATTTTCCTTTCAGTCTATGCGATACTTTTCTATCACACAAAAGGCCCGAAGCAATTCTCCACTTCAACCATCCAGCTTGAATTCTACTATTACATCCCCATCTATATCACCATCGCTTTGAACAACAGATCCGAGATATCTAAAAGATTCACACCTTTTAATAATTTGATCACCCAAAGTTACACTTCTGTCACTAGAGCTACTACCACTAAAATTACATTCCATGAATTCAGTTTTAGTTCTACTCAAATGAAGGCCTTTAGATTCCAGTGTAGACCTCCATAAATCAAGTTTTTTCTAGGCTTTTTCTCTAGTCTTATCCACGAGAAGGATATCATCAACAAAAAGCATACACCAAGATACATCCTCCTATAAATGTCCAGTAAGACCATCCATAACTAATGCAAAAAGATATGGGCTTAAAGCTGATCCCTGATGTAATCCAACAGAAATAGAAAAATATTTGGTCAAACCTCCTTCAGTTCGAACACAAGTAACAACTTTAGTATACATATCATTAATGACTTGAATATAAGTCATGCAACACCTTTTTTCTCGAGAACTCTCCAAAGGATATCTCTAGGAACCTTATCGTATGCTTTTTCTAAATCAATAAAAATCAAATGTAGATCCTCCTTATTATCTCTGAACTTCTCCATCAAACCTCTCAATAAATATATCCATAGTAGACTTGTCCGACATAAATCCAAATTGATTATGAGAAATCTTTGTAATACGTCTTAACATATGTTCAATTACCCTCTCCCATAATTTTAAAGTATGACACATCAACTTAATATCTCTGTAATTAGCACACTCTTGTGCAACACCTTTATTCTTCAAAAATGGAGACCAAAATACTCTTCCTCCACTCCTCAAGCATCTTTTTAGCTTTTAAAATAATATTGAAGAATTTAGTAAGCCAAAAAACTCTCAAATCTCCTAAATATTTCCACGCTTCAATTGGGATATCATCAAGTCCTACAGACCTTCCACCCTTGGTTTTCTTCAAAGCCTCCTCAACTTCTTTTTTACTAATGCGACGGTAAAAATGAAATGTTTTATTATTATTAACAATATTAAGATCACTGAGGTCGGTCGTGTTTTTAGAAACTTCATTAAAAAGTTTATCAGAATAACTCACCCACCTATGTTGAATATCTTTTTCTAAAAAAAACACTTTTTGATTTTCATCTTTAATACATTTTACTTGGGTTAAATCTTTACTTTTCTTTTCTCTTTGTTTGACTAATTTATACATATTTTTCCCCCTCCTTAGTATCTAATCTATTAAAAAGATCACTAAAAACAGAACTTTTAGTGTCACATATTGATCTTTTAGACTCTCTGCAGGCCGTTTGATATTTTTTCCAATTCCCTAAGTTTTTTACATTCACACTTCAAAAATGGAGAGACCACATCATTACATGACTACCACATCTTATAAGCAGGGTTCAACTCTATGATCAAGCAACAAGAGTACACCCAACAAAACGTCCAAGCCATTCTCACCTAAGATAACAATAGTTCAGAGTGGAGCTTTCTCAAATTCGTTCCAGTCAGGAAGTATTTCAAGTCCCATGAATTTGGTTATATTGAATCAGATTGCCCAACCAAGAGAATGATCTCATTCACTAATCAGAGAACTATTAAAGAAACAGGCAATGACACAATAGACACTGAAAAAAGTGAGGAAATAAATGATGAGTATCAAATTCCAACTGATGAGGGAGAAATGCACATTGTTCAAGTTGAGCCATGAGAGACACTCCAACTGAATTAACACTGAACCGATACCGAAGGCAAGAAAACCCTATAAAAGAGAAATTCAGACTTTTCAGATATATTGCATCCTCCCTAAGCTACCTGTCGAGGGAGGTCCAACATACTAGAGATGAGAAGCTTTTAAGTTACTTCTGAAAAACCATATGAAGTTATTTGGGTACTACAGTTAATTCAACAGTGTACCAATCAACAGATGATCAGACAGAAGGGATGACTAGTAGTGTTGGAAATTATCTTAAGAGTTTAGCTGTAAGAAAAATTCTATAGTGGGATTCAGACCCTTTCAGAGAAGAAGAAGAAGAGAAATCTCCTGAGTGGTTATACATTAGTGTGGTCTAGCCTACCTTAGATTTCATCCCAGAGTTGATTCTTCTTAACAGATTTGTTAATCAGATACATTCAGCCGAGTACGAGAAGTGGAAGAAGAATGTTACAGACTTGAGAGCATGAGAGTTACTTTGCGGAAATGTACATCTATCTATAACTCCAGCTCAGATTGTGCCAAAAGAGAATCGATACTTATTCTATCACGATATTCTTTGGAATGACAATGCCTGTAGGATTGACTTAACGAAAGCTTGCAACATTTATGTTACCCTCAAAGGGGCCAACCTGCCTATTATGAGAAGACAGAAAACTTCAACAGATGAGGTCGAAGCTACTCCAATTCTGGGAGACAGGCGGGAGCTTCTTGCTTTGATTATTATCGCGATTTTTGCTCACACAAGGTTCCCTGTTACAGTGTGGGATGCAGAACGAGTGTGCTAGTTCACGCAAATAATACAGCCAAAACGAGCGGTCCGTATTTGATTCCTATCAAATATTCGGCGAGTTTCCTACTTTTCTTTCATTTCTTTCTAATCATTTCCAATATATATGTTGTATTAAGGTTTAGATTGGAGTTTTGCGTATGTTTATATTCAGGACAGCCATCGATTACTAGTGTTCCCCTTCTAGGATTGTATCCAAAGGCAAGAATGTGCTCCAGCTGTAACTCGTCTAAGGTGGTGATTATTTCCCAATGATTAAATGGTGCTCCGACTGTCCTTTGATCCCGCAAAGATAGTTATCCTCAATTTCCCATCCACTACAACCCTCCCATAGCCGCCACCACCACCTTTCCTCGCTGTCGGAACCACCAGAAAGCACTCTTGTTGTCTTTTTGCAATTTCAACCGCCAGCCACCACCTCTTCCATGTTGCCATTCTTTTCAAGCACCTCCCACCTTGCTGCCTCCCATTTCCAGCCGCCCGTCTTTGCTGTCCAGCCATCTCCCAGCCCAGGGGGACAACCCTCCCTTTGCTGTCCTGCAGTCCTACGCCTTCCCGCTGCTGCGCCGCCGCCGCCATTCCCGCTTGCTGCTGCCACGCTATATAGCTGTTTCCGGCTGTTTTCTGTTATTATTCCAGCCGTACAATCAGCAGTTTTCCTTATTCCAGTTTGCCGCCATTACCACAACTCCTCCCTTTTGCTGCCGCCGTCCTCCTCCCTTGCTGTCGCAACCCAGGACCTCCCTTTCCAACCATTTTGCTGCTGTCCAGTCCCTCCTCTTTGCTGCCCTCACCAATTCAGCCTTCCATCATTGCTGCAATTAGGGGTGTAAACAAACCGAACACGAACGAACGGAGCTAGTGTTCGTGTTTGAAATGTTCGAACACATCACTGTTCGTGTTTGGTTCGTTTGCTTATCGAACGAACACGAACTTCCTGGCGAACCGAACACGAACTGTTCGCGAACAACGAGCATTTTTTACAGCCCTAGCTTTGATAGGATATTTCCTCAAAATGAAGCAAATTGATCAGGTATTCCGTACACATCAGGTAACCCATACTTCCTCAAAATGAAGCAAACCGAATAAGGCGTTTAGGGTTTTGATTAGAGTTTTATTTTAACATATAAGTATAGTATATTAATTATAATATTATAATATTTATATTAATATAATTAATACTATAATATTATTATTGTTATTAATAATTTATCATATATTATAATTTATAGAAGTTTAATTATTTAAAATATGATAAATTTTTATAATATATAATTATTTTTAAAATATCATAAATTTTTTATATATAATTATTTTAAATTATTTTATATTTCGAACAATAACGAACCAAACACGAACGAACACATCACTGTTCGTGTTTGGTTCGTTTAACAAACCGAACGAAAAAAATTGTTCGTGTTCGTCTCGTTTGCTTATCGAACGAATCGAACACGAACTTTTCGGCGAACCGAACACGAACTGTTCGCGAACAACGAGCTTTTTTCACAGCCCTAGCTGCAATCACCAAAACAACCCTCCCACATATCTCTCTACTGTTTGTTGGCTGTCCGACACTGGGAAACAACTGCCTTGCTGCCGTCCACTTGCCAAACACCTTTTCCACCCCGGCGCCACCTTCCAAACCCTCACTGACCACCACCACCATTCTTGAGATACACTCTAGTTGTGTATGTTTGTGCCTGTTGTTACATTTTCCCTTTCAAGTGTGTTGGTTATAATCGTCTATTGGCTTCCAGGAATAATATTTCATATTCATTTTGGGGTTTAGGTTAACTCTGGTATCAAACCCCTCTTTTGATTAGTATGAATTCATACCCGATAGGACCAACAATGAATGCTTTAACTGATGATAAGTTGTTCATATTCAAATTACTAATGGCTAAAAACTATAAGGTAATTACTAGCACAACTGAACAAATGAAAACTGAGGCACAAGACTCAACTTAAAGAAAACGATCCAATTATCAAGATCATTAAACAAAAATGAAGTAGTTAAATGCTCACCTTTATATGTGCCGTGTAATGCCCACTTGCCATGCTTCCATAGTGATTGCTCAATGCATACAGCTCATAAGTTTGACGCTGAGAATTGCCCTTGTTGGCAAGATAATCAGTTAAATCGAAGTCATGAATGGGAAAATTGACAAAAGTTTCCAACTTCTGCTTAGTAGACCGACTGAAAGAGAATCTCTTCAAATGAATAACAAGAACTTCAGGAAGCCTCCATAAATCCAATTTTTTGCTTGCCTGTCGTTGCTCCTTACATTTAGGACAGAACCTTATAAAAGGAAAAATATCAGATTTTGCCATAAATCTAATAAAAAAACAAGGATATATTTAGGAGGTGAGTGTAAATTCAATATTTTCAAATGTCAGGACGGTAACATTATCTTAGCTCTTGTTGGATCCAAGCAATCCCTCTACAGCACTCAAATGACCATAAAAAAAGCAGAGAAGGAAAGGGGAGATGCAAGAAATAAATGATACAATGGAGATTACATGAGTAATTTTATATACTACACGCCAATATAGTTATACTTTGGCTTCATCTGGTAATGCTTTTCACTGTTTGTTTCCAAATCCCTTCTATAACATAGTTTTGATTAGGGGCATTTACATACATAGCACACAATTCTTATGTATTTACTTCTCTTGCACTAAACTTTTATATTTACACACATAGCACTCAAAGCTTTAATATCACATAAAAAATCACTATTACCACTTTTTAAAAGTGAAATACATCTTTTAATGCATAGATTTAAAACACCAAAGTGCTATGTAAATATAACAGCTTAAATGTGAGATATGTAAATACATAAGCATTGTGTGCTACAGAATTAAATTTCCATTTAGATTAATATAAAAACTTGCAACAAATTTCTCTGCATGATGCATATCGTCTCCATAGTTTTACAACCTCATCAATGGCCTACTAATTTCCAGAACATATCATACACCCTATTAGAGTGTTAGCTCTGTGTTTGGAACAACATAACGCAGTGCCTCAAAGCATTTGCAAACTAAGCCTTAGTATTGATAACATGGCTATTCTATTATAATAAGCAATAGCTAATTGATGTATTTATTTGTGTAACATCATATTGTTGAAGCAACCGCACAAATTTTCAAGCAACTGCACACAAATGCATAATAAAAGTCTTGAAAATAATGATGTAATCACAACCGTGAAAATAAAAATAACTAATGGAAAACATAGCAGAAGCTACTTTGCAAACATTTCATGGAAGAAAAACATAACCATAATGAAACTGACCACATGTCCTCAGGAACCAATGGCTCTTCCCTCAAGAAAGCATCAAGGCAAGCGTATAAAGAGAGAGGCTCGCCACGAGATCTTTTAGGTAACGGTGGGCCATATTTGTATACTTCTGGAAGGATCTCAAGCCGGCGGGTATCATAGATCTGAAGATCCTTCTGGGACCAATTGATAAATACTATTGTTGATGATGAAGATGATGAATATGACTGCAGCTTAAGAGGCTTCTCTTCTACTGTTGATAGATCTATGAGCTCATCATTTTCATCAACCAATTCAAGAAACAAGTGACAGTCTGTTTCTGATCTATCATGGTTGCTTCCTCCATCTTTATGATCACTCTCAGCACATTCCTCATTAGTATTGAAATAATGGTCAGTAGTATACGATGCCACACGTGAGAATGAATTTGAAAGACAACCAGGTTGCGACTTTTCACTTTGTAGCATAGGAATAAGCATGTTGTGTAGCATCCTTCGGATATCAGCGCTTCTCACTGACCCATCACCCAAAAATGGAGCCATGAGAGGAGTCCCGTAGGGCTTCCACGCCTTAATGCTTCCCTCACTAAAAAGGTTGGAAAGAAATGTGAGTACTGGCAAAGAAAATACTAAAATAAAAAATATTGAAAACTATTCCGAAGAAAGTCCAAAATGTGGTTGCATCAACCACACACATATGCAATTTTGATAGTACAATAGAAAGTTGTGGAGAAAAAAGGTTTTAAAGGTTTTAGGACAAAATAATAAAAAATGGCAAGAAACTTAAGGAATTACATAACCCGAACAAACAGGTTGCAATGCAAATTATTTCATTGGAAACCTAAGATAAAATATTAACAAGATGATAAAGGCTTCAACTAGAATGAGAATGTGTCTGCATATATGTTAATGGTTCCATATATATCTTGATATGTTGAATTTACTTCGGGAGGAAAATTGCTTCATTAATTATTCACAAATATAGTGTATATATATATATAGAAATCAATCCCTCCTTATTTACAAACGTACCAAACAAACGCAGGGCTGGGAGGTGGGATGCGCCAAACTAATGCGGAGCTAGGAGGTGGGACGTGGGTGAGGAAGGCGGGACATGGAAGATGCGGAACCTAGAAGGCGGCACTTTGTGATTTGGAGAAGACTGAACTGGCTGGTTGCGAAACCCGCGAGCATAGATCTTGGTTTAACCCCCCACTGAACCAGCCGATCTTCTTAGAAGCAAGAGATATCGCATATCCCCCATCCAGGCGCCTGTTTCCCGCCACTTCTCGCCTTCCTTTTCTAGTTTCAGCCCAAGGGAGGGGCCTTCCCTTCTATTTTATCTATTAGCTATTATATATGTGATTATTCGTTGTATTAGGATTAGGTTTGGTGTGATTTCTCTTTTTTAAATTCAGTGTGGAATCTCCTTTCCCTTTGTTAGGGATGTATCCGACGACAGATGGTGCTCCGATTGTCTCCTGCTCCGAGGCGGCATTGTTTCCTCAATTTCCTCCCTACCTCTTCCCCCTATTCTCCCCTTAGCCGCCGGTCAACCCTAGTTCTTGTTGGCCTGCCACCCCGTTTTCTTGCAGTAGTACTTGTTGTTCAACCCATCCAGCCGCCAACCAGCACCCTGTCGCATCCTTCCCTGCAACCATACTTGTCATCCTTCCTCTCCAGCCACACCGTACAATCGCCAACCATTCCTAATCCCTTACCATCTACCAAAACCTCCTGCTTTTTCCTAATTCGAACGATAGCCAAACTAACCCTTTCTCCCCCACTCCTAGCCATTGGCCACCACCATCCCTACCTTCCAACGCATATTCCTCATTCCTTACCACTACACTCAAACACCACTCCGACACCACCATCTTTGGATCATCGCCTGAGATTGGAGATTGTTGTGTTTTATTTTAGTTTTGAGCCGTGTCGAATTCAGTTGCTTAATAAAAATTGCTTTTGTTCTTGTTGCTTTTGACTAGTTGTTGTATTATTTGGGTTTACTAGCATCAGTCATAAACCAAAAATTTTCATACCACCAATCTACCATTTCCACTTCTACAAATCCCAGACCTTGACCATGCCCTCTAGGAGATACATGCCCATGCCTACCTAAGGAGAGATACAGCGAGCAGTCCGCCGACTTCAACGGAGATTGGCAGACATTTAGTATGACACTTCAGAGAGACTTCCCTCGGTGGTGACAGAAAAAATCAATGAGGCAAAAGGGACGAAAATTTCAACCTCTTCCATAAGGAGGATGTCAGTGATGAAGATGAAAGGCCACGACATTTCAAAATTCAGTATCAGATGAGGACTAGAGAGGAGACATTCGTTGAAGGACACAATGACTATGAAATCAAGGTGAAACTCCTATAATTTGAGGGAGGTATGGATCTATAAGGCTTTATTGATTGGCTGCAAGTTATTGAATGTGTCCTTTAAGTATAAGGATGTGTCAAGCTGCTATCAAGTTAAAAAGAGTTCCTCTTTGTGGTAAGAGAACTTACATAGATAGAGGAAAAGGAAAGGCAGCGAGAAAATTATCAAGTCGGAGAAGATGAAGAAAGTAATGAAGACAAAATACCTCCCGCCCCACTACCGTCAGAATATGTTTCTGAAGCTCCACCAACGGTAGATCTATCACCAGAGGAGTTTATAACACACTTTGATCACTTACAAATGAAATGTTAGCTCATCGAGTCGGATGAGCACACTGTAGCCTGATACCTTGGGAGCCTGAAACCCGCTATTAGCAATGTGGTAAAACTACAACCTTGTTCGTCACTTGGAGATGTCCTGACCTTAGCATTGCAAGTGGAGAGGCACTAGAAACAGAGTATAAAACCACCACCAGCTAGACAACCCTCATAGTTGGAGACATCAACAAAAGCACGCCCCAGGGAGTTGAGAAAGCAGAGTCAGATAAGGATGGCTCCACCTAAGTGAGAAGAAGCATGAGAAAAGTAGCACGCCTTCTACAGTCCCTGCCAGAAAGTATTTCAAATGCCATGGATTTGGACTCATTGCCTCCAGCTTCCCGACAAGCCAAGTAGTGTCTTTTATCGAGCACTGCACTGCGGAGAATTTTAGGGATGAGGAGAATGTTGAGGAATAGGGTGTGGTGTATCATCTGCCACCAAATGAAGGAGAAACAGTTGTTCGACGAATCCTATAGGCTGAGGATATGAGGGATCTGCATTGGCTTCGCCACAATATCTTCAACACCTAGCATGGTGAATAGAAAGGTATACAATATCATCATCTATGGGGGGAGAAGTGAGAATGTGACATCCACATAGATGATAGAAAAGTAAGGTCTCATGACTCGGAGTCACTCCCAGCCATATTCTCCGACAGGGCTGAAGAAGGAGCACAAAGTCAGCATTGACCAAAGATGCCAAGTGTTGTTTTCGATTGAGAGCCAACTACAGGATCAAGTGAGGTGTGATGTGGTCCCTATGAATGTCTGCCACCTTTTGTTGGGTGCAGTTGACTGGAGGAGTTATGTGATAGATTCAAGAACACATATTCTTTCATCAATGATGGGAAGCTGGGATGCGCATCATCCTATATCCTTCGACAGAACCCGAGATCATAGGAGCCCTTATGAGCAAAGAAAAATCGGTGGGATCATTTTTGGTGACGACAAGAATGATAGGGCTAAAACACCAGCTCCGGACATGGGAAAGACACGACGGAAGATATTTCAGAATATCAAGATTGATACCTTACCACTAGCGCCACCACCATATGACAAGGTTCAGGTTATGCCCACTTCATATCTGGTTAAGCCGACCTTGGTTGACCTTGGGAGTATTCAACAACAGAGGTGGGGCACGCAATTCAGCTCAGTAGTAGACTCCTAGAAGATTGGACCATTTTGGAAGGTTGCTTGTAAGTTAAGGAAAGACCCCAACCACCCTGGTGAATGGTGCAGTCACTAGTGGGATCCAAGTGATACTAGGATTGTAAAAAGAAGAACCGGAAGCTTTGAAGAATAAAGTCAAAGCTCCCCCAACCCCGGGAGATTGACATGGGGCTGGAAGATGGGACGCGAGTGAGGAAGATGGGATTCGGGAGACGCGAAACTTGGGAGGCCCCTGTTTGCTAAACTGTCCAGCATGGATCCTGGTCCAACACTCCGTTGGACCGACCGGTCTTCTTAGAAGCGAGAGATATTGTGTATCCTCATCCAGGGCCCTGTTTCCAGCCCCTTCTCCTCTTCCTTTTCTGGTTGCCAACAAATGGAGGTAGCTCCCATTTCTATTTTATCTATTAGCTATTACATATGTGGTTGCTTTTTGAAAATGTGATTTCTCTTTTCAGATTGTGTGTGGAGTCTCATTTTCCCTTGCTAAGATTGTATTCGACGATATGTGGTGCTCCGATTGTATCCTTCTCCGAGGTGATGTCGTATCCTCTCTGATTTCCTCCCTACCTCCTCCCCTTATGTTCCCTTAGCTACCGGCCACCCCTATTCCTCCCTATGGCCGCCTACCGCCCCCTTTTCTTGAAACAGTACTTGCTGTCCACACCATCCAACATCCAACCAGCACCTTGCCACCACCTTCCCTGCAGCCATACTTGCCATACTTCCTCTCCAGCCGCACAGTACAGTGCCAAGCCTTCCTAATCCCTTACCAACAACCAACACCTCTCGCCTCTACCAATTCTACTGCTAGCCAACCTATCCCTTTCTCCCCCACTCCAAGTCACCGACCAACATCATCTCTACCTTCCAACGCCTATTCCCAATTCCTTACCACTACTACTCTCAACCACCAAGCCGACACCACTACCATCTTGGGATCTTCTCTTCGTGTCATAACCGAAGATTGAATTTTGTTGTGTTTTATTTTCGTATTGAGTCGTGCAACCCTAATTCATTTGCTTAATAAACATTGTTTCTGTTCCAGTTGTTTTTGACTAGTTCCGGTATTACACCTAAATTAGGAAAGGCAATAATTCTGAATAAAAAATAAAAAAATACAAAATTGAAAGGGAACATACCAAATCAAAGGTTTCCTAAGATATCCCAATCAAATCCTCCAAAAAAATTGAAGGTGGTGGTCGACCCACATGAGAAAGATAAATATGAAAAGGACCAGATCTTTTCAGATTTTGACACTCCCCCTGAAGCTAGGTCGTAAACGTTGTAGAGGCCGAGCTTAGTATTGAATTTTGAAGTACTGAAAAGAAGAGCTTTGGTGAAGACATCAACAACTTATTGGCATATCGGAATTTAATCCTTCCATAGGTTGAGTTGCTTACAATCGGTCTGCTAGTAAGTCCATAGGTTATTGGCCATTTGAAATAGTATACAAATGAAATCCACTAACTCATTGGAATTAGTGTTGATACTTCTAACCACTGAGCTTAGCACTGGTGCAGAGGATAGAACAAGAGAGATTTAGATCTTACACGAGCAAGTGAAGACAAAAATTGCTAAGCAAATGCTAAATATCATAAGCAAGCACAAGTCCAGAAATAGCTCAAGTTTTTAAAGAAATTGACATAGTATTGATCAGATTAAGAAAAGGAAAGGCTTCCTGCATATTTTTTTTAGAAAACTAAAGAAAAGTATGATAAGAACGAGACAAAATTCCATAAAAATTAGGGCGAAATTGATAAATTTAATTCCACCGGTATCAAAACAAACCAAGACAATCCCGAATGCATAAAAAGAAAACACCTATAATTTGAAAGGTAAACGATTTCTCTCAAACCCTAAGATTCAAGACAACATTCACATACATAAACTAATCCTAAACATATTAAGCTTTATTTATACCTGATAATAATAACTAACAAAAGGCCAAATTACTCTTTTAGTCTTACGCTCAACAAAAATCTTCCAATTATTTCGGTGAGCCCACATCGACTTATGTGAAGCACGAGGTGGATGATGCCATAGGTCTCGGTATAACATTACTCCTGAAAGACATCTTGTCCTCGAGGTGAAAGAAGGAAAACTCCTATTGCATCAAGTCATGTGTCCCCCACTCATAAACTAACTTAAGTTTGGCTCTTATCGTCACCACTTGACTAAAATAAGTGATGGGTCATTAACACTACATGAGGATTGTGCCTAATGTAAAGTCCCGTTTCAGTTACTCAGAAAAAGAAGAAACGGACAGTTGGAAGGAAACGAAGAAGAGGAGAGAGGAGTCAGGTAACCGAAGAATTGGGAAATGAAGTGGAAGGATTGGAAGCCAAGAAATATCATAGTCAGAGCTGAGCGACATCTCTGTGTTGATTGAATACAAGAGGAGAGGAAAAAACCAAAGGAGAAGAAAGGCTCGCACTTTTCTCTTACCGTATAACGACATCATTAGGTGCGAGCATTGTAAAAGAGGAGGAAAATGAATTGAGGAAGAAGCGAAACCGTGAAATCATAATAGAAGGCAACAACGCCAAAAAATTTTGCTGTTGGGTTGAGGCGAGATGTCCAACTGAGTACAGGTGAAGAAATGTGAAGGAGGGAGCTGAAGCTGAAGGAGACGAGCGAGAAGCGTCGATGTCGAGCAGCAGAGGAGGACATCAGTGACAAGCAACAAGAGCCAAAGAAGAAGACGATTGGAAACCTCTCTCGTGAGTGTGTTTCAGATCTCCCCAGCACAGAAAATTTTTTTATCCGGACTCTAGACGTAGCTCTATGTGCAAACTCCCAGTAATATACCGACATGTGTGTTATATCAGATTCACATAAAAAAATATTAAAGTGGACCACATACTCCACAATAACCTCGAGATAACCCTGGAATAACCTCTGCAGTATTATTTTGAGTTATTTCCACTTCAATAACGCCAAAATAACACCGCGAAGGTTATTTCGGGTTTTCTTTGGGTTATTAAAGTGAAATATATGATTTTCTCTTCAATAAGCAGAAATAACCCACAAATAACTTCTACGGTGTTATTTCGGTGTAATTGAAGTGAAACTGCAGAGCTTATTTTGGGGTTATTGAAGTGGAATATATGGGTTTCTCTTCACTAACCTCTTCGGTTCCACTTAAATAACCCTGAAATAACCTCAGCAATGTAACATACGTGGTGAAATATATTGGAGTCCGCATATAGAGCTACATCCAGAGTCTGGAAAGAAAATTTTTTCCACACACAAGTTCTCGCGTTCGAGAGGAAACGGTGCATCCACGCATGACTAGGGTAGTGTCGAAGGTAATAAGGCAAGTTTATTAAGTTTAATTAATGTTTAATAAAAAATTTATATTTATAATATATAGATATATATAGATATATATAGATATATATAGATACAAAGCCGACAAGACCATTAATGAAGGGCGCAGTCTGCTCTGGCAGGGTTTCGCCCGATGGCAAAACCCGGCATTGAAACACCTCCGACGACAGCTCCTGTTTTCGCGTTTTCTGTTTTTTGGCATATTTGACGAAGAAATGTTTCCCTCCGGTCTCGCACATTGACTCTCTTGCCCGACGACGAGGACGACTTCGCGCTCGCAAACCTCCTCTCAGCTCGTAGGTCGCCTCTGCCTCTCAGCTTGACGCATCGTTCCTGATACGAGGTTTTGGCTACGTTGTTGCAGTCATCTCCTCCGCAGTTTCGCGCGTACTCTATCCTGTTTCCTGCCGCATTCCCCTAACAGTGGGGTTTGCGCACCTTGCTATCACTGGCCGCGGCGATGGCCTCGGGTCTTTCCTACGCCGCCGCCCTAGCCAGTGATAACCCCGCCTGCAACCCCCTCTTTCGAATATGTTCTCGCAGCGATGTCGCGATGCTTTTGTTCTTGGCGTTGAAACTAGGTTTATCAAAAAAAGATTCCGTAAAAATGACAAACCTGCAATCTTCATCATAGAGGCCAAGATCTCCACCCTAACTGCGTCTTGCCAATTGTTCTTAATAGGTAAGTATCTTTATGGAAACCCTAAACTCAAGCTAATTCGAAAGGATTTTGTGCAGATGAAGCTAAAAAGGGGGTTGGAAGATTGGTAAATTGGATGATCGGCATATTCTCATTCAATTATCAGATGATGAAGACTACACCCAATGGTTTAGGAGAAGATTCTTTCGAATGTAACAACCGGGTGATGAAGGTTTTAAAATAGACGGTGGATTTTGACCCTCATACTGAACCTCCTACCATTCATGTTTGGCTGCACTTCCCAGGTTTGAAGGTCTACTTTTACGAACAACGACTTATCTTAGCCTTAGCTACGATATACGGTAAACCTTTCAAAACTGATACACCTACAATGAATCTAACTCGGCCTTCTGAAGCCAGAATTTTGATAGAACAAGATATTAATTTACCTTTTCCGGGAGAGATATGGGTTGACACATAGCATAAGGGATTTTGGCAGCAAGCAAAACTCGAGCATATACCTCTTTACTATACTCACTACCATATATTTGGACACTCTATTTCTCAATGTTATCATTTCCATCCAAATCTAAAACCTCCAAGTAAAAATGTTACTGCTTCTGACCCACTTCATATCTGTCACTTTTCCACTCTCGAGTGCATTCCACAGGCTATTGAAACACTGATTGACACAATGCCACCTCTCCCTCCCACTACCGGAGACAATACTGTTTATGTTCTTCCGGCTAATGTATTGGCAGATGGATCAGTTGGGCATCCCACAGCTTCTATCACTATTGAAAACAATACTGCAGAATCTTTACCTCCACAGGATTTTGTTCTGTCCACTAATCAGGAAAGCATCGCAGCTCCACATATTCAGAAAACATCAGGTGCTGAGGAGACATGTTTACCACATCTTCAGAATGAGTGTTGTTACTGTTAGTCACGAGCAAATGACTCATCATCTTCTACATGCCCGACAATTTGTTGAACACACAAATCAGATGAGTCAGTCTTCGGATGAGGAATGACAGATATACACATCTAGGAGGAAGAAGAAAAATGGAGGCACGCCCCAGCTTGAGAACTTAGTGGATGATATTTTAGTTACTTCATGTAATGGCACGACACTCAGCAATTTGTTAGCTGGCTATGTTCCTGAAACCAAAGGTAAAGACAAGACCAAGCTGACTCACCCCTAGCAACTTGTTTTCTGCAACTTTTGAATTTTAGAGTTTTATTTGTCTTTTTTTTTGGGATGTAAGTGAGTGTGTATCGTATGGGTAGGGCGCTTTTATTGGGTCCTCCCATACAACCTTTATGTACATTTTCAATTTTAATAAAATTAGCCCTCGAGTGTTTCAAAATATATATATTTGTGTGTGTGTAAAATAGTAAAGATTTAATACTTAAAAGTTATTAGTTTCTTTAAAATACTCAATAAATATTGTACCATATTTATTTTAAGCTTTCAAATTATAGAGTCAATGTAGAGACGAATCTAATAGCAAATTAATTGGCAATCGAGGTGAATACTCGTACTTTTAATCTAGAGTAATAAGTTGTTTTTTCTCAACTATTTTGTAATCAATGAACGTTCACATGTTTTATTCTGATTGAGATATTATTTTCCTTATCGGTCATATTGTTAAGAATGTTTGTACTCACTCACTTCATGCATTCTTGTATGCTATATATGGTATACTAATTAGATGCAATGATCACATGAATGATATGTTTACATTGATTACTTGTATGTGTCCATAATTAATCACGACAGAGTCATCCGTTGATGGTAATAGTGGAAAAACATTAAGGTACGCATGTCCGCATATGAAAAAGAATATTGATATTGATGTATTAATTGATAAAATTTTAGACAGTGCATGACAGTTACATAAATATTGTATGATATTGATATGCAATTCATATAATAAGATTATTTGAATACAACAACAACAAAGCCTTAATCCCACTAAGTGGGGTCAGCCACATGAATCATTTTTCTTTGTTGCGTCCTATTTCGTGTCAAATTCATTAGGCCAAATGATTGATTCTCAAACTTCATCAGAAACTTTGAATGCCATAAGTCTAATAACCCATAATAAGATTATTTGAATAACATCAAATATTTTTATTTATTTATTAAAAGCTTGATTAACATGCATATTGTTTCATTTGCTCTTATATTATTGTGGTTTATGAGTACGAGTATTTACTGACTTGTTTAGCTCATAGTTATTTTAAACTAACTTTTCAAATTAATTAAAAAATTAATGATGAGCAATAAAAGAAATAATATTTATATAAGATGCGGATAACCATTAACGAGGTAATTTTAAATATATTGTTTTAATTTAATTTAATTAGTCGCTCTTTCATCTGTTAAATTGTAGACAAATAAAAAAATTAGTTCTCACCATCCGACCGTTTATTCCCTCTTTGGTTAATTATGTCTCGGACCGGTCGTGACAAAAGCGATATCATAGCCCAAGTTTATGTTTAATTAATAAAATATTGAAGAAAGAGCCAATAGGATAATTATAAGAAAATATTAATAAAAATTAAAATTTAAAGTTAATTCCAATTAATAAGTATATCCATTCAAATAGGGCTACAACTGAAATTATAGAAGGGAACCCGATAAAAAATGCTTAATGAGATGTGACGCACGGTGCATTGTTTTAAATTTCGAGAATAATTTTTTTATAAATGAGAAAGATTGTAAAGGTTTGTTATAGTAACTCGAGAAGAAATGAATTGTCGAAAGAAGAAAGGAATAAACGAAGAAGAGGAAGTGAGGATTCAGGTAGCCAAAGAATTAGGAAATGAAGCGGAAGGATCGAGAAGCCAAGACAGTGGATTTCGCTCTATAGAACATCGCAGTAAGAGCCCAACGACATGTCATTTGTGATGGAAGACAGGAGAAGAAGAAACCAAAGGAGAATAAGGAAGGCTCGTCTTTTCTCTTCTCGTATAACGAAATCATTGGGTGCATCTATTGTAAAAGAGAAGGAATAAGATGAATTGAGGGAGAAGGGAAACCATCAAAACCTAATAGGAGGCAACGGTGTTGAAGATTTTCATTGTTGGGTTGAGGCGAGACGTCAAGTCGAGTTCAGATAAAGAAATGTAAGGAAGGAGGGAGCTGAAACTGAAGAAGAAGAGTGGCAGCATCGATATCGAGCAGCAAAGGAAGAAATTAGTGACGAGTAGCAGGACTCGAAGAGGATGATCAATGGAAAGAAGCACTCTTGTGCATTCGTTCAGATCTCACGCGTAGGGAAGCTCTCTCGCATGCCGGAGAAAGCAGTGCATCTGCGCGTGATTAGGTTTGGACCATAGGTAATAAGGTAAGTTTAATAAGAATTATATATATATATATATATATATATATATATATATATATATATATATATATATATATATATATATATATATATATATATCGGCTCATCTCGCGCCTGCGCGCGTTTTCTCCTGCGTCGAAGAAGGGTTTCGCTCGCTGCTCGCCGTGCGCAGCTTCCGCGTGCTGCTACGGCGTTGTGCGGCCCTTCTGCAACTGCTGTGGCTGTCTGTTTCGTTCGCAGCAGTGGCTACAGTCTGTCCGCGACTGTTACTTGATCGAACACTGTGTCTGCTCGCAGCGAAGGTGACTGTAGGGCCGCTCGAACAGTCCTCTCTTTTCGGCGACTGGCTCTAGCGGCTACTGTGCTTGCAGCGAAGCCCGATTCTGTGTGCGTCGCTGTTCTCCTGCTGCGAAGAAATTCGTCGGATGAAGGGGCCGCTCGATCTGCGACCCTCATGGCAGCTAAGGCGTCCTGTGCTGGGGCTGTGGGCAACAATTCCTACAAAAACTCAGATCATCTCTTCTTTTCACAAGAGTTTCATGACACTGCGACTGAAAAAAGACAGGGAGCTTTTATCAGGCCGATAGATGTTAAGGATGGGAAACCTGCTGTTATCTTCACCACCCAGGAAATGAAGGTTCTCTCTGATGATATTAAGTTCACTTTAGTCGGAAAATTCCAATTTGGTCACCCCAAGATGGATTTAGTTAGAAAATTTTTTAAGAATCTGAAGCTCACTGGAGGATGGAAGTTGGGAGTTTTGGATGGCAGACACCTACTTATTAGATATCAAAAGGAAGAAAATTGTGCCAGAATTTTTGCTCAACAATCTGTTTTGATTGCTGGCGCACATATGAAGCTTATCAAATGGACTCCTGATTTTGACCCATCTAAGGAACCTCCTATCGTTCCTATGTGGTTCAAACTTCGGGGACTCCCATTTCATTTGTACAATCCACATGCTTTGTATAACATAAGCCAAGCGCTCGGTACTCCTCTCAGAGTTGATTCACCCACCTTTGATAGGGTATCGCCAGGTGGTGCCAGAGTTCGAGTGGAGAGGATTTCACTCTTCCAGATGTGGATCGATTTTGGATCACAGATGGTGCGGATGGGTTTTGGCAGGAGGCTGTGGTGGAAAACAAGCCTCTCTTTTGCCAGCATTGTAAAATGTTCGGGCACATTAGGGACATTTGCTATATACTGCATCCTCTCTCAAGAAAAAGGGCTTCTGGGCCTTCTGCTGCTGTTAGGATTTCCCAACCAAGATTCAATGCTACCCTGGCTCAGGAGAATAGGGTAGCATCTGATGCTGATAACAGTTTAACCCAGCTGACAAAGCTGTCCGGGAGACTCCTCAACCGGTTGTGCAAATTGCCACTCCGGTGACTACAGTGGTTACTGAACATGCTGGAAGTGTGGCCCTTCCTCCAGTGGCGCAAGCCGTCAGGGGGCTACTTTAACCGTCCACTCTAACAGATACATCCAAACATTTAGCAGAAAAAGAAGAAATTCCCAACCCAATGCCGAACCCACCGGTATGAATCAGCAGGATCAGTCAACGGAAGAGGAAGAAGCAGAAGAAGTAGAAGATGAAGATGATAGAGAAGATTGGCAGGTTTATCATTCTCGATGGAAGAAGAAGCCTGGAGATACACTTCTAGTTGATGATACCTCGGTTACTCAGGGCAATGGAGTTGCATTAAAGAACTTACTTTATGGATCACCAAGAAACAAAGCGAGAGTATCACGATCTCTTTCTTAGACATTGTTTATGCTCTTTTTCTGTTCTGATCTTTTGGATCTTTTTGTTAGCATTGTATCGTAGGGGTAGGGCTCCATTTATTGGGCCCTCTCCTCAAGCTTATGTAACCGCTTTTATTTCAATAAAATAGACCCTATGGCTTTCAAGAAAAAATATAGAATAATATAAAGAAAAATAATTAAAATTTAATTATTAAAATACTTCTCAAAAGCCTAGGTCGCAGCTTCCACCCATTGAGAGTTATCCTTCTTCAATTGCTCTAAAGACCACACAATCGAACTGTAAACCTTGAAAAACTTTCGCTAGTATCCTGCATGTCCGAAAAATCCCCTCAACCCCTTTAATATCTTAGTAGGGGCCAATCCAACATAGTCGCCACCTTTGATGGATTCGCGCACACCATTATAGTCTACACCTTCAAATAGTCAATATAGCCATCCAAGGAACGATAGGATAGTGTCTCAAATTTCTTTCTATAATTTATGAAGGACCCTTTCTAGACTAATGCAAAAAATTGCTCGCGTAATTCTCCTTCTCGCGTGGTTATCAAATGCTCTAACAATCGATCTTTGAATTCTTCTCATATGCTGATTCATAACGTTGTACTCTCAATTGATACAATGCTAGAGCCTTCCCTCCCTAACACAAGGCCGTCACCATCCATTTTTTCTTCCTTAATCAACTCATTAACAACAAAGTATCTTTCCACAAGATAAACGTAACCGTAAACTTTCTCTCATTCATAGATTGACATCTTAACCTCCTTATGTGTGAGTCTCCTCCCTAATTTCTTTGACCGAAGCTCATTGCAACCATTAAGCGGGAGTTGGATTACCTTCCTTTACCATATTGATTTTTCTTCTTTCATAAGTCCGGCTAGCCCCATAATCAGGCCGCTTGTCCCCAGAGGTTGCTGGATTGCCTTCTACTTAGAAGGCTACTACAATAAAAGGAACTAGCATTGTTAGATGCAGGCTTTCGCCGAGATCCCACCCATCGTGATTTACTATTCCAACCTAAAATCTTTCAAATCAATCTTCTCCAACCTTGAATCCATGTTGTCACATTCTGCCTGCTGCAACTTGTTCCAAACTTCCATATATCATGCAATTACCTCCCGATGCTGCCACTCAAATCCTCTCTCGACTCCTTTGCTCGATCCTGCCTGCTTCCAATTGCTCAAGCCGTCTGGATGTCGAGTTATTCCTTTCAAGTGTTTTCGCTCGAGTTAGCTTTCAATTCCATCACTCGATCGAGTGACTCTGAATCTACCTAAGGCAGCGACGCTACACTGATGCCACAAAAATGCTTCAAATTGTTGCCATATGTATCAGCTCAGATGTTGTCGCTCAATCCCATTGTGGGTGGCATCGAGTATGCACAGAACTCTACAACATTCTTAATCATTTTTTCCAAGACAATAAATCTCCCCTCCATGGCCAAGAAAAGCTCTTCCCTTTTAGATTTGATTTGTCTTACTTCTCATTCTAATTTCTCCTTCAAAACATCTACTTTCTTCACTACCATTTTCAAGGACAAATTTTCAACACGAAGGCAGAAATCTCATACTTTGTGATCCATCATTGGCTACCCGTCTAGCTTGAATTGAGACTATGGCTTTGTTTGGCGCAGGCTAGCGCTTCTCGCACTTCTCGATTCTGGATGTCTTTGCTCCAGGAAGCTTCGTTGTGGAAGCTTCGTTGCGGAGAGTTGACTAGTTGTTTGGGTTAGTTATGTGAAAACAATTGAGCAGCATTGTTATTGGAAAAATGACAATTCTGTCCCTGTTTTGTAATGTTGTGTTTAACAGAACTGTGATAGCTATAAATTTAATATTTTTAAGGCAAAAATCCACTTTAAAATAGTACAAAATTATATATACATGCCTCACTTCACAGTGAATATTAAGAGTGCAAAAAAAAATCTAAAAGTATTAAAATTACTATTAATAACATAATTATATTATTTTTAACATTGAGGGGATGTAGCTTAATTTTCCTCGTAAACGTAAAAAGTAAAGTTGGGGTATTAGGTATGTACATACATAGGAATTATGTGGAATGTATGTAAATGCTCCATTTGAATATCATTACAATTTCAAATAAAAACGCTTGAATTGATCCATCCTTATAAAAACAAATATAGTACTTGGGGCAAATAAACTGCAAAGAACAGGGAGAACTATTCCATGGATGTAAACCTGCTCCATTGAGTTAATTTAAAACTTTATATGCATCTCCAAACAAAGCAAACAGGTAAGATGGCTTAAAATCAAGCTTCTTAATTTTAAAACATAAAAAACTTTAAGAATAAATCTGCGAGTTTTCTCTTCTCAAATAATTTTGCAGTGCAAGCCTCTCTAGCATCCTTCACATTTTGCAATGCAACTGACGATGAAGCTTCACTTCTGGAAGCACAAAGCTTTGAAAAGCCATAGGGGAGAAGAAGAGGTCATGTCTAGGAAAATGAAGCCAGGCCGCGGGTACTTATGCCTCTTCGATCGCAGCTTCGGCCCCCTCTTTGATCGCACAGCTTCGACCCTCTTCTTCGATCGCACAACTTCGGCGCGGAAGGTTTCGGGGTATTAGGGTAAAAAGTTAAGTGCGGAAGTCAGACCACGGGGTACTCTGCGCGGTCCGCATTGGAGCCGAATCGCGTATTGCCGCCGAGCAACCTCCGCCCCAAACGACGAAAATGAATGGCACGGTGCTGCGCAGCGGGGAAACCGCTGCGCCAAACAGAGCCTATATTGCTAGGTTTGATCAAGAAGGAGGTGTGCGTCTAAAAACTAGCGAATGGAAGGGGAGGATGATGCTCAATTGGTTCGATTTTGGTATGTAGAACTTTTATGCGCCACGATCCAGTCATGGACTCGTCATCTAGCTCACGACTGTATCGCGAGGTTCGGTCAGGCGAAGCAGAATTATTTTACACAACGATCCTGATTGTGAGGTCGGCACAGAAGTCTTGTACGCTGCAATCATATTTTTGGCTTCTCAACTAGCTCGTGACTGTACCACGAGGTTTGGCAATGCAAAATTCTTGTATGCCGCAATCCAATTGCAGGTTTCGGGTTTCGGACATGAAGATGCGGCCGAACACTTGAACGCCGCGATTCGTCGTTCGCTTCCCAAAAATTTCAAATGCTTTGATACTTTATTTGATAGGAACGAGACAAACTTCTACATAAATTAGGGCAGAAATAATAGATTCCATTCCACCGATACCAAAACAAAACAATACAATCTCGAATACATAAAAAAGATAAACACCTACAATTCGAGAGGTAGGTGATCTCTCTCACAAATCTTAGCTCCAAAGACTCAAGACAACAATCACATACACAATCTAACCCTAAAAATATTAAGCCCTATTTATACCCCACAAAAATAACTAGAAAATATTAAATTGCTTTTTAGTCTTATGCTTAACATAAGTCTTCAAACTATTTTGGCATGCTCGGCATCGACTTAGTGAAGCGCAAGACGGATCAGTCAAACAGAGTATCAATGATAAAACCTACAATACTGATTTACTAAGAGATTACAATATTTTTTCTACATCTAATGTCCCTAACTTATCATTGTAATGAAAATACAGTTTCTTCAATTGAGGAAAACAAAGTCTCTCTTACTTGGGAAGATTCACATGAGAGCTGTTCTAGTTTTGCGATACCGCAATCCCGCAATTCCTGCCTACGCAGGATGGCAAATCGAGATGGAATCCCATCCTGTTCCAGACCAAAGCTGGAAAATCTTGCCTACAGGCTGCCACCAAGCCTATGAGCGCCATTTTAAAATATATGAAAGAGAATTTTTGTAATTTTGTGGGGTAACTACTTAAATATTGTTATTTTTCTAGCTTTGGACTTTTGCTTTGGTTTATATATTTGGAGATTTTGTTCTCTAATTTTTCTGTCCTAAGAAGTGTTGTTTCCTCTTTTTGTAAGTGGAGTGTATGTAGATTTTTCAGAAATAGGTGGTGGATCTCCCTCAGCAGCAATGTGTCACTGAAACCGCCATTTTTTTATTCTCCCTGCTGTTTTCAGCCCAGACAACAGCCAAATTTCTTCAATTTCTTTCTAAACTCTGTCGAACACACATATTCTCTCTCCATCGCTGTTCCACCATCTCCCCATTAAATCCATCTTTAAACACCTTCTAAGACTCATAGAATGGTGTCACTTCGTCAAACCGATAGTTGAGCGCTGACATCATCTCACTTCATTTAATCTATTTAACGAGAATCCAGTTTAAAATCACTGCCAATAGCAGTTACAGATATGGAATGCCCCCGTCACAGAGAAGTACACATTCGGCTTTCTAAAATGTACAATTTGAAGGATGTATGATAAATGTATTTAGAAAAGTTAAACATAAAAAGAAAGCCAACTTACAGTTCTTCACGGCGATGTACAAACTGAAGTAAAATTGACTTTTTTTCCAACTTTGGAACCTTATAAGCAACAAGGTGCTCATCCTTGATATTAGATAGTGGAATCATTGGGTCTTCTACAAACTGATGGATCTTATGATCCCGAATCTGTAATTAAAAGTTACAAAAAAGTTAAAAGTGTTCACAAGAAGTTTCATGCATTAACTAAAGTTTAATTTATCCAGTGCTAGCTCCTTACAAACCTCGGCAAGAAGAAGTTTTTCTCCACCTTTCATCGAGCATGCATTACTGAGAGCTTGTATGAGGTCTTTGCAGCGGCCCTGCTTGGGAACATTTACAGTACATGGGGTTGGAAGTGCGCTGCCATCACTAGTGAAGACCACAATAGTCATGGAATTGGCAGACGGTGATTGGAGAGGCAGCGAAAGGTACATGAATGGATCAAAGGTGACTGAAACTTTAAGACAAACGGGGCAAACTAAAGTGGACTTGTATTGGCCCTGTCATATATTCATTACTTGATAAATTGATGATAATAATGATAATAATGATCAAGCGGCTCTCTTCAGTAAGTGACAACCATTATCTAGTAGTCCAATACATACAACGAAACATATAAAATCAATGGTTAAAAAGGGGCAAGAAAACTCACTCATAAAAGCTCCAATGACGTATATATACCTGCATATTGTGCTGTATGCATATATATAGAATTATATTACTATATCCACTTGTATATTTCAGACATGCATACATACATGGAAAAAGTCTATTTACAACATTAATTTTATGTGTCTCTACATTCAAATCCATGATAATGATTATTGGTGATGCCTAAAATCTAAGAACATTTGATTTAATTTGAAAATTTTCCATCAAGTATTGATTTTTAATCAGACTTAATGAAATAGACAGCTACTTTTTACATGTAATTTTTTTTAAATGAAATCTATCAAAATTGTTTTAGATGCTTTTTTGTAAAAGCTCAAAAAGTTTTATTTATATTGAGCACAAATAATTTATATATGCTAAAAAAAATTTATATTAGATGTTGCATGATTAAAAAATAAAGTGAAAAATCATGTGGAAAAATGACTTTATCCTCTTAAAAGAAAACTTATCCATCCTATTGTTGTATATGGCAAGCATCTTTATGTTTTCTTTCTAAATAGAAGAATGGTAGAAGTGAAATTACACAACCTATAAATTTTGACAAAATATTTGTAGCATACAAATAATTATTTGATATTCCACACAAAAACTCAATAATCCATCACTGGCCTTTCTTCTAATGAAAAAAGATGAGCGAGTTCATCGTAAATAATGTTTCATGTATCTTGCAATATTGCAATGTAAGTTTATCTGTAGTAGCATACTTACATGCAAAGCAAGTTTTAACAATTAGTGAAACACGTGTCACATAAATAATTGTGTTTTCCCCAAAATGCAGCAGGTTTGTATAATAGCAAAAAAATAAGATGAGCTAGAATGAGTAATCCATTGTACAGTATAAAAATTTCAAAAGACCATCTAAAGCTATATACTGGAGTTGAAATATTTTTTCCCTTTTCCCATCAGCATCCCTACAGTTATAAATCAATGAAGAATATGAAAGTTCGATGTCTAATTTTAGTCATTCCAAAACAACACTGATAAAAAAGCTACTAGAGTTGTCATAAATGCATTAATACAAAAGATTTCAGTTCCTTTTTTATAGTCATAGAAACACAAATTTCAAACAGCTAATCTTTTGGACAATTCATTATAGTCAAACCGCTTAACTTTGAAGCCACCTGAACATGTACATAAAGGAACCTAAGCACAATTTTTTATGTAATGGATACGTTTGTTTTAACTATATTTTCACTGATGCTTGGAACTGACTTTATCTATATCTAAGAATGAGATTTCCTATGAGTGCAAGCCCGCATAATTATTTATCCTCACAGTTGCGGTGGAGCACAAACAATTAACGAGGTAAGTTTTGGCCCAAATTTAATGATTGGGTTTGAATTCAATCCAAGGAGAATGCATTGCTTATGGAGGTATATATGATCTTATCCTGTGGTTTAATAATCTCATGCATACCTATGGATCCAATCTAGGGCTCAGAGTCTTAATGTCAACAAAGCTTGATTAGCAACCATGAGTTGACTCCGTCTAGGCATGCTGAACAGATAAAGGTGAACCAAGAGTGTCACATATGTGATTTCGAGCTTTATGTCAGCTTGTTTATCAGTAGAGAAGTAGTTGTACCCATTATATTGAATAGTTCAAAGGCATAAAGCATAGACGCTAAAAATTTAGAAGTACTAGATGAGAATCAGTTATCCATGAGTTTCAGCTTCGCTCAAAGAAATGTGTAAAGACAAAGAATTTTTTTTATTTGCATAATTTGTAAGTGGATTTGATTTTGATTGACACCTTGTTAGCATGAAAGCTTGCCAAAGCCTAGACTAAGTTGGACTAACATACAATGAAAGACTCAACAGTATAATTTAATGGATTTCATGGCTCTGCGCTAACTCAAAGAAACTAGTATTGACCTTACATCTATTGCAACGCTATAAACATGAATTATAATTTCGAAGAAGAGGAAAACCCAATGGCAAGCCTTACAGCTTTATAAGGCGCCCATTTGGTTTAATTTAACAAAGTCGCTCGCTTTATTTTAAACCATTAATTCGAATTGGGCTTACATATATTAGAAGTCTCATTAAAATCCATTTGAGTTTTTTCTTTGTATTTGATATTTTTAGGTTAACTTGATTTGAAATATGAAACTTATGCTCTATTTGTGGGTTGTTTAAAGAGTCGGGGCTTATAGTCCTAGCTTTCAAACATGCCCACACATGAACCTTATGATTCATAATAGAATTAATCTAATAAGGAGCCCAACGATATCGACGAGTACAGCAACCAAAAATAGAATTGAGGCGAGGAGTCGGGAACTGAAATTTATGGTGTATCTTGTAATAGAAATTTTTGTTTAGACGATATAGAATTGATCTATACGGTGGATCTTGTAATCTGCCCTTATAGGTGAGACAACCCATTTTGGTGGACCTAACAACCTGAAATAGACTAGTGACAAAGCAACAAAAATTCACATTTTTCTTATAAAAAATTTACATTTTCTTATAAAAAATTTTAATTTACTTGATTACTTGGAAATTTTTTAGACCTGTGACGACCCGTTTCACCTACCCGAGAGGAACCGAAGAGAGGGGAAATGAGATGAGGAGAGAGGAAGTGAGGAGTCGAAAGCCGATAAGGTATGATTCACCCTATAAATGTCGTATGGGGGAGGCATGAACTTGTCAGGAGAGTTGATTGGTGAGTGCGAGAGATGACAGACACAAGCTAGGGTTTCGCAGTAGCTGAAAGGCATCGACAGATGGAGACAACTTTGTCGAATAGGTAGGAAGGAGGCGGTGGCGCCGAGTGGTTGCTTGGTCGTGTTGAGCCACGGTGCTAACGGTGTTGACACGGAGGAGATGTGTCGGATTGTCAGGAGGAAGCCGAGCATCACACGCCAAGGAGTAGCTACCCCGTGCATAGAGAGGCAAAATCGCGGTCCGCGTGTGTTTAGGGCTCAACAAAGGTATGTTATAATAAGATTTATTAAATTGATTTAAGAATATAATTAATTTATATCTATCAATATATATATTGAATAGAAAATTAAATAGGATTATATAAAGTAAAATAATGAAAAGCTAATTAAAATAATTAAATTTGTAATAACATAAGCAATGAAATTAAATTTTAATATGAATATCTTATTTGTTTTAGGCTTTCAATTCTAGAAGAGTGGACGTCAAGGTAAACCGAATAACAAATTAATCGGCATCGATATGAGTACTCATACTTTTAATTTATGGTAATACCTGAATCTTCTCCACAATTTTGTCGTATAAGATACTTGGACAAGCTTTATTTTAATTTATAAGTTCTTTCTTTCACTAATCACATTATTATGAATGCATGTAACTACTTACTATCATGCATTAGTATATCTTATATATATAATATATTGAATTGAATGTGATGAGTATATGATTGATATATTTATGTTGACTGCTTGTATATATTTAACTGACTATGATGGAGTCACCCATTTATGGTATAGCGGGGTAATGATAATATATCCATGCACGTAAATAGAAAAAGATATTGATATTGAAAAAAATTAAGAAAGTACAATTTTTCTAGACGGTGCTTCAATGACGAATGTCCATATATAAAATGATATTGGTACGATATTTATATAGTAAAATTCATTGAATAATATCTCAAATGTTTATATTGATTTACAAACAATTTAACTGACAAGCATATTACTTTCTTTTCCCTTATATTACTAAGGCTATAAAAAAAGCTCAGTGTTTGCGATTCAGCTTGTAAATAGCTCGTATTCGACTCGTCAAACGAGTCGAACACAGACAAATTTTTTAAGCTCTAAATATAAATGAGCAGAACGCAAAGAACCATTTGTTTGCTCGTGTTCAGTCCATTTTAGCTCGAAATAAAAAAATTATATATATTAGTTATATAATAATATATTATATATATTGATATCTAAGTTTAATCCTAACAGCTTGTGTAGTCATATGACTATTCACCTTCTATTGTACAGAATTGGTGCAGGTTCGAATTCAACACCCAAAGTCTATTTTTTTAATTAATTTTAATGAGCCAATTTCGAGTCGAGCAAGAGCCAAACACGAACAAGAATGTTTAAATTGACTTGAACACGAATATACTGTTCAAGAGCAAATTTCAAATACGAGCTAATTTCGAACACGAGCAATTTCAAACGAGCTGAACACAAACCAAGCCTGAGCTCGCTCAAGCTTGGCTTACAACACTATGTATTACTGTAGTTTAAGAGTATGCATATTCCCTTAACATGTTTAATTCATCTTTATTTTCTTTTTTAAACTAACTTCCCAAGTTAAAATAATTGACTAAAAAATGAACAATAGAAGAGAAAATGCTCATAGAAGACGCGAACAACCTGGTATGAGTTAAAATTTAATTATACCGTCTTAAATAAATTTGCTTTAGTGACCCTTTCATTCTGAAAGTATTTATAGAGGATAAATATAGAAAACTTAGTTCCCACCGCTCCACCATCTGAACCCATCTTGGTTAACTCCAAGCTCTGGGCGGGATCGTGAAAAAAATGGTATCAAAGTTAAGGTTTAGAATTAATTAATCTTGATGAAAGAACTAATAACATAATTATAAGAACATTTTAATAATAATAAAATTAAAAATTAAAGTTAAATTAATAATTATATACATTCAGGCAAGTTGATACACCCAGAATTATAGAAGAAGTGAATCTAATAGAAAATAAAAAAGTACAACCTACTATAAATGTGAACACGAATGTCTTAACGTAGACTATGGCCGCGATGACTCGGTTGATTTAGGAGTCCAAATCACAGCCTATCAGAAGTGATACATTCGTTGTAGATAAGTACCAGAAGATATTTCAAGATTTGCATCCACTATTGTTCAAGGAAATTGAAAGCCCAATTGAAGCGGAGAACTGACTAATGAGGACAGAGAAAATATTACATAACATTGCTTATCTGGATGAAAGAAAGTACCGTTAGCTACTTTTTTGTTGAACGAAGAAGTTGAAAGGTGGTAGTGTGGACAGTGCCAGGACGAGCTAAGGGACATAAATAGAATGATGGTCAGTTGGGAGGAATCCATGGAGTTATTCAGAGAGCGGTTTGTACCTAGTCGCTCGAAGAGAGATGCAGGACAGATTCATCAAGTTGAGGCAACGAGAGAAGACATCCATGCAGTACGAAACAGAATCACTGCATTCTCGAGGTATGCGCCGTAGTTGATTGTTACTGCAGAAGAAAAGTGTTATACGTTCTTTTCATAGGATTCAATAAGACAACTATTGGTACCTTTACGGATCGATAAATACTCAGTATTAGTGGAACGAGCTAGAATAGTTGAGATCAATTATCAACTTACTCAAAAGAGTATGAAATACACAAGAGGAAGAGTAATGATGAAGGTGCACATGTAGATCACTCGGAAGGATTCAATGGAAAGAAGCTCAAGAACAATTCGGGTGGGTAGCACAGAAAAGATTTAGGATGTTGTAATCACTTATGTCAAATGCGGAAGATAACATAAAAGTGAATACTTGATGGGCTCCAACGGTTGCTATTTATGCCATCAGTCTGATCATATAGCACGATATTGTCCATCTATTGGACAGATGGTGTTGAAGATCAGAATAAACTCGGGCTCCTTCACAAAAAGACTACAAGTGGACAGAAAAAAATAGAGTCAAAAGCTTTAGTTCCTTCCCAAGATCAACCAAAACAACCTGTTCGATCTTGAGTATAATCCCTTACTAATAGTGAGTTTGAAAAACCTACTGCTGCTAATGGTGATGTTGTCTGATGAGTTTATCGTTTTCTTATATAACGATATTTTTTATAACATACTTTCTTGCTTCATTAATCTGAATTATAGTTGAGTCACCTTGTATCGAGTCTTTATTATTGTAGTGATTACTTTTCATCTTAATGAATGACTCATAATTTCATGGACAACCAATGTTAACCGACTTAATGTGAAAGGACTTGAGGTTTGTTTATAAATTTCGATAACGAAGATTTTGTAAGTCGGGAAGATTGTGACGACCCATTTCAACTACCCGAGAGGCACCGAAGGAGGGGAAATGAGGCGAGGAGTTGAAAACTGAAGATGGGGAGAGGAAGCGAGTAGTCAAGAGCCGAAGAAGTATGATTCACTCAATAAATGTCGTATAAGAGAGGCAAGAACTTACTAGAAGAGTTGGACGATGACTGTAAGAGATGACAGATGCAAGCTAGGGTTCTCTGTAGCTGAAGGCAATGTCGACGGACAACGACGTCTCTGTCAAATAGGGAGGAGGAAGAGGGAGGAAACGGAGCCGAGTGGTTGCTTTGTCACGTTGAGCCCCAACTTCGACAGAGAGAAGAAAAAGCTGTGTTGGATGGTGTGAAGGAGAAAGTTGAGCATCACACACCAAGGAGAAGCTCGCCCATGCGCAGAGAGAGCGAGATCGCTGTCTGCATGTGTTTAGGGCTCGACAGAGGTATGTTATAATAAGATTTATCAAATTGATTTAATAATCTAATTAATATACATATATATATATATATATATATATTGAATAGAAAAATAAATAGGATTATATAAAGTAAAATAATGAAATTTTTTAGCTAATTAAAATAATTTAAATTCATAATAACATAAGAAATAAAATTAAATTTTAATATGAATATCATGTTTATTTTAGGCTTTCAATTTTAGAAAATTCGACGTCAAGACAAATCAAATAAAAATATTAATTGACATGGAGGTGAGTAATCGTATTTTAATATATGGTAATATCTTAGTTCTTCTCCACCATTTTGCATTAGTAGATGCTTTTACAAGCATTATTTTGATTTATATAGTTTTTCCTTTCTCAGCCACATTGCCATGAATGCATGTAGCTACATACTATCATGCATTGGTGAATGTTATATATATAATATATTCAATTAAATGTGAGAGCACATGAATGATATATTTATATTGGCTGTTTTATATACATGACTGACTATGATGGAGTTGTCTCTTTAGGATACTAGCGAGGGAACACTAATGTACCCGTGCACGTAAATGAAAAGGAATATTGATAATGAAGTACATTAAACAATTTTTTAGACGATGTTCCTGTAACGGTTGTATAGATATTGAATGATATTAATACCTTATTGATATAACAAGATTCATTAAATAACATCGTAAATATTTATATTAATTTACAAAAAACTTAATTGAAATGCATATTGCTTTATTTTCCCTTGTATTAATGTAGTTTAAGAGTATGAATATTCACTGGTTTGTTTTGCTCACCGTTATGTTTTTTAAAATTAAATTTTCAGTTTAATATAATTGATTAAAAGATGGATAATAGAAGAGATGATGTTTATAGAAGATGCAGACAACTAGTTATGGGGCAAAATTTAATTATATCATCCTAATTTAATTTTTTTAGTAGCGCTTTCATTCGTTAAGTGTCATTTATAGAAGATGAATATATAAAACTTAGTTCCTACCATCTGATCGTTTGTTCCAACCTTGACTAATTCTAAGCCCTAGACCGAGCCGTGGTAAAATTATATAATAAATAGGTTACAAGAATGTGTTGGGTTCGGGAGATTAGGTTTCTGTTAAGTTAAATTCAAGTTAGACAGGATGAATACGATAATAAATGGAATGGATTCAGATTAACAGTTTTGGATTGATTGATATTTGAGTCAAACCAACACAAACCATTAACCTCAATGAACACCCCTAATTTTGGAGTATATTATATAGCAACAAACACCATTGAGGTGTACAGATCCTCAAAGGCCTAACAACTAAGATGCCAACACCAAGGCCTTATTTCATTAATACACTTGGACAAGAGTCCAACCCCAAGGCCTTACTTGATTAATACACTTGGGCAAGAGTTCAAACAAACTTGCGAAACATAAAGAAACACCCAGTTCGCCATTATGAAGAAATCATGACAATCACAACCAAACAACTAAATAGAAGAACATCAAAGATCAAGAAATATATTGTGCAACACAGGATATCAACAACAAATGTTATATGGATATAAGTTAATCAAAAAAAATTGTGAATAAATACCTGCTTAAACAAAATAATGAAAATAGCTCATAAAGTCCGGCCCAACTAGTACTAAAAAGGTTAAAACTGTGATAATAAGAAACAAGTCCAGATAGAATGATAAGGAAAAGATGTGAAATTATGTAGTCTAAACCTATTTGTTGAAACAACTTTTGTAAACAAAGATTAAATCTAATTGCTAAATAAGACGAACAAAGAGCAAAACATTGAGAGGCCAACCCTTAAACGCCGGCAGATGGAAGGCAATAATAATTATGGTGCTTGATGTACACACAGCACATTCATAAGCATTTGACAGAATAGTAAACAATAAACACATTAACAGTAAAGCTATAACAAATAAATGCAGAAAAACGGTGTTTCCCCTCATTTATGCTTTATACTTCTGAGTTAAACCTGAGTACCTGGCACACATCAACGATGATAGAATCATTACGAGCAATGTGGTTTGCCCAGTATTCATCTGCAACCACTTCATCAGGTCGCCCATCTGCATCTTTAGACTTTATATAAGGCCTATGCTTTACACGGTTCAAATCCTCATGAAGTCCATCCAGAAGAAATGCCAATAGCTCCTGAAAAGGGCCATACACCATTATGTATAAAAAACCAGCATCAACAAGATATATTACAGAGCACGAAAGCTAATACCTGAGAGTCATGTTGATTATATCCACTAAACTGAGGCGCAAAACGAGCAAGTTTTGTTTTAAAGGGTCGTGGAGAAACTGAAGTTCGCCCAGGAACCCATAGTTTCCTTAGTAAATCCCCAAAAGCCATAGCAAGCTCACCCTATTCATCAAAGTTTATAGTTAGCAGCCACATAAAAAGGATTTTCATATAACCAGCATTCGCATTTAGTAACATGCACACATATGCGCGTCAGAAAAGCTTCCAGCTTAAAAAAACTACATTGAGAAGCATGATCTCATACAAATATGGAAAAAATTATACATCACAAGGCGTTAAAGAAGATTTTAATATCATTCGAAGTCTAAAACATATGAAGCCAGCACAATGATCATGAGCTTTCAGCCAGCAGGAACAAATGACATATCTCAGCTAGCAGCCATATGCAAAGTTTATTAATGCCAAGCTTCGTCAGCCTTTTTTACTCCAAGCTAGAGGTACCACACGTATCTTACAACTATCATCTGTTAAATAATAAATAATTTGATCGTTAAAATCCTGTTCAACATAGACACTTTCTACCCACTAATCAGTCATTCATCATAAATTAATCCATATCATTATGCTTTTATCGATCCTTACACCACTGTATTGAACAGAAATAAATAACTAAAGTGAATGCATAAATTGTTGCATCCATCTTTTAGTCGTGATATATTAACGCATGTCTTCAATGGTCAGAGTGGTGCTCCAGCTGTATCTCGCTCCCGAGGAGGTGGTTATCCTCCCTTAACCCCTCCACATCCTTCCCATATCGCTCCCCGTCTCCTTCTCTACTGTAGACCACCCAGAACAGTTGTTGTTGCTATCCTTTCTGCAGTTTTCCGCCCTTCAACCACTAAAATCGTCTTCCCCTCCCTCCACCTTGCTTCCGTCACTGTTCCAACCATCCAACATCGTTGTTGTCTCCCAGGAACCCCTTCACCTTGCTCTGTTACTGTTGTCTGGCCATCCTACATCACACTCGTCGCCTGGAAACCCCTTCGCCTTGTTATTTTACTACTGCCCGACCACTTGTTGCCGCCCAGGATAGCAAGCACTTGTTGTTTCCCTACTGTAATCGCCCCTCTGCTCCCCTACCTTACCTGGCCACCATATTTCCAAAAGCCCCTACCGATCACCACCATCACCCTAGATCCACCATAGCAGTATGTTGTGTGATGTGTTTGATGTTATTTCCTATTTTCGTTTGTGTGGTTGTAATTTTCTAATTGAATGCAGCCCTAATATTGTTTTCCCATTGTTATTTGATTAAATTCCAGTATCGTTTGGTATCAAAGCTAATTTAACCTTAGTCCTATTCTAAAGTGTCATGTCCTAAAGTTACCTGAATTTGCCAATACCTAACTAAATCTCCACCCAGAACCCTTCCACTTATTGATTATGCACATCAGCCCCCGAAAACTTATTTTTCCACTATAGACCACCCCCGCCACCAAAAAGACAACTGTCAAAACCTGATCGGGGAAAGTGACAAAGTCGCTTATGAAATATCCGCAAAGAGATGTCCACAAATTTTTCATAGAAATATACAACGTCAAATCTTTCAATTGCAATGAAGGCCTGAAGCCTTCGAGAGAAGCAATCCAAAAGGGTCAATCGTAACCACAATAGTAATTCATTAAATCAAAACGATGAAGTGAATCCTTTCCACAAAATAATTTCCAATGATGAAGAACCAATACACAAGAGGTTTGACATGGAAAAAAGAGGAGAACAGAAATTTTGGAGTGGAGGAGACTTGTCATATTTGGACAACCATATGGATCCGGAGAAGTTTATCAAACGGCTCCAGGAAGTGGCACATGTCTTTGAGCACTAGGACGCCCCATCGGATATAAAAGTAAAGTTAACAACATCAAGTTAAAAAAGAGTGTATTGCTGTGATGGAAATTTTAAAGCACCTACGTCGGTGGGAAGGGAAAAACAAATTGCTATATTGTCTAAGGTGAAACAAGAAATGCAGCATAAATACCTACCAATTTATTACAGACAGAATATGTTCTGAAGGCGACCTCATCGGGTGACCGCCACATCTGACAGATAGAGCTCAACCCCGGGATTAAGCAACAAGAGTACACCCAACGGAGCATCCAAACATACATTGCCTAAGAAGAAACTAGTTTATGATGGTGAACAAGTGAAGTCAACCAACATTCCCAAATTCATCCCAACCAAGAACATCAAGTGCCATGAATTTGGACACAGTGCATCAGTTTGCACAAAAAAAATAGTATATCTATTTCATCAACCAATGAGCATTTGAAGAGATGGACAACAATATCGAATAGGGTGAAGACGTCAGAGAGGAGTCTAAACTTCCAGTTAACGAGAAATGAACACTATTTATTCAATTCGATCCCATGAGAGAGACTCCCGATGGGTTAGCCTAAGTTATCCTAAAAGATAGTTAGTCTGATGAGCCGATAACTGAAAAGGGATAATCCCTATTGAAGGGATTGCTAGAAATCACAACCAACAGTTTACTTATTGGGTGGTTGCCATTGAAAGTAATTCAGCATGCCATAGATTTCATTCCAATGTTAGTTCTTTAAAATGAACTTGTTTATTGGATAACTCGAGTCGAGTATAAGGAGTTGAAGAATAGGTTACAAATTTAATTATTCGAGACTTGATTTGTGAAAATACACAAGTATGTGCAATTCTAGTTCTAACTATGTCAAAAAAAAAATGGC
Source organism: Papilionanthe hookeriana x Papilionanthe teres (assembly GCA_022702705.1). Lineage (NCBI taxonomy): Eukaryota > Viridiplantae > Streptophyta > Magnoliopsida > Asparagales > Orchidaceae > Papilionanthe > Papilionanthe hookeriana x Papilionanthe teres. Next base: position 23,332,242 of record CM040431.1, on the reverse strand, counting down.
TATTTATTTTATCATGACAAACTTTGACAGGACGTAGATATTTTGGAGTTGATTCCATACCATGAGAAGACATAAGCTTTGACGGATGAGTTCGAAGCTCTCCTAATCCCGGGAGACTAATTTAGAGCATAAGGGGGTCGCACGGCCCCCTGTCAGAGAGGATCGAGCACTGAGTTCCTACGATCGGGGTAGAATTGAACTGACCGCCTCTTCCTTTATTTTCCTTCTAATTTCCAACATGTATCCTTTTATCATTCTTTCATTTCAAGTACTTTCGTATATATGTGTTGTATTAGGATTTAGTTTTTTAGTTTTAGCTCGAGTTTGTTCTAGACAGGTGTCGACATCTCTTGGATTTCACTTCTAGGATTGTATCTAAGAGTGTGAGTGTTGTTCCGACTACATCTCACTCCCCAAGTGGTGATTATCCTCCCTCAACCCTTCAAAACCCTTCCCACATCGCACCCAGACACTTCTCTACTGCAAACCGCCCAGAACAGCGGTAGTTGTTGTCCTTCCTGCAGTTTTCCACCTTTCAGCCACCAACATCGCCTTCCCCTCCCACCAGCTTGTTGTCGCCACTATTCCAACGAAACTACATCGCCGCCGCCGCCCAAAAAACCCTTCGGCTTTTTTTTTCCGCTGTCTGGCAATCCTTCGGCTTGTTTTTTCACTGTTGCCCAACCATCCTACCTACTTACTGCCGCCCAGGACAACAATCATTGTTGTTTCCCTATTGTAATCACCCCTCTGCTCCCCTTCCCTACCTAGGCACCACCTTACCAAGTCCCCATTGGTCACTACCACCACTAGATCCACCCAAACAGCATGTCGTGTTTGTTATTATTTCCTATTTCCGTTTGCATGGTCGTAATTTCTTATTTGAATGCAACAATAATATTATTTCCCCGTTGTTGTTGAGATAAACTCAGTATGATGGGTTCAAGAATACTTGCTCATTCGCAAAAGATGGCAAACACATAGTTCTCCATCCTTTTGTGAAGTTTGAGATTGAAGTTGCTCTTGCCAGAGGAGAGACACTAGCTATATTAGTTTTGGTGCTGGTGGAAGGTAGCATAACGAAAGAGCCGATATCAAACACAAGGCAACCACTACAGAGATAGTTGTAGAATATATTGATTGATGGCTTGCCACCAAAGCCACCACCGTTGAGGCGGTTCAATCATCCCTCACTTCGGAGAGAGATGAGCTAACTTGGCCTACTTTTGGAGGATTCAATTGAATACACTTGGCACGAAGTTCTAGTTCAACAGGGTACCACCAGATGGTAGGACAAATTCAGATGGTTACTCGCAATTGAGAAAACCTTCTCAAGTATTTTGTGGAACAGTGCATGCAGCAGGGATTCAGGTACTAGAGATGTAGTCGATGACCCTTCAACACTAGGAGGACACAGTAGCTCAACTACCTTCAACAAGGCCGACCAAATTTCAAAGTATGAAGATACAAAAGCTTTGAGGAGATCGAAGCTCCCAAACCCAAGGAGATTGAAGCAGGTGTCACGCATATGGGCCATGCAAAATCATGCTGCGCGCATTTTCGACCACTTCTGTCCAGAAAAATCAAGGGCTAGCCAATTCTCTGGTCAACATGGGAGTGACGCCCAGTAGGCTAGGGCCACTCCTTGTTACCCTGGATCAATATATATTGTTTTGTCTCGTTAGATTTTGGAGTTTTATCGTGTTTTTTTGTTGAGGACAGCCCTTGGCGGTCCTATGTTACCTTGTAGAGCTGCATCTGATGGTCAAGTAGTGCTCCACCTGTATCTCGCTCCCAGAGTGGTGATTATCCTTTACTCCACCATCCTCCCATCCTCCCCACGCCGTTCCCAACTCATGTTCCTCTCTTCCGCCACCTAAAATGCAGCCCATCAAGTTATTTCTGCAATTCTAACCATTGTTCCTGCATGCTGCTACCCAGACTGCATCCCATCTTGTTGTTTTCTAGTTGTCCAGCCATCCTACTCCTCCACAGCCGCTGCCTAGAACCTCCTACCCTTGTTGTTTTACTGTTGTTTGACATCTGCCTTTCTGCCACCATCCAAATCAGCAAGGCATCAATGTTTCCTTACTGTACCCGCCCCCCAGCTTCGCCTCCTTACCTTGCCGCCACCTTTCCAAGTCACTAACAGCCACAATCACAACTCTAGATCCACTCTAGTCGAGTATCGTTTGTCGTGTTTGTAGTTATTTCCTATTTCTGTTTGGTTAGTTGTAATTTCCTATTTAATTTCTGAAATAACTTAATAATATTTATTATTATAATAATTATAATAATAATAATAATAATAATAATAATAATAATAATAAATAGAATAAATAAACATATAAGTGTCAGCGGTTAGAGAAGATGCACCACTTCACATGCGACTTATTTCATGCTTGTTTCAATATTTTCCCTCATTCGAACCAATGAGAGACAAATTGCAGTAGAAGAAAGAAGAAGAGAAGGAAGTTACCGCTTGTTGCGTAGGACACAATGTAGAGTCTAGCCAATGAGTTGAGGAAGGTCTACTTTGATGTTGTATTCACGAGCTCGTTGTGTTCTGGCGTGTCGAACCTTGGTCCAAGGAGACGAAGAAGAAGCCGAAGGAACTAGAGGGTGGTTGGCTTCGTCGAGAATAGAAGAAGCCTAACCACCGTCTATTTCTATAGTCTTGGGTTGAGCCCTGACCGAAGCCAAGAGAGCCGAAGCTGCCCTACCAGTGGAGTTGAGCCAACGTCATACAGGAACAGGGGAAGAAGGATGTGGCTCGCGTAGAGGAAGAACATGCGGGCCGACAGCGGGTAAAGGTGAGTTTAATAAAATGTTTAATGGAATGTTTATGAAATAATTAATAAAATAATATATTTATATATGTGTATTTGAGTGTTCGATGAAAGGTTTTATTGATTCAAGCTCGAAGTTTAAATCCACAAATTTGAGGGAGGACAGACGCAAATTTCTTGTGCGAGGGAACAAGAAAAACTGCAGAAAACCAGAATATTATAAAGCTATATTAGAGTTTTTAATAAACTATTTAATGAATTTGATGTGTATATCTGTTAATTATATAATGTTAATAGAAAGTAAAATTAAAACAAGACCCTTTAACGAATAACTTCTAATTCGTACGATTAAGAGGCAGAAATTATCAAATTCATACAATAAAGAAAAGGTAAATGTTGAGATTTTATTTATAGTAAATAATTGGTAATGTAAATGTTTATGTGAGGTTTAAATCAATCAGTAATTGAAGACCAATAAATTATTGGGATCTGAGGAAGAGGTGAATCAAGACATTCAAAGGATGATACGGTAAAGATTTATAAGTTCTATGCGTTAATTATATCAATTAGTTTAATTAAAGTTGATAATTACATATCAACAATTTTATGAATTAATTTTAGTGATTTTTAATTTACCAAGCAATTGAATTGAAGGACAACAGAGAGATTCAAAAACTGTTTGTGCTAGAGAAGGTGAAGTGAAAGGACAAATTTTTTCAGAAGTCTTTTAAGTCAAAATGCGTAATTATTTAATTGTATGTATTAAATTAAGGTTTTGTCAAATGAGTAAATGTTTAATTGACTGTTTTAAAATATAAATATTTCACTCGTGTCTTGCATTTTGAAAGTTTGAAATATGTAAATATAAATATTAAGAGAATAATAACTAACATATGAAAGTATATTTTAAATGATTTTTAATTGATACAAAATGGTAAGTAAAGAATTAAGTCATACAAGTTTACCCCCACATGATGCTAACAGGGGATGTAATATATCCATGCACGATAAAAAAAATGATAAAGGTGGGGTATAAATTTTTTTTGATACCTACAAGCATATTTTGAAGATAGCTTCAGATATGGCAGTAATCCTATTATGATTCTTAAAGAGGTTAAAAAGAATAAAAACTTAAATTGAAATAGAAAGGGAAAAAGTGAAAGTGAAAGTTTATATTTTTATAAACTTATGGTTATTCATGCATAGCATTGACATAATAATTTAAAGTGTATTAAGATTATAATTGATTACTTAGTCAAACTTACCATTGAAATTAATATTTTCTTTTAGGAAAAAAAAAATTTAAGTTGATATGTCTGACAAAAGAGACTTAGTTTACAACATGAGGACTACAGTTGATAGATATCACGTTATGATGTGTTTGTGGTCTTCTTTTCCATTGTTTTTTTTATAGTAATATTTTTTTTTAACAAGAAGCCCTAGGGCCATTTTCATTAAGATAAAAGAGGGGGATACAAAACAAGTAGTAAGAGAGGGCCCCATGATGGAGCCCAACTCAGAAAAACAAAAAGCAACTAAAATAAAAAAGTACAAAAGAGAGGACTTAAATAAACTTGCAACTAAAACTTTTCGGTGGACGAGGTCGCTAGGCGCCTTCCTCTTCATGGGTTCTTGAAGCGCCTTCAATAATCAGACTCTGGAGTGATTCCCCATGCCAGGAGAGACCAAGGTGTCAACCATAAGATTTCTAAGTAGCAATGTACCCCCAGTCTTCTTTCGCCTGGAGGTATACACTTGTCACTGATCCTCCGAAGTGTGAGCCGTCTGAGCTACAGTGGGAGAGGCAGCTGCAATGCTTTGTTCCATAACCACCTGGGTGGATTGTACTACAGGAGGAAGGGCCACCCTTTCCACTCGTTCAGTAACCACGGTAGCCACCGGGGTGGCAATTGGTGCATCCTGTTGAGGTTCCATAACCACCCGGGCGGTTTGCACCACGGTGAGAGAGGTCGTTGCAGGTGACAACCGGTTGAGGAGTCGCCTCTGCGGCCTTGTCAGCGAGTTTAAACCGTTATCGGCGTCGGATCGCTACCCTAATCTCCCGAGCCGGGGTAGCATCGACTCTTCGTTGGGGAATCCCAACGACGCGAAAAGCCCGAAGTCCTTTTCCTAGAAGGAGAATGCGACTTTACAAGAAGTGTCACCGATGTGCCCGAACATTTTACAATGCTGGCAAAAGAGAGGCCTGTTCTCCACCTCAGCCTCCTGCCAAAACCCATCATGACCATCTGTAATCCAAAAACGATCCACATCTGGAATAGTGAAATCCCTCTCCACCTGAACCCTGACACCATCGAGCGAGACCCTATCAAAAGTAGGTGAATCAACTCTCAGAGGTGTACCGAGAGCTTGGCTAATGTTGTACAAAGCGCGTGGATTGTACAAATGAAATGGGAGTCAACTTTAGATATTTTACATGTAGATATTTTTCTTACTATTGAATGATTCAACTTTATTATGGGTATTTGTGGATTATTAGTAACTCATTTATATATTGAATGTTTCAGAAATATATATAGAAAAAATATAAAATATTCATACCGTCCGGCCGCAGTTCCTAACTTCGTTAGTTTTAAGCTATCAGACTGGGTCGTGAAAATTTTGGTAATAATATTTGCTTTTCCCATTATTTGGTTAACTCTGGTATCATATATCTCCACCCATCATTCTTCATTAGTTAATTGGAACAAATCCTAATCATTGTAAATAAATAAATCAATCAAAAGTTAAACTGTCTTCTTCTTCCACCAACTTCTTTTACATCTACAAGATAAAATAATTTTGATTCATTTGGTAAAAAAAATCAGTCTGCTGAACAACGTGGGACATCAATTGGGAATATTACACCCACGCTACTCCATTCATGGATAGACTTGCAACATGCAGCCACTCCCTTTCAATAAGAATTATGTCAAATTACCGTTGAGAAGGAAATTTTGAAAAGTAATAAAACTATTTAAGCCAAAAGAGTAAAAATAAAAGAGACCTATAAATCTAAATAAAAAGTACTTGAAGGCCCAGTTCAACACGCCAATAACGACTTAATTTACTTTTATATCTGAGAATATTCAGCTAAATGCGTATGCTTCAGCCTAAGTGCTTACGAATAAAATGAAACTCTGCAAATTCCAATTCCAAAGTATATGGGTGCCACAGCACTATTCCTCAGGGGCCATGATTAAGAATAAATTATGTTTGGTAATCAAATGATATAACATTCGACAGGAACCATTAACAATTGGCTCCTGTTAAACAAAAGCTCACTGTAATAAAAATAAAAAATAAAAATCAAAGTAACACCTAGTTCATAACACGACAAAATATTGTATGGTGTGATATAAGGCCAGTATATCACTCCTGCTCAAGTTTTTGGCATTCATATTGGGCTACTTCAGCAGGAACATTTTGTGATATAAAAATGGCTTCAACATACAAAAGACTAAATAAAATATTTGAAAATCTAAAATAAAGTATACACTTTCTATAGCTTAATGCCAACTATATTTCAATATCATTCGAATGTGACAATGATAACATTAGATCTACCACCAAGTGTAAACAAGAAAACTTCGTTGTTGAAAATGTAGATAAGAAACATATCCACACTCATTCTTCCACCAACTTCCATGTTATAAGAGAATAAAAAACAGAGAAGAAAACACCAATGCACCATAAACGCCCTTCCAAATCATGAAGCGAATCAATTTTTGTGGACTCGTTCTATCAAGTCAGAATGTCGGTTGAGAACTTCAAATCCTGCATAACAGGTTATTATCCACCATGTTTCACAAGAACTTAGGGACAAGGCAACAATTATTAACGTTAGCCTTTCATTACAAAAAAAACACACACAAAAGTAAACTGCAACCCAGTGAAGAAATAACATAATATCATATCATTAAAAAAAAAAGAATACTCAAAATGGAATATTCAAAAAATTTCACAGTATTAAAATTTCCAAGGACCAAATATTAGAAATAATAAATAAACCAATACTTACAACCATGCCTAGTGGATTTTTCCAATTAATTTCTTTATGGTAATCTTCCCGGAAGTATCGAGCAAACTCCGGTGTATGGACAAGACATTGTATTGCACTATTCATGAAGCAAGTATTTCCAAGGTTCAGGAGTCCATTGAGACCTAAAGGAGTTCCCCTTGTAGCAATGGTGCTTGTGCCATGTACACCATCCAACTCACTGCTTGGGGATGCAAGCAGCTGGCTTTGTGAGATCTCTGAACTGCAGCTTCTAGAAACATTCTTGCACATCGACAAGCCTTCAACAACTGATATGCTAGACCTACATGGCTCTGCAGCCAAGGAACCTGAATCCCTCTCGTTAGATCCATTCTCCTGAACCGAACTCATACATCCACCATCAGTGATACCGTTGCCATCACCAATGACCTCTACAAGTATCTGTTCATTATAAAACTAGCTGCTAATCAAGCATCTCAAGGACCATTAAACTATCTTAGGAACAACATCTAAGTAATTAAACTGATATTAAAAATAAGTACGATTAAATTACAAATTAATCTGGTGCGATAATATTTCCAAAAAAAAAAGAAAAATGTTCTACTTTTCTTGTGGCATTCACCACCATCAAATGAGATGAAAACGCTCAAAATTTGTTGTGACATTCTCCACCAACAAATAGAGATGAAAAAATACTCAACAAAGGATAAAAATGATATACATGAAAATATTGAAATAATAGATAACAAAAAAATAGATGAACTAACATTAATTCGGTTGCTAGGTAAAAAAATAAAAAAATTCTCCTAGCTGTTGGTGAAATACTTCAATAGCACTGAGAAGTCTCACACCTGAACAGTCAAGATTTGATCACTCATATGCCTCATAGCTTCTTGTACCTGACCAGGGCTCAGGGGCCTCTTCTCTTTTTTCCTTTCTCTTTCGTTTTCTTCTTTTCTTACTTTCCTTCCTAGGCCCTTTCTAATTTAACTCCTAAAATTTGAAATCCTGATTTTATTTTATTTTTCTTCCCTATTTTAAAGCCCTTTCATAAAATTTGAAATACAATTTTAATCTCCTTTATTATTTTAAGTGTTTCCTAAAATAGGTCAAGCCTTTTTATAAATAGGAGGTGATATGTTTAGAGTTAGGAGTATTGTTTTTGAAACTGAATTCAGTATAGTCTAAGTGTTTTCCCTCCTCAAGGGTTGTATCCGACGACAAGGTAGGTGTTCTGACTGTAACCCTCGAGGTGGTGATTATCTTCATCGTCCAACTCTGTCATGCGCCCCGACATGCCACATACCCCATTGCCCCGTTCTAGACACTTCCTTGCAGGCAGCACCGCCCAGCTGCTTCTTCCAGTTGTTTCCCTGCAGCTTCCCTAAAGGTCGTAGTCCCATAGCTCCTTTCGATCTTCTCCTTGCAAATGAGTTGTAGGCCACAGTCCTCGCTGCTGCTTCCAATCTCGTCCCTGACAGCTTCCTGTAGGCTGCAGCCCCAAATCCTCCTTCCTGCTCCCTCGGCAGAACCAAACACCCCTTCTTGCAACCAGACGACCCTCCAACAGCTCTTTGTCTGCCGTCCAACCACCAGCATTGCTTCCCACAGCCGACCGCCCCACTTCCTGTAGTGCTGCCTCCATCCAGTAGCCTTCCAGTCTTCCCAACGCCTCCTGCCCATTGCAGATCTCCTTTCGGCAGCCCTATGGCTCTCTACCTCTGATTCTTGACGACAACCACCATCCTTGCCACCTACCCGCACAGGCATCGTGCCACCACCCTGCACCAACAGGCCACATCTTCCCTGCCCCTGCTGGCATTGTGTCGCCACCTCGCCCCAGCAGGCCATCTCTCTTCCCAGCCTTCTGCAGGCCGCCATTTGTTGCCACTTCAGCCCGACACTCCTACGGCCTTCACCGCAGCCGCCAACTTCACACCATCTCTCTAGACTCCCTCCACATCAGCTGTTGTATCTTCTTTATCGAGTCTGTATTTGTAATCATTTGTTTTGCACTGTAGCTTTTATGTGTTGCCTTTCTTTTTATTATGTCTTTATTGTAGCCTTGTTTAAAGTCACTAATAAACTTGTCTTGTGTTGGGGTCTGGATTAACTCCGATATCAGTACCTTCCATAGTCCTAAGAGCAAATTCAGAAGCTCCTATGACACGAGTGCGTCTCCCACACGAGAACAGGAGCCCGCATGATATCAAAACTAGTAGGAGGAACAGCGAATCACAAAACTAAACTTTTATTAATATAGAAATAGAGTTACAACACGACTCAAACAAAAAGGTAATACAATAAGAGAGGAATCCCGATTAGGGATGTAGGAAGAGATCTGAAAGCGGTGGTGGCATCAGCGGGATGGTAGGGAAAGATGGGGAAGGCAGTATGGTTGTTTGGGTAAGTTGGGAGGGTGTTTGGTTGATTGTAGGTAGGTGGGAAAACAATGTTGTGGCTGAAGTAGAGATGGAGGCAGTGTGGTGGCTGGATTTGGGGTGGTAGGCGGCTAAGGGGAGTGATAGGAGAAGGGTTGGGGAGAAGAAGCGAAGGAGATTAGAAGTATGCAACACCACCTTGAAGCAAGATACAGCTGAAGCATCACCTGTCGTCGGATACAGCACTAACAAGAGGAAAGAGACTTCACACAGGAGATCTAAAGACAATACAACCTAAACTAAACTCTTACACACAGGAAACAACTATTTATAGGCCCTACACTAAAGGAAGGCAGAAGAATCCAGAAAAGTCTACACTACTGCGGCAGTTTACGAAGCCCCCTACACCTTGGCGAGAGGTTCGCCCGCGAGAATCCTACGCATCGGGATTTGCCTCCCGCCATTCCCTGCTTCGCGACAGTTCGTGGAGCATCTGGCCCCTAAGGTTTTGAAGCGCCCCGCATCAGGGCGCGTTCAACAACCGCATCCAGGTCCTATGTTTAGCGCTCACTTCAGTCTCCCGGGGTTGGGGAAGCTTTGATTTCATTTGTAAAAGCTCCAGGCTTTTCAAAGTATGGTGTTGAGTCAGTAAAGTTGAACGTGGTTGAAATGTTATAATCTCCTGGCAGGTCGATCTTATAACGTTTTTGTTCAGCTTGTGAAGTACTCTAAAAGTTCTATCTACTCTCGGCTTAAGCTTCTTGAATGATATGATAGGAAATCTTTCTTTTTTCAACCAAATCAATACGATGTCACCTTCCTGAAATGTTACTTTCTACTGAGATTTATTTGCTTGCGTCTGATATTTGCAAATTTGCTTAGCAATCTCCTTGCCAAATTCTTCATGGAGTTTTTGAATCTTGTGAACTCGTTTTGTGGCATGTTTGATAGTTTCTGATGTTGGTAGGAGCGGCACCAATTCTAAAGGCGTGAGCAGATCGTGTCCGTACACAATCTCGAAAGGAGTTCATCCAATAATTTGGCAAATGGATCGATTATAGAAAAATTTGGCTTGGGCTAGAATAAGATCCCACTGTTTCATGTTTTTTCCCACGAAATACCTCAGGAGATTACCGAGGCTCTGGTTTACTTCCTTCCCCTGTCCATCTGTGGATGAACTGCAGAGCTGAATTGGAATTTGATGACCAGCTTTTCCCATAATGTCCTCCAGAAGTGGCTCGAGAGATGATTGTCTTGGGAATTTCGCACAACCATACAATCTCTCTGAAGTATAGATCGTCAATGTGCGAAGCATCTAGTGTTCAGTGACAGGGTACAAAGTGGGCCATCTTGGAGAATATATCTACCCCAACCATGGCAGAGGCCTTGTTCCTTTGGGTTCTTGGAAGTCCCTACACGAAATCCATGCTGACGTCGACCCATGGTGCCTCTAGTACAAGAAGTGGCGCGTACAATCACCCGTTCTGAGCTCGTGTCTTTGCCAGGTGACAAATCGTGCACTGGTTGACATGTCGCTCCACATCTCTCGTCAATTTAGGCAAAAAAAAAAGCTCCCTTATGAAGGCAAAGGTCTTGTCCCTGCCGAAATGTCCTGCTAATCCTCTGTTGTGGCTCTCCTAGATAATGGTTTCTCTTAATGAATATCGAGGAATGAATAACTGACTCTAGTAAAACAAGTATCCATCTGTTCGGTAATATTGCCCTGCTAGCTTCTCATGATATTGCTCTCATATGTCTTTGAATCTCCATCTATTTTATATAGATCCCTTATGACCTCGAAGCCCACAACTTGAGCATGCATGGATGTGATCAATAGATGTCGACGACTTAGTGCATCAGCTACGCGGTTCTGGCTTTCCACCTTGTGTTTTAACAGAAACTGAAATAAGGCTAGAAATTCCACCCAGGTGGACTGTCGTCCGTTCAGTTTGCTCTGACTGTTGAGGATATTAGGGTCTCGTGATCTGTAAAAAGTGTGAACTCGTTTGTCAATAGGTAATGACTTCAGTGCTCCAAGGCTCTTGTGATGGCGTAGAATTCTGTCGTAAGTTGAGTACTTCCTCCTGGACTCATTCAAATTCTCACCGAAGAAAGCAATGGAGTGTCCTCCTGGCTCACCAATGCTCCGATCCCTACGTCGAAGGCATCACATTCTACCTCAAAAAGTTGGTTGAAGCTTGTTAGTTCTAACACTGATGCCTAAGTCACATTTTCCTCCAATGTATCAAAACTGTCCTAATCTGTTGCTATCCAAGCAAACTCCTTTCTCAGAAGTTCAAACAAAGGGGAGATAATAGTCTTGAAGTTTCTGATGAATCATCAATTGAAGGATGCCAACCCCAAAAATTAGCTCATCCTGGTGAATGATTGTGGAGCATCCTAGTTAATGATGGCCTCTATCTTTGTCGGATCCATCTAAATGCCTGCATTAGACACGATGTAACCCAAAAAGCACACATGACTTATCATGGAGTGACATTTCTTCGAATGGGCATATAGTTGCTTGGCTCGCAGTACCTAAAATACAGCCCTTAGGTGATGCAAGTGATCCTCTCCCTACTGGTTGTATACTAGAATGTCGTCAAAGTTAAATACGACAAATTTTCCAATGTGAGGTTGAAGTATCTGGTTTATTAACTAAATGAAAGTGTTGGTGCATTTGATAGACTGAAAGGCAAAACGGTCTACTCATAAAATTTGTCCCGTGTTTTGAATGTGGTTTTCCACTCGTCTTCTAACCTCATCCATGTTTGGTAATATCCAATCTTGGAGAATATAGTGGCTCCGTTTAGCTGGTCTAAGAGATTAACTAAGAGGTATGAGAAATCAAAACTTGATGGAAATCTTGTTGATGACTCAATCGTCGATGCACATTCGTCGTGATCCATCATTTTTGGGAAAATCAGGGCAGGGACTGCACACGGGCTGGTGTTTTATCTGACTAGCCCTTTGCGATGAGATCCTGCACCTACCATTGTAGTTCTTCATACTTTGCTAGTCTCGATATGTAAACTGGTCGATTTGGCAATACGAATCTGGTATAAGATTTATGGCGCGTTGGATATCCCTTAGTGGTGGCAATCCCTCTGATAAGCTATCGGTTATAGCGTCCTGAAAGTCCTCTAGCAATGGTTGGAGTAGTGCTCGTACCTCTCTTTCTTCCTCGCTTCATTCCACGAAAACTAATACTAGTGTCACAGGAGCATCTCTAACTGACTGCAAAAAAGTGATCCGAAGAACTAATGTTGCCTCTGTATCACTTTCGTTTTTTGCATCTTTAGCAACCAGTAAAATAATATATTTCATATCCTTCTTGAAAGAATAAGTGTTCTTGAACTTGTCGTATTATGTCTTACAATCGGCCAAGGCTTTCCCAATGGAATGTGGTAGGCGTCCATAGGGAAACACATCAGACCATACTTGTTCATATAGTTGATCTCCGATGAAGAAATCAACTAGGCATTGTTGATCCACAAGTATCTCATTTCCCTTCTTCAGTCTGATAAGGGAATAAGACTTGGGATGCTTCTGTGTCTCCAATCCCAACTTGTTCACCATGAGTGAGGGCACCGCATTCTCACAACTCCCACTGTCAATGATTAGGATACAGACTTTCCCCTTGACAATGCACTTGGTGTGAAAAATTTATGCCTTAACCAGGAATGATCATATTTTGGCTCAATCTGCAGTACTGGTCGAACAACTAACACTTCTCCCTTATCTCAGTGGAGCTAAAGTTCTTCTTCTGGGCTCTCCTTTGACTCCTCATCGACTTCCTTGACGACGACTTGATCTGTGAGTGTCACGACTCGGCTTGTTGGGCAGCTGGAGGCTATGTGACCATGCCATAGCACCTAAAACTCTTTTTAGCCAGCATTGTATTGGAGGAACCACCTTTCTCTGGCTTCTTCCCACCCTGATCTACCTTATCAGTTCCCTGTCCAAATTTGTTATTTCCTCCCGAGGTACCTCTATCAGTTGTAGAAGTTATAGGTGACTGCTTGGCTGAAGATGGTGGTCTGAAGGCTGACTATTGTCGGCTTTGCTTCTGTTGCTTTTCCACTTTCAAGGCTAGGGTCTAGACATCCCCCAACATCCAGTATAGCTACAACGGTACCACATTGTTGATGGGTTTTAGACCCATAAGATATTTGGCTATCATATGTTCCTTGGCTTCGCCAGCTAGCACTTCAATTGCAAGTGATTAAATTGGGCAATGAACTCCCCAATTGAAAGATCCCGTTGCTGCAAGTTGTGGTGTTTTAGAAACATGTCCAGGCGATATTGTGGTAGAAGGTATTTCTTCTACATTGCCTTCTTAATCTTCTCCCACGTAGTTATTTTCTCATTGCCTTCTCTCTCCCTTTACCTTTATAGATTTTCCTACCATAAGGAGGCCTTTAGTTTGATTGCAGCTAGATTGACTCATTTGTCCTCTAGCATGTCTTTATACTCGAAGATCCGTTCGACTGATTGCAGCAAGTCGATAAACTCATTAGAATTCATCCCTCCCACAAATTTAGGGAGATTCATCTTGAAGACAAAGTCCCGTTGACCTCCATAAGGGGTCTCTTCTCTCGGTCCTCTTTGATATCGGATACCAAAATGGCGTTGTCGATATTCCTCGTAACTGTGATCTGCCCTGTGGAATGGATCCAGGTCCTCGTTCATGTCTTCCCCTCGACTTTCAAGGTCGAATGTAATCTCTTCCTAGTTCCCATCATTTAACTCGGCTAGTCTCCATTGCATAAGATGAATTTCTTGTTGAATCTCTTCTTGGGTAGAGCCTGTGTATATCTCTGCAATGGCATGGTTAGGGTTGGAGATTGCAAGAAAAAAATCGGGTGGATGTGGCTTAAATGGCACGGATGCTAGAAATCCTAAGATGGGACTAGGGTCGGGCTAGCTTTGATACCAAATGATATCGAAACTGGTAGGAGGAATAGTGGATCACAAAAGCAAACTTTTATAAATACAAAAATAGGGTTACAACACAACTCAAACGGAAAGGAAATACAATAAGAGATGAATCCCCAGTTAAAGTTGTAAGAATAGATCCGAAGGTGGTGGTGGCGTCTGCGGATGGTAGGGAAAGGTAGAAAAAGCCGAGTGGTTGCTTAGGTATGTTTGGAGGGTGCCTGGTTGATTGTAGGTAGGCGGGACCGCAAGGTTGTGAGGGAAGTGGAGGTGGCGGCAGTGTGGTGGCAGTAGGGTAAGGGAGTGGTAGGAGAAAGGTTAGGCGGAAGAAGCGAAGGATATTGGAAGTATACAACAACATTTCGAAGTAGGATACATCCAAAGCACTACTTGTCATCAGATAAAGCCCTAACAAGTGGGAAAAGACTGCACACGGGAGATCTAAAAACAACACAACATGAACTGAGCTCTTACTCGTAGGAAACAACTATTTATAGACTCCTACACAAAAGGAAGGCAGAAGAATCCAGAAAAGTCTACACAAGTGCAGTAGCTTATGAAGCCTCCTACACCTTGGCGAGAGTTCACCCGCAAGAATACTGCACATCGCGATCCGCCTCCCTCCCTTTCCCGCCTCGCGACAATTCGCAGGGCTTCTGGCCCACACAATTTCAAAGCACCCACAACCGGGCGATGTGTTTAACGCCCGCTTCACCGCATGAGAAGCAGAACGGGCGGCCACTAGATACCGAACCGGGCCAATTTTTTGTGTGAACTGATTCATCCGGGAGGGAACGATCACTCCTGCACAGGAAATTGCCACCTAATGGATATGGTTCACCTTCAGTTACCTTATTTATATGTTACATTTTATGTTATAGATACGTTTTGCTTCAATTTTTTTTTGTTGTCGGCATCTTTCTCTTCTGCTAGGGTTATATCTGAGGACAGGTGGTGCTTCGGCTATATCCTGCTCTATGGTGGTATTATCTCTTTGTTTCCTCCTTCCGCACTCCCTTGCTTGTTGCCACACTCTCCTGCAACACTCTGTTTGTTGTTGCACGTTTCCACAACCACACTGCCTGCGCCACATCTTTCCATAGCCCATGCTTGCCGTTAAACCTTTCTATCACCTACAGCTCTCCATTTCCACTATCTCGACACACAGCCCATCATTATTGATACTCGCAATTGGAGGACTTCTATGTTAGCGCAGTTGTTTTCATATTTTTAAGTGTCCATTTTGTAACCCCTTTGAATTTCAACAATAATATGATACGATTCGGCGTAGAATCGACACAAACTTTCGTAGAAATTAGTGTAAACAGAAATTCTTATAACAATAATCTAAAGAACTCACACAAATACAAAGATAAACACCTACAGTTCGAGAGATGGGCGATAGATAGGCGATCTCTCCTATTTCCTACAATTTCAGATGTAGAAAATCTTTCCAAAACCCTAAACCTAAGACTCACAATCCAATCTCATGAATAAACCTAACCCTAGACATAGCAAGCCTGTTTATGCCCAACAATAATAATAATAAAGGACAAAAATTGCCCTTAGGTGTACAAAAGATAAATTTGTCTTTAGGCTAGGTGCACTCGTAAAGTTACTCCTCCAGCCAAAATACACATTATCCTCAAAGTGAAAAACAATGAGTATTCATACTCCTTCCCCACAGTTGTGTCTCTATTTCTTCATTCTCTGCTTCCTCATTCTGCACTATGAAAACTTGCAATCTTCGATCCTTGCAAAGGTGTCCTGGCATAAACTTTTCATCACACCGAAAACATAACCACATGGCTCGCTTTTCCCGATCTCTGTCTCTATAAGGCGCTTGAGCGTTGCTCCCTGTAGTAGTCCATTATTCGTGTCTCGTGTAACCTCCCTCTGGACTTCCACTGTCTGAACTATTCACATCGTCGTGATTACAGCAGTTTCGTGCGACGCTCCATATGTGTTGCTCCTGTTGGCTTTCTTCATCTGGTTCTTAACTTCCACCATCTGCGTTAGCTCCATCGTCTCACTCAAACCCCGCGATTTTAGTAGCCGAAGTGCTGCCCATATTTCGGGCTTAAAGCCCTTCATGAAATTCTCCTCCAGTCTTGCTTCAGAAATACCCCACAGTTGTCCCGAAAATGGTTTAAATCTCTCCCTACATTCAATGACCATCCCCTCTTGAGTCAAGGCATATAATTTCTTGTGTAGGTCTCCTTCCCGAATGGCTCAAAAACATTCCACCAAATAATCATTAAATTTATCCCCCGAACAAATCGGGTATCTAGCTTCCCTCCATTGAAACCAAGCTAAGGCGTTCCCCTGCAAACACAATCCCGTCGCCATGAGTTTCTCCTCCTATCTAACTCGATCACCGCGGAGTATCGCTCGACCCGATACACCCACCCATGTGCGTCTTAAACCTCGGAGATCAGCATCTTCAACTTCCTAACTCTAACATCTCTTCTCCAACATCATTTTCCTCTTCCTCTATTGTATCCCCCTGTGTATCGAGGGTAAAACTCCTTCCTTCGACCGTAGTCATTTCCCTTCCCTACTCTTCCTTCTTCTTTGTGCTCCTCCATACCTTTGACATAATCCCTTCATGTTTCGGCCCAACCACTTCCATCAGAAATCTCTAATCCACCCCTAATCGAAGCCCTGAGAGGAAGTTTGTGATGGTGGATGTTTTCCTCCTCATGCACCTCACCTTAGATCTCTTTTCCTTTCGAACTTGCTGCAGTTTCTCCAGTCAACCTTTGGTTATGGTCTGCAAATTGAGCTGTCAGCGGAGCCTTGGATTGCATCTCAATGAGCCTTTTTAGCATCTCTCGAATTTCCCCCGTGCTCTCAAATTGATCCCCCAATCAATTTTCCATAGAAGAAGACCTCTTCTCTATGGTTGTGAATCTTTCTTCCATCCCAAATTTTATTTGACTTATCTCTTCCTCCAATTTCTTCTCCAGATCATCTACCTTCTTTGTTGTTATTACTCCTAAAAAAAAATCAAACACAAAAGACAATCTTTAGAAACTCCCTGTAAGATTTCGGACAAAAGAGGCCCTGAATCCCCACAATTCAAATTCCTGTATGTCTGCAGATCTTGTATGTCACCTTTCCAACTATCTCAAATCGTGATTATCACGAGATTGAAACAACGTGTCAATTTTGATCTCACCGTCACCTTCCCAGCTCTCTTGAGACCTGTAAACCACGATCATCCGTCATTGCCTTCTTCTGTGACTTACGAGCCCGTCATTGCCACAATCTCTTCACCTTCCGACTAAAACTTCGTCCTAAGTCGTGATCCCGCCGACTCCCCCACAGGCTTTTTGATCACAGAAAACGTGATCCCGTTGTCTTCCCCGCACCGATCACAACAGTATCGCAGAGTTCGGTCACGAAGGAACGAGAGTCCAATTGTATCGCATGTTCGATCACGTCGTTGCCTTCCTAACAAGCTATGATCGTGGCCGCTTCAGTGTAAGTTGCGATATACTTCAGATTCCGTGAAGTCGATCAGCTCCTATCTTCTTTTGATTTGATTCCCATAATCTTTAGCTTTGATATCGATACCGTATTGTTTTGCAATGGTTCACACTATATTTTTGAGGTAGAGGATCCAGCATCCGATACCGCATTGCTTTGCAATTGTTCACACTATATTTTTGATGATGAAGATTCAATATCCGATCCGCATTGCTTTGCAATGGTTCACACTATATTTTTGAGGTGGAGGATCCCAACATCCGATACCGCATTGTTTTGCAATGGTTCACACTATATTTTTGAGGTGGAGGATCCCAGCATCCGATACCGCATTGCTTTGCAATGGTTCACACTATATTTTTGAGGTAGAGGATCCCAGCATCCGATACCGCATTGTTTTGCAATGGTTCACACTATATTTTTGAGGATGAGGATTCCATATCCGATCCGCATTGCTTAGCAATGGTGCACACTATATTCTACGATATTCCTGAGGCTGAGGGAATAAGCCCTTCGATTAATTCAAGGAATCCTATCCTCAATCTTCGAGATTGGTATAAGGCCCCCTTAAATGGAACATGGCATCCTTTCTCTTCCTTCCACCATAAATTTTACCTATACTTTGATTCGCACCTCGAGGTCAATCCCTAAATATTGATTCCCATTCTTAATACACATCTGAAATCTGACAACTCAAAATCCACTCTCTAATTCCCCAGCGAGAGTTTCTACTCCTTGATTTTAATTGGATATTCACTTGCTAATTCTCCAGCGGAAACAACTATCACTTCACTCTACACTTCTTCCTAGGTTTGTCAACCTAAGAGTATGTATTGGTTTTGTTGATCTCGTCGGTTAACGCCAATACGCGTGGTGTGCCTGCCCAGCACACCACACCTATTGGGGGTCCATTTGTTGACCTCGTTTTTGTTGAGATTTAGTTTTCCTCCTAGACTTAGGATTCTAGCCTCAGGAGCTTTCCCGACGATCCTAGTTTCCTAGCGATAGGACCCACCTCGTTTTAGAGAGTCTGGAGCTACTTCGTTACTCTTTGAAATCCTGCACGAGATTCCGTACCGCTAGGCTATAGCCAGTCGAAGTTGACGTCAGGAATTCAAATTGAGTCCATATAGGATCCATGAACATCAGGACAGCCTCGTGCACGTCTTACACACCTGGACACACAAATTCTCAGTTCGTGGCCTCGACGCCTTCAATTTCTTCGCAGTAGACTAGAGCTAGAGTCAGAACGCCGGGACGATCGACATCAAAGTCAAAATTTCGGAAAAAAGCCGGATTCGACGCACTTTCGACACGACCGTCAACGAGGTTGTCCGAACGACCCTGGATAACGAAATTGACTGCACCGATGCGTCTGGAATGTCGATTTTACCTAAAATTGACATTTGTTTTGCGACAATAGTCTGTCGGGGACGAAATTTGTGGAAAGAGGGCTTAATATAATAATAATAATATATATTTATACATTTATAAATTAAATTCTAAGCCCTAAATCCCTTCTCTCGTTCAATCAGCTTGGCTCCTTTCTCTTTCGCACGATTGGGAAGCTTTGTTCGATCCCTTTCCCGCGCTCGAGCAGGTCGCCCGACCAAGTCCTTCTTGCCCATGCTCGATCGTATCTTCTGCGGGCTTCTCCTTCTCGAGCCGCACGTCATTCGCCCCCATCTCCTACTCGATCCCTATCCCTGTGCGACCCCGTCACCGAGTCGTCTGCTACTTCCTGCGACACTTTGTCGCCTTTTTCTCGTGCCTTCTTCGATCCTAGTTGACCCTGCAGGTAAGGCTTGGCAGCTCCCCCCCCCCCTCTTTTGCCTATAAGAACCGCATTTGGGGTGAAGTCGGGGGCTGGCCAAATTTTCTTAGAGGGGAGGTGTTGCTGGACTGGACTATGAACTTCTTGTTTTCATTGTGTGCTCTACACTAGCTGGTAACCCTTTTTCTACCCTTTTCTTCTCGATTTTTGCCTAAGGTGGCCGTGACTTGTGCCGGCTTGGTTTTCCCTGTTTGTGATTTCGGCTGAGCGTTTATGTGCCATGTAATGTTTTATTTACTTGCTTAAATGTAGATTTCTTGCTCCCCCTCTCTAGTGGCATGCTAGTATGTTGTTGTGTTAAGATTTGGGGACATTTCATTACTTGAAGCATGTGTAAAATGGAAGCATGAGCATGTTCTAGGATTTAGACTTGGTTACTTGCTTGAGATGGTGTAGGAATGGCATGTTATTATCTTCTCCTTTTCCTTATATTTAAAGCAAGTGCAAAAATGTTGAAAGCATGGCTTTAAGTCCATGTTGGTTCTTTTTGCAAGCATGTTGGGACATGTATTGTATAGCTTGGCATTTATTCTTACCTAACGCGAAATATTGAAAGTCTTATTGGGTCTTTCATGCATAAGGAAAGCTTGGTTTTAGCATCTTAAATTCTTTTTGGCTTAAAAAAAGGGGGCATGCTAGGAAGAAATCTAGCTTGATTTGGAAGGGTTCCATGGTTGTTCTCATTTGGAGCATGAGGATGTTTTTCGTTGCGGTCGGACGTGGCTTGGGTTTGATTCTTATTGAGGTTCGGTTTTCACTTTGGAAGGATATGGATGTTGGCTTTGTAAAGGCTCGGTTTGCTTGCTATAGCTCTCACCCGAGAGCCTATTTTGATGTATTGTATGTGCTCCTGCTTGAGAGCTTCGCAGGACCTGTTTTTGGCCCTGTTTAGGGGCTCGGTTTGCTTGCTTTAGCCCTTACCCGAGAGCCTATTTTGATGTATTATGTTTGTCCTGGTTTAAAAGCTTTGTAGGACCCATTTTTGGCCTTGTTTAGGGGCTCGGTTTGCTTGCTTTAGTCCCTACCCGAGAGCCCATTTTTGACGTATAATTGTTGTCCCTGCTCAAATGCTTTAAAAGATTGGTTTTTGGTTTTGTTTAGGAGCTCGATTTGCTTGTTTTAGCTCCTACCCGAGAGCCTATTGTGACGAGTTATATTTGTTCCTGCTCTAAAGTTTTGAAGGGTTCGTTTTGGCCTTGTTTGTGGTGAGCTGGGTATGGTTTCGTGCTAAGCTGTGGTCTCGGCCGTGTTGTGAGTGCTGTTATGCCTTGTGATAGCTTGATTCTAGCTTTTCTTGATGGCTGGAATAGGAGGATTTTTGGGACTGTGGTTTGGAATCCCTTGGATTGCTTTTAGAGTGGGGTGATTGAGAATTATATTTGAGGCATCTTTGCTATGCCTTACTTGGTGGAATTAGAATTGATTTGGGTGGTTTGTGAGAGCTTGTCCATTCACTTTCTTATGCGTTGAAAGTTTTATGATGGGTTGGTTTTCCTGTTTTGCCTTGGCCGTGAGCCTCTATTGAGTTTTATTGGAAGATTTCATATTTATGAGATATGTGGAGTTATGAATCGCGTGGGAGATTGGAAAATTTCAATATTTGGGGTTTGGAAATACTAGTAGGAGTCTTTTCTGGGTCACTTCAATTTGGTTTATTTTGTGAGGTTTGGAAATGTTTCGAACCATATTCAGGGGTGTTTTAGACTAACCGTCCTACCGTTTGGGCCCCTCCTTTTTTTTTAAATCGGATTTCGAGGTGGGTTAGTCTCCTTTCTTTCCCCTTTTGCTCTTTGACTTGTTTTCTTTCCTTGTTTTTCTCAGCTTTTGTTTTCGTTTTGTTTTGGGGCATAGGGTGCTGATGATAAAGGTACACCGGTGGTAGAGTGAAATGATATCCCATCCTACGACATTAGAACCCACTCCAGGGCCCCGATGAACCGTAGGATAACGGTATCATTCACCGCTATAAGGCAAGCGGAGCACCCGTACCTTCTTAGGATTGCTAGTGATCCTACACCCGACGAAGTGATCGACTAGTGGACAATCCTAATTTTCAAAAAAAAAAATGATAAGAACAGATATAATATTTACAATAAAAATATATTTTCACTACAATCAAAACATTGATATAAATTTTCTTTTGTATGCCTGGAATCCACGTGCATGCTAAAAATATAAATTTTTAAAATATATTATAAACTTGGTTGTCCACTTGTTGATTACCAGTACCGGGTTGAGGAACACCCTCCTGAGTTAAGTTTAGTAGGACACCCTTCTACTTGAGTAGCGGGTTATATACATTCGGGTGACTGAGTAGCCTTGGATGACCCTCGAGAATAACTACACAGTTTCTGAGCCTAGCCCCAACCCGAGTGCTTGCGGTTTTCTTCAGACTTCTCGTATGATTTTTCGGATCAAGCACTCATGGTCTTTTCTCCAGGACTTTCCTGAGATTTTGATGATTTTATTTACCTTGTTATTCATTTTCCCGAGTTTTCTACAGTGAGACATTCACCGTTCTTTCTCGAGTTTTCTGGACGACATTTCTTTTTCTGCTTTGCTTTCATGATGCATGTCAGCCTGCTACATCTAAGAAAATAACGAATCCCTCAGGTATACAGGTTTGTTTATATTTACAGCATATTACTTTTCTTTATTAGCATGTTGTTCACACTCTTTACTGCATGTTTTACTATTTTCCTGTACTATACATCCTGCTGTCATGCTATACAATATACAACTTTAAACTTGCTTGCATAGGATGTTTAGGAGAACCATGACCATAGGGCCACCTGATTTGACATCATAACTTGCCACCTTAGAAAACTTAAACTCGTCACGGCAAGGAGCTTGGAGCTAGCGCGGTGGGCAGCACGGTCATCTTCAACAGCAAAACATATCTTCACCAGCTAAACTATTCTTTAGTGATTAAACAACAATCCATAGGATTTCGAGGTTGTTCGCCTAGTGCGACATAAATCTTCAACCTCTTGTTGGGCCTTTGTATAGCTCTGTTGTACAATATAAGCCCCAACTCGTTTTAGGATTCCGAGGTCGTCGTTCGTCACGACCTAAATCCTCACATATTCTAGGCTATTTTTATGATCGTTTCACACAAATGTAAGCCCTAATTAAATAAAATTGGCAGGATGAAATATTTAAATAATCTCTCTAAATTTAAGCCAAACCATAGGATAGCTTGGGAAGTCACCGAGGTTCTTCTCAGGATCTGTGGCATCCCCTAGTTCTTCCTCCTTTGGATTCCACAATAAATGTTCCAAATTTGAGTCAATCCCTTTTCACACCTCTTTGTCTGATTTCGTTGAAAAGTCCTATCCTTTTAACCTCCTTGAAGATAATATTTCCTGATTTTTATCGAGAGTTTTCTTAAGTGATTTCGGTCATTTAAGATGTAATTAACTATAGGGGTTTGCCCTTATAGGAAGCATTTTTAAACTTAAATTTAAAATAAACCCTATTTAATTCTTCATATTAAATAGGAAATTATCGACAAATAAAATGGTTTACGCGACCAAACGGACGTCATATATTTCTTAGTTATTTGATCGAGTCTTCACCTCAAGTCTTCGTGTTTATCTTTCGGGATAAATACGCTGTCTTCAGTGTAGTAGCTTCTTCATTTAAACTATGAAAAATATTAGGTCGGTTGATTTCATATTTTTCTAAAAATTATATATATATATATATATATATATATATATATATATATATATATATATATATATGTGTGTGTGTGTGTGTGTGTAAATTAAAACGTCCTTTCGAAGCGGGCGACTGGATTTCGATCCCGGCGAACAACAGCTTCCTACTAGCACTCCACACACAAAATAACGCCGACAGTATCATCCTACCTCAATAATTTTACAAAAAAAAAAAAAAAAAAAAAAAAGAGAGAGGGAGGCAAATTTCACTTGCTCCCCTTATATTGCATGCCATAATGCCATTTCATCCACAGTTTACCCTTTGTGCAATTTCGTTGTCCATTATTTTACAAAGCCCAAAACTAACCAGGTCTATTTTCACTACATTATCTCTGATATTAGCTACTTTCTAAAATGTCCAATGTATACACCTAGTTTTAACGCACTTTCATCTTAACATTTCTAACTTTATATTTACAAATGACTTTATCGTTTAAAATTCACAATTAATTATATCAAAACTATATTAGAAAATATTTATTTGCATTGCTTCATTATGGTTAAATTAAATTGCGATCTGAATTTCACTTGCCCAAAAAAGTTCTCATTATAAATGGCTTATAGGAGTTCGATTCAGCAGTGGACAGATGGTGCAGACGCGCAATTGCTTCAACTACAGAACTACAAATGATAAAGTATGGTGCACCGAACCAGTGTGTAAAACTTTGCAAGATCCTTTTTATTAACAATTCAGCATGCATCTGGATATTTCAAAGGTTTATTTTTGAAGGGGTAAATAAAGAAGTGATGACCACTAGCACTTCAACCGTTCATTTCAAGTTAGACAAGAATTTAAATTCTAAGTCCATTGATAATAAAATAAGTTAAAAAATATTGTGATGATTATACAAACATAACTGACGGTAGAGTAAGGAAATATATCGTCTTGGTCTTGCATGAAGATCTCACACGCACACAGATGAAATATAAAGCATAAGAGTAGAGCAAGATTTTTCACTTGAACAAATAAAAAAATATAAAAACCAAGAAACCTATCTCAGTTAAAATGATTTCACTGTCTAAATTGAAGTTACAAACTTCATCGTCCCTTGAATCACGAAATAAAGTTGATACCGGAGTTTAACCAAACAATACTGGAAAAACAAATACTATTATTAAAATTTAAAAGGAAATTACAACCCAACAATATGAAAATCTTGAATTACAACAAATGACAATAAAAACTCAAATTAGGGGGGATCGTGGAGTGCTGGTGAGCAGCGAGAGAAATTCCAACACCCACTAAGGGCACAGTTAAGCTGGGATCGTTCCTGAAACAACGCATCCAGAAAAGTGACGCCCAAAAGGAGAGCAACCACGCTATGATTGCTCCTAGGACCAGGCAACCTGCAAAGCCGGCATCCAGAAACTATTTCGAGCAATTAAGACATTCAAGTCTTCAATGCGAAATTTGGAGGGGTGTTTGTGTGGTGTGCGCACGGCGACAGAACGAGCAGTTTGTGAAAAAGATGAAGCGAGTTTTATGGGTTTCAGCAATATCTCGTGTGAAAGTGAGGAGCATTCATGAGTTCTAGGGAGTGGAAAGGTTCGAGTAAGTTGTAATTTGTACAATTTCTCCTCATTTCATAGTGAATTTCTTGGTGTGGAGTGGTTTCATGATTTTTTCCTGTTCTGGGTTTTTTCACGTTACATCATGGCATGCTTTGTGTATTTTTTTGTAATTATTTGTTTTTGTGCTTTTATTCAAATATTTTATTCTGGATCTCTCGAAACAATGTTCAGCATTTATCTTAAGCCCCCAATAAGTGGTATCAAAGTAGAGTTTTCTGAAGATATTTAATTTGGTAGGAGCAATGGCCGATGAAGCAAGATATAAGGTAGAGAAGTTCAATAGTACGAACTTTGCGTTCTAGAAAATACAAATTAAAGATTTATTATATCAAAAGAACATATGTTTGTCGTTGGAAGGAATCGCCAAAAAGCTTGAATCGATAACTCTAAAAGAATGAGAAGTACTTGATCGAACAGCTGTAGGTTTGATCCACCTCTCATTTTTCTCATATGTCGCATTCAACATAGTAAATAAGAAAATAGGTAGATCTTATGACTGCACTAACAAGTATGAGAAACCCGCTTCAAATGAAATTTTTCTGATGAAGAGATTTTTAATATGAAAATAGTGGATGGTAGTTCGATTGCTAAACATCCTAATAATTTTAACATTGTGACAAAGCAATTGCACTCTATGGGCATCAAGTTCGATGAAGATGCATGGCATTGTTATTTTTATCTTCATTGTCAAATAGTTGGGATAGACTAGTCATTATTGTGAGCAAATGTTCAAGTAACATGGAATTAAACATTGATGATATTGTAGGGTTAGTGCTGAATGAACAAGTTCGCAAGAAGGCGAGCAATGGAACTTCAAATTTTAAAGTGCATGTTTAAAACATATGAATGAATTTGAATAAAAAACACAAGCAGAAAAATATTTAAGTCCAACAGAAGAAAGTTCAAGTCAGGGAGAGGAAATGACAGAGATGAATGCTGGAACTACGGGAAGAAATGTCACTTCAAAGACTGTAACGCTCTTAAAAAGGCATGGTGGAGCTCCATATAGGAAGCTCTCTACAAATGTCCACAGATGAAATCCAAGGTGAGTCCCTAGTTTTATCTCAAGATAGTACTGAATCTTGAATGGTAGATTCATGAGCCTTTTTTAATGTGTGCCCCAACATAGAGGTGTCTAAAAACTACTCTGAGAGTGATCTAAGAAAAATTTTTTGAGAGATAACAAGGCATGCAATATTGTTAGAATGGGAGATGTGGATATCAGGCAATGATTAAATTTGCAATCCTGCTCAATGGCAAACCAACTGCTTGGATAAATGCGAGTTGTGGGTTTCGGCAAGGCTGTCCGCTTTCGCCGTATTTATTTATATTATGCTCGGAGCTTCTCTACAAATACCTCAAGCAGAAACACCAAGATGGGATCCTGCTCAATAAAGGTTACACTCAAATCTCTCACTTCCTTTATGCTGTCGATATCTTACTATTTGTTGAAGCTTCTAAGAGGATGGCTGAACACCTGCAACTATTCTCTCTATGTATTGTGGGTGGACTGGACAAAAATAGATGGTGCCAAATCTCCTATCATCTTTTAGCCATATGACCGTTAACTGGAAGAAAACCAACATCGCTCGCTCTCTAGGATTCAAGACGGTTGAGGAAATTGATTACCTAGGCATTAAACTAGCTATGAGGAAGCTTCAAAAGGATGACTGTCAAACTTATTCAGTATGCAACTTCCAAAATTCAGGCGTGGGGGAAATATCCATCTTTCGCTTGTGGGAAGGTTAACCCTTATCAATTCTTCCTCCTTGTCATGCCCAGTTTTCTCTCCACTCATACTGATGTGCCAACTGCGGCTAGTAACGAAATTAAAAGACTTGCTCGGAATTTTCTCTGGGATAGCAGCTCCTCCAAATAAGCCTTCATTACATTTCCTGCAGCAGATTATGTAAATTGAGACATTATGATGGGCACGGATTCCATTCCCTGGTGCATTGCAAGGCCCAGACGGGCTAGATTGGCTTGGATTTTCCATAATAATTAAGTTGACTTAAATCTTGATATAATACAAAATAAATAAGCTTAATTTATTAATTTTGATTATTTTTAAATACAATTTAACTTTTTTATAAAGAAAAAATAAAATAAAATATATAGAAATTATATCAACTAAAATGGGAAATAAAAGTGATGTCAAACAAGCACTTAGTTTTTAAAAATTGGTGTTATTGAATTTCTTATTTTCTCTTTTATATTATTTTTAATATTGTGCTTATTTAATTTTTATATATATTATAATAATTATTATAATAGTGTCTCCGTGTTCTATATTTGCTATAAAAGACGAGACCCATCTCCATGTCGAGTTGAGTTTGTATCCGTACAAAATAGATATTAGATTATCTAATAGAACAGTCTGGAAGCTCAATGAAGTTGAACATATTCCATGTTTAAGAGAAATTTAATATCGGTGAACCAGCTTGCAAGGTAAGGATATGCGACTACTTCAAAAGGTGATTTGGGGAAGGTGACTAGAGAAGCAATGGCGATGGCTCCAATCAACATTGAAGACACTATTTACTTAATCAATGGGATGTCTAAATCCATTAATATAGTTGTGTTGACCTCACTTTTGTCGAGATTTAGTTTTCCTCCTAGGATTTAGGGTTCTAGCTTTAGGAGCTTCCCCGACGATCTTAGATTCCTAGCAATGGGCCTACCTCGTATTAGAATGTTTGAAGCCACTTCGTCACTCTTTTGGAATCCCGGACGAAATTCCGTACCTCTAGCTCATAGCAGGTTGGAATTGACGTTAGGAATCCAAATTGAGTCCCTATAGGACCGCCGGACCTTAGGACAGCCTCGTGCACATTTCTTGCACCACCGAGCACAAATTCTTCGATCTGCGGCCTCGACGCTTTCAATTGCTCCGCGACGAATCAAGATTGAGGCCAGAATGCCAGGACGAGCGACGTCGAGTCAGAATTTCATAAAATGCCGGATTTGACGCACTTTCGACGCGACCGTCGACGAGGTTATCCGAACGACATCGGATGACGAAACGGACTTCGCCGATGCGTCCGGAACGTCGTTTTTACCTAAAATTGATATTTAATTTGCGACGATCGCCTGTCGGAGCGAAAATTGTGATTTTGGGCTTGACTTTAATAAAATTAATAATATAAATATATATTAAACCTATTTAAACCTACCCCAAGCCCTAATCACTCGCCTCACCCCTCGGTTACACTCGCCCGTCCCGCACGAGTGTGAGGGAGCTGCTGGCCTTCTCCCGCGCTCGAGCGTGGCACCTCCTTGCGGCCGTTACCTCCTCGAGCCGCACGCGGTTCTCCCCCATCCCTGCTCGAGTGTTATCCCTGCGAGATGGTCACCTCGCGTGATCTCCCGCGCGGCCTTGTCTCCTGCTCGACTCATACCCCTGCTGCCGAGCCTCGGCTCTTGGCTGCGACACTTTGTCGCCATCTCCCTGACCTTCCCCCACTTGCGTCCAGCTCTGCAGGTAAGGAGCGGCTTTCCTTTCCCTCCTCTGCCTATAAAGGCCTCGTTTTAGGATGAATTTAGGGTTGGCTGATTTCTCTTGGAGGTGGGGAAGTGCTTTTGGATTGGAGCCCGATTTGCTTTGCTCTTCTTGTGTGCTCTACGCTAGCTGGTACTCTCTTCTCCCTTTTTTCTTCCTTCTCGGTTTGGCCCAGGGTGCCCGTGGCCTTGCTTTTGGTTCGGCTTTACCTGCTTATAGTTTCGGCTGGATGTTCATGTGTTATGAAATGGCTTGTTTGATTGCTTAAAATGATGTTTTCTTACCTCCTTTACATAGTGGCATGCTAGTATGAGCTTATGTGGATGTTTGGGAGTACTTTATTGATTGAAGCATGAGTAGGAATAGAGATTTTGAGCATGTTCTATATGAAATGTTGGTGATTCGCTTAGGGAAATGAGATAGGCTATGTTGTGAACTATCCTCTCTCTCTTCTCTATTATCTAAGGCATGAAAAATATGTTTTTTTTTGTGAGGCAAGGTATTAGCCTCTCTTATTAGCATGTTGGGGTATGCATTATAAGGCCCCTTACTTACTCTTATTTGGCATGAGTTATGGAGGAACTTGTTTAGCTTTTCGATATGCATGTATGGGACTCGGCTTCTTGCTCCTTGTAGCTTTGCTTTGTCAAAATGGTATGCTAGGGAGAAGTTTTACTTTACTTTGGAAAGCCCCATGTTTGTTCTCATGCTAAGTATATAATGGCCCTATACATTATTATGTTGAATATATGGAGGTGTTTTGCTTTAGCTTCATGCTTAATTCAGTAGCTTGGATTCATCCTTACATTGAGTTGGATTTTGGGGGCTTTGTGAAGTCTCGGTTTGCTTGTCTTGGTCCCTACCCGAGAGCTTGTTTCTGATGTTTTTGGTAGCTGCTCCTTTGCACCTGTTTAGGAGCCTTTTGTTTCTCTGTTTCAATTAATGTTGGCTGCCCCCTTTGGCACTTGAGGTGGGGGCTGTTTTGTTTCTGTTTGTTGCTGCCTAGCAGCTGTCCCCTTGGCACTTTGGGGCTCGGTTATGGTTCTTGCTTTTTAGCTTGGTGCTGGGCTTGATCCTAGTCGTATGGTGGCTCGGGTTGGGGCCTGGTCCGGCTCGGTTTGGTGTTCCGCTACCCTGCGAATTGTCCCTTTGGCGTTCGAATTGGGGGCCCTTTTTTTGTTTTTGTTTTGCTGCTGCCTAGCAGCTGTCCCCATGGCATGTTGGGGCTCGGTTTTGGTTCTTGCTATTCCCATAGCCTCCCTCTTTGCAGCCTTTGTATGGCTCAGGTTTAGCCTTTGTATGGCTCGGGTTTAGGCTTTGTGTTAGCTTGGTTTGAGCTTTATATGGGCTGAACGTTTTGGTTATCTAGTGGACTTATTTTCATGCACCTGTGAGGAATTGGGGTTAGTGTGAGAGGCTTGTATGGGGCTTGGCCGTGAGCCTCATTGTGGTGATTTGGATTTTGGGAGGCTTTACTTCTTGTTGTCCCTTTGTAGGAGCTTGGCCGTGAGCCCTTTCTCCTGTTTGTAGCCTTGGCCGAGGGCCTTGGTGGGGTGATTGATGTGGTGGTGGCCTTGCTTTTTGCTATACTTGTCTATGAGGTTGATTGAATCGATTTGGAAATGTTTCCTGATTTGCTTGTGGAAAAGAAATTGAGCACGATACTTGAGACATGCCTTAGATGCTTCATTTGGTGGAATTGGCGCTAATTTGGAGGCTTGTGGGCTTGTACATTCACTTTCTTATGTGTTGGAAGTTTACTGATTTTCCTATTGTTATAGTCTTGGTCCCGAGCTTGTAGGTGAACCCACTGGGAGAGCCTGTGTTTTAGGAATTGGAAATTAATTCGAGATTAAAAAAAAAAAACTGGATTTTAGTACGGGTTTAGAGATTCTAGTAGTGGTTTTTCCCCGAGTCATTCGATTCCCGTTTGATTTACTCGATTTTAAAAAGATTTCCGGATTTCCTTTCTTTTTGTTTGGTTTTATCTGAATGCAAAGAACACTCCTTTTTGGGGTCGATCCAGTTTTGCCTAAGTAAGAAAGTGATATCCTCATGATTGATTCAAGGACTTCGGGCTTCGCTTTCAGTATTCTACTCTTACGTGTTTTAGAGGCGTTTTAGATTAACCCTCCTCCCGTTTTGGTCTTTCTCGGATTTGGAGGCGGGTTAATCTGCTTTCTTTCCCCTTCCTGTTGATTGACATGTTTTCCCCGCTTCACTCTGAGTTGGTTTTGGTTTTGTTTTGTTTTGGGGCAATGACGGCGATGATGCTAAAGGCACACCGGTGGTAGAGTGAAATGATATCCCATCCTACGACACCAGGACTCGCTCTAGGGCCCGGTGAACCGTAGGATGACGGTATCATTCACCGCTATAAAGCGCAAGCGGGCACCCGTACCTTCTTAGGATTGTTAGTGACCCTACACCTGACGAAATGATCGACTCGTGGACAATCCTAACTTTCAAAAATCTGATAAGAATATGATACTACATTTTGTTAAAAAAAAAAACGTATTTCCACTAAATCAAAAATTGATATGAAATTCTCTTTTGTATGTCTGAGATCCACGTGCATGCTAAAAATATAAATTTTAAAACCATATTATAAAATCCAGTTGTCCACTTGTCGATTATTAGTCTTATGTTGAGGAACACTCTCCTGAGTTAGGTTTAGGAGGACACCCTTCTAGTTGAGTAGCGGGCTCTATACACTCGGGTGACCGAGTAGCCTTCGACGACCCTCGAGCAGTACTACACAGTTCTGAGCCTAGCCCCGACCCGAGTGCTTGCAATTTTCTTCGGATTTTTCGTATCCTTTTTTTAGATGAAGCACTCGTGGTCCTTTTTTAGGATTTTCCCGAGGTTTTGAGGACTTTACTTTGTTTTTGTTACTCACTTTCTCGAGTCTTCTGTCGTGAGTCATTCGCCGTCTTTTCTCGAGCTTTCTGGACGATATTCCTGTTTTCTGCTTGGCTTTCGCTTGCATGACGCACTTCAGCTTGCTACAATAGCGTATCTCCCAGGTATACAGGCTTGTTTACATTTACAGCGTGTTAGTCATACTTGCTACAGCTCCTTTTTAGTACGTTGCACTATATTCTACTGCATGTTTTACTTCCTGTGCTTTATACCTCGCTCTACACTGTACAACTTTAAACATACTTGCATAGGATGTTTAGAAGAACTCGACCATAGGGCCACCTGATTGAACATTTTAACTTGTCACATTAGAAAACTCAACCTCTTCACGACAAGGAGCTTGGAGCTACCACGGTGGGCAGCACAGCCATTTTCAACAATGAAAACATGTGTCGACATCAGCAAAACCATTCCTTAGTCTAAATAACAAACCATAGTGACTTCGGTGTAGTCCGCTCTAGTGCGACATGCGTCCTCACTCGTTCCTTTAGGCCTCAGCATAGCACTATCTGTGCAATATAAGCCTTAACTCGCTTAGGATTCCGAGGTCGTCGTCGGATACTGGCGTAAATCCTCCTATATTTCGGAGTTATTTGCATAATCGAGTGATTATGTAAACGTAATTCCTATGATTAATTGGCAGGATTGAAATTTAAATACACTCATTTCCAAAACTTAAAGCCCAACCATAGGATAGTCTAGGAAGTCATCGAGTTTCTCCTCGAGATCCGCGACATCCCCTACCTCTCTTTTCTTTGACTCTGGAAATAACTGTTCTAACCTTGTGCCCTTTACCTATTGGATTTTCCTACTATCACACTTCGTTGAAAACCCTACCTTTTGAATTCATGAAGATAGAAACCCCTGATCTAAATCGAGAGTTCTCTCAGGTGACTTCGGTCATTTGAGGGGTAATTGACTATAGGGGTCATTGCTCATAGGGAGCTTTAAAGACCTATAAAATATAAACCCTATTTAATTCTCTCAGTATTAAATAGGAGAATTTGTCGATCCATATAAAGGTTCGCGGCACGTAACGGATGTCATGAATTTCGTGGTTTATTTGATCGAGCGATATTGTCAAGTAGGGTGTTTATTCTTCGGAATAGATGCGTTACTTGCGATATTACGCTCGTTCATCTAAACTACTAAATAAATGAGATTCGTCCATTCTCATATTTTTAAATTTTAAAAAAAAATCTTATTTTCAAAACTAATATATATATATATATATATTAAATTAAATTTTAAGCTTTCAGCGGCCGACAAGCTGTAACAAAGATTGATGCAGGTCGTTGACATTACAGGCTTGGTCATATGAGCGAGAAAATTATGAAATCTATACTTTCTACAAACAGGTTTCATGGTATAAAGTCTAAAGAGTTAAATTTTTGTGAAGTTGTATCTATGGCAAGCAAAAAAATATTAGTCTTCAAAAATGGGTCAAAGGTGAAGTCCAAAAAATTGGATTTAGGGCATACTGATGTATGGGGTCCTACTCCAGTTCAATCTATTGAATGTTACTACTATAACTTTCATTGATTATCACACCAAAAGATATGAGTGTATTTCTTAAAACACAAATATGATATATTTGATGTGTTTAAGAAGCGAAAGACCATGGTTGAGATTGAAGCGGGCTTGAAGTTGAAGTGTCTCAGATTGGATAATGATAGCGAGTATTATAACCAAAGGTTTGGGAATTGTTGCGAATCAGAAAGATCAAGCAGGAATTCAATATTCTAAGGACACCACAGTAAAATACTGCAACTGAACACATGAATAGAATCATCACAGAACGTGTCAAGAGAATGAGATTGCATGCAGGCTTACCAAAATAGTTCCAGGCGAAATTAGTGTACGTCAGTACCTTTAAATGAAGACTTACCTGAAGAAGTCTGAAGTGGCAAAAAGGTAAATCCATCTCACCTGAGAATATATGGTTATTCATCGTATGTTTATATTGATTCATGATCCAAAAGTAAGCTCGAATTGAAAACAGTCGAAAGCATTTTCATTGGGTATGACTCAGATGAATTTGAATATAAATTATGGGATTATCATGATCATAAACTCATTAGGAGCAGGGATGTTACTTTCAATTAAATTGAAATATACAAGGACAAAAATAGAGCTTGGGATAGTCCATCAGTTACTTCTAAAAAATCCAATATATATTTTGAGATATAAGACACTGGTTAATATGAAGATGGAGAAAGGAGATGTACTCAATTTGGTGAAGCACAAGAAATTCCTTAGTCACCATCTACTATAAGTTAGAAGGACCAGCGAAATCACACGACCTATTCAAAGATATTCTCCTTTATACTATCTTTTGTTAACTGATGGTGGTGAACCAGAATGCTATAAAAAAGACACTCAATTTTAAGACACAAAGAAGTGGGAGTTTGTCATTGATGAGAGATGCAGTCACTGAAGTCAAATCAGATGTGGGATTTGACAGAACTACCAGATGACAAAAAAGGACAGAACTACCAGATGACAAAAAAGGACCGCACAATAAGTGGATCTACAGACTAAAATAATAGTCATATGGTAGTAAACGCTACAAGGCAAAGCTTGTTGTGGAGGGGTTTCAACAAAAGAAATGAACGGCTACTGAAAGATATTTTCTGCAGTAGTGAAGATAACAACTATCAGAGCTATGTTGAGCTTAGTAGCAAAAAAAAAATTACATCTGGAGTAGAAAGATGTAAAGACAACTTTCTTGCATGTTGATTTAGAAAAAGAGTTGTATATAGTGCAATCACATGGATATAAAGTTCTAAATACTCAAAATGAGAATTCAGAATTGATAGTTGTGAACCAGAGTGCTATGAAGAAGACACTCAAGAGATTCAAAGAAGTGAGAGTTTGACACGAATGATGAGATGCAATCATTGTCAAATCAGACATGGGAT
This sequence comes from Papilionanthe hookeriana x Papilionanthe teres, assembly GCA_022702705.1. Taxonomy (NCBI): domain Eukaryota; kingdom Viridiplantae; phylum Streptophyta; class Magnoliopsida; order Asparagales; family Orchidaceae; genus Papilionanthe; species Papilionanthe hookeriana x Papilionanthe teres. The sequence goes on along the minus strand of CM040431.1, from coordinate 23,298,172 downwards.
TTGACGAAACTACCAGATGACAAAAAAAAAATTGCATGACAAGTGAATCTATAAGCTGAAAGAAGAGTCAGATGGTAGCAGGCGCAAGACTTGTTGTGATGAGGTTTCAACAAAATAAAAAAGTGGGCTACTCAGAGAAATTTTCTCCAGTAGTGAAGATAACAACTATCGGAGTTGTGAGCTTAATAGCAGAGAAAAATCCACATATGGAGTAGATGAATATAAATACAATTTTCTTGCATGTTGACTTTGAAGAAGAGTTGCATATAAGTTCTAGGAAAATGCACTGTCCACAATTAAAGAAAAGTCAATTAATGGTTTAAAGCAGGCTCCAAGATAGTGGTACAGAAGATTTGACAAGTTTATACCAGACAATGGGTACATAATGTCAAGATCACTATTGCTTCATAAAAAATTTTGATTATATCATGCTTTTATTGTATGTGAATGGCATGTTGATTGTAGGAGAAGATCATGGACTTTGAGGAGCAATTATCGTGAGTTTGAAATTAAAAATTTTAGATCCAACGAAGAAGATCCTCAGTATGAGAAACAATAAAGACAAGAGTGCACATAATTTGAAGTTGTCTCAAACAGATTATATTAAGAAAACCTTACATGGCTTTAACATAAGTGAAGCACTTTGCACCCCCATAGGTAGTCACTCCAAGCTATCTAAGGAACTTTCGCCCAAGTCTGAAGCAGAGCAAGCATAGTTAAAAAAACTTAGTATGTTTCAACAGTTGGAAGTTTAATGTATGTGATGATATGTAAAAGGTCAGATATTGCACATATAGTAGAAGTGGTCAGCAGGTATATGAGTAATTCAGAAAAAAATCATTGGGAGACGGTGAAGTGGATTCTTAGATACTTGAGAGAAAAAGTCAACAAGATATTTTATTTCGAAGATGCATGAATTAATCTACAGGGATATATAGGTTCAGATCTGGTAAGGGATATTGATGGTAGAAGAAATACAACACGATATATTTTAACTTTGGGGAGCATAATAATAAGTTAGGTCTACAAGCTACAGAAAATTGTTACACTTTCAACTGCAGAAGCTGAGTACATTGTTATCATTGAAGCTAGAAAAGAAATGATTCAACTGCAGAGCTTTATCCAGAAGGCAACAAGCAAGGAATCGGAATATATTTGAGTGAAAGAATGGGTGAAATTCATCTAGATAAAAATATTTTTTTATGTCAGGATGAAGCACATTAAGCTGAGATATCACTTTATTCGTTCACTCCTAAAAGATAAGTTATCTTTGGACAAGAAACATACAAGTCAAATTCCTGCAGATATCAATTGAAAAATTGAAGTTATGCATGATTTCAGTTGGAGTTCAAGAATGTTGAAATTGGGGTGAGACACACTACAGTACAAAACTATGAAAATAATGTAAGTTTGAAGAGGTGATTGCAATCAATTTTCAAGTGGAAGATTGTAATATGTGAAGGCCGATTTTGTTAAAGAAAAATTGTATTCGACACCAGCAATGGGCGATCCAGCGCCAGTGTGGGCGACCCAACACCTAACAACACTCTAGGAACTGAGCACAGAGAAGTTCAATGCCCAAGATGGGCGCAACTGCGTTCGAATCATTACTAAAAAAGAACATCCAGAAAAGTGGTACCTAGGAGGGAGACAACCTTGCCCGGATTGCTCCCTGGACCACATAAACTATTTCGAGCAATTAAGGCATTAAGTCTTCGATGCTGAATTGGGAGAGCAGTGTCTGTGTGGTGTGTGAATGTGAGTGACAAAATGAGCAATGTGTGAAGAAGAAGCAGCGAGTTATGCTAGTAGAGTTCAGCTATATCTCATGTGAAAGAGAGGAGTATTTGTGAGTTCTAGGGAGTAGAGAGGTTTGAGTGTGTTGTACTTTGTACAATTTCACCTCATTTCATAGTGAATTTATTGATGTCATGTGATTCTGTGGTGCCCATCATACCATAAGTTTGAGGAGGGGAAAAATAATTATTCATCTTCAATTTCAACAAAAAACGATTACACAATGAATAGAGGGAGATGACTCACATATTAAGAAAACAATAATATCAACTATAACTACTCAAGATAAAAAAAATAAACAGGAATTAAGACATACCAATTATCTATATCTTAAGAGTAAAAAATTCTAATAATAGAAGATCTAAACAATAAAACCTTCTAATAAATTCAAAAAATAAGATGAGAAATTTTTGTTTTAAACAACACTTATGGCTTTGTGAAATTGTAGTCAACATGACTTGTAGTGTTGCAGAAAGTAAGAAATTTCGACAACGAATTGTATTAAACATCTGTTCCATAGAACAGAAACGTGCTTAAATTCAGAATGGCAATAGTTCCCAAAACAGTGAATTCAAGAACATATTAGCATAGTGTTTCCCATTTTACCAAGGAACTTTGTTGTTAAAAAAAAAAAACAAAACAAAACAAATTAACATTAAGGAAGAATAGCATGAAGCTTTTTCTTATTGAACGACAGACATGTGACATCGAACTAGGGCAACTAATCAGGTTGGGAAGGTCAGGAAATGGGTCAGGAGGTTTGTAGGATTAGGAGCGGAAGTGAAAATGTTGACTATGGTTGACGAATGGAGAACACTGCTGTTGGACAGATAATCGCAACAGTTTGGCTGCTGTCCAGAAGGAAATCAGCAAGGTGAATGGTAATGTATGTACAACGAGGAGGTCCCACTACCTGCTCTCTTTAAGAAACAGATTTACCACTTGAAGAAACATCCAAATAACATTAACAAAAGCAGTAAGTGTCCAAATCCTGTCTAAACCAATATACCTATACTCAGACAAAAATTAAACTATAATTAGAAATCAACAAATAGAAAAAAGAGTTCACATAGCCCGTCAACAATAAAAATGGCAAGAAATCCTGTTGAAGCATACTCCCGGGACGGGAGTCAGCCTAATTCGACTTCTGCATCACATGGAGTGCCGCAACTGCGAGATCTCAGATCCTACTCCCACGTCAATATGGCTCCCCAGTTTCATATTCCACACGAATGTAAGAAAACTTATGACCATCAATTTAGGATCTTCTAGACATAAAATAATCTACATAACCAATATCATCAAAATTGAGATCATTGAGATCATACTGACAACGATGTTGCCATGCAATCATGTTAATGAGATAACAAATAAATTCTAGAAACACATCGAACTATGGGAAGAAAATTTGATAATGCTAATTAAAACTCACATCCTGGTCCATTTGTATGTTGGAATCATCAAGGGTCTTCTCCATTTCATTCATCAAATCATGTTTTTGATGACCATAGTAGTCCCAAATACAAACCTGTAGGTAAAGTGATCAATATTATGCTGATTGATAAGTACATGCATAAAATAAGTAAACAATACCTTACATTATGTAAGATAAGGTCAAAAACCTCACAAGCTTTTCTATGAAGTTCTCTAACTGTTTCCTGCAGAAGTTTAAATAAAACCATTACTAAGCTTTTCTTCTAGTGTTTGCCATTTAAAATCCCTTGCAATTTCACTTTATAAAAAAGAGAACTAAAGTTTAAAACACAATAGTAGCTCCAATGGCAATCAAACAAAATCAAAGAATAAAATGCATAACCTTTTTGCTTATTCTAATAATCGCTTGCTCCTTTTTTGGTGTTAGAAGTAGCTGAAGCCGTAGAGGATAGACTTCTACGTACAAATCTGTTTGAGATGAACCTGAATGGATAGTCTTGCGTGGCAAAGTTGGACCTCCTCCATACCTGCAATCAAAAGCGAAGGCATAATAAATCCGAATTCTGATTGAAAAAAAGGTTTATTCCACAGAAAGCACCTTTATGAGACATGTGAATATAAACTTACGCTGATGAATAGACAAAAAAAGTTCTCATTACTTGGAAGCGAAGTTAAGAAAGAAAGTGTTCAAGAAATGTACGTATGCAAGATAAAACATTGCCCGTTTAAGTCAAATTAAAATATTAATTTAATGCCTCAAAAATTCATGATAAAAGAGCAGAAAAGGAAAAACAATGAAAGAAAGCTTCATAGAATAAGAGTTGCATAATTTCCACTCCTTAGGAAGGGAGTGAGTAGTCATGCTCAGCAATGGTCACTAAACTAAAAACAAAACTAGAGTACTAAGAATGGTCCAGCATTCCCGCATTGTGACTCCTCTTTCCTCTCTGTCGCCAAGCCTCTACTACTATCTTCATGTGTATATGGGGCTTCAAAAAGCATTTTTTTTTCTTTTAGGATAGGTTTCAAACCATCCTCCAAAAGAATTTTGTTACATTTAGTTTATGCACCACAGTTACATGATATATGAGTTTGTAAAATCTCATTTTCGGTAATTTGTTGACCGTAACATGGAAAAAAGAGAGAGAAATTAAAAAAAAAGAAATAAGATATATTAATTAAATTAAATTAATTAGCAAGGAACCTTACCTGATCCCGCCACAGACACACATTTAATTGATGACTGCTCCCGCTTCCCTTCAGTGATAAGGACCGCACAAAATTTATTACTGGTTATTCCCACCTCTCACGCGCACGCTCTGCTTCAAAACTCATAAATACCATTTCATGATCTCTCTGTCGCACAAGATAACCATGTGAAGCCACTAGTTTCACTTCGCTCTCTCGATTGCAACAGATCTAAAGCACCTCTCCCAGTCGTCACTCCAATCACTTCAATTTGCATGCAACAGACGGACAAGAATCAGCACCTCCTCCGTTCACGAAATCAAAGCTCTAGCGTTCCTATGTTCTAGTCGCAAGCCGCTTATGTCTCCCTATACGCGCAACACCGAGGCGTTCACCCTCTCTATTTGAACCGTAAGACTGCACAATCCTTCTTTGTTGCTCTCTATCCTTCGGATTGTAGAGATCTCCAACTGCATGTGCATAACACTAAGTTGTGATCTCCCCTTCTTACTATTTTGCATGACAGAGACACATCTCTTGCTCTCCTGTTCACGTCTGATGCCATTTCTACTTGCACTGATACCCTCATGTCCACCATGTCTCTATGCTAAAGCCGCAACCGTTCAACCTCAATAACTAAAGCCTTTGTTCGCTTTCCCCTTCGCTTTCATCACTCCTTGCATAATGCCACGCCGCCTCCTTCCTCTGTGCACGTGACCTTCCTCTGTGCACGTGACCTTCCTCCCTCCACCGTTGTGCCAAGGAAATACCTGTCCAAGGAAATGCAATTACATGTTCTTGGGAACTAAATACCTCCTTGCAAAGACTGGAGTTAAAGAATCTAGAAGTTGAAATAAATGTCCAAATCATAAGAAAAGTATTTACAAGTCCAAATAACATAGTCTGATCCTTCTCCTTATTAAGACTAGAGTTGACATAACTTATATCATAAACTAACAAACTCAAATGAACTTCAAATAAGAAAAAAATTTTAAATGATTATATCCTTGATGATGTTCATACAACAACAACAAACTTTTATCCCACTAAGGTCGGCTACATGAATTCTTTTTCTCCATTGCAATCTATTGCGTGTCATATTTTCATTCAATTCTAATAGATTAAGATCATTTTTTATACAATTTGTCGAAGTCTTTATAGGTCTACCTCTACCTTGCTTAACATAAGTCAAATCTAAAACAATACTCTCCTAATGGGATCGTCAAATGGCCAGTGTTTAATGTGACTAAACTATCTATGATGACTCTCTCTAATCTTGTATGTCAATAGAGTTACACCAACCCTATCACAGATATATTCATTTCGCATTTTGTCTATAAGTGTCAAGCACTCATCCACCTAAGCATTCTCTCAGCAACACTTAACTTTGCTTTATGTTTCTCTTTTAAAAGCCAACATTTTGCGTTATAGAACATTCCATTTTATAAAAAGAAAATTATGTCTGAGCGGTATTTTTCTATCAGACAATAGGGTTGATGCATTCTTTCACTTCAACCAATCAACATGAATTATACTAATAACATCTGCATCAATATCACCGTTACTTTGAACTATAGACCTAAGATATCTAAAACGATTATACCTTTTAATGATTTGATCATCATAGTTATAACTTTGTCATTAGAGCTACTACTACTAAAATTACATTCCATGTATTCAGTTTTAAATCTACTCAAATGAAGACCTTTAGACTTTAATGTAGACCTCCATAATTCAAGTTTTTCCTGAACTCTTTCTCAAGTTTTATCCATAAGAAGAACATCATCAGTCATAAAGCATACACCAAGCTATATCCTCCTATAAATGTCCACTAAGAGTGTCCATAACTAAACAAAAAGATATGGGCTTAAAGTCGATCCTTGATGACTTGAAATACGAAAATACTTGGTCAATCCTCCTGTTCGAACACGAGTAGCTCTAGTATACATATATTTAATGACTTGAATATAAGTCATATCAACACCATTCTTCTCTATAACTCTTCAAAGCTTCTTTTAGAATCTTATCGTAAGCTTTTTCTAAATCAATAAAAATCATATGTAGATCCTCCTTATTCTTTCAATAAAGGTATAACATCCATAGTGGACCTGCCTCGCATAAATCTAAACTGATTATGAGAAATCATTGTATCACGTTTTAACCTATGTTCAATTACCCTCTCCTATAATTTTAAAGTATGACACAACAACTTAATTCCTCTATAATTTGCACTCTTGTGCATCCACTTTATTCTTAAAAATGGGACCAATATACTCTTCATCAACTCCTCAGGCATCTTTTAGTTTTTAAAAGAATATTAAAGAGATTAGTAAGCCAAGAAATCCTCAAGTCTCATGAGTATTTCCACACTAAAGATTGTATATCAGCAGGTTCAACTGATTTTCCATTGATGATGCACCTGTTGACTAAAAATCTAAACTGAATTGGTTATTTCAAACTAAAATTTTAAGTCAAACACGCAACTTAAAGTTAGTCGCTTTAAAACGTAAAACAAGCTCCATCTACACTCTACAATTGTTTGTTGAGGGTGACAAACAATTAGTTGACATCAACTCACAAAGAACTAATGTCATATCCATTGTGTCAATATATTCGCAATCAAAGTAATTGCATGTCAATAATGATGTGATTGGAGTTCTCTGTCTGCATGCTTTTGCTGACAAATTGCACCGTAAAATAGGATTACGACCAGAGACTCTAACCAAGTGATTTCCACCAAACGACATCATTATATTATGGTCACGGTCGCCAGCTGTATGTTTCCCAACAGTTTTCTACCCTTTGGGTTGTGATCATAAGGGTATAATCGATTAATATAAAGATTTACGTTAACTAAGGTCGGTTTAAATTTATCCCCCTTAAACAAACATGGTTGCTAACAAAGATCTTTCAATCAAGTTTGGTCGACTGCCCTCTCTAAGTAGATCGGGGACCAAGTTGACATGGGATGACAAAATCATGAGATATTCACCGGATTTGTCATCATTTTTCCCACCATGCTTTTTAAGCTCCAAGTGAAATTTTACAACTTAAAATATGTTTGTTACTACTTTATGTTAAATATTCAATTCTAAATTATCGTCTTAATCAAAAGTGCTCTCCTTTATCAGTAAGGGTAATTAACCATAAGAGCTTGCACTTATGATGAAACCTCAAATCACCTATCAAAAAGTCCTCACAAAATGAGGGTGAAATCTCTAAGTACTGTCACATCAACAACTCAATCTGTCTTCTGAAAATTTGACCCTCAAAGCTCTCTCCACAAATAAAACTATAACAGAGTCAGAGGATAAGGAGTGGACACGTAGAAATTTTTAACGACTCCACTAGAAAGGTTTCTCTTTTCATCTTTGACCGGTCAAAATTGCAATATAATAGCAGCAAAAGTATAATGATAAAATCAAAATTTGATGTCTTAAAAGAATAATTAATATTTATGTCATTCAGTCTCTGCATTTTTGATAGTGTAGGGCATAATACTAAATTATTGATTAACTGGTCTCTATCTTTCATTTATGCAGGATGGAACTTTAAAATATTCCCTTCACTGTGAAGCTCGAAGTGGTGCCAACATCAACTTGGCTAATGCTATGATTAACACTAGTAACATTAGTGCTACAATCCATTTTGGTGCTAAGAAAATACCTGCTGAAGCTGGTATGGCTGATGTTGTACCTATCCATGTCATGCCTCAATTAGGTCATCCTATGATGCCTCTTTTTATTTATGTGTATTTGCACATCATCCAAACTAGCCCATGCATGAACCAAGATTTATCACTCATATTGCTGTCGAGACTCCTTGCAAAGGGGTCTCAGCATTCGATGGATTGAGTCCTGCATAAACCACAAACTATAAAGAAAACCATTGTTGGGCAAAAGACTTCTTCGACACCTGTCAAAATCACTGCTCTACCCACCAAGCCTTTTGCCCTGGAATGCATGATGTTGAAACTTCCTCTTCCAGAGGAAAGATGACTCGAAGGCAAAAGCGGAAGAATGTTGGATTGCAAGTTCAACATTTGTTATCGAAACAACCCAATATTATAATAACCTGGATGCAAGAAGCGAGTTTTCTCACCTACAATCAATTTGAAATTTAGAAATGGGTGAAACGGAACAACTCTATTGGTGACATAAAGCAGCCCCTTTGGAATCAACACACTAGCCTCTTTTTTAGGAAAAGAAGAAACCTAAAACCTTGTCTGACCGAGTGCACAACATTCTAAAAGTTGCAAAAGAGAATGGTCTGATGAAAAAAAAATGTACGGAAGACCAATTATAACTAGGTCAAAAAAAAATCAACTAAGAGAATATTATCAATTATTTTTGCAAATCAGTCAGACATGTCCCGCGCGGTGACAATCGTGGCGTGACACCGGACAAAGTGTTCAGAAATCTGCTGTCGAAAGATTCTGGTGAAAGATTTAAAAGAAATGGAGGCAAATGCCCGTGAGAAAGAATATTTTAACGAGGAAAGAAAAGGTGACATATGGGGTGCATTATCATAGATCTGGCATCCATCAAGAATGGGTTATAAAGAAAAAACCTCAGATTTATGAACATCGCGGTGATCAACAGATTAGAGAATCCTACAAGAAATCACATCGTCAATCAACTCCTTGTGAGGATGAAATCAGTTTCAATCAAAATATAATTGAGAAATTGTTTGTCCGACATTTTGAGCCCGACGTTTATCTGGAAGCATCGCTCAAAGATCATAGTGAAAGAAAAAAAAAAGATAATAATGAAGACACAATGGAAGTAGAGGTGGTTTAAATGGTAGGGCATACAAATGACAAACTAAGCACTCACTTCTATCAGTCCAAATGACCAAAAATTCAGTCTACTGCTCATGTAGAATACAAGAAGAACATGTTAGTTCTTTATCAGAAGATGAGGCAATAGAAAAATTAAGAGATGAAGAAGAGTCTGTTCTCATTGATATAGTTACTTTAGGTAGAGAGCAAAAGCAGATGCAATGTTTGATTATAGCTAAAGACAAAAATTTCTTAGCTCTGAGCCAAGATGAACAAGATGATGATGCAAATGATACTATGATGGTGATATTGTAAAAGATCTTGTAGTGGGCACGATTCTTGTTCTGTTTGCTAATAATCAAACATCAAACAGTATTCTCGATAACCCACATATGAACCCAATACATCAGGCATTGGGAGTATTGGATGCACCTGAAGGAAGAGTTAAATCAATCCTTGCAATAACACAACAACATTCTCAACATGTTCTAAATAATGATGAGCATGTAACAGTTGCTCAGTTGAAAAGTATTATCAATGAAAAAAACAAGACTGTTATAGCCTCATGATAGGCCGAGAAACTAATGGGTAGAAGCCACCCTTATCCAGCTGAATACGATCAAGTCTCATATACAAAGGGCTATTAAATACCAAAATTTAATACTTTAAACGGTAATATTAATCTCAAGCGACATCTGACTCATTTCAAAGTATCATGCAACATTCGAGGCACAAATGCATTGTTATTCCACTAGTTCATCGGTAGTCTGACGGGAACTATCTTTGAATGATATGCAGAGTTGTCAAATAATTTTGTAAAAGCATTCGCTCAGCTCGAAATGATGTTTGTCAAGAGATTTTTATCAATATTAAATAGAAGACAAATATTATTGATCACATTTTAGAGAAAAGAAAGAAAGGTGAGCCGTTGACAGTATAACACTTGTTGGCATAACTTAAGCATACATTGCAAACAAAAATTAGATGAGCACGCTACCTATTATTAATTGACAACATCGATAATAAGATATTATTCTATTTATGCATGGCTTCTATTACTAAATTCCAACTGTTTGATAGGGTTGCTAAATTTGAGAAGCTGAACTTTTAAAAAGTCTTAAAGTCATTTTTGATAAGGTCGAAAGAAATAGAGTTGCGAACTCTAGAAGAAACGAAACTCATATCATTTCTTTTGACTTTGATAAAGGAAAACGAGTAATTTTTAATGTTGATAAAAGAAAAAACCAGTTTATGAGAGTAAAAGAAGAAAGCAGTCGATCAACTCCAACCCCCAACCAAAATTAGTTTTTTCGAGAAAATAATAAGCCAATGACCTTTGATGGAGAAAAGCATCTAAGACAAAAGATAAATGTTGAAGATCGAGTATATCTGTCCTTCAAAAAAATGAATAAAGAAAATTCATTTAAAGAGATATTGTGATAAAACTATTTCGCTAAAATCTCAAAACTGGTTTGAATTACCAGAATGCAAAAGGCTTGAATAATCATATCAGCTCAAAAATCCAAATTACTGCCCACATCATTGGGTAGTTAGTCACCTTATTAAAAATTGTTATCTTTATAGATTGGCTCAAAAAAAGAACAAAAATTTGGAATTTCATTATCTGACAATATTCTAGTTTTGCTAAAAAAAAGAGAGTCAACAAAGATGGTTATGTTCTCTTCTGTGCATCAATTAGAAAAAAAATATAAAGTATAGGCTAAATCAAGATAAAGAATGGCAAACTGTGACTTTAAGAAAAACTGTGAAGACGTTGAAGAAGTTAAAGGGTGCCCCTGGTGTTCAAATGGAAATCTCCTCTAGAATTAATACTCAAGTTAAGAGAAAGACCAATGTCGAGCACATCAATTTCTTCAAAAATTTGAAACCATCTTAATCATATCAACTCGCTCCGACATAAGCTGAGATCAATGCGAGGTTCGTCAAAGAAATCAACCAAAGAAAATAGAAATAAGAAGAGGACTGTGACGAAAAAGATTATTAATAATTTGGGGTATCATCAACCTGTATGAAAACCTATTAGACTTGCAAAGTTCATGCGGGGACTCCAAATAATTGATTCAAATGAAGAAGATGAGGAAGAAATACTCCCCGTGTAAACTTGCCGAATCATATTAGTGATATCAGATGACCAATGTCAAGTATATCAGTCTCTTCATAAATTCAAAGGCATTTTAATCATATTAGCTCACCTCGACATAAGATGAGATCTATGTGAGTTTTGACAAAGAAATCCATGAAGAAATCAACCAAATTAAATAGAACTAAGAAGAGGACGGTGATGAAAAAGATTATTAATAATTTGGAGTATCATCAACTTGTAAGAAAACCTATTAGACTTGCAAAGTTCATCCAGGGACTCCACATTATTGATTCAAATGAAGAAGATGATGAAGAAATACTCCCTGTGGAAACTTGTCGAATCATATTAGTGTCATTGGATATTTCCAAAAATTTATCTCAAACCCTATGGTGTCCGAGTCACGTCTGATGGTCGTACAATCAAATGATAGTTCAGATGATTTTTGTTTTTCTAAAGAAAATGAGCCCTTTAACATAGACTAAGAGGGGAATGACAAAAGAAACTTTTAGAGAAAGTACATCATCAAAAAGTTTTGAATTAGATGAGGTGGTTTAATTTCAAATGATAAAAAATAGGGTATTACCTTTGTGACCAAAAAAGAGCCCATCAAGTAATGATAAAAAAGATATTGTCATGAACAAAGATTTTCTTCTTAAAGACATTATCAAGAAATCAATTTCAAGCAGACCAATTGACTATAACATTTTGTCACATATGAGATACGACTTAGTGTGTACGAGGCTCTCATGTTGCCAAAAGTTCTCCGTGAAACTTTGATTTAACCTCTCAAAGAGCTAGGAAAAAATGAATCATATTTTGCTTAAAGATGTCTAATAGGTGTCTTACAAGTCCAGGATATTCCGGTGATTACATTCTCTGATGAATATCTCTTTCTTGGGACATCAAAGTACAAGCACCTGTTGTACCTTTCAGCAGATTGTGATGGAATGAAGATGGACAGAATCCTGGTTGATCTAGGCTCGATAGTAAATGTGATGAGCATGAAAGTGCTAACGTGGCTATACTTTGACGTTGACTATTTGCGGTATGAAAAATAAATGATTTATGACTCTAATGAAAAAGGTTGGAAGGCTGGGAGTCATAATTCAACCACTCAAATTTGGGAAAATATAGAGGCTAAATTTCATATAATTGATTGTGATACTTCATTTAAAGCTCTCCTTGGTCGGGCATGGATTCATGAATACGGGATCATTCCATTTATTATGCACCTGTGCAATGAAGTATCTAAATGATGGAGAATAAATCACGATAGTCGGTAAAATTCAATCATTTTCCATTTCTGAAGCTACAATATACAAAGATGCAAAGTATTTTATGCTGAAGGAGTCAAATTCTTCAATCTCCTAGAAGTACGGAATCAACCTCCAAGAGGGCAAAACAACTTAAGAGAGAAAAAGAAAAGCCAGGTGAAAAAGAAAGACAAGATCGTCGCTCTCAAAATGAAATGTGTTCAACCTAAGTTGAACAAGGTCATTTTCCACTTAGGGAGTGATACAATGGAAGGGGATGATACTAACATCCAACCAGATGAAGTATGCAGTCCTTTAATAAAATGAATAGAAATTTTGATTTTCTCAAAGAAGGATATAAGCTTGAATCAACTTATGAGAGCAAAGCCGATAGGATTCCTTAATAAGAATGACAAAATTGTTAATATTAGATTCCTCACTTACACTGATGTCAGTTTCTCATTATTTCAAGAAAATCACTCCAAGGGAAGTGCATATCACTTATCACTAAGTCGAAGACATTTTATGTACCTGATTTTATGTACCTTCTTTATTTTATAAGTCTGAGGAGTATTAAGGTCAAGATTTCGATTGGCCTATACATACCTGATTTTGAATAAAAAGCGCCCACAAAAATGCCTAAATATTATTCTTCCAGAATCCAAAGAATGATGTGAATGCTTGGTGTTCAAGTTAGGGCCACCAAACAACGAGCTAAATACTTTGAGAAAATTTAGAATCCAAAAGGTCCACAAGCATCAGATGATTATAACAGATGCACAACTGAAGGTCTTGGATTTATTCAGCAAAATCATTCTGAAAAGAAGTCTGTTATGCAATAATATAAAATGAGATTGATACCAAAGATGAAGATGAAGCAAATTCACATAAAGTCAACTCTATAAATGATCTGGATGTAGACGTCAAGCCTACTCCAGAAAAAATGGAAGATAGTGGGAAAACAGCTAGAATGAAAGAGTTGAAGGAAATTAAATTGGTAACTTAAAAAAGACCCTTGCCCAACCTTTATCGATGCACATCTATCGGAAGATAAAATTGAAGAGATAAAAGCATTGTTCTAAAGATTCGTGGACTGTTTTGATTGGTCATATGCTTAAAATGCTTGGCTTATCCACTGATATAGCAATTCACAAGCTAGCCATCAATCCAGATGCAACACCTACCAAGCAGGCTCCACGAAAGATGAGATTAAAAATTTAAAGAAGGGGTAATTATTGAAACCAAGAAGCCTATTGAAACAGAATTTATACAAGAAAAGAAGCATAATGACCAAATAGTCAACATTATGCCTTTGAAAAAGAAGAATGGTCAAATTCACGTCTGCATTGATTTTTGAGATCTGAATAAGATGAGTCCAAATGATGATTATTCGCTATCTTTAATAGAATTGCTCATAGAAAACACTTCAAATTATGGTATGTTCTCCTTCATGGATAGATCATCAAAATATAATCAAATAAAAATGACACCCAATGATGAAAATCATACATCATTCAGAACGTCGATTGGCATCTACTACTTCACAGTCATGTCGTTTGCATCAAAGAATACAGGAGCAACATACCACAGGGCTATTGTATATTTGATGGTCTGATCAATCGGAAGGTGGAGTGTTATGTTGATGATCTTATTAATAAAAGCAAAGATCGTCAAGATCATTTGGAAGATTTGAGGATCATCTTTGAAAGAAGCAGAAAATTTGATCTTAAAATAAATTCCCACAAATGTGCTTTTGAGGCATCTTCTGGACAAATTTCTTGGGCATGTTGTACGTCATAGAGGAATTAAAATTGAACTCAATAAAATCAAGGCAATTGTTAAGATGTCTCATTCAAGAAATCTTTGTCAACTTCATTCTCTACAAGGACAACTCGCATTCATTCGACATTTTATATCCAACTTATCAGCCCAATGTCAGTCATTTTCAAAATTGATGAAGAAAAATGCTCCATTTAAATAGGATGTTGAATGTCAAGAGGCTTTCAATAATATTAAGAAATACTTCCTAAGCTCACCCATTCTCTCAACACCAATTCCATGGAAGCCTCTTATTATGTTCACAATTGGAACTGGCCCAACATGATGAAGAAAGCAAAGAGAATGTTCTATATTATATCAGTCAAAATCGATTGGAGCATAAATAAGATATTCTCCAATTGAGAAGCATTTTTGGAGTTAATTTTTGTTGCTCAAAAGCTTCTCTGTTACATGTTTCGCAAAATCACTCTCATCACAGGGATCAATCTGCTAAAATTCTTAATGACAATGCCAGCATTGACAGGTCGCTCGACTCAATGGGAGATTATACTCTTGCAATTTAATATCACATATGCTCCTCGAAAAGTAGTGAAAGGATAAGTTCTAGCAAAATTTCTTGTTGCTCATCCCATTCTTGTTGTCTCTTTGCTCAATGATAGTTTGTGTGATGAACGAATCGTTCAAGACAATGAGAAGCTACAAATATGATGATTATATTTTGATGGAGCTTCTTCTATCAAGCCTACCCAACCTCTAGATCTTTCAAAAGCATGAGTTGACATTGATCGCATCTTTCTAATGTCAAAGAGAGGCATATTGAGGTATTTATATGACTTAACTGAGTCTTGGACTAATAATGAAGTTGAATATGAAACTCTAATAGCTGGTCTCGAGATGACTATCGCATTAATGGTGGAAAATCTTCACTTTTTAGGCGATTAACAGCTTGTCATAATTCGTGTGTTGGGTATTTATAAGATAAATAAACTTGAATTGATTTCTTATCATAAAAGAGCTAGTCAGCTTATGAAACAAATCTCGCGCGTCACACTAACTCGATTGTTTCGAGCTGGAAACAATAAAACAGATTGTTTAGCCAAACTAGCTAAAGAGTTGGTCAACATGAATTTTGGGCCAGTGTTAATCGACATGCATACTCGACGGTCCTAGAGCCAACAAACTTAGAATCTCTGCAGAAAGAGAGGTCATAAAGTTCAAACGATTAAGATACAACTTCTATTGTTCTTCACACTCACTCATAGGTAGTTTCTCAAGATCAGCATGTACTCATGACAGATGAACGAGATGATTGGATACAACCCTTCATTGACTATTTTAAAGAAGGAAAAGTATCTATGGATAAATCAATAGTCGCACAAATCAAGAAAAGAACCTAAGATTTGTCTTTGTTAATGAAACTCTTTATTGTAGATCATTTGATCAAATATAGCTACGATGTTTGGGGTATGATGAAGCCAACAAAGTTGTAACTAAAGTTCATGAACTACTTTATGATGCACACCAGTCAAGTTCAAAAATGACAATGAAGACCAAAAAAATAGGTTATTACTGGCCATCAATGGTAAAGGAATGCATTGAGCATACGAAGAATTTTCATTAATGTCAAATTCATGGTGACATAATACACCATCCACTGACCCACTACACTCAACCATAGCATCTTGGTGTTTGAATGTTGAGGTGCATATGTACTTGGGCCGATTGATCCACCATCATCAAGAGGACACCATTTTATTCTAGTTGCAACTGATTACTTCTCAAAATGAGTTGAAGTTGTCTCGTTCAAAGAAATTACTGTTGAGTATTTACTCACAATATTGTCTATGAATTTGGTGAGTCAAGTCACATTATTTCAAACAATGACATGCCTTAAAAAAATGACAATATGTAGATTTCTCAATCGACACAATTGATTGGCAATATTCCTCAATATACAATTCAATAGCAAATGGCTCAACATAAACTTTTAATAAGACACTGATTAAGCTGCACAAAATTCTCACTAAAACAAACGAGAATAACATACTAAGATGATGAAAGCATTGTGGGCTTATCACACGACTTATAAAACATTGACTAAATCTACTTATGCATCCTTGTTAGGAGTTGAAGCAATATTATCACTTGAAGTTGAGTTGTAATCACTTTGAGTAATTATCTAGTATAATCTTACTCGGGAGTAGGAGGGAGCAAGATTTTAGCTCTGAGAATAGAAAGGTTGGACATGTTGAATGAAATGAGAATCCAAGCTCAACAGAAACTTGAAATCTACAAAACAAAAATATCTCAAGCTTTTGATCACATTTCCAAAAAGAGGAATTGGTCCTAGTATTGAGAAGGAAAATCATTCCCCATCGAAAAATAGGTGGTAAATTCATATTTAATTGGGAAGGCATGTTCGTTATTGAGAAAGTGCATCAGGAAAGAGTCTATTGGATTATCAATTCGAATGTCAACAACCAATGTTTGCAGTCAATGGTCGGTACTTGAATAGTATTACACATAACCAAATCAGAAAGCAGCGCCCGATTGCGGGCGCTGAGTTTCCGCATGACAGAAGGCTCGTGAAGCTTCACAAGACAGCAAAACAAGATCGCGGGGCAGAGGGGTAAGCGGGGAATCGCGATCCCGGGAGTGGGAACAGGACGTGGATTGCGAACCCTTGCAATCCGGGGCTGCTTCACGCACCTTCCACACCTGCCTTTTTCTAGAAAGGTATTTCTTCTAGATTCTTCTTACATTCCCACTCCCATTCCTTTTGTATAGAAATGGGAGGCTATAAATAGTTGTCCCCTCTGTATGTACAAAGAAATTCTAGTGAAGTTGTCTTCTAATCTCATGTGCAGAGCCTCTTTACACTTTTTGCGTTGTATCCAAGAAGGTGGTAGTGCCTCGGTTGTATACTCTTGAAGGTGATGAAAGTATCCACCCTTTCAACCCTTCCTAAACCCTCTCCTCTCCACTCCTCAACCCCAAACTCTCCCTCCATCATCCCGACACCCATCCATTTCCCGTCCGGCAGATTATTACTGTTGTTCACCAACTTAACTCCCTTCAAGCCACTCCCAACACCCCATTGTCGCTATCGACCACCTACAACCCTTAACTATTTGTTGTCCCTGCAATTCTGTACCTTCCCTTCACTACCATCTCAATCCCTCTAGTCGAACTCCACCGCCCATTAAGGTGCATTTAGGAGTGTTTGTTGGAGTTGTTTATGTTTGTTTTGTTATTTCCGTTCAAGTCATGTTGTAACCATATTTTAATATTAATGAAAGTTTGTCTTTTGTGTTTCCATTGTTTTCCCTACTAGTTTCGGTATCATTTGATATAAGAGCTAGTCCAATCATAGTCCCATCATAGGTTATAGCATACGTCGCTACCCAAGCCAACTACACCAAATTTTTTTGTGTTGATTCAACCCTAGCCATGCCGTCGCGAAGATGTATGTCGTACTCTACCCGAGAAGAAATTCAACGTGAAATATGTCGTCTACAATGGAGACTAGCAGAGTTGGATGATGGAAACCAAGAAGAGGTTACCTTCGTCCATGATCGATAGAGTAAAGAGACACGGATGAGGATATGAATCCGTTCCACAGGAAAGAAGACGAGGAATATCGACCATGTCGTTTTTGTATCCAACATCAAAGGAGGCCGAGAGAAGAGGCTCCTTACAGAAGCTAATAGGATGGACCTCCCATAATTTGAAGGAGGTATGGATCCTAATGAGTTTATCGACTGGCTACAATCAGGTGAATGGATTTTCGAAAATAAATATGTACCATAAAACAAATAGGACAAGCTAGCCGCTATTAAGCTAAAGAAGAATGCTTCTCTATGGTGGGAAAATGTGCAGAGACAGAGGAAGAGAAAATCAGTGAAAAGTTCACTAGATGGGAGATGAAGGCAATGCAAAAAAAGTTTCTCCCACCCTACTATCACAAGGATATGTTTCTAAAACTTCACAACTTGCAGCAGAGAGACTATTCAACTGAGTTTGCATTACCACTTGCAGATAGAATGCGAGCTGACAGAGCCAGAGGAACATACGATAGCTAGATATCTCGGGGGTCTGAAAGCCGCCATCAGCAATGTAGTATAGTTGTAGTCATACTGGACGTTAGGAGATGTCCAGACATTAGCCCTGAAGATGAAAAGACAACAAAAGCAGAGCAAGCAACAATTACCTTTCAAGCAGCAACCTTCAAGCGGGATGTCACCTACAGTTACCACGACTGACAAGGGTAACCCGAGAAACATAGACAAGCACGGAAATTAGAATGACACTTCGGATCAAAGCGAGAAGAAACAGAAGAATGGTAGCTCCTCCAACACTGTATCGGACAGGAAATGTTTCAAATGCCATGGTTACAGCCACATACCCGCGAGTATAGTCGTCACACTTACTAATCAGGGCGTCATGGAAGAGATTAACGATGCGTAGAAAGCTGAGGAATAGGGTGAGGTGCATCAATTCTCAACAAATGAAGGAGAAGCGCTTGTGATTCGACGAATCCTGCAAACCGAGGATACGAGAGATTCACAGTAGCTTCACCACAACATACTCTACACCCGCTGCACTGTTAACTGAAAGGTATACAGTTTCATCATCAACGGCGGAAGCAGCAAGAATATGGCAACAGCACAAATGGTAGAGAAATTGGGACTTGCAACTCAGAGGTATTCCCAGTCATATTCATTGACATAGCTGAAAAAGGAGAATCGGGACAGCATTCATCAAAGATACTTGGTAGAGTTTTCAATTGGGGACGAACTACAGGACCAAGTGTAGAGTGGCATAGTTCCAATGGATGTATGCCACTTATTGGGAAGACCATGGCAATTTTACCGAAGGACCTAGCACGATGGATATAGAAACACGTATTCTTTCTCCTCTCTTCGACGGAACCTGAGGTCACAAGTTCCCTTATCAACAGAACAACATCAGTGGAATTAGTTTTAGCAATCAAATCATATAAGAGGACTGAGACACCCGCCCCAGATACAGAACAGATACGATCGAGGTTATGTTAGGTCCACATCATACCAACAACACCGCCGTCGTGCAATAAAGGTCGGATTACTCTCACTGCACGTCCGTTTGAACTGATCGTGGGTTACTTTGGGAAGATTTAATAGTGTAATCGTGCTCCACAATCTCAGGACATATCGATATCGACATTTGCTAGCAAGCTGGGGAAGACCCTCAAATAACTCGGCCAACAATGTAATCGCATGTGGGTCCAAGATTGCTAATAACGAAATGGAAGTTTTGACCTATCAAATCGAAGCACCCCCAACCCCAAGAGACTGACGCGAGCGCTAGGTAGCGCCCGATTACAGAAGATGAGTTTCCGCAGTACATAAGACTAACAAAGCTTCAAGGGACAGCGGAAAGGGATCACGGGACAAGGGCAGCATCGCGATCCCTTGCATGGTAACAGGAAGCATATCGCGAACCCTCTCGATCCAAGGCTGCTTCATGTACCTTCCACACTTGCCTTCTTCTAGAAAGTTCTTTCTTCTGAAATCTTCTTACCTTCTCATTCTCATTCCTTTTGTGAAAAAGTGGGAGGTTATAAATAGTTGTCATTGTGTGTGTAGGAAGCAGTTCTACTGAAGTTGTCTTCTAATCTCTTATGTGGAGCCTCTTTCCTCTTAGTGAGTTGTATCTGAGACGATAGTGATGATTCGGCTGTATCTACTTCAAGTGGTGAACGCATCCTCCCTTTCTACTCTTCCCAAACCCTCTTCTCTCCACTCCTCAACACCGAACTCTCACTTTGTCATCCCGACACCCAACCATTTCCCTTCCGGCCAATTATTACTGTTGTCTGCCTACCTAACTCCATTCAAGCCACTCCAACCACCCCACTACCATTGTCGACCACCTATAATCCTATCTTATTTGTTGTTCCCACAGTTCCGTTCATTCCCTTCGCTACCACCTGCCTTCCGTGACTGTCGTCACCCCTCCCAATCAGCTCGATCCCTCTAGCCATCCACCACCACTCATAAGGGTACATTTAGGAGTGTTTGCTGGTGTCGTTTTATGTTTGAGTTGTTACTTCCGTTCGAGTCATGTTGTAACTCTATTTTAATATTAATGAAAATTTATTTTTTATATTTCCACCATTTTCCTTGCTAGTTATGGGCATCAGCTATATTCGAAATTTTATTTCAAGATATGAAAGATTTGTTTCATTTTTATGTGTATTTGAATTTTATATGAAATTCTCTTATAACGCAATAATGCATTTCAAAGTTATTACAAAATTCCCCCACAAGATTGGGGGTATTTTTTTAAATTTATTTGAGCTGAAAATCCTCAAAATATGTCGAACCGCTAAAATTGCTCCCACAAGTCTGGGGAATTTTTTTAGAAATTTGTATAAAGATATTTAATTGTACCGACAAGACAAGGCTCATTGCTTGGGTTGACATCGTGTGTCGGGCCAAGATCGCCAAATATGATATCAAAACCCTCTATTTTAAAGCACAAAATATTAGGGCTGACATTGAGCCTTAATGCTGAAATCTCCAAATATTTATTAAAAGATTGCCACTAGGCAAAAATAGATGCAAGATGAGATTTAAAAGGCAAAAGTTTTCTTTGATTAACCTAGGTCTCAAAAATTCAATTAGGAAGACTTCGAGATTTGTAAGCCACAATAATTCAAGTTGGAAGGATGCAAGTTCTATCACAGCTCAAGTATAAGGTCAAGAGGGCCAAGAAAGTCGAACTCAATAAGCCAAAATATGGCTGAGTTGCTGACGAATAATTTCATTCAATAAGCCATACAAACAACTATAGTGAAAGAGCAAGCTCTTGCCACTCAACAAGTCATAAAAACGGTCACATTATGAGAGCCCCTACCTTGTCAATCTGATGACAGGAATTGTTTAGTTCCTAAGATTATCCAATTTGACAATTTCAAGCCTTCCAAATCTAGGGACATTTCAACTAATTGACGGATAAAGAAAAATCTCTAAGTATGTTAACTGAAGCTTACTAAGTTGAAGAAGCATAAATTCATCATAGTCCAAGTCTAGTACTCAAAGGTCAAGAAGATCAAACTCAACAAGCTCAAATATGTCCGAGTCACGGACAACTTTCTTCACTCAACAAACCATAATAAATGTCGTGGTGAAGTCCCCATTTTGTTCATCTGGGGGCAAAGACTATCAAATCACAAAATTTTTTGACATGATAAATCCAAGTGAACTAGATTGTGATTTTTTTTATCAATCAAAAAGTCAAAAAAAAAAAATTAAAAGAAATGAAAGCTCAAGAAAGTAGCAAGCTACGCACCATATTTTGTTCAAATTTAAAATCAATCAACACTTTCCAAATATTCTGATCAAGCTTAAGGCACGGACTAAATGAATTCTCTTCTTCAACAAACTTGTTAAAATCATAGCGTCGAAGGAGTTATCCCATAGTTCATTAAAAAGCCAGAGACTGAACTGAGGGAGTACAATCATCAAGTCCAATAAAGCACTAATTGCAAGGCCGATGATTTCTCATCACCGACCTTACGCAAGCATAAAAACTATGTCACAGACATAAATCTTTAAAAAAGGGAGAATGAAGACAAAAAAATCCACTAATGGAATTATAAAAGTATAAAAATATTGAGATATAACAAAATAAAATCAAAATATCACAGAAGACGGCACTATGGAGCTCGAAACTTCGTCATGATCTCGATAAGAGTCTGATACTCTATCACAACAACCTATAGCTCCATTGCTTAAGTCAAGTCTGACTCAGCAGTTAATAAAGCATGGAGACAAATTCTGTATCGTCGATGTTCCCTATCAACTATCTATGTACGACTAGTGTGCCCCACCTGAAGACCGACTTTGCATGACATGTTGACTCGGGTATCCCCATAAGATGCTTTATGTGAGCCCCCAAACTCTCACTCTCAGTTGAAGTATCAGAAGAGCGTTGGCAAGACCTCTTGAGGGATTCAGAGCACATTTCCGACTCATCATGTGCAACATCAGCCGTCTCGTGACACCTAATATTTTCATGAAGGTCAAATAATGAGGCCACGGTCCAAGTAATAGTATGAAATGAGTCTGTGAATCAAAAACTTTGCCTTCCGAAAAATCACCTTCTAGTATATTATAAGTTTTGAGAAAGTGCAATAGAAAGTTCAACACTGCATTTACGTCTGTTGCAAAGCTCTCCAAAGACAAGGATGATTGTGGATCTAATCTAAATATCAAGCTCCAAAAATATGTTAATGCACACTCATGCATATCTTGGTGTCTTAGATCCGTAAATAAAGTGCGTCGATAGCAAACCTCAGACTCGTAATATGCTCCAACTTGTATTGTTTTGAGAGAGAAATTAAGTATCAATATGTTATAATGAAAACAGATATACATATTAAGATAAAATGAGTGAATATTACTTGAACTCAATCCTCCAACATTCACTGAAGCGCCATCTGAGAGAGGTATACTAGGCACGATAGCTAAATCAAGGGAGGTGAAAGCTAATATAGGCATATCAACCATGAGATTTGGTACAATCATATCAAACCTAAGAAAACAGTCTAGAACTCACAAACAACCACCACTTTTGGACCTCTGTGACAGGGGAAAACCATGCGAAGCCACCCGTTTCACTTCTCTCTCTAAATCGTGACTAAGTCGAAGCCATTCTCCCCATCGTCATTTTAATCCCTTCAATTTGCACGCGACTGATGGACGAGGATCACAACCATTCCGTTCAGGAAATTGAAGCCCTAGCTTGCAGCGTTCTAGTCGTAATTGGCTTCTGTCTCCCTATACGTATTACACTGAGGCATTCACCCTCTCATGCAAACCGCAAGGCCTTGCATCCTTCTCTGTTGCTCTCTGTCCTTCGAATCGTAGAGATCTCCCGTTCCAGCCACATAACACTGAGCTATTTCACACAATAGAGATGCAATTCTCACTCTCCTTTTCACGTCTGTCGTCGTTCCTCCATGTGATCATACCCTTGTCTCCTCCCTATCTCTGCAATTAAGCCACAACCCTTTAACCTCAGCAACAAAAGCCTTCACCTGCTTTCCCCTTTGCTTTTGTCGCTCTTTGCACAATGTCGCTCTAACTCCTTTCACTGTGCATGCGACCTTGCTCCCTCCGCCATTGTTCACAAGGTCGGAGTTCCAAGCTCGAGCGTTGTTCCGCCCGTGCGTGCTAACTTCCTGTGATCCATCTCTGTTGCTCTGCCCTAACCCAAACTGAACCCTATCCTACCAACCCAAACCAAAAACCCTAGCCCAAGCCCAGCATTCCCATTTTATTGTTCATTTTGTTTTTTTAATTGTTGTTGTGTTTTGTAAAAAAAAAAAAATCATAAAATCAAAAAAGAAAAATATTGTATTTTGGTTTTGTTTTGTAATCAATCGTCGATACATTTGTTATCATAACCAATGTTGTTGCTTCGCTTGAAAAGGTATAAAATGGGGCAATATGACCATTTTTAAAATATTCCTTCAAGGAAGCGTGAGCACCTAACCTTGAAAATTAAGAACTGTTCGAGAAAATAGAAGACTCGTTTGAAAAAAAATTATAAAATTAGGGGTTTTAAAATACATGTCCTGAGAAAAGTGATTACCGCCATTGGGAATTAAGTACCGCTCGGAAAAAGTAAAGCACCAGTCTGGGAAATACTTGTTTGCAATTTGACTATTTTTTGCAGGTACATTAAAGGTTCCTTGTATTTTTTAAGACATGGGTTAAATATAAATTTTTGTTACATGACTGCAGTGTCTCACGACGTTGATCAGTGATCCTTTTAAGACAATTGGAAAAACTGGTACTCTTCAGGAGTCCTCTAATAGGGCTTAACACTGCAAGGCTGACAAATTTTCAGTTGATTTAGACTTGTAAATAAATTAAAAAATTATAATGTTTGAACTTAAATAAATAATATAAAATGTGAATCATTTGAATATTAAAATAATTTGAAATTTTTATCTTTTAAAATTTAGACTCCTACGGTTCAAAAATATATGAGATCTGGGCTTTTAAATTTAGGCTCTTAGGGTTTCAAAAATATTTAAATATTTGGGCTTTTGAAATATAAGCTTTTTAGACTTAAAAATATTTAAAATTTTGAGGTTTAAATTTAAGCCTTCTAGGGCCTTAAAGAAAGTTTGGAATTTTGGGCTTTCAAACTTAAGCTCCTAGGGTTCAAAAATAGTTCAAAAATACTTCAAATATGGGATTTTAAAATTTAAAAATATCACCATCGGATTCATATGTTTCAAGCAAATAGAAGACAACATTTAAAAAGCTTAGAAGTGAAATTTTACATGCATCGATGTATGAATTCAAATAAGACAAGTTTATAAAATCTTAAGTCTTATTTGTGTCTTTTAAAATGATTTCTTTGTACAATGTATTTAAAGCAAGCAAATAATTTATAATGAGTGCAATTGCATCATCTACTATGTCAAGTCTGTTATTATAATTTGAAGAGCATAAAATTCTAAATAATTAATCATGTATGTGTATCAACAAGACACATACAAATCCATGATAAGAATACAACAACGAAATATGTGCAATTCTCCAAAATTTTAAAACACGCATGTGCTACAACTAAAATACCAAATGTCTTAACAAATAGCTTAAGAATATTGCGTGGATTAAGGCTATATTTACACTCAAACCGCTCATATTTTGAAAATGGATCAATCGAGCATTGTTGTCTAGAGGACAGAATTGTAAATCTCACCAAACTAGTCTGATCCTCCTTGTCGCAAGGACTGAAGTTGACGAGTTTAATAATTTTGAAATAAATGACCAAATCATAAGAAAAGAATGTACAAGTTTAAATCACGTAGTCTGACCCTCATTAAGACTGGAGTCAAAAATACTTATGTCTTAAACTAACAAAACTCAAACTAACTTCAAATATAAAAAATTTTAATTGTTTAAATTCTCGTTGATGGTTGTTTTGACAGAAAATCTCTACCGAATAGGCTAACTTCAAACCAACATTCAAAAATTTTAAAGTCAAAACTCAAATTAAAATCAACCACTTTAAAACTTAAAGCAAACTTCATCCAACTTCCAAAATAGTTTGTGAGGGTGACTAATTTTTAGTTGACCTCACTCACAAAGATCTAATGTAATATCAAGTGAATCAATATATGGACAATCAAAATAATTGCATATCAGTACGAACGTTGCTCGAGTCTTCTGTCCACGAGATTTTATTGTCAAACGGTACCACGAAATAGTGGTTATTACTAGAGCCCTCTGACCAGATGATTATCACCAAATGATATTATTATATTACGGTCATAGTCGTAGCCTGTATGTTCCCCAACAGTTTTCTACCATTTGAGTAGTGAATCATAAAGGTACAATTAATTTGTAAAAAATCTTATGTTAGCTAAGGTCGACTTAAATTTATCCCCATAGACAAACATCAAAACCCCAAATCTATAAGAATTTCTTAGATGACACAAGCAATAGTTGCCGACAAGGATCTTTCAGTCAGGTTGGGTCAAATATCTCTTCTGACTAAGTGGATCAAGGATCACGATGACCTGGGATGATTGAACTATAGGATCTTGAAAGGATTCGTCATCATCATCCATTTTAAGTTCCAAGTGATAAAATTTACAACTTAAATATATGTTTGTTGTTGCTATATGTTAAATATTCAATTCTAAATGATTAAACTTAATCAAAAGTTTTCTTCTATTATCAGTAAAGGTAATTAATCATAGGAGCTTGTGTCTATGGAAAACTTAGAACCCCGGATAAAAAAATTCTCGCAAAATGAGAGTGAAATCTGGGTAGTTTCCTATCTACAATCCAATCTGCCTTCTGAAAATTTGACCCTCAAAGCTCTCTCCACACACAAAACAATAAACAAAGAGTCTAGAGGGCAACGAAATTTTGGAGCCCACATAAATTTAATGCATTGATCTCGTAACAAGAAATCACAAGATATACCCTTTTATAATCAAATAATTCTTCTAAGATTTATAAATAGCCCCTTCTCTATTAAATGGATCTTAGCAGATAAAGAGAGAGAAAGAGACTATCAGTATCCTGTAACCCTAAGCAGGTTTGCAAGATTGAAAACCCAAATTATTGTTCATACACTCATATCAACAGCCATCCAATAGAGGACACTTCTGCTCTTATAATTAGGAAGAGAAGAGCATCAAAATGGCTGAATCAAGTCTTTCGGAAAATGTCCTACTCCATCCAAAAAGGGAGAAGTTGTACGTCGTCTCAGGCATCAAAGTTCAGGATAAACATGCTGAACATGAAAGGCACAACAAGAAGAGAAAAGCCCAAAGATGACGGAGCAGATGATCGAAATCCTTTCAGACATAAAGGGGCTAAATGGAAAAGTTTCATGTGATCGGAGCTCAGCCCAAAAATGTTTTCCTCATTCAAAATCTTATGCCAGATGGGACATTTTTTATATAGCTCCAAAAATGGCGGGATATTCAGTTTATATATTAGCAAAGCCCAAAAAATCAAAGGAGAATAAGCTTAGTCAAAGATTAAGAGACAGAAACACATCGACTCCCTCAGTGAATGTCAGCAACTCCCCACAATTAGCCAAGCTAGAAGAAAATATGTTTGACATAGAACCAAATAAAGAAGAGATATTCCCAAAGAGGCCTATCCAGTCTGATTCAAGAAAATATGTTTGACTTTTAAATAATATCAAAATAAACCAATCATAAATATATCACAAATAACAAATAATCAAAAATCATATTATTAATAATATCAAACAAATGAAAAAATAATATAAATGGGCAATAGCATAGGAGGCATGTTCTTCTCCTCTAAGGACAACGGATAAAGTCAAATTATCAAAAATTGAAAGAAAATTATGAAAAACCCAAGGTTGTGGCCCGGAATGTCGACCATGTGTTGGACTTGCTTTGCTTATTATTTAATTATGAATAAATTTCCATGTCACCATGTTAGATATGCATGAGATTTAAGATGTTTTTGAATCATAGATGATCAGCTCACAAGTTACGATTCAAAGTTGCATGCATTGCTTTTTCTTCTGAGAAATGAAAAGCAAATTCTCTTTGAATTACGATAGGCATCAACAAAATTTTCATGATATTTTGGAAGCATATATACCAATAATTTCATTTAAAGAAAGGAAGATACATCAGAAAATTAAGATAAGATTCCATGCACGGAATATAAACCAAGTTGGGATAATTTACCACAACAAAAAGAATCAAGTCATTATAGTCAGTTTATGTGATATTATTTTAGGGCTCCTAGAAGGTATTTAAGAATGGGATTTAGCAGGAATGTAGTTGTGGAATAGCAGGGGAATGGTATCGGCGGCATTTGGACGAGATTACAGGGATAAATCTGTTGTTGGACAGCAAGTTCAATGTCATCGGCGGTTGTTCCAGCTGAAAACAACAAAGAGAGATATGAATCAGCAGTGGAAGTTCACCACATATCCTGCACAAGCAACAGTCACGACAGTAGTGAAGGAAAAATGATACAATATTATTAGGCTCCAAAACTCACAAACAAAATAAAAGTCTCTCCAAAACAAGAACATAGCAAAATATAAATGATTCCCTCTCAAAAACCAAAAAATTCTAATTTAAGGAATATTAAATATGGCCCTGTTGGGGGTTGGGCACTGCAATAATAGGAGTGAAGGAAAATCCCGCTCCCACTCGATCTCTCATATGCAGGATTGCAGGTCCACAAAATTGCATCATTCGACTCAGATGGGACAGGCTTTGCCTTCTTCTCTAGAAATACTGGAAAATGTTTTATCTCACAAAACACCTACTAATAATTCCGAAGTGATGATTCAGCACTCATATCTTGTCATTTGTTTGGGACAACACTATTGAACTAAACTAAAATGTAATATCCAACTTACTCCATAGAGTCTACCAGAAATAGTTAAAATGCTCCTCATCTCTCCAAAGTAATAGGTATACCAGATGAACTTCCTCCTTGAAGTATAAACTTGAAATATGTGATGTGTTCATTAATTTGTGGCATTAAAGAAGATGAACTATTTTGCAGAAACGATCTATCACAATCATCACAAAATCATTATATTGATGTGTCTGACACAACCCCACACTCACGTTTATCCAAGGCAACTCTAAAATACATACGTCTTTCCAAAGTCTACATTAATAGAATAAATAAACATCCTTATTTAGCACAATCAGGCTAGAAACACCATCTGGGCTAGTATTCTCATGAACTAAGACTTCAGCCATCAAATGTGTAACATGTTTCTGCAATTTTTCATACTTGACTGATCGCATCCCATTGCCGAGTTGGTTTGACATAACAAACCCTGGTGTGAGATCTATGACTTGTTGAATCTCTTTCAGTGTAGCTACCAAGAGGCAGATTGTCAATCAAGTTATCCGGCAACTCTTGCAAAAAAGGCAACTCCTATCCTAATATTGGATCTTTCAACTCACTAACTCCTAGGACAACCAATGATAATTCTATTTGAATCTCTCTCATGGGCTCGACTTGAATCACTAGCATGCACCCTCATCAGCTAGAAGCTAGTACTCCTTTGCACCTCACATTCTTCATCGTCTCCTATGTCAATGTCTAATTTTTCAACTGTTCCATGTTTAGTGAAAGATATCGTCAGCCTGTTTAGCCCTCCTGTTTGGGCAATCAGACACAATGTGCCCAAAGTCATGGCACTTGAGGCACTTCATTGTTGGGACCGATTTGAGAGTGCTAGAGGTCTCCATTTTTTCTTCACTCTGAACTAATTTTTCCTTAGGCAAGGTCGGCTGAGATGCTCCACTGTATGTACTATTACTATCTGATCTTTGCATTGAACTATGCCTGTAAGGTGTGACTATCGCCTTGTGACGCTACCATTTTCCACCTTCAAATTTAGAGTTTGTATATCAAATAGGAACTAATACGGCCACACTTGCATCGCATTCCTAATAAACGATCACAGTCCTCAAAGATATCTCACTACCGTGAGCGCCTCTAGTTCCACCAAATCATATTTCAACATAAGTTGATCAAATTTTTTCGTGAACTATTCCACAAAAGAATCTCTCTGGCACAGGTAGCAGAGTTTATAAACATATATGATCGGTAACGTGAGGAAGGTATTTGTATTGCATCTCCCTTTTCATTTTACACTAGGTGGTAATCATACTTTTATGTTTAGTTGAAGATGTTTTAGGTTCTTCCACCACAAAGATTGGCTCTTTTTTGTCTTAATGGCATCTAACTTTTAACTTCTATTTGATGGAACGCATGTATGCTCAAAAGATTCATTCTACTGCTTGAGACCACTTGATGAATTTATCAAAATCCATGTGACCATCAAAATCGTGCTAGTCAATCTTCACTCCAAAATATTGACTCCTCTAATATTTCGTGACAAGTCGTCGAGGTGTTGGTTCTTCACCACCGGGAATAACCTAGTGAAATGGATTCACTTCCTCTTCTTGATCTGGCAATTGCTGATCTCATCAAATTTTCTCCTCTCACATGTAACAAACCTCTGTTGCTCTTGACGGATTTCTCTTTACATGTCTTTCACAACGAGCTCTTGAACATCTCATTGAGGGTTTCTCCTTGGCAACATGACATATAATTCATCCAATCAAAATGCTGCCTAAGATAAAAGGGTAATTTAGAGTTAAGGTTTTGGGTGGTAAGCGTGAGGATAAAATTTTGGTAGAGGTGGAAAGGTTAGATTTTGAAAAGTTAAGGTTGGGGCTAGGAATTGCGGTAAGAATGACTTGAGTATCGTAGGAAATTTTTTTTAATTTTAGATTTAGTATAAGAAATACGATGCCTTAAAAACGTTGGGCATCTCCAAACTCTAATACCAGATGATATCGTTTTAGGGGACTCCTAGAAGATATTTTGGAATGCTATTTAGCTGGATGTGATTGTAGAATGGCAAGGGAAAGGTAAATACAAGTTAGGCAGCATTGGATGGGATTGTGAGAATAAATCTATTATTGAACAGCAACTCGACGTTATTGGTGGCTATCCCGGTTGAAAACAACACAGAGGGCTTTGAATCAACGGCATACAGGCAGTGAGGAGGTTCGCCACCTATTTCTGCATAAGCTACAGAAACAACTTGCGAAAGGAAAATTATACAACACTCCATTAAGGTAGAATCTAAGATTACAATCTCCAAAACTCACGAACAAAATAAAGTCTCCAAGAAAATAGCAAAATATAAATAGTTCCCTCTCAAAATCCCTAATTCTAAGTAAGGAAATATTAAATATGGGTCCACAAAGAGCTGGGCAGCTGCAGTAGTATTAGGCAAGATGGGAAATCCCATCTCCCGCTCAATCACGCATATGCGGGATCGCGGGTCCACGAAATCCAGCGAGACCGTGGGACACTTCTGTGCACTATGTCTAGATATAAAAAATATCTTTCAACAATAAACCTTATCAAGAGCTTCATTCTTCAAAAGCATTGAATTTTTTTAAAAGTAAAATGGAACTCAAAGAAGAAACATTGCATGTGTCAAAATGCATAAGTGTACAAAATGCAATTATTTAAATGCAAAAGTAAATTAACTCACCAACCACGAAATCTATTCCAAACTTCCTGTGGGAGCAATATATAGTCCCGACCTTCCACTAAGGTTTCATGAAGCTCTATATCAACATTTGGGATTTCTGATGCCGCAACATTAATCAAATCAGAATTGTCAATAGCTAAAGGCCTTTTGGGGATGCTTGAACACGGAGATCCATGGTTGTGTAAAACATAGCCATTGCTCGAAGTGGTATTGGTATCTTGGTTAACAAAATCAAGCCAGGATTGCCACCATCTATCAAAAATAAATGGAAATCTAAGTTTTACAAACCATAATAGAGCAATCAATCCAAGTTTCAATAACTAAATCTAAAAGAGAACTATAAAATATTTAAAAATTATTCAGTAAAACCTTAGCAACAAAATTGTTTGAGTGGAACTTTGGACCGGGGTACTGTCCATTCTTCATCTAAAAGCAATGGCCTATGTCATAAATAATAATTAATATGGATAAATGATTCTAGTGAAAGAAACTTGTTGCCAATTCTGCTACTGTTTTAGCATCTGAAGCATAAAAATTGTTCAGTAAATTTATATTTCATGTAAGAATAAGATGAATATTAAAAGATGGCATGATTTTAAAAGAAATTAAGTTCTATAAAAACAACCCAGAATGATCTTCCACAGAATTTTAGGCAATCTATACCATACCTAAGCCCATAAAGCAAAATATCAGACATACAAACTAATGAATCAGACGTATCAAAGCATGACATTCACCCAACAAAGTGTCCTCCCTGTTAGAGAAGTTCGTGAGAAGTTAGCTATCAACCATAGCAAGGCCATGCATCTAACCAAGCAACTCAGGGATGGAGAGAATTCAATATATTTTTAGCCTTCTCTAACACTGCACCATCTTTATGGGGCATTGACATACATAACACCCATTTCTTATGTATTTACAAATCTAACACCAAAACTTTGTATTTTACATTTAAAACACCCAAATTTTTTATATCACATCAGAGGTACCGCCATTTTAACTTTTAAGAAGTGAAATACACATTTTCATGCATAGGGTAGGTGGCATGCATGTAAAAATTAAATTCAAGGTGTTAGATATGTAAATACGTAGGAATTGAGTGATATGTATTTAACTCTTCCTCTTTATTTACCCTCATCATAACAAGCTACTAAAACCAAAAGCAATGTGAGAGGATCCAAGACCAGATCAACTAAAGATTAACAGAAAGATAAGTAGGGCAATCAAATTACGAGTACTAGTCAGTCCATCACATTCGGGGTCACTACATATAATCCCATGTTTTTCGCATCCTGACAACAAAAGAAGAAACCCAATTTGCAAAATATTACCTCAAACTCTGACATGGGGGTTTTCCTCCTTCCTCTTCCCACATTTTCCCTCATTTCCCTTTTTCCCCCTTTCCTTTTTCCTTCCTTTCTTTCTTTCTTATTTTTCTTTCCTAGCACTTTCCTATTTTAAAACATTTCCTAAAACTGAAATCTGATTTTTATTTTCCCTTCTCATTTTAAATCATCTCTTATTTTAAATCCTTTCATATTTTAAATCCTTTCCTAAAATATGAAAACATTATTATATTTTAATCTTGTTCCTTATTTTCATTATCTAAAATAAATCTAGCCTCTTTATAAATATAAGATGATATGCTTAGAGTTTAGGGTCTTGTTTTAGATATTTGAATTCAAGTTTATCATAGAGTTTTCCATTCGAGGGTTGTAACCGACATCAAGAAACTGCTCCGGTTGTCCCTCATCTAAGGTGGAGATTGTCTCCAAAGGTGCGAGTGGTACTCTGGTTGTATCTCGACGCCGAGATATTTATCTGGCCGTTCATCCTCCCTGCACCACAGCAGGTCGCTGTCCAGCCACCTCTTGCATCTAGCAGGCCACTATCCTCTACTTTCCTACTGCTACCAACCCACCTCCCAACCCTGCAACAGGCCACCGCCACTCCTACCCTCTGCCTAGAAACTCCCAGTTTTTCTCAACCCGCCAAATCACCTCCATCTCTTCCCTGCACCCCAATAGCCCCCTTTGTAGTGAGCAGGCCGCTGTCCACTAATTTCCCATCGTCCCATCTGTTGTCCCGCTACTTCCAGCCGTTGTCCCACCTTCCTGACTTGCTACTCCACCTTCCAATCAACCTCCACCGCCTTTAGTATACACTCTTGAGATGTATTGTGTTGTTTTGTATTTTGGTGGTGTTATTTCCAGTTTGTGTGTTATAACCCCCTTTCCTATTAATAAAAGTTGCTTTTGTGGTTTAGGCTTTCTCCTTCGGTATCAACCCTAGTCCTATCCTAGGGTTTCTTAGCGTCGATCTTACCCCCAGCCGGAAAATTTTCTTTTCTACCCTAGATCACCCATTCCAAACCAATCCACAAATTCTCTTTGCTATTTTCAAAATCACTAATCCCAAATCAAATTTTACACACCTTTAATTAGTCTCATGCACCATATTTTCACCTCTCACCCCTAAACCTTAGCCATGCCACTAATGAGATATATGCCCAAGCCTACCGGGACGAGATAAGGCAAGAGCTCTACCGTCTTCAACGAAGACTTCAATATATTGGAGAAAATCCAGCGGAAGGTTACCCTCGACCATGATCTGGAAGGCCAAAGGAAAAAATGAGAAAATATGAAGATGAAGCGGGAAACACAACGTCAATTCCTACCAACTTACTACCACTAAAAATTACAGCTCCTAGATTCTGAAATGGAGAGACCACAGCACCAAGCAACCCCACCTACCTATTATCCAGTGAAATCAATCCGCAAACCCATCACAGCTAGAAAATGTTACAAGTGTCAAGGAATTGGGCATGTGGAATCAGAATGCACAACTAAGGGAGAGATTTGCTTCACTAGGCATGGTATTGTTGAAAAAATGAGCAATGACACAATTGATACGGGATGAGTTGAAGTCTTCCGGGAGGATTCTCCACTTGCAGCTAGCGAGGAAGAGATGCCACCTGTTCCAGTGGACCTTGAAATAGAGATTCCAGTTGAGGTAACAAAAGTCGTTTTGGAAGTCAGTGACCTCGATGTAATGAGCGTTCAAGTAGAGTATGAAACTGTGGTACCTCCAGATACCATTTCACAGGTGTTGAGAGGAGCTACAGCAGGACAGACCTTGGCGGTCCAGAAGGATCACGAGCTTGAGGATCAGGCATCAGATACGGGGCCACCAAAGAAACAAGAAATACAACTTTTTCAGATAGTTAGACCTCTTTATGAGTTATCCCTACGGAGGCAGGTTCAGCATGTCCGAAGAGGAATCATTTTGTGCCATGTCAGAAATATTACTAAGGATTCTTCAGAGGTTATTTTCAGTCCAGCGTGTTACCCATCGCCAGATGTCGCGACAAAAAAGGTGAATCCCAACTTTGTAGTAGGCCCGAAGAGCTTAGGGTACGAAAATTCTGCAATGGGATCCAGGTCCTATATATGGGGAGGAGATCTCTCTAGAGAAAGTGTTGGTGAGAGTGGCGCAACTTACTATAGATTTCATCCCAGAATTGAGTACACCTCAAATACTTATTACTCAACTACCGCACGTTAGGCACAAGAAGTGGAAGGAGAAGATTTCAAATGTAAGGGCTCGTGAGTCACATTACAAGAACCCCCCTCTATATGCAGCTTCTGCTCAGAATGTGCCAAAAAAGAATGGCTACTTGTTCTACCAGAATATGTTGTGGAATGACTACACTAACATGATCGACCTGCCAAAAGACTTACTGCCATACCATGAGGATCCAGAAGCTTCGACGAATGAGATCGAGCTCCCCCAACCCCGAGAGAATGCTACAGGGGTTTTCTTCCTTCCTCTTCCTCCTCTATTTTTCCCTCCTTTCCCTTTTCCTTCTTTCCTTTTTCCTTCCTTTCTTTTTTTCTTTCTTATTTTCCTTCCCAACACTTTCTCATTTTAAAACATTTCCTAAAACTGAAATCTGACTTTTATTCTCCCTTCTTATTTTAAATCATTTTTTTATTTTAAATACTTACAAAAAATCTGAAAACATGATTATATTTTATTCTCCTTCCTTATTTTCATTACCTAAAAATAAGTCTAGCCTAATTATAAATATGGGATGATATGCTTAGAGTTGACGGCCTTGCCTTTTATATCTGAATTCAGGTTTTATCTGAGATTTTCCTTTGAGGGTTGTATCCAAAGTCGAAGAAGCACTCAGGTTGTCCCTCATCTGAGGTGGTGATCGTCTCTAAGAGTCTGAGTGGTGCTCCGGTTATATCTTGACCCCGCCGAGATATTTATCTATCTGTCTATCTTCCCTCCACCCCTGCAGGCCGCTGTCCGACCCCATCCTACATCTAGCAGGCCATTGTCTTCTACTTTCCTGGTGCTACCAACCCACCTACCAACAATACAGCACGTCGGCGCCACTCCAGCCCTCTGTTTAGCAACCGTCGGTGCTTCCCAGCCCACCAAATCGACTTCAACTCCTCCCTGCACCCCTGCAGACCACTGTCCAGCCCCCTTCTATAGTCAGGAGGCCGTTGTCCTCTACTTTCCTGCAGTCCCACCTGCAGTTCCGCTACTCCCAGCTGTTGTCCCACCTTCTCGGCTTGCTACCCCATCTTCCAACCAACCTCTATTGCCCTTAGGATACACTCTCGAGATGTTCGTTTGTGTTGTTTTGTGTTTTGGTGATGTTATTTCCCCTTTGTGTGTGTTGTAACCCTCTTTTCCTTATTAATAAAAGTTATTTTTGTGGTTTGGGTTGTCTCCTCTGATATCCAACACCACATAATCTTATTAAAGGTAATAACCTGCCCCATTTACCTCATTATAAAAGGAGTATTAAGAACTGAACTAAATTGTCTTAAACTTCCCAAAAAAGGGTACTTAAATGAGGGTCTGAATCATGTGGCAGTTTACACAAAGGAAATATGAATCTCAGAAGATTATAATGGTTAATATCTCAATCAATACAATAGATGCACCATCTTGAATAGTCCTTTTAGCATGTAAGCATCATACACAGGTATAATATTTGATTAGTGGGATGGTCTTTCCTACAATCTGAAGAGCAAATGTCGGGCTAGGTAACAGGATGAGTTGACAACTTGCTTTAGAGCATATGATGGTAAGCTACAATTACCTTGTCTACATGGCTAGGCAGATTCATACATGCAATGAATATTCATTATTAAATGTGGACGCATAATTTGATGATATTCCAATTTAGGGTGCAAATAAAGAGAAAGCATGTGCAATAGTTTAGGGGTGTAAATGAGCCAAGCTAACTCGTAAGGCAGGCAAGCCCGGATAAATGGATTGTGAGCAGAGCTCGATGAGCAAATGGGTCATGTTTGAGTTGGCCCCCGACTCTACCCGTTAATTCAAGAGTGGTCGTTTTAAAAAATACTAATATAAAATATAATTACAATATATTAAAATCCAATAATTTTAAGTTAAATTATTAAAAATACTTAAAAATATATATTATTTACCTATAGCAAGTGATTTCTTATTATTTATTCTCTAATGTCCCATTAATTTTATCATTTTATTATAATAGATATATGAGGCATCTCACGAGCCAAATCAATCTCAAAAACTTGATTAATTAATCAAGCAAGTCAATGGAAGCTCAAGCTTGTCTCGGCCCATCTACACCCTAGTGTTATTACACTCCTTTTTAAACACTTTCTTTGGCAACATCATTGTGTCAAATCTAAGCATAGATAAAGTCCTTCGTGCGAAGCTTATTGACATGTATGTATTTGGGTGTGTTTGTCTCTTAATGAGATTATGGTTAAACTCAAAGAAAATATTTGACATAATTTAACTCACACAGGTTCATCACCCACCATTTTAGTATAACCAATCAAATTTGCTAGAGCTAAAAGCTTGCGTAGCTTTAACCTCGATAAGACCAAGATAACAAAAACACATATTCTATGTCACCTAATTTCAACATGGTATGCGAGGTTCTCTAATGCATTCCCACTACTCACACCCCATCCCCACCATTTTATTTGCTCATACCTTAGAAAGGAAGAATATGATTTTGCATTTTTTTAAAAAAGAGACCGAATCATGCATATTTACTTATTCAACATGACATGGAGTTCTAATCAAGCCTTCAAATATTAAAGGCATTATCTATTCCAAAAAAACTATGTACTCAACACAAATGATGTGTATTAAATCATTGAAGTTCTAATAGGAAGTTGCATCAGTATCATGCCACGGGAGTAAGGTCAATGTAAGAATAATCTTTTATCTAAAGTATAAAGCTAGGATTGTAGGAGCGAGTTACCTTTTAACTCCCTTGAAAAATATATCCTACAAAATAATACTTCAATTTTATTTGAGAATCATGTTTACAAACATTTTTGTTATGGAGTAGCTAATTATGCAAGCCGCCCTATTCCTTATAATAAGACTTGCTTTGGTCGTTCCATGGGATGGAATTGAATAGACATTTAGGAAAAGATAACACACATGGCCTAAAGAGAAGAAGTTTTTGGCCTCTACTTGAAATAGTTCACTTAAGTATTTGTTAAATTCCCAAAAGCTCAAGAGTGGAGCCAGAATAATGGTTTCTGTGCCTCAGCATGTGTTTTGTCATCCCAAAAGCCTAATCATTAGCAACAACAACACAACAAAGCCTTAATCCCACTAAGTGGGGTGGGCTACATGAATCCTTTTTCTCCATTGTGTTCTATTTAGTGTCCAATTTTCGTTTAATTCTATTAAATTAAGATCATTTTTTATGCAATAAACCCAAGTTTTCCTAGGTCTACCTCTGCCTTTCTTAAGAAAAGCCTAATCATTAGCAAACAAATAAAATGTCCATCAATCACGGCATTTGGGGTTTGAATATCTCAATGCAATAAGTGGATTGAAAGCATATGTGCAACATAAAACTAACCTATGGGATTATTCGTGGATCTCCTGTGTAATAATTATCATATAAGATCTTAGTTTTTTTTGTGCAATCTTGGAATTTCTTTGGCTCGTGTTTAGTAGCTCATTGCATATGTTTTAATTTTCTCAATTTATTTTCTAAAGTCTTTGCTAATTTCAATCTATAAAGCTAATATACAACCTTTGCTTTCTTAAAGCAATAGTTTAGGCCGAACTCATCTTAAAGTGCAAGGTGTACGGCTCCAACCATGATAAAGAGGGTGTCAAATCAATTGTCCTCGTCTAAAGGTTTAACGAGTTAATTTCCATTGCTATGAACATTTGTTATGAGGACAATTTCCATGTCACAAAATTAATTTAATCAAGTTCTTCACATAACCACTAGAAGTTCATATTGAGATTTTGTTAAATTATGATAAACTCTGGCAAGTTTAACCTTTTTTGCCATATTTTCGCTATCATTTTTTTAATAATTTGATAATAATGCTGCTTGATATTTATGCCAGTTCAACTTAACTGTGATTAAATGAACTAGCATAAGGATTGTTGTGTAAAAGCTATAATGATGAAGGATACTATGAAGTTTTTTTCTCTAAGGATGTTTCTTCAGTAAACTTGCTCATAAAAACATGCATACTTTTGAAAAGCTGTCCATCCTATATTCACTTTATCACCTTCCTGGTACTCACATATGAAGATTGCAACCTTATCAAAGCTGAAACTCATGCCAAAACCTAATTCTTTCTTATCAAAAGAGCAAAAACATCATCATAATCCACTTGCTGCTCATTGCCTTCCCATAAAGAATGCTCCAAAAAGTGGGATTAATGTGGCATGCATAGCAGCATAATGATTGATTTGCAGGCTGTTAACATTACACTAAATCCACCGCGTAAGACAAATAAATGTTGGCGTACTATTTAATCTGAATTAGAGATTAGATTTTACAGTTCAATTCTCGAAACAAAAGCATGGATAAATAAAAGAAACTAGTAAGCTTCAAGTGCAACCAGTCTGACTTCAGAATCAACGATCCACAACGATCAACAGAAGATATTCTTGATAATTAAAATAAATTTAAACAAATGACCAGAAAACACCAATTAGCTAAATAGAAATATACATCAAACATTAACTCAAATACCAAAAATGTTCATAACAAACCAAAACGTTACAGTTTTGAAGACGGTTCAAAAGAAAGAGAGGAGAAATTCAAGAAGTCGTGATTTATGACGCCGAAAACGCTTCAGAGTAAAATCCAATTTGATTTAGGTAAACCTGCTGGTGATAAGGTAAAAGTTGTCGCCCTCCTTGGTTTGAGCCTCAGCGGCGGCACTGATATCCCTGATGAGGGTCCTCTCCTCCTCAGGCGTGAGCTCCGGCACCGGCGCCACTGGCATGAAATCCATTTCTCCTGAGTGGGCATCAAAACCTTGTAATTCCAAGAACTTCCATCCCTCTCGAATCGATCTCTCCCTCTTTCTCACCCTATCATCACTGTTGGAAAATCTCGCTGCTGAAGATGGAGGACAGAGGGCCGAAGAGCACCATCGGTCATCGAACTGTTAGTACGATCTATGATCTGCCGTCCACGTAGCATTCACGGTGGCATCAGCGGGCCGAATTTTTCTATCCAGATTCATGAGAGGGATCCACTTATGGTCCAATTATATCAATATATATCAATATATGTGGAAGAATGGGTTCGCATTCATTAAAAAAAATTTTTTCCTCCCAAATTCATGCATTTTTAGATCCCACCTTTTAATAATTTTTTAGGTTTCGTCGCTGTTAGAAGATTCTATCCCATCTTTTACTATCCAACATTTTAGATTATATTTTAAGAATTAATTCTTTTTTGATTTCTTAGAATTTCATCGTTGCTCGTTTGTGCTACGGTTCGCTTTGCTGCTTTGATGGAGATAGATTTATCTCTTAATGACGAATTAGCGAGCAATGATTACGAAAACAATGTCAACACGCTTGGGACGGACGTGAGATTAACTTTGCCCGAAATGTAATCATTTTCTATGGTGTGTTTCATGTTTTATTTACATGCTTTCACGACGTTTTTATCTCTATTAGTGTAGTATTTTTGCGGGTTATTTTGGGATTATTTGCGGGTAATTCTAAAGAAATACTTAAAAACTCGATAATAACCCAACAATAATCTCATAATAACCGCAGATGGAAGCAACAAAATTTTTTTAATAGAATATTATAAATGTGTTGAAATTATTTCGGATGTATCATGGACGTATTACTTAGTTATTTTAATATATTTTTCAATTATTGTCGAATTTTCGTGGGGTTATTTTTGGATTATTTTGTGGTTATGTTGGGGGTTATTTGCAGGTTATTCTGACGAAATAATCAATAACCCTAGAAAACCCAACAATAACCCCAAAATAACCCCAATAAAATAACATAATGTTCTTGAATGGAGTACCAAAATTTATTGCAAATTATTTTGGATGTATAATAGATGTATGCTTTTTGTGGGGTTTTTTGGGTTATTCTGGGGTTATTTTAGGGTTATTATCAAAAATTTGAAAATAACCTAACAATAACCCCAAAATAACCTGAGTAAAATAAAATATTTTTTATTGGAATATTAAATATTATTTCAAATTATTTTGGATGTATAATGGATGTATGATTTTTGTGGGGTTTTTTAGGGTTATTTTTGGGTTATTTTAAGGTTATTAGGGACTTTTTGAGTTTATTTTGGGGTTAGTTGCCGGTTTTTGTTGAAGAAATACCTAATAACCTGAGAATAACCCAACAATAACCCCAGAATAACCCCACAAAAGTAACAAAATGTTTATGAATGGAATATTAAATATTATTTCAAATTTTTTAGATGTGTAATGTTGATGTATTACTCAGTTATTTTCATATGATTTGCAGTTCTTTGGGGTTATTTTGGGGTTATGTTGAGGCTATTTTGGGATTATTTTATGGTTATTTTGGGGTTATTTGTGTATTATTGTTGAAGAAATACCTAATAACCCAACAATAACCCCAGATAACCTAAAAAAAAAGAATGAGCTACCAAATATTATTGTTGTTTTATGTTGGTTATCCCAGGGTTATTTTTTTGTTAATTGATTGGTGTTAATGTGTTGTATATTTGTGATTAATATTTTGATATTGTGGTGTTTAGGATGTGTTTTTATCTGCATATATGATCATCTCTTTGATATAATGCAAAGTTATAGTTATTTGGGCCAAGAAATGATTACAATGATCTAATTGTTCATTGTTTTTTAATATCATTGTCCACAATGAGCGAGAGGCATGAACACTATTGCGCTTATGCACATCATATTCAATCACTGTTCACAAGGACCACAGTAGTTATTGGGCTAACTCCAAGTAAATTAAGTCGAAGGATTATATTTGTGGAAAGCAGGCCCGAAGAAAGAATCACAACTCACCAATACGGTGTAGTACAGAAAAGCGGAGACAAGGACTTGCTTCAAGTAATGTTCGTTATGTTATCGATGTTGGCGGTACCCACCCCTTGTGGGAATCTGGTGACAAGCACCTTCTACATTTTAGTTATAAGATTAGCGAGTTAAATGCAGATTTGCTGAGATTAATGACAGGGTCAGGGATTATAGCAGCAGACGCAATTAACTTTCTTGCTTCATAGGTTGGGTGAGTAGATAACTTAGAGTGTACGAGGCAAGTTGCCTAAAACTTTATTCAAAGGGAAAGAAGAAGTAGAATTGAATAAGTTGATGTCAATTCTCTATTGCAATTATTCATGGAACGACAAACTGAGGATATCATGTTTGCATGGGACTTCCAAACTGATGAGGAGGGTAGACTTACAACTTTTTCTGGAGTGATGGGTCTTGCAAGCTTGATTATGTTTGTTTTGGGGATGTTGTAATTTTCAATACTAGCTACCGTTTGAATAAGTATAATTTATATTGTGCTTCTTTTGTAGAGGTTAACCACCATTGGCAAAACGTTCTCTTTGGAGTTGATTTTTTATCCGACTAGATGATTGGGTCTTTCATGTAGTTATTCAATGCATTCATTCGAATAATGGATAACAAGCATCCAATTATAATTTTTACAGATCAAGATCAAGTGATGGCAAAAGTCAATGAAGAATGTCATCCACTCACAATATATAAATTATGTCAGTGACATATTTATAAAAAATTTCCTTCGAAAGTGCACCGTGGTA
Source organism: Papilionanthe hookeriana x Papilionanthe teres (assembly GCA_022702705.1). Lineage (NCBI taxonomy): Eukaryota > Viridiplantae > Streptophyta > Magnoliopsida > Asparagales > Orchidaceae > Papilionanthe > Papilionanthe hookeriana x Papilionanthe teres. The sequence continues at coordinate 23,256,119 of CM040431.1, read as the reverse complement.
AGTCGTACAAGAGCGTTAACAATCTATTTTATAAATACATGAGTAAGTGTGATTCTGAAGAGTACTTTGTAGATACCTGGGATATAATGATTGAATGAGGAAACTTACACAGCAACTTGTGGCTAGACGAATTGTGTCGTATAAGATATAAGTGGTCAACAACATTCAATAAAGAAATATTCAGAATTGGATTTCTATCTATGCAAAGAAATGAGTCCACAAATAATGTCTGTCATGTTGTATTTAAGCCTACTAGTTCTCTCACTGATTGCTTTCTAGGTCTTAAAAATATTATGAAATCATGGAGAAGGAATAAGAAGGATTAAGACTTTAAAAGCTCTCATACTGTTATTACTCCTGCAGTTAAAACAAGCCCATTGTTGAGGCAAGCTGCTTCATATTACACCCGGAATCTTTACTCCAGGATTGAGGAAGAGTTACTGCATGGGCTATGTGGAGTAACTGTCGTTTTCTTAGCTAACAGTGGATCTAAATTTTATGTAAGAAATTTGGATAACATGAACACGAGTATACCATGAATTGTTAAATTTGAAAGAGTTAATTGCAAGATTACCTCAATTGCAAGAAATTTGAAATGATGGGGTTGCTTTATGCTCACTCTCTACATGTTCTTAATGAGGTAAATTTAACAAATATTCTCGACAAATATTTGTTATTTTGAGGGTCAATTAAAGCCAAAAAAGAAATCTACAATAGTTTTGGATACAAACATATGAAGGACTCTCAAATATCTGGCAGAACTTCAAGTAGAATTCTATTTCGATCACACGCTCAAAGTTTGTGTACCAACTAATTAATAAAGAAAAAGGAAATGAACGTGCCGAGACATATATTCTGGAATCATTCAAAACACTATCTATAGGTGTTAAGGACATATTAGCTGGGAAGGATCATAAACCAAATAAAAAAACAAAAAAAAATCACATAACAAAGAGTGTAATCTGAATGATCCGACAAAAATGAGACCAAAAGGTATATCTAATGCCAGGTTGAAAGGATACTGGGAGAAAGCAGGAGAGCTAAGAGTATATATTATTATATTCCTTAGATTTACTATTCTATGTAACATTGATTTCTTCTAACTTGAACCACCGTATGCAAGAAATGATCAAGAAGCGTCCAGGAGCCAAGAACCACATATCCATTACGATGTAAATATGATTGCAATTTCACATTCTCTGAGTCAGGTATGAAATGAAAATCCCATATTATTATTCTGTTTTTATAGTAAAATATGGTCGTTAAATTCATTTGTATTTATAACAGGAGAATGTCTCGCCGTGACCAAAATACATCGCATTACTGATGCATTCCATCAGTGAGATCTAAGCCAACTAAGACTTACACCTTTGTATGAATGTAAGGGTTCATATTTCGTTAGTGGAAATGAAAATATGAATTTTGTAGCAACAGAAGAATGAACACTGAGAATATCTGTAAAGAATTGTGTAATATATGTTAAGGGTTTTGTGTAAGATATGTGGATGTTGCTTAATACATGTTTTAATATGTTTGTTTTGCTTAGTGTACTATATAAATCTGTGTTGAATAATTACGCAATAATCTCAAGAAATTAGACAGCAATAATCCCGGAATAACCCTGCAATAATTAAGAAATAACCTAGCAATAACCCATAAACAAGACAACAATAATCCTGAGAAAACTCATAAATAATCCCGAGAAAACATGAAATAACCAAGGAATAACCGAGCAATAACCCAGAAATAAGATAACAATAATCTCGAAAAAACTCAACATTAACCTAGAAATAACATAGCTATCCCAAAAATAACCCGACAATAATGTGACATTAACACAATAATAACCCAACAATAACTCACAATAATCTTTAGGTAATCCAGCTATAACCCAACAATAATCTTGAAATAACCTAGTAATAACCCAGCATTAATCCCTATAATAACCCAACAATAACCCAACAATAACCGAATAATAAACCAGAAATAAGTTTTAGTTTTGTATTAGGTTATTTTCTTGTTATTTGTATGTTATTTTTATGTTATTTTATGGTTCTTATTAGGTTATTTTAAGATTATTTTTAGGTTACTTTCAGGTTACTTTAAGGTTATTTAATGGTTCTTTAAGGTTATTTGAAGGTTATTTTATGGTTCTTCGTAGGCTATGATCAGGTTATTTTTAGGTTATTTTAAGTTTATTTTATGTTTCTTTGTAGGTGATTTTCAAGTTATTTTTAGGTTATTTGCAGGTTATTTTAATATTATTTTCAAGTTATTTTATGGTTCTTTGTAGGTTATTTTGAGGTTATTTTTAGGTTATTTTCATGTTATTTTAAGGTTATTTTATGGTTCTTCGTAGGTTATTTTCAACTTATTTTTAGGTTATTTTCAAGTTATTTTAAGGTTATTTTACGGTTATTTTATGGTTCTTTGTAGGTTATTTTCAGGTTATTTTAAGGTCATTTTAAGGTTATTTTATAGTTCTTTTTAGGTTATTTTTAGGTTTTTTTATGTTATTTTCAACTTATTTAGCGGAACGACACTGAGGTTATTTTTAGGTTATAATTGAGTTATTGCTAGGTTATTTTCAGTGTTATGCCTAGGTTCCCAAGTGGAACCACACTTTGGTTATTTGAGGGTTATTTTCATATTATTTTGAGGTTAGTATCCAAATAATTTAATCTTTGCAATATAGAAATGTATAAAAATTCAATAATATACATAAATGCAATCATATTTATCATCCATATAATTGAATCATATACAAAAAAGCAATCACCCATATTTATCATCAGGTTACTATAAAAAATGCAATCATATTTATAGAAATGTACAGTCATATACATTAATATATCATTCAAATAATTTATATCTACAAATCTCATACATAAGCGCTGCCCAAATCGAGGCATATTAGCTTGTCAGTTTAATTTATATTTTCAATCATTTTTTCCTTTATGCACAATTGTTTCCATATATTTACAAACAAAAATATCACATTCAACACTCTTATTCTGTGTGAGAAGGCCTCTGACCTTGAAAACATCCCATGTACTCGGGTCAGACAAGAAAGTTTTCCCAACATCCATTGCAAGATGTTTAATTTGGAAAAAATGATGGTATTTTAAAATTATTGGAAGCATAGATAAAGGAAAAAATTTCTTACAGAATAAATGAAGTAAGGCTTAGTTTGCTTACAACGTCGTGGGTGACTCCCTAGTGCATTTTATCAAGTAATGAGTCATGAAATCTCCATTTGCAGATTTTTTGATTCCCATAGTAGAATTCAATGACCATTGTAAATTATTGGAATTAAAATTATGTCTCTTTCAACTATGGCCTCCATTGTAACATGGGCAACAATATCTCACAATGGATGGTTTATGTACATGTGTATAAACAAATTAAATGTGTTCATAAGTTTAACAAGAACAATAATCACTACTATTGATGGGAAGGTCGATGTTTACACAGTGTGCTGGAGAGACGTAGACATAGGCTCTAAAATAATCGGTTGACAGACGCCTCCTATTTTCCAATCCAATTGCAAACATATCTATATGACTCATTCCAATTATGATATCATCACTACATTTCAAAAAAATAAATTGTATTAGAGTTTAATACATTGTAAGTTGACTAACCTAGCTTTGTAATTGTTCAAGTAGTTATCTATGACCTTTTGCATGTGTTTCGGTATAAGATCTTGTCCATGGAACTCTATGGCTAAAGAATCGATAACTTAAGGTGATGCATCAACTACACTGGGGAGGTCACCTTCGAATGCAGTCACTGCTCCCTGCTGTTCTTCCTCCTATTTTCTTCAGCCACTTCTATTGTTGTGATCTCGAACTCCTGTTCCCCAGCTAATTCATCTAATTTAGACTTCTCTTAGTCTTCAAATATTGCTCCTACTTTCTTTCTCTTGATTATGATGAATGGATAAGTTATTGCACTCTTTCTTCTGGTACCTATGGTCTTAACCCTTTGGGCTACGCTACCCAGTGGGTCTTCATGGATGACTTCCTTTCCATGTTCCTTGTCACCATTACTTATTTTTTTTCCTTTATTTCACTATCTGCTACAACATGCTCACCAGAGATGTCACCTTCAAATACCGGGACTCTCCCTATCTGTTGTTCTTCTTCCTCCGGAATGTTGTTCTCTGCTTAGTGTTCCCCCGTTTCCTCCATATGAGCAGATGGTTGGACAGTTTGTTCTACTAAATAATCTAATTTAGACTTTGGAATTTTATGTGCTTCCATTATTGGGCTTGCTTTTTGTCCATTAATTTCAGACGTAATTGGAGATTCATGAATGTATTAATTTCCAGATTCCCCGTCAACTTTATTTAATTATTCCTTTATTACTTGATGTGAGACTTCATCCCTACCATTGTGTACTCCACAATATCTAATCTGCTGTTTGCAAAATCTTGGAATTGAAAGAGAAATTTTTGTTGCTTCCTGAGAATTTGCAAGATCTAATCTCATACTGGGGTCTGGATATGTTTGTGAATGCGCAAGTTGCAGGATGTTTCAAGTGAGGACCAAAGGGATAACACCATAAGAATTGGGTGTCAGTGGTTCAGTTTGAGGGGCAAGTAAACTGTGCTCATCATCTCTTAAGTTGGCAAATGAATCAAGAACCTACAAATAGATTCAGTAAAAAAAAACTACTTGACATAAATTACCAAAAATAACTCTGGACTTATAACACAAGATAGTTTACTCACATGTGCAATAGTAAGCCTCTGAAAGATTAGATAGATCATTGCAGAGTTCCAGCCCGCATTTACTGGCCACCTCAACATGTGAGGTCTGGCATCAGGAACAACCAAGGCTAGCACAGCTGTGCGCTCATAAAACCACAGCTACACAAACAAAAATATAATATTTCTTAAATAACAAAAAAATAATTCTTGACTAGGGTTGGATAATAAACTAACCTTTATAAGAAAAATAAATCCATTGAGGAATCCCAATGGCTGACCCATCCTTATTTTGATTACGTAGGCATTGACTTGCTCAATAAGGTGTTCACAAACCGTTGCAGCCCAATTAAATGAAGAAAAACTATCTAATTTCTCAGCAAATCCATAAAGCCCTTTGGGCACACTAAAATTGCTAGTATGAAAGGATAAATTTAACAAAAAAATTTTATAATTTGTTCAAGTGTAGTTGATAACTCCCCAAGTGAATCCTTTAATAATTCACTCTTTGCCAGCCTGACATTCATATCACTGAGTGCTTTTTTGTGGGCATGCCAATCAACAGAGCAACTTGGTCTGCATCAAAACTGAACTTCTTCTTACCCAATTTGAATGTCAATCGATCCATATCCCAACAATTTAATATTTGTATAGTTAGGATGTGATCTTGAGGACAAGGGGAGCTCAAAAAACTTGTTCAGATTCAATTCTCTCAGTTTTAACCATATCTCCTCAGAGATAGTTTGCCAAACCATGTCCAAGACTTCTCTAACTGCTGATGGACTACATCTGGAATTCATAGACTGTTTGTTCATCAACCAATATAAATAAGAAACATTTTATTAAGGCTCACAATAACTCATCAAGGATGCACCAAAATATCTTCGATTTTCACCTATATTTTATACTTATTTTTGGTAATATTACGCTTTAAATAAATGTATTTTTTTATGTTTTATTACAGGTATATTGATTTTTGGCATTTTAAGGAAAAGAAAGCAAAAAGAACAAAATTTGGAGTCAAATGAGGTGATTTTTGGAAAACTGGCTCAAGGCGCTGATGACGTCCTCATCTAGAGAGCGTAAATCCTAAAACACGGCCTTGCACCGAAAGAGCCAGTATTGGTAACGACAGCGCCATTTAATAGAGGATGGTCGCCAACGACTCTTAAGTTCGGTCCTGACAGCGCCTACGATGGCTTTGCGCAATTCTTTTGTAGATTCAACGTATTCAGATAAATTTTGGAGGGTTGCTTGAGTCATCTCTTGGGAAACTCGTCCCTACACTATATTAGAGTGCTTTAAACACCAGAAAAGGGAGAAGTTAGAGAGAGTCACTGGAGAAAAGTGGAATAGTTGCTGTAGAGAGTGTGTGGAGTCTTGTTTGGTGTGTGTTTTGAGTGTTATTTTAAGAAGAGAAAGAGAATCAAAAGAACTTCAAGGGATTTGCTTTGGGGAAGAGTTACAGATAAGTTATGGTTGTATAAACTTTTTTATATATATAAAATCCATGTTTTCTCGTATCTTCCTTATGAATTTTGAGTAGATTTATTTGTTTTTCTCTTTGCAATGAGATATGGTGAAATGAAGAGATATATTGGATATGCTATTTAAATGTTAAATACTTGTGATCGTTTTACACTTCGTTCTTCATTTACTTTTCGATTTGGTCAATTGAAATGTTAAAATTTATTGTGAAACATGAGATCCGAAGGGGCTATAAGTTCTACAACAAAGTGAGAATCACATTCAATTCTATGGACAAGAATGTAGTCCATAGGGTTGAGTGCAAATAAATATGGAAATATATTCCGTTGGGCGTAAATTGGAGATTTTAAGGGTGACAGACTAAAATCCCCAATTTGGTCCTAATGTTTAGAAATTAAAGCAAGAGTTAACCCTCAGGCGCGGGGGAAGTGCAAGCTCTGAAGTGGGAGCCAATATCTTCTCAGCCTTACCACGGATTTAGGGACTAAACATAGGATTAGCCAATGTTTTTTATTGACTCGGAAGAAGGTAAAAAATATGAATGCTCCTATTTTGCACAATATAGTTTTCAACGATCTAAATCTTTCACTAACAATAAACTCGTTACAATGGGAAGGATACTTACTCAAATTTGAACCTTTTGTTATAAAATAGTTAAGCTTTGTTTAGAATTAGTAGATTTACTTTGAATTTTAGAAATTAGTTTGATAAACTTAGTTATGTTAGCGTAATTAAACATTGTCAACTTATGTTTTTCACTTGTAAGTTTTATATATTTTAACATTGTGTTTTAGTGCTACTATCATAAATTTACACTTTCCCCGTGGGGTCGATAACCAGGAATCCATTAGAGCTCTGTATTACTTGTATGATACATATACTTGCATTTGTATTCTCATGTCTATAAGAAAATATATTGAAATACAAAAACACTGCATCAAGTTTTTGGTGCCGTTGCCAGAGAAATATAACGGTAAATTTAGTAGTATTTGAAAAACTTTTGTTTGATCTATAAAACTTATATTTGTGTTATTATTTATTTTTAAGTGTGATGATTGTGTTTGTTTATGCGCAGTACTGGTTATGAAGGTTTAATACCTTATGACCCTGAGTTATCACGAACTGTTAGAAAATTTTGAAAACAAAAAAATTTAAAAATTTGAACAAAATGGTGAACAACTTAGATAATCATAAAGTTAAGAACGATCTTCAATAGAGACCTTTAAGAGATTATGCTAATCCTAAAGCAGATGAAATTCACTTAACTATTCAAAATCTTGATGTTGCTGCTAATTCATTTGAGCTTAAACCTGTTATTATCCAGTTGGTACAAAATAATTAATTTGGGGGAACACCTACTGAAGATCCCAATTTACATCTTACTAGTTTTTTAGAATTGCGTGCTACTTTTAAATATGATGGAGTCTCGAATGATGTTGTTAGACATGGACTTTTTTCTTTTTCATTAACGGATAAAAATAAGGCATGATTAAATTGGTTAGTACCTGGATCTATCAGAACTTGGAGAGAACTATCACAAAATTTTTTGTAAATATTTCCCACCTTCAAAAACCGCTAAGCTTAGAAATGATATTACATTTTTTTTTTCAATTGGAAGGGGAATCAATATATGAAGCTTAGGAAAGATTTAATGATCTCCTTAGAAAGTGTCCACACCATGCTTTACCAGATTGGTTGATAATTTAAAATTTATAATGAATTAATAGGATCTCTTAGATCTATTATTGATGTTGCTGCTGGTGGTTCATTAATGTCAAAACCTTTTGATGAAGCATATTCTTTAATTGAGGAGATGGCTACTAATAAATTTTAATGGCCTGATGAACATGTAAATCCTAAAAGAGTAGTTAGTATTCATGATTCTGATGCTATAACTATTTTGGCTTCTCAAATTGCTATTATATCTAAGAAAATTCATCAAATTAGAATTAAATATTCTTAAACACCCCCTGTGTTAGAGGAAAATTCATTGGAACAAATTATAGAATCTCAAACATCTTACGATACCTTGAAGGTCAAAATTAATATAACCAATAATCTCTAATGTAATTATTATAATCCTAATTAGAATAATCATCCTAATTTAAATTAGTATAATAACAATTCGATGAACCTATTGGGAAATTCCAACAACCAAGGAAATTCTTACTATAGACCTTACTATCCTCTAGGTTTTTTCAGTAACTCACAAGTAAAGGAGAAAATTTTATCAATTGAAGAATTGGTGTTAAACATGAGGAATCAATTATAGAGTCAAGGGAATCAATTACAGAGTCAAGGTAATCAATTACAAAGTCAAGAAGTAGCTATTAGAAACACTAAAAATCAATTGAAACATATTTCTACTGCTCTTAGTAAAAGACCTTCTGGAATTCTTCCTAGTAATGTTGAAATTAATCCAAAAGATCAAAATAAAGAACAAATTAAGGGCATTCAAATAAGAAGTGAAATGGAATTGGAAACAAGAGTGCAAAAAGAAATTGAGACTGAAAAGGAAATGTGGAAATTAAAAAAATGCAACAATGATACATATCCTGATTTGAAATATTCGATTAAATGAATAAAAATTGATGTAGAAAGAACTCCACCTCTGTTTCCTCAATGATTGAAACAACAACAGAAACATAAACAATTTTCAAAATTTTTGGAAATTCTTAAAAAGTTAACTATAAATATTCCTTTCGTTGAAGCCCTAGAACAAATGACAAATTATGTGAAATTTATGAAGAATATACTTAACAAGAAAATGAAGTTCAAAGATAACGAGATCGTTGCACTTAGTGAGGAGTGTAGCACAATTATGCAGAAAAGGCGTCCCGAAATATTAAAATATCTTGGTAGCTTCACTATTCCTTGTGCTATTGGTGAACAATTTTTTGGAAAAGCCTTATGTGTTTTTAGAGCTAGTATTAAACTCATGCCTCTATTAATTTTTAAAATATTGGGTTTAGGAGAGATTTCTCCTACTACTGTAACTCTTCAGTTAGCTGATCGTTCGATCATTTATCTTAAAGAAGTTATAGAAGATGTATTGGTAAAGGTGGATAAATTTATCTTTCTGGTGGATTTTATTATTTTAAACATGGAGGAAGATAAAAAAAGTTCTCATTATTTTTGGGAGATCATTTCTTACTACTGGAAGAGCTATGATAGATGTTCAGAAAGGAGAATTAACGATGAGAGTTAATGATTAATAAGTAACATTTAATATATCAATAGCCATGAAGTATCCAACAACAAAAAGAGATAATGAATGCTTACAAATATATTTTTGTGATTATTTGAGTAATGAGCTTTTTAAAGAAAAGTTTGAAGAGAAGTTAGAACAAGAAGATTTGAAATATGAGGATAAAGATGAGATGGAAGATAAAGAATGTTGAGATGGATAATGAGAAGTTGGATTATATTCAGGAAGATTTGAGATGTTGGATATTATTGATAGTAATAATAAAAATCTCATTCCTTCAATTATAAAACCTCCTGAACTTGAAATGAAAACATTACCTGCCTACTTGAAATATGTATTTTTAGAAGATTCATCCACAACTGTTATAATATCCTCAGATTTAACTGAATAACAAGAGAACTATTGGAAAATTTAGAAAGATACAAAATAGCCTTTGGATGAACTTTAGCTGATATTAAAGGAATCAATCCTTTGATTTGTATGCACAAAATTATATTGGATGAACATCAAGAACCTAAGGTTATTCCTCAAAGGATATTGAACTCGATGATGGAAGAAGTAGTTAAAAAAAAAGTTTTGAAGTGGTCAGACACTTGAATCATATATCTTATTTCAGATAGTTCTAGAGTGAGTCCAATTCATTGCGTTTCAAAGAAAGGGGGAGTGATAGTTGAAGTAAACTAGGAAAATGAATTAATACATACAAGACAATTCATCAGCAGTTTGTTGTTTCTACAATTCATCAGCAGTTTATCTTGGATAGCTTTCAACTAGTATGAGGAAATACCTAGTGGATCTGTGAAGACCTTTGTAGAAATGGAGAACAAGTTTGCAAAAAGATTCACCGGCGCACAGCACCATGTCGCTATAGAAAATCTCATAGTAGAGCGGCAGAGACCCGACGAGACTGTAGTCGACTATATTCTGAGATGGAGAAACCTTAGCATGAAGTGTGAGCCTCAGCTACAAGAACAACACACAATTGAGATACTGGTCAAGAGTATCCATGATCCAGTGACTTTCATGCTTAAGGTTATCATTATTAAATCCTTCGAGAAGCAACTCAACAAGGCCAGCAGTTTACAAGGGAAGGTTAAGCATATGGAGCTGGCAGAGAAACTAAAGAAAACGAGATCGGTTAAAGCACATGAGAAGAGATCTGACATAGTGACAATAGTCTAAAAAAAAGTAGCCGATGAGGATTTAGGCTGAGCAATTGCCACAGTAGCATGGTCACTCACCTCAGTATAGTCAGCCTCCACAGTGCAGCCAGTCTCAGCCATATGGTCAACCCCGTCCACAACAGAAAAAACAGTCTAGTCAGCAGCAGAGCTCGTACAGGACAAATGGATGACAACGTCCGATGATTTCTGAACGGCTACACTAGAACTATTCCTTCAAAGGCAATACCGTAGCAAAGATGTTCATAAAATTGATGAAGAAGCCCGAGTTCAGATTGTCCGAGTTGACGAAACCAAAAGAAATGAATAAGAAGGATCATCCCAACTTTTATCCCTACCACAGGTTGCTCAGGCATACCATATAAGGATGTTTCAGCTTTAAGGTTTAGCTCGAGAAGAACTATAAATAAGGAAATATAATGATATTGAAAGAATATTTAAAAGAACCTGAAAGAGGTTCTGTAAATATGATTTTGACTGAGCCATTCTACCTAATAGATCCATATGCTAATAGAGATGGATGGAGCACAGTATAAACCAATTCTTTCAAGAAGAAACTATCAGATATTGGTCGCCTCAAAGCAAGCCGTTACACGGAGTCTGCTACCTCCCAAGCTAAAGGTGGAGATTGCACCGAAGAAACCACCGCAGCAGAAAATCAAGAAGAAGGATGTCTTGGACGAGATAAGATCTATAGCGCAAAGGTTATGATAGGGGCCATCCCCCATTAGATTGGTTGTCTCGGATTTAAGGAAGAAATTCCTCGAACCATTAACTCTGTATAATTTCATTTTTGCCCGTCTAGGGTCTTATAATAATAAGAGTGACGATTTTGGCTACGTTTTTACTGTCTCTAGTGATGACGTAACTAATCACTACCCATCTAACCTCGATTTCAATTCCCAAAATGATCCTCAAATCATACTAGTTTCTGATGGAAATGTTGACAGAAATGAAGAAGATATGACATTACATGTTATGACAGTGAGGGAAGCAAGGAGTCAGTCCTCGAATGCAAAGGAACTCCAGTTGCAATCAACTTGGACTTCTCGGATACATAAATAGTTCCAGAAGAATTAGCTACAACATTAAGAGAGCCTCCGGGTTCAGAGGTGGAAGAAATAATGGAAGTGAATCTCAGAAGTGGAAAGGTACTACTGCCAAGGTTAGCCCTAGTAGACAAAGGAAAATATATAATTACTCAAGAAGAACCTCCTCCAGCAATGGAAGAAATAAAGATTTGAAACGAGATTGGAAATTCAAACAAAGTGGATTACAATGTGCTAGCTTATCTTAGGAATTTACCAGCCAAACGAAGCATTTAAGACACTCTAATCCGTCAAAGGAGATGAGAGAAAATATGATCAAGGCTCTACTTGATCTAGGCATTTTCTTAGCACAGTTGGCTAGCACATCCTCGGATGGGGTTTGTACTTTGAAGAGAAAACCTGACATAACCTTCACCAACGAAGATTTGCTGCTCAGTACTGTCGACCATAACGTCCGTTTTACATTTCTGTCATCATTGGCAGATTTGTACTATCCAAAGTGTTAGTAGATACTGGAGCGTCACTTAACATAATGAGTCTACGGACGTTATCTTACTTGGACATCGACGTGCGAGAGCTCACTACAGATAAGTTGATGTTAAAAGGATTCAACTAGAAAGAATAAAGAGCCCTCAGATCTGTAACACTACAAATGAAAGTTAGAGATCTAGTAACAACTGCAAAATTCTATATCATCGACGCAAATACTACATTCAATACTCTGCATGGTAGACCGTGGCTTTACGAGTACAACATGGTCCCGTCATCACTTCGCCAATGCATCAAATATTATAAAGATGTACAAGAGCATTGTATTAAGGGAGACCTACAATCGTTTTAAATATATGAAGTGGGTATTCTTAAAGACGCCGTGGTCTGGGGTCGGGAGACAGCAAGGTTTATATGATTGCAGAGCTTATATTATATATTTTCATGAATGATTATCAGAATAAAATTAAAAATTGTGTCCTCCCCCCTTTTATCAACGCAAGTATACGTATCATTCAAGTAATAAAGGGCTCTAATGAAGTCCTAGATATCGATCCCACAAGGAAGTTTAGCGATTAAGAACTAATTTCAACAGATGCAATTACTATCTAGTGTACGGAAATAAAGAACGTTTTTACTAAACTCTATTACTTAATTTTTAAATGGAAGATTGCAATTTAGAAAAAGTATCTTTCTCCTTGTTAAGAGAATTAAGTGAATGAATAACTAAATTAGTTTTGAATTACATTGTGCAAAATAGGAGCATTCCTATTCTTTACCCTTTGGTCCAGACATAAAGAACATTGACTAATCCTATGCTTGGTTACTGAATCTGCGGCTAGGCTGGGAGGATACCGCCGCCACTCGCAGCTCCCACATTCCCCTCGCCTGAGGGCTAACATCTACACTTCAGCTCCCAACGATAGGACCAAATTGAAGATTTTAGTCTGTCACACTAAATATTCAATTCTACACCTGATAAATAATATTTCCCTATTTATTTGCACCCTACTTCCAAGGCTTTTGACTTCTCTGAATCTTGGATGTAATCTTTACTATAGTTGACAATTCAACATATTTTAACAATTTAATTGGCCAAATTGAAAGTAAATTAAGATTTAAGTAAAAAGATTAGCACGATTTTATTTAACATTTTTAGGGACAACTAATTTAATTCTTCATTTCACAAAATCTCAACAACAAGGAGAAAGACAGAGAAAACTACTCAGAATGCATAAGAAAAATAACACAAAACTTGGATTTCTAAAAACTTATCTCGAATCTTCTCCCTGACGTACTCCTCAAGTTTCTCTAACTCTTCCTTCTTGTACAACACACTTAATTATACTTACTAATGTACTCTAAAACACACTAATGCACACACTATAGACTCACTACTGACTTCCACAAGACATACACACCAAAAGAACACACACTTTTCAGCCTAAATTTGTCTATATTTAAAGAAGAAGGAATATATCCAAATTTTTCTTAAGCACCTCTTCAAAAAGCGTCCAGATTCAATGTATTTGGCTTGAACTGACCTTCTCGCCATCAGCGACAAAGATCTCGCCGTCGGCGGGCTTCTAGAATATTGGCTAACTGCTAAGGCTCGCTGTCGGTGGGTTCGATCTCGCCGTCGGCGGGCTTCTTTATAATATATTCAAAATTTTCAGGAAAATCACACCGTCGGTGACCTATTCCTCGCCGTCAGCGGGCTGGTTCAATTTTCATCTCTTTTTAGTCCTTTTCGTTCCAGATTTGCTTCATTTAGATCTTTTTGCTTCCAATACCTATAAATCTTTATATCTGCAGTAAAACATAGAAAATACATTTCTTTAAAGTGCAATTTCATATAAAATTGGTATAAATTTCTTAATACATTTTCCTGTGGTAAAAATCCCCCAAACTTAACTATTACTTGTCCTCAAGTAAATTTGATACTATATAAGAGTAAATATTATTTGTAATAAAATTTTAATTCAGAAATACTATGAATTTGATTTAAATAAAATATTATAGTAAAGTTTATTAGAAAGATTTTTAGATAATTAAATTAGATCTATAGATGTAAGGCTATTTAGTCATTAAGTTTAAGATTTATATTCTTCTATTTATTTCAAGAATGACTATATTTTGCAATATTAAATTACTTAAGATATTCAGATGATAGGAATTTCATGAAAGCACTACTTAGTAAAATACTAATCCATATATATAAGTTCAGAAATGTATCTGAGTTTACCCTTTAGGTTGATTCAAATGAAGCCAATTTTTTATAAGGCATCTCGTCAAGCTTCTCCTCACTTACTTTTTCTTTTCTTTTCTTTTTGGATTGATTTTCAATCCTTCTTTCTTTTTTTTTCTTTTTTTTTCTTTTTCAAGTGAGAATTACTATATCTGGATAGCTTGTTAATAATTTTGAACTTCACCTTCCTCTTCCTAAATTTGAAACTTGAAACATTTACTTACCTTATATGTATTTCAATGTTTTTACTTCATTGAGTTTCAATCTTTTCTTTCTCAACTAAATACTTAAAAATTTCATATTTTAAAATATAGTTTTCCTTACTTTAAATAGTTAACTATATTCCTTATCCTCTTATACCAAATATCTTAATCTACAAAATTAGTTTAATCACTAGAAATATTTCGTTTAACTTTCTATAATAATTAAATAAATTAATTCTAGTTCACTGAATTTAATTCATTACATAAAATCATTTTATAATAATTTTTGAAAATATAAATTGAGAACAATTTAATAATTAAAATTTTGTTTTCACTCCCCCAAACTTAAATTTTTCTATCTATTTATATAGGGTGAAAAGAAAATAAACTGTGAATCTAAATCATACCTTCGTGGTTTAGGTATTTTTCCTTTTTGAAGTTTTGCAGGTTCTTTTCTTCACTTAATTAACCTGTACTTTTAAAAACTTTCTACACATATATAATATCATAGAAATTGCTGGGTAAAGAAATTTTGAAATAAGTACAACTACTAACACAATTTATACCACAACATAACACAACATCCACATATATTTCACAAATCCAGTTTTAGAGTTACAATTACAAATTGAAATATTAAAATTTAAAAGCTACACAAATTTAACTTATACAACAGTATTAAAATGCCTTGCACAACATAATAATCAAAGTTTATAAACTAAACATCAATACTGAATATAAGAAAACAAACAAACAATCACATAACATAAATACCTAAGCATAAAATCTAATCATCAACATTAAAATCCCAAACTATATCTTCATCACCTTGTTCAGCAGGTGAAGTAGGCTAGTAGTGAGTATAATAAGGGCATTCAGGAAATATAACATCAGGCTCTCCTCTCCGATAACGATTCTCAGCATCATAGTAGGCTATCTCAAATTCAGAATGTCTCTGGAGATAATCACTGTCATAATTATGCCTTCGCTCTAATCCTCCAATCCTCTGATCAATATGCTCTAATTTTTCTTCAATCTTTTTAAAACTTTTTCGCTACAGGGTTCATTCATCAAATCGTAAAGGGTAGGAAAACTATAGGTAGGAGGGTCATAACTGGTAGAGGGAATATCCCTACTAGTTGAAGGTGCATAACTCCTAGTCCTAGATCTCCATCCTTTGTGGGATTCATAAGTCTTTATATTAGCCTGGGTAATGGGTTTCATAGGTTCAACCCATTCCTCATTATCTTTAGCCTCTACTCTAGACAATTGGCAGAGTGCATAAATTAGACCAGGATGTCCTAGTCCTCCTCCACTTTCACTTTTTGCAGTGGCTAATATAATTTTGTAAATAATACTTCCCACATTAATACTTCTGTGGTTCTAAATAAAAAAATTCAGAACCGCTCTATCTCTTGTTACTTCACTATGGTGATAGGTAGGTAACAAAGTAGAACAAATAAAATAATGCCAAGCTTTAGAGGTTGCATTTAACATAGACGGAGGGAAGTTTACCCGTTCACGCTGCTTAATTTTCCAAGTCCCTTTCCCATCAGTGAGAAAGTTAATCACCTCTTCCAGCGGTCCTTCCATTGTTCCAAAAGTATCATATTCACTGGTACGCAGATCTTGTACTTCATAGAAAGCATTTATTCTTACAGCATTAAAATCAACTAAAAATCCTCTAACCTTTATTGGTACATCTTCCATCTCAGTCAGGTTGGCATAAAATTCTTTTACAACTTCAACTACAGCCTTGTTTGTTGTATAACAGAAATTTTCCCATCTTCTCTCTTTTATCATTTGTTCCACTTCTCCTCCTGGATTCTTAAGGACTTTGTCCCGAATGCATTTTCTTGCTTTGATATTAAAGTTGTATCTTGATTGAGCTTTAGCATTCACGAACCGTGTTTCATCATAATCTAGTCACCTCTTCTGTCGTGGAACCATTTCTCGATCTATCAAATTTACAAAAAATCTTGACTAAACTTCAAAATAATACTATAATGGCTTCCAAAGGTGACTTAAAATAATCTAAAATGAATTCCACGGATTTCTTCCAACTATATTTTCTATATTTCAATTTTTTTCCAAAATTCCCAAATGTGGAAGAAATACTCGGTGAAAATAAAAATTTTTTGCATGAGAGTGAAGCTCTTACCAAGGGAAGATAAAATCCGGTGTTAAAATGTGTTGATATTGCTCCAAATCCGACATCTCTCAAGTTCTAGGTCGGTTTTTTGATGTTTTGAGGAAGGGGACGATGAATAGTGATGGTTGACCGGTCAAAATAAAGTGTTTTTTGGGATCTCGCCGTCAGCAGTAAAAATCTCACCGTCGGCGGGCTAATTAATTCAAATAGGCTTAAAGTTTTGGGAAAATCTCACCTTCGGCGGAATCGTTCTCGCTGTCGGCGAGATTTTTTGGGAATTAATATTTTTAATATTTATATTGCTTTCAATTTATTTTAAGCCTTGATAATGTATGATCAATCAAATAAATACATTTTATTGTGATTAGATACTATTTTAACTCACGTAAATTCACACAACACAAAACATAACGATTTTATATATGAAATCCAAGGTTTTACAATATGCATACACTACATTTACTTAACACATAAAATTCAGCGTCACAATCTAAACCACAGCACTCAAGACGCTGAGACTAAACAAACAACACATAATCTCATATATACTGAGATCAAATCTTAAAATCTAAAATATCAAAAGTGTAAATTTCATAAAAATTAAATTCAAACTAACACAACATATAAACAAATACAAATGTCTTCTACTCATCTGTGTCTGTGCTAAATTCATCTCTGATTATAAATATAAATTTGAGTAGTAGAATTCATTTTATCCCAAAAATAGTCATAATTCAAATAAATATACAATTATTATATCTAAATAAAGATCACTATGGGTTGCCACCCATAAAGTGCTTGGTTTAACGTCGTCAGCCCGACCTATTCTGGTTATTAATCAGGTTGACTGAGCATTAAAACCTCTTTAAAATTTGGTCTTTTTCCTTCAAAATATGGTTTTAATCTATGTCCATTTACTTTAAATCTGTGTCCAGTCTTTTGATCTTCAATTTCTACAGCTCCGTATGTGAATATTTGAGTTATAGTGAAAGGTCCTAACCATCGAGATTTTAGTTTCCCAGGAAATAATTTCAATCTTGTATTATAAAGTAAAACTTCTTGTCCTGGTTCAAAATTTTTTTGGTTTATCTTCCGATCATGCCATAATTTCATTTTCTCTTTATAAATTCTATCGTTATTATAGGTTTCATTTCTTAATTCTTCTAATTCATTCATCTGTAATAATCTCTTCTCACCAGCATCTTTTAAATTATAATTGAATTCTTTAATCGTCCAATACGCTTTGTGCTCTAATTCAACTGGTAAGTGACAAGTTTTTCCATAAATAAGCCTGTAAAGAGTCATTCCAATCAGTGGTTTTATAAGCGATCCTGTATGCCCATAATACGTTGTCTAGTCTTGTAGACCAATCTACTCTACTTAGAGTTTACGCTTTTTCTAGAATTCGTTTAATTTCTCGATTAGAAACTTCAGCTAATCCACTGGTTTGTGGATGATAAGCAGTCAATATTTTATGAATAATGTTCAATTTTTCTGCCAATTTCTGAATATATTTATTCTTAAAATGTGATTCTCCGTCGGTGATAATCACTCTCGGCATTCCATTTCTTGTGAAAATATTTTTCATTAAAAATTTTGTAACACTCTTAGCATCACAGCGAGGTAAGGCTTGTGCTTCAATCCATTTAGAAACGTAATCAACAGCAACTAAAATATATGAGTTTCCAAATGAAGGAATAAAGAGTCCCATGAAATCTAATCCCCAAACATAAAAAATTTCAACTTCTAATATAAAATTCATAGGCATTTCATTTCTTCAAGATATATTACCTACTTGTTGGCATTTATCACAAGTTTTTATATATCTATAAGCATCGTTAAAAAGAGTAGGACAATAAAATCCAGACTGTAAAATTTTATAAGCAGTTTTGTCAGTCCCAAATGTCCTCCAATTTCAGAATCGTGACATTTTTGAATAATCTGTTTAGTTTCTTCATAAGGCTCGCATCTTCTAATAATTAGATCCTTACATTGTTTATATAAATATGGTTCATCCCAAAAATATGTTTTGGCATCGTAAATGAATTTTTTCTGTTGTTTCAGAGTTAGCATGGGTGGTAAAATATCACTTACAATATAATTAACTATATCAACATACCATGGTATTTTCCACTCATTTATATTATAACATTGTTCGTCGTGAAAACCGTTCGTAATTTCATTGTCGGTGTCGGATAATTCACAATATTCTAATCTTGACAAATGATCTACAATTTGATTATCAGTTCTCTTTCTATTAATTATTTCAAAATCAAATTCTTGCATCAGTAATATCCATCTGATTAATCTTGGTTTGGTATCTTTCTTTTACATTAAACATTTAATAGCCGAGTAGTCAGTATGCACAATACATTTAGTTTTGATTAAATAAGGTCTAAATTTATCAAAAGCATATACAATTGCTAATAATTCTTTTTTTGTAACTGTATGATTGATTTCAACACTATTGAGAGTTTTACTAGCATAGTATATAACTTTAAAAATTTTATTATACCTTTGTCCAAGAACAGCTCCTATAACATAATCACTAGCATCACATATAAGTTCAAATGGTTTCTCCCAATCGAGTGAAACTATTATAGGTGCTGTGATTAATTTATCTTTTAATAATTCAAAAGCATTTAAGCATTCTGTAGTGAATTCAAATTTCTTGTCTTTTTTTAAAAGTTGACATAAAGGTTTAGTAATTTATGAAAAATCTTTTATATAACATCTGTAAAATCCGGTATGTCCAAGAAAACTTCTTACCCCTCTCACTGTAGTATGAGGTGGTAATTTAGCTATAACTTGAATTTTTGCTGGGTCTACTTCCATGTCATTTTTTGAAATTTTATGCCCTAATACAATTCTTCATGCAACTATAAATTTACATTTCTCCCAATTTAGAACTAAGTTAGTTTGTTAGCATACCTCTAAGAATTTTTCAAGATGATCTAAGCATGCGTCAAATGATGTTCCAAATACAGAGAAATCATCTATAAATACTTCTATTCCATCATCAATTAATTTACTAAATATAGACATCATACATCTCTAGAATGTTGCAGGTGCATTACATAATCCAAAAGGCATTCTTCAAAAAGCAAATGTTCCATAAGGTCTAGTAAATGTAGTTTTCTCTTGATCCTCAGGAGCAATAGGTATTTGATGATAACCGATATATCCATCTAAAAAACAAAAATATTTATGTTCAGCTAGTCTATCTAACATTTGGTCTAGGAATGATAAAGGGAAGTGATCTTTCCTGGTGGCTGCATTTAATTTTCTATAATCAATACATATACGCCATCCAATAACTTGTCTTATAGGTATTAAATCATTATTTTCATTAATTTTAACAGTCACTCCTCCTTTCTTAGGAACACAATGAATTGGGCTTACCCAAGCACTGTCCAAAATAGGATATATAATACCATTGTCTAACCATTTTAATATTTCTTTCTTGACTACATCTTTCATTATTGGGTTTAATCTCCTTTGGGGATCAACTCTTAGTTTATGTTCATTATCCAAAATAATTCTATGCATACAGATCGAATGACTAATTCCCTTAATATTTGCTAAGGTCCAACAAAAAGCTTTCTTATACTTTTTTAATGTGTCCAGAAGTTTTTGCTCTTGTGATTCATTTAATTCTGGCGATATATTAACCAGTAAAGTTAAAGAATTTCCCAAAAATACGTACTTCAAATGAGTAGGTAAAACTTTTAACTAAAGTTCAGGAGGTTTAATAATCGACGGAACTATATTCTTTTCAGCGTCTTCAGTAATATCCAACTTCTAAAATCTTTCTTGTATATATTCTAATTTTTCATTATCTGTTTCTTCAATTAACTCTATATTTTCTATTTCTAGTTTATCATCAAAGTATTCTTTAAAATGTTTATTTCGTAGATGTTCAAGAGTTTCCATTAGAAAACATTCATCTTCTTTTTCTATTGCAGAATATTTCATTGATTTTGTGATGTTAAAAGTTACTTCTTGATCATTTACTCTCATAGTTAGTTCTCCTTTTTGAACATTAATCATAGCTCTTCCACTAGCTAAGAATGGTCTCCCTAAAATTATGGGTATTTCTTTATCTTCCTCCATATCTAAAACAATAAAATCCACTGTGAAGATAAATTTATCCACTTTTACTAACACATCTTCAATAACTTCTTTAGGGTATGTCACTGAACGATTAGCTAACGGAAGAGTTACTGAAGTAGGTGAGACTTCTCCCAATCCTAATCTTTTAAAAATTGATAGAGGCATAAGATTTATGCTAGCTCCCAAGTCACACAAAGCTTTTCCATAATATTTTTCTCCAATAGCACACGGTATAGTGAAACTACCAGGATCTTTTAATTTCTCAGGAAGCTTTTTCTGAATAATTGCACTACACTCTTCGCTAAGTGCAACAATTTCATTATCTGTGAACTTTTTTTTTCTTGTTTAAAATATTTTTCATAAACTTCACATAATTGAGCATTTGTTCTAATGCTTCTACAAAAGTAATGTTTACTGTTATTTTTTTCAGGATTTCAAGAAATTTAGAAAATTGCTTATCCTTTTTATATTGCTTTAATCACCGAGGAAATGGTGGTGGTGGTCTTTCTAGAGAAATTTTCGTAGGAATTAGTGGATATTCTAAATTTTGATCTTGTTGATCCTTTTCTTTTTTGGTTTCCACTTTCTCTTTTTCACTTTCAGTTTCTTTTTGTATTCTTGTTTCTAATTCTTTTCCACTTCGTAACTGTATCGCTTTGATTTGTTCTTTTCCTTGATCTTTAGGATTTATTTCCACATTACTAGGAAAAGTGCCAGGAATTCTATTATTAAGTGCAGTAGCGATATGTCCAAGTTGAGTTTCAATATTTTTATTGCTGTTCCTTGATTTTGTATTTGGTTCACTTGAATTTGTAGTTGATTTCCTTGATTTTGCAAGTGCTAACCCATATTTAATATTAATTCTTCCATAGATAACTTCTTTTCCTTAAATTGAGAGTTATTATTAAATCAAGGTAGATAAGAAGGTTTATAATTTGAATTTCCTTGGTTAGATGAATTTCCTAATGGGTTTACTGAGTTGTTCATCCATTGTTGATTAGCAGAGTAGTTATTCCAATTAAAATTTGGATGGTCCTTCCAACCAGGGTTGTAATAATTTGCATAAGGATAGTTGGGTCTATTATTAATAGCATTTAAAGTTTCATATGATGATTGAGCTTCTATAAGTTATCCAGATGAATTTTCTTCTATTATATTAGGAGAATAATTCATTCCAAAATGATCTAATTTCTTGGATATAGCAGAAATCTGAGAAGCTAACATAGATATCGCATCAGAGTTATGTATACTAGCTATTTTCTTAGGATTCAACCTATCAGAAGGCCATTGAAAATTGTTGGTAGCCATTTCTTCAATTAATGAATAAGCCTCATCAAATGTTTTTGACATTAATGAATCTCCAGTAGCAGCATCTATAGTAGATCTAAGAGTTCCTACTAATCCATTATAAAAACTTTGTATAATTAACCAATCTGGTAATGCATGATGTGGGCATTTCCTAAGAAGATCTTTAAATCTCTCCCAAGATTCGTATATCGATTCTCCATTAAACCGACTAAAAGATGTTATGTCATTTCTAAGCTTTGCAGTTTTTGAAGGAGGAAAATATTTGGATAAAAATTGTTGTGATAGTTCTCCCCAAGTTCTAATAGATCCAGGTGCTAACGAAATTAACCACATCTTAGCCTTATCCCTTAAAGAAAAAGGAAAAAGTCTAAGTCAAACAACATCATTAGATACTCCGTCATATTTAAAAGTAGCACAAAGTTCTAAAAAACTAGCAAGATGTAAATTATGATCTTCGTTTGGTGAACCACAAAATTAATTATTCTGTACCATTTGGATAATTATAGGTTTAAGCTAAAATGAATTAGCCGCTACATAAGGATTTTGGATAGTTAATTGAATTTCATCTAATGTAGGGTTAGCGTAATCTCTTAAAGGTCTGGGTTGATTTATATTTTCAATTGCTGGATTATTTGCCATTTGAGTTAAATTTATAGTTTCTTTTCTCTGTTTTCTAATTCTTTTAATAGTGCACTCTAATTCCGAATCGTAAGGTATTAATCTTTCGGTTCCAAATTTACGCATACACTATTTAAGTAGAGATTTTTTTTTAAAATAGTCTGTTACTCTAGTAATTATCTTTAATAATTATTTTATTAATTACCTTAATAATTACTTTCGATCCCCTGCAATGGCGCCAAAAACTTGGCCTGGGGTCGGGAGACAGCAGGATTTATATGATTACGGAGCTTATATTATATATTTTTATGAATGATTATCAGAATAAAATTAACAATTGTGTCCTCCCCCTTTTATCAACACAAATATATGTATCGTTCAATTAATAAAGGGCTCTAATGGAGTCCTAGATATCGATCCCACAGGAAATTTTAGAGATTAAGAACTAATTTCAGCAAATGCAATTACTATCTAGTGTACGGAAATAAAGAACGCTTATACTAAACTCTATTACTCAATTTTTAAATAGAAGATTGCAATATAGAAAAGTATCTTTCTCCTTGTTAAGAGAATTAAGTGAATGAATAATTAAATTAGTTTTGAATTATATTGTGTCAAATATGAGCATTCCTATTCTTTACCCTTTGGTCTAGGCATAAAGAACATTGACTAATCCTATGCTTAGTTACTGATTCTGCGGCTAGGCTGGGAGGATACCGGCTGCCATTTCGGAGCTCCCATGTTCCCCTCGCCTGAGGGCTAACATCTACACTTCAGCTCCCAAACGATAGGACCGAATTGAAGATTTTAGTCTGTCACACTAAAATATCCAATTCTAAACCCGATAAATAATATTTCCCTATTTATTTGCACCCTCCTTCCAATGCTTTTGACTTCCCTGAATCTTGGATGTAATATTTACTATAGTTGATAATTCAACATATTTTAACAATTCAATTGGCCAAATTGAAAGTAAATTAAGATTTAAGTAAAAATATTAGCACAATTTTATTTAATATTTTTAGGCACAACTAATTCAATTCTTCATTTCACAAAATCTCAACAACAAGGAGAAAGACAGAGAAAACTACTCAGAATACATAGGAAAAATAACACAAAACTTGGATTTTATTTAAAGTTATAAAACAATAAATAAACACTTATCTCGAATCTTCTCACCAAGCAGACTCCTTGATGTTCCTCTAACTCTTCCTTCTTGCACAACCACTTAATTATACTTACTAATATACTATAAAGCACACTAATGCACACACTATAGACTCACTTCTGACTTCCACAAGACACACACACACCAAAAGAACACATACTTTTCAGCCTAAATTCATCTATATTTAAAGAAGAAGGAATATATCCAAAGGTTGCTTAAGCACCTCTTCAAAAAGCGTCCAGATTCAATGTATTTAGCTTGAACCGACCTTCTCACCATCGACGGAAACAATCTCGCCGTCAGCGGGCTTCTAGATTATTGGCTAACTGTTAAGGCTCGCCGTCGGCGGGCTCGATCTCACCGATGGCGGGCTCCTTTATAATATATTCAAAATTTTTGGGAAATTCACACCGTCAGCGACCTATTCCTCACCGTCGGCGGGCTAGTTCAATTTCCATCTCTTTTTAGTCCTTTTCGTTCCAAATTTTCTTCTTTTCGATCTTTTTGCTTCCAATACCTGTAAATCTTTATACCTGCAGTAAAACATAGAAAATACATTTCTTTAAAGTACAATTTCATATAAAATTGGTATGAATTTCTTAATACATTTTCCTGTGGTCACGCCGCTTACTACACTCCCTCGAAGAAAATAGTATTTCAAGAGAAGTCAAGACAAGCAAATTTGAAGATTTAGAAGAATCACAAGAGTGGGACCATTCAGCTCTGCTTCAACGATCTCCTTCCACTCCTTCACAATGAGTTGGTGGAGGTTCCACGCATCCGAGGTCGAGGCCGAGATGCGGGCAAGGGAGAACTCACCAGATTGTTGAACGAATGAAGCCGACAGTCAGCATCGATGTAGAAGGAAGCTCTGAGGAGGATGAATTTAGAAACAAAATAATGATGATAAGTTAAAAGAAGCCTCAGTTTGAGATCTCTTTGGAAGAAACATAAAGGAATGAATATGAATCAATGTATGATCGAATTTACCCTTATGTTCAAGCCATGACCCTAACTCCGATCCATCCTTAAAAGATCGAGAGTATGGAGGTAAAAGAAGTCAATAATGGTGGTTTTAAACCAATCAAGTTTTATCGAGCTTCTCCTTCTACTTTTGAACCTTGTGTAATTCTCAAAGAAAATGATTCTAATGAATTAATGGAATTATCTTTTGGTTACTTTTCGCCATGTGTACAAAAATTAATTCAACAAGGATATGCGTCGAAGCAAATGCCAAAAGATAAGTCCCAATCATTTGAAAAATTATAGAATGTAAAAGGAAAGAAACACAATTCAAAAGAAGGTCTTGGGTTCGGAACGATTGGACACATCGATGACTCAGGATTTTTCATGGTTGGTACTAGCCAGTCAGATGAAGATTGCCTGGACATTCAAGATGTACTTGAAGATCAACCAATAGATTAAACTCCACTAGAGTTCGAAGAAGAAATCAAATTGACTGTGAATGAACTGAAGGAGATCAACCTTAGGATTGAGGAGCAGCACCGACCAAATTTTATAAGTTCACTATTTAGTGAACCAGAGTATACGGATTTGATCAAGTTATTGTTAAAATTTAAATATTATTTAGCCTGGAGCTATGAAAAAATGTCAGGATTATCCCCAGAAGTCGCAGTTAACCGACTCGGGGTGGATCAAAGTACAACGTTGAAAAGCAAGCTCCTTGAAGAATGTGCCTTGATGTAGAACAGTAAGTTACAACCGAGGTGAAGAAGTTGATAGATGCTAACTTTGTGTGGAAAGAATAGTATCCGACATGGTTAGCCAATGTTGTACTTGTGAAAAAGAAGAATAGACAGATTTGAGTATGTGTAGACTTTAGGGACTTAAACAAAGTATGTCCAAAGGATGAATTACCGTTGCTAATACCAGAACTAATGGTGGACATCGCGCGGGCACATGAAATTTTCTCATTCATGGATGGATCTTCCGGATACAATCAAATTAAGATGGCTCCAAAAGATGCAACGCTCACAACATTCAGAACTATAATCGAGATTTACTACAACACCGTGATGTTGTTTGGACTGAAGAACGCCAGAGTTACATATCAAAGAGAAACTTTATGGAAGATCAAGAAATTTTCCGCCTTCCACGATATTTCAGGATCGGAGCTTTGTCATCCACTCCTTCAAACTCCCTAAATTTCCTCATCCTTTCTGAGATATTTTTCACCATCCATGATGTTTCAGGGTCGGAGCCTGGTCGTCTGATTCCTTCAATTTCCCTAAGTTTTTGCATTCTTTCTGAGATATTTTTTGATTTCCATGATATTTTGGGGTCGGTGCTTTTTCGTTCGATTCCTTCAATTTCCATAAATTTTTGCATCTCTTCTAAGATATTTTCTGCCTTCCACGACATTTCAAGATCAAAGCTTTGTTTTCTGTTCTTCAATTTCTTTAAATTTTCGCATCCTTTCCAAGATATTTTTTGCCTTCCACTATATTTCAAGGTCGGAGCATTGTCATCCGATTCATTCATTTCCCTAAATTTTTGCATCCTTTTCGATATATTTTATGCCTTTATCGATATTTTAGGATCGGAGCTTTGTCGTCCGATTCCTTAATTTCCCTAAATTTCTGCATCCCTTCTGAGATATTTTGCCTTCCACGATATTTCAAGGTCGGAGCTTTGTAGACCGATTCCTCCAAATTCCCTTAAATTTTCGCACCCCTTCGGAGATATTTTTTGCATTGACGATAATTCGAGGTCGGTACCTAAATTTCAATTCTCATTTTTAAGTATGGCACCTAAATTCCAGTTCTCATCCTTCGGGATCAGTACTTAAATTCTGATTCTCTCTTTTCGAGGTTGGTACCAAACTTCCAGTTCTCATCCTTTATGATCAGTACTTAAATTCTGATTCCCTCTTTTCGAGGTCGGTACTCAAATTTTGAATCTATCCTCTGCACTCACTTAAACTCAAAGACTCCCACGAAATTAAAATTCTCAAAAACAAAGTAAAAAATTTCACAATTTTGAAATTCCCATAAATTCCATAAAGCTCAAAAGCAAATTCAAACTCAAAATAAAAATTAAAATTAAAATCCAAATCTGAAATCAAAATTGAATCCAAATTTTAAATCCAATTTCAAATTTTGAAATAGAATCAGATTGAACTCCTTCAGAATAAGGAAGCTTGAAATTTATAGCTTTATAATGAAGGTATCCTACCTACTTTCCCCAGCGAGATTTCTCGGGTTTGAAGGTTTTCTACCAGATAATCCCCAGTGAACGCTTTCTCATTGAATTCCTACATTTCATTTTGACTCAGGAAGTAGTGTTGGTTTTGTTGATCTCATTGGTCAACACCAACACGTGCGATTTGCTTGTCCGGCACACCACACATATTGGGGGTCCATTTGTTGACCTCACTTTTGTTGAAATCTAGTCTTTCTTTAGAATAGCCTAGGGTCTAGCCATAGGACTTTCTTAGTGACTGTATTAAAAGACTAGTGAGGGACCCTTCCCCCCTTAGAAATTCAAAACACTTCTTTGCTTCAATTGGAATTTTAAAATGCTTAAATTCTAACCTTTAAGTACTTAGGAGGATGAGACAATGCATAAGTAAGCGCAAGAGGAGTTCCCTATTGGATGATCAATCCTCAGGACTCACCCTGGGATGTTTGGTCTTGGTGAGGCTCACACACTCACACTCACACCCACTTTACACTTACACTCACTACCTCACAACCCTAAGCCAAACTTACCAAATTTCTTCACACTTGTCCCCTACTCTTTTAGAAACTCATGTGGTTGGTTCCTTAAGCCCTTGACCCCAAGCTAGGGTTTGGTTTAGAACTAACACATGGAGGATCCAAAGTGGGATTTCTCTTGGTCCATGGCTCAAATGAGTTACCATTCTCATTGAACCCCAAATTTACCAAAAATTCCAACCATTGACCCCTTACCCCTAGAATTCCCCCAAATTACTAAATTACCCTTAAAACCTAATTTTGACCAAACATCCAAAAATTACTGAAAATTCTCAAATTCTCTCCAAATACCATCCTAAAATTTTCTCCACCATTAAAATTGACCAAACACGTCAAATTCACCAAAAATCCCAAAATACCCCCAAAATACCCAAAATGACCAAAATACCTTTCCAAATTCAAAAATTCCCAAAAATTCCAAAATCAACCTAAATGTCTTCCAAATTAATTTGAACCACTTCATCAGACCCAAATTGACCAAATTGACCTCAAATTAGACCTAAACCCAACCTAGCCCAATTTGAAAATGACCCAAATGTCAAATGTGACCAATCCTAGCCCAATTTGACTAAACCAAGCTCACTACAGCCATTAAGTGAACTCTAGGGACTAGCTTAAGTCCACATAGCCCAACCTAATTGAGCCATGGACCAAAGGTCCTTTAAATTAGGGAATTTCTTTCCTAAAATGCTTAAACCATTTGGATCTTTGCCAAAACCCATCACCTATCCAATTTAATACCTGTATCACCTGACCACTGGCTCACCTGACCTCTGGCCACATCCCCTAGCCTAGCCGGCCGACCTAGTCGCCGGAGTAGCTCAAAATTGAGAGCCACTTCCTCCCCCTTAAACCTAAACTTACCAATCCTGGTTGTTCAGCTCTGATTGGTCACTACAATTGTTCAACACTCCACCTGGGCAAATCAGTGCACCCATTGTCAAGCCCTGAGCTCAACCCAATTGTTATGGCCATAAATGGATCTCTCCGCAACCAAAGGAAGAGTTTTTTAAATTCCATGGGGAAACTCTGTCCAATTGCTTCTAGAGCTTCCTCAAGACCTCTTGAGTGCAAACCAACCATTCTCTAGCCTTAACCCCTACAGCCTGAGTTCAATTTTAGAGCTCAAATTTTAGCTGAAACCAGGACAAACTTATCTATAGCTCTACAATGCATAAAATCCTAAATTGACTAGCCCTACACCATCCCCACACTGAAAGAAGAAGAGCCCTCACAAAAGCTCCATCACAGGGCTGTCTAACCCAGAGTTTGGTCAACACCCAAAATTTGGTCTGATCGATTTTAGGTCTAGGTATTTTAACAGAGCAAGGGACTTCATCTGAGAGCTTCGTGGACCCTTATAAAGCTTCAACAACCATCTCATTGAGGCTTCCCCTCTCAGACAGACGTATTGAACTCTTCCCCTTTCCTGAGCTTATTTCGATTCTTCATTGCAGGCTAGGTTTGCTGTATAGATTAGTTTTTTTAGGTCAGATGAGTCTATAGCAACAAACCCAAAATGATTTGGTTGAGACTAGGATGAGATCGTAGGGTATTAGTGTGGACGGCTTACGGGACAAACCACTTGGGGATGATGACCAGGAGCCTGATATTCGAATATTTTCCTTGCGTTTTTCACTTTATATTTCTTTTCAATGATAATATCTCTTCCCCTTGCAACGACGCCAAAAACTTAATTCCGAAGCAAATAAGAGATAGATTTTAATTATTTTATAATATGAGATGCTACACAAGTATACATATCGTTTATCACGTAATATAAGACTTTATGATTAACTCCCGAGATATCGAACCCACATGGAAATGTCTAAAAATATAAGGAAATAAGAAAATCAACTTTTTACTTTTTTAAATTGACTTTGTAAAGTATGTTTTAAAATAGATAGTTTTAAATTTTTTTTTGAAATTTTATTTAATAAAAGGTAAGCAAGTAACTAAAATTAACAAGACTACTAAATGATATGAAAGCAATGAGAATAAAATATCTTTTTCCTTTTTTAATGAATCAGTAATAATTATGACATTTCGTTGTGGAAGTATCTAAATGTGGTGTGCTTAATAGGAGCAATTATATTCTTTACCCTTACTTGGTTTTATAAAGAAAATTGGTTAATTTGAAGCTTTGAAATTTTGTAGATGGATTAGGCAGGGAAGATACCAGCTCTCACTCTAGAGGTCCATTTATTCCCTCCATTTGGGGGCTAACATCTCATAACAAAATTTTTCACTTCAAACCAAATTAGGGGGTTTTAGCCTGTCACTCTAAAGTCCTCTAATTTTACTCCCCATTAAAAAATATCTCTCTATTTATTTGCATTCAATTATATGGACTACAATTCTCATCCATACAATTGCATGTGATTCTTTCCAATTGTTGATCGAGACAACGACATTGGATCTTACATAATCTCACAACAAATTTTAATATCTTAATTGGCCAAATCAAGAAGTAAATTAAGTGTAAGGAAATAAACCATCACAACTTCTTCCAACATTAAACTTATATACTTCACACAACTTCCTTCCATAATTTTATGACTTCATCATTTAAAAGGAAAAATAAAGAAAACTACTCAGAACTCATGGAGAAAACACAAACACAACTTGATTTGAAAGTAGAAATCATAGTGAAAACACAACAAGTTTCACTTAAAACCAAATGTAAAAATATAGATAAACACTTATCTGAAAATCCTATCCACAAGACTTTGAAAGTTCCTCTAAAGTTTTTCTTTCCACTAAAAGACTCCACAGAGGTTGGCACGCAACTCTGTTGACTCTAACTCTAAATTTAGACTCTAATATAAACTAGATAAATGGATGAAAGAAGATTGGTGAGAAGAAGGCTTCACACCAACCCCTTTCTCCTTTAAAACTCTCTTAAACTAAAAAGACATAGCTAACTGACTCTAAACAGACTAAAGAAAACTAAGAAGACTAGAAGAAAACTCCAAGAAGTCTAGGAAGAAGACTCCAAACTGATTCCATGTCTTCATTTTAATATTTCTCTAAAAGGTGTTTTGGTGTCTCTTCAAATCATGTTTAGATTCAATGAATCCACCAAAGATTGCATCTCTTCATTCAAATATGCCGCCCAAAGTAAGTTAAGAATGTTACCACCAAAATTTGCTTCAAACATCCCTTGAAAATAGCACCAAATTTGATTAAATTCGTATTTTTTAACTGTTGCGCTTATGCGCCAACCATGCGGTGCTTAGCCACCACAAGTCAAATTTTCACATAGCTCATTTTTTCTCCAAATTTGATCCTCTTTTGCTCCTTTTTATTATAATCTATCATTTTAATCATACCTGTAAGAAAAACACAAAAATATCTTCCATTAAAGTGTAATATCATCAAAAATAAGTATAAATTGTGCATAAAAATACTATATATTTTAGGTGTATCAAAATCACCCAAACTTAAAATGTTACTTGTCCTCAAGTAACACTAAAATCATATAATAATCAAGCATGTAAATTATGTAAATGAGTTTCTTAGGAAGGTTTCAAAATTTTGTTCTAGAAATGACAGTCCAATTTAGAAAGAATTTTAGTAAATGAGACCCATTTAAAGTTTAGAAAGTTTTTAAGTAAATGATCATAAAAAATATAAGTTTTTATCTAATTCAGAAATACTTGTAGATTTTTTCAAAATATAGGATTTAAACATCTTATTTTTCTTACTTAAAAATTTTTATTTGAAAATCATTTTACTCACTATATTATAATCTTAAGCTTTAGATTTTCTCAAAACTTATATTTTAAACTTTAGGTATGGAACCAATTTTTGATTAGGCCCTTAAGTCCTCAAGGTTCTCCTCCCTTTTCTTTTCTTTTTTTTCTTCTTCTTTTTCTTTTTTTCTCTTTTTTTATAAGGTAAGGATTACTATATGTGGATAGACATTTAATGATTTTCAATTCCACCCTTCCATTTAAAATAAAGGTCTTATATATTTTTCATTTAAAGGTCATAATAACATTGTTGAAAATTATTTCTCAATAAAAAAAATTTATGTTTTCAGAAATGAAAGTCAAATCTTCTATCTTTCCAAAAATACAAAATTTCTTACTAAAGATAATTTAACTATATTTAAAATTTTTTTACTAAGAAAATTTTAACTTTAAATTTTTCATCATTACTATATATTTTAACTAAATTCTCTTACTAATTTCTATATTCACAATTTTGCTCCCCTAATATAACTTCATATACATAATTGTTTTCAATAAAAAACCAAATTTCATTATAAGTATTCTCAAGAACAAATAAAATTTTAGTTTTTGAAAATTTTTTTTTAAAATGCCCCCCAAACTTTAAATTTTTAGTTAGGATTAAAAATTTAAGCATAAAAATTGATAAATGGGTAAGAATTAAAAACTCAGCAGTAATTTAAGAATTAAAAACTCAGCAGGAATTTTCATATCCTAAATATGTAAGTATAACAGTTTAAAAACAAGTAGTAAAAGGAAATCAAATTCAGTTTTTCAGTTTTTTCTTAAAATAAAAATTTCAAAAGACTTCTACGGTAGTGGAAGTTTTCAAAGCAAATACACACCAAGTTTAACATGACTAAAATCACAAAAAAATTAGATAATATATGGTAGCAGATTTTGAAAATTTTAAACATGCAATTTAAATAAGGGTTTCTAATAGTGTTCTAAATTTTGCTAACAGTTTTGGAATTAAATTATAAAGTACTAAAAACTCAAACATTAGATACACATTGAAAACATTTACTACCACAAACATATCACAAACATACATCATAAAACATCCATTTATCACAGAAATATCTGAATGAGTATAACAGAAATGGTCCAACTACAGTCAACACAATATCAGAGTTCATAACAAAATACAACCACAAATAAAACTCCAGACATCATACAACACAAATACAAACATCTCAAACTTAACAACACATAAAAACAAATCCCACCCATCATCCTCATCATCATCTTCTTCATTCTAATCTCTGGGTGGCACATAAGGTATATAAAAAGGATGAGGGGGCATCTCAGCGTTGTGAACACCTCTAATCACTCTAGCCATGTACTGCTGATAATTCTCCCCATACTCATCATGTTTCACAATATACCTTTCAATATTTTCTATCTTACCATCCATATCTCTAACATGTTCTCTGGTAAGACTCACTTTCTTTAAAATCTTCTGTAACAAACTAGTCTGTGAATCTCTTGAAGATGATGCATGTGAAGTAGAAGCTCGAGAAGTAGAGACAGCAGAAGCATAAGCACTGAAAGCTCTAACAGATCCTCCTGTTTAGCCAAATACTAAATACACAGTGTAAGTGTTTACATTTATAATGGTAATGGGTTTAAGTGGTCGATGAACCTCTTTCCATGTTTCAAACTTAACACCAGACTGCACACAAAGTGAATGAATCAGGTAAGGAAATCCTATACATGCAGTAGTAGCAGCTCTGGAACAATTCAAAACATAATGAAATATAATAGCTCCAATGCCTAAAGGCTTTCCCTGTTGAATACAATGGTTCAGAATAGCTCTTTCTGTTGTAACTTCACTAACATGACTTGAAGGCAACAACTTTCATGAGATAAAGTAATGTCATGCCTTTGAGGGGCCATTCAACTTAGATGCCTAAAAATTTACTCTTCTTTCATTTTCTATCTTCCATAAACCTCCTCCATTAGTAAGAAAAAAACATTATCTCATCTAACTCTCCCTTAGAAGGATGATAGTTGGTATAAAAGCAAAACATATCAGGAGGCAATAGGTAAAAAGTATTAATTATCACAGAGAAAAAATTTACTTGCTGACCTCGAACCATCACCATATTTTCTTCTGCTACTGGCAAGTTTGCATAAAACTCACTAACAACAGAAATAACAGCAACAACGAAGAAGCAACAGTAATTTTCCTAATTTTTCTAGCAATCATTTCTTTAATCTCTCTCCCTGGTTTACTAAGCACTCATTTTGGAATCAATTTACGCGATGAAAGTTCGTTGACGTATCTATCCACCGCTCTAAAACTGACAAATTTGTTGGAATCAAATCTCGCTTTCTCTCTTGAGCGCTTCAATTTTGGATCCATCACAAAATATTCACCATAAATTCCAAAATCAAACTAAACTTGCCAATTTAACTTCCAAAGGTAATTTCCACTAAATCCAAGTAATTTCTCATGCTTTTCCTCAAATTTTCACCATGAATAGTGATTTTCAGATTTTTCAATAATGTACTCAAAATACATGGTGAAAATAAAAAATTTTTACTTAGGAGAAGTGCTGATACCTCAAGGAACTCAAATCCAACAAATTTCGGTGAAATCAGCTCTAAAATGATCTAACTAAGTGATGCCCTAGGCTTCTATTTTACGAAACCAAGAGATTGAAGGTGGGGGGGGGTTAAATGGCAAAATTTCGGGTTTTTAACTCAAGAAAACTAATTTTCGCGAACCGGTGCCTATGCGTGGAGCATACGACGCATAGCCACGAAATTTGGCACATAAGCGCCGACGGTTTGGCGCTTAGCCTCCAGTGCCCAAATTTTGACAATTAATTTTAATGTCATAAAATCACTTATTTAATCTCCCTTAATCATTTTTAATACCTATTTCTCCCCATAAATTCTTCTAATACTCCAAAATTGCACTAACATTTCCATCGATTCCAAACAAATTTCACAGAAACACAAACTTATATTTCATTAATAACAAACTGCACTTAATACAAACTAAAAATTTCTATCCAAACATTTTGGATGAAATTCCCTAATACATAAGTTCATAACACATTTCATAAACATAAACTTACATCATTAATATGTAACAAACATCAAATTAAAATGCAACAAAACACAAACATAAATCACAAACACAAAACACTAAACAAAAAAAAAAAACTAAATCACAGGACTACACTTAATTTAATTCCAATCTCTAGTAGGCAGAATATATCCAGAATCACCTAGTTCCATTTGAACCATTTGGAATATAAATTTGATAAAACAGGCAATGATTAAAAACTCTTATGTCTTCTTCTTCTAACCATTTGTTCTTCAGATACATCCCTCTATTTGCTTCTTCCAAATGGCTTTATGACTGAATTACATTTTGAGTTCTCATCCAATAAGTGCTAAATGAGCGTTAGTTTCATTTACCTTTGCTTCAATTGATTCTACATCGGCTTCAATCTTTGCAATCCTTTCTGCAATTCCTTGAATACTAACTGCTAGGAATCCATTGAATAATTCTTGCACACTTTCACTAATAAACTACTTCTTGTTAGCTTCCACTTTCTTTTTAAATTCACTCTCCCAAGAAGACATTTTTACAATCAAAATACTCTTCTTTAGACTCAGGAATGAAAATAAGAACTGGGGCAAGTATTTCTTTAATTCAGGGCTTTTTTATAGACCTGGGAAGGCTTAAAACCGACACTAGACGTGTTAAATCTCCTCATTAACTCCAAAAACCACTTACCCACAACTTAGGCATCTAAAAACCATTTTTTACATTTTTTGTAACTCCGACACCTAAGCGCCAATCTGTGGCGCATTGCCGCCAGCGCTCAATTTAGCATAAGTCTGCTAAACATCCAAATCTTCATTCTCACTCCTCTAAGTCATCAAATATGGTCCAAATAACACCACTATAGCATATAAATGTCAAATTACTACCACATAATCATAAAAAAAACCAAACAAAGCACACACAACAAACTTAAAGTAAAGCACACCGATAACTATGGGTTGCCTCCCACAAAGCACTTGACTTATCGTCTTAAGCCTGACATACCAAGAAGTTATTCTGAGTGACCCAACATCAGATTATCATCGGGTTTAAGTTGATCGAATGAAAAATATGGTTTATGTCCATGAACATTAACTTTAAATATTTTTTCAGTCTTAGGAACTTGAATATCTGCAGCTCCATTGGAATAAACTTTCATCACAATAAATGGGCCCGACTTAAGTTTTCCAGCAAATATTTTTAATTTAGCATTATAAAACAAAACTTTTTTCCCTAGCTCAAGATTTTTAGTAAGAATCTTCCTCTCATGCCATAACTTCATCTTTTCTTTATAAATCTTAGCATTTTCATAAGATTCATTCCTTATCTCTTCAAGCTCATTTAATTGCAATAATCTCTTTTCTCCAGCATCTTTCAAATTATAATTGAACTCTTTAATAGCCCAATATGCTTTATGCTAAAGCTTAACTGGTAAATGACAAGCTTTTCCAAAAATTAGCCTTTATGGGGAAATTCCTAGAGGAGTTCTGTAAGCAGTCCTATAGGCACACAAAGCATAATCCAGTTTAACTGACCAATCCTTTTTGTTTGGTTAACATTCTTTTCCAATATTCTTTTAATTTCACGATTGAATAATTTAATCAAACCACTTGTCTACAGATGATAAGCAGCAGCTATGCGATGGTTAATATGATTTTTCTTTGTTAACATTTATATAATCACATTTCTAATATGACTTCCCCAATTAGTTATGATTACTCTTGGTATTCCAAATCTGTAAAATATATTCTTTTTTAAAAACTTTGCAACACTTTGAGCATCACATCGAGATAAGGCAATAACTTCTATCAATTTGGATACATAGTCTACTAATATCAAAATGTATATATATCTGAAAGATGGTATAAATGGTCCTATAAAATCTAATCCCCAAACATCAAATATTTCAACTTCTAACATATAATTGAGGGGCATCTCGTTTCTTCTAGAAATATTGCCTACACGTTGCATCAATCACAATATTTAATAAACGAATTAACATCCTTAAAAAATATATGCCAATAAAATCTAGATTGTAAGATTTTATATACAGTTTTATCAACTCTAAAATGTCCTCCATAATCAGAATTATGACATTTTTGAAAATTTTCATAAGTTTCTTCTAACAGC
The DNA here is from genome assembly GCA_022702705.1 of Papilionanthe hookeriana x Papilionanthe teres. Classification (NCBI taxonomy): domain Eukaryota; kingdom Viridiplantae; phylum Streptophyta; class Magnoliopsida; order Asparagales; family Orchidaceae; genus Papilionanthe; species Papilionanthe hookeriana x Papilionanthe teres. The sequence goes on along the minus strand of CM040431.1, from coordinate 23,219,515 downwards.
ACACATCTTCAAATGATTAGATCAATTCCTTATTTATATAAAAATGGGTCATCCCCAAAACAAGTCTTAGCTTCAGATACAAATTTTTTTCTCTCCTGGTATTTTAAACCATAGGGTATAATATCACTAACAATAAAGTTTGTAATGTCGGCATACCATGGAACATGCCACTTATTAATAGTGAACAATTTTTTATCATGAAAATTTGCATTAATTTCTTCAGCATCACAGAGAGATTTTTCAGTTTCAAGCCTGGACAGATGATCAACAATTTGATTATCAGCACCCTTCCTATCTACTATCTCAAAATCAAATTCTTGCAATAGAAGAATCCATCGAATCAGTCTTAGTTTTGCATCCTTCTTCTTCATTAAATATTTAATAGCAGAATGATCAGTATGCACCAAACATTTTGTTTCAATTAAATATGATCTGAATTTATCAAAGGCAAATACTATAGCTAATAACTCTTTCTCAGTAGTGGTATAATTTATTTAACCTTCATTAAGAGTTTTACTAGCATAGTAAATTACTTTGATAATCTTATCATATTTCTAACCTAAAACAACTCCAATAGCATAATCACTAGATTTAAAAGGTTTTTCCTAGTTTGGTGAGACTATAACAGGTGCAGTGATTATTTTTTCTTCTAATGTTTCAAAAGCTTTTAGGCATTCATCATCAAAATAAAAAATTACATCTTTTTCTAGTAAACGACATAAATGTTTTGAAATTTTTGAAAATTCTTTAATGTAACACCTGTAGAATCCAACATGTCCTAAAAAACTTCTAATTTCCCTTACATTAGTTGGGCAAGGTTAATTAGAGATCACTTCAATTTTTACAGGATCTACCTCCATACCATTTTCTGATATACGATATCCTAAAACTATTCCTCCTACTACAATAAATTGGCATTTTCCCCAGTTAAGGACCAAATTAGTTTCTTCACAACATTTTAAAACTTTAGACAGATGTTATAAACAAGATTCAAATGAAATTCGAAACACTGAAAATTCATCCAAAAAAACTTCAATTCCTTTTTCAATTAAATCACAAAAAATGCCATTATACAACTATGAAATGTAGCAGGGGCTTCACATAAACCAAAGGTTATTCTTCTAAAAGCAAATGTACCATAAGGATTGGCAAACTTTGTTTTCTCTTGATTCTCAAGAGCAATCTGTATTTGGTGGTAACCAGTATATCCATCCAGAAAACAAAAATATTTATGCCCAGCTAGTATATCCAGCATTTGATCTAGAAAGGGAAGTGGAAAATTGTCTTTCCTTATAGCAAGATTTAATTTTCTATAATCAATACATATTCTCCATCCTGTAACTTGTCTTGTTGGTATAATCTCATTATTTTCATTGACAGTCACATTAACTCCTCCTTTCTTAGGGACACAGTGAATATGACTAACACATGCACTATCTGAAATAGGGTAAATAATTCTATCATCCAACCACTTTAAAATTTCTTTTTTAACAACTTATTTCATAATAGGGTTTAATCTCCTTTAAGGATCAGTCTGAGGTTTGCAGTTATCCTCCATAAGGATTTTATGCATACAAATTGAAAAACTGGTTCCTTTAATATCAACTATTGTCCATCCAAAGGCTTTCTTATATTTTTTTTAAAATTTCAAGCAAACTCTCTTCTTCTTTCTCAGTCAATTGAGAGGAAATTATAACTGGAAAAATTTAGGAATCACCTAAAAAGGCATACTTCAAATGGTTATGAAGCAACTTTAAATCAAGTTCAGGAGATTTTTTAATTGATGGACCAAAAGAATCTTCTTTTTCAATCATATCCAACAATTCAAAATTTTCTTGAACATAATTTAAATCGTCCTCATGAAAATCATCAGAATGTTTTAATTTTTTTTTTGCTTGTGTTCCAATTCTTCACTTTTAGATTTTTCTTCATAAGCTAATTTGAAATGACATTCACTTAAATATCTGATAACATCCATCCTATAGCTTTCATCATATTTACCTCTTTCAGGATATTTTATTGATTTTGAAATATTAAATGTATTAGTTTGATCATTGAGTCTCATTTTTAATTCCCCTTTTTGCACATCTATTATCGCTCTGCCTGTAGCTAGGAAAGGTCTCCCTAAAATTATGGGTATCTCTTTATCTTCCTCCATGTCTAGCACAATGAAATCAACAGGATATATATATTGATCCACTTTCACCAAATCATCCTCTATAACTCCTTTAGGATATGTGATCAAATGATCTGCTAATTGTAGAGTTACAGTGGTGTCGGCATTATTTTTAGGTTGTGTTGTATTTAGAAAAGGGGTTGCCTAACAGAAATTGTCGGCGAATTTTTTTAATTTAATTTAAATAAATAATTTGAAAAGTAGTATTTGATTTTGAAAATAATTTTAAGTTTGAAAATATTAAGATATGAAATCAAACTGATCTCACATCCCGAATAGTTTATATAAACGAGCACCGCATCACAAACCGTGAATCTACCTCGGAGAATAGACACACTACTTAATGATAGGGCTCGATTAAATAAACTAAAAGATTTGTGACATCCGTTTGGTCTGCGAACCAATTTTATAAGCCGACAAATTCCCCTGCTTAATATGAAAGCATTAAACAGGGTTTATATTACTCAGGTTCTTAAAATTCCCTATAAGGACAAGCCCCTATAGTTAATTACATCTTAGGTGACGGGAATCACCTAAGAAAACTCTCGATAATAATCGATATTCTGCTCTCAAGAATTTCAAAGTTTAAGTTTTCAAGGGATTGAATTTTGGAATTTCAATAGGGAATGGATCAAGTTTGGAACATTTTGTTTTGGGAATTCAAAGGAAGAAAAGTAGGAGAAGCTGAGGATCCAAGAAGAATCTTGGCAACTTCCCAAACTATCCTATTGTTTGTCTTGAATTTAGGAAAGTCCTAATGTTTATTTAATGTTTTGATCTTGCCAATTTTAATTAATTAGGACTTATATTCGTATGACATAATCATACAAATAGCTTCGAAGATGTGAGGGTTTATGTCTTATCGGACGACTACCTCGGAGTCCTAAGACCGGTTAGGGCTTAATTTGCCATGCAAATGCCTAACGAAGAGTTGAGGATTTATGTTGCACTAGGCAAACTACCTCGAAATCCTATGGATTGGTTGTTTAATTCTTAGAAAGTTTTGCTGATGTAGATTTCAGTTTTGCTGACGACGATGGCCGTGCTGCCCACCATGCTCCGAGCTCCTTGTTGTTGCAGAGGTTTAGTTTTAGAAGATGAAAATCAAGAGATGAGAAAAGTGTTCTGGTTTAGAGAAGTCTTAAAATCCAAGTGTTTTTAATATTTTAATTAAAACAAATTTTAAAGTTGATTATAACGACACCGGTTAAGATCCCACGGTTCCATCCTTCCGGCATCGTTATTTTTATCGGATTCACTTAGTCCAGATGAATTTGCTAAACTCAACTAAATGAGTTCCACACTTTCTTTTAAACCGTGGGAAATCCCGTTAGCAACACGTAGGTTACATCATCCGAGGTATTCCTGATCATCCAACAAGACGTTTTAATTTAGTTGTAATTGTAGTTTTGTGTTCTTTTTGTGATTAAATTTTGAGTTGTTTTATATTTTGAGATGTTGCGGCGGTGGATTTTATCTTGTAATGAATTTTAATTTAGTTTTGGTTTCAGTTTTAGGGACTATCCTAAAGGTGTGGGTTTTCATGCAACAGTTGTTTATCATGTAAGAAAAAGTAAGTGCGATGCGATTAAAGAAATTGCAATAAAATAAAAACGTACCTGGAGGGTCTTCCCGTCATCCCAAGCTGCTCTTAAAACACAATTAGAATATTTAAGCAAGTTCCTAGGTAAAGCTAAGGGAAGGGTTATGGTTTTCTACCAAGTTCCTAATCCTATAGCTAGTCATTTCCTATGACGTCTAGGTTCTTGTGTTTTGGTTTGAGGACGATTTTCTTCATCAAAGAATAATTAAGTTCAATTGTTCTTATAAGTATCCTATCATATTGAGGAAGTGCTTAAGAAGAATCTTAAACATCTTTTCAATATTGCTAGAATTGTTTTAAGTCCAAATGAATTTAATTATACAAATGAATTAATCGTCCGAGAATTCAAGTTTTGTTATCTTACTCAGTGAACTAGGACATTTGAATATCCTATAAGTGGGGTAACATTTCATTTAATGTTTTATTTAGGAGTTATGATAACCAAAGCTTTCGAGGGCAAATTGGTGTTCAAATGGTTTGTGATTTAATTTAATTTTAGTTAACGGGTTTAAATTTGGAATAGTGTTCAAGTTGTTTTATATTTATTTTTGAATTTCTTTATGTCTTAGGTGATGTTGTTTAATTCAATTTAATTTAACTTTAATTTAATTTAATCTGGTTTAGCTTTAATTTTAATTTAATTTTGATTTTTTTATTAATTTTTATTTTTTATTTTAATTTTGATTTTAATTTTAATTTTATTTGATTTTATTCTATTTTAATTTAATTTAATTTAATTTAATTTAATTTAAAATGTTTTAATTTAATTTAATTTAATTATTTATTTTTTTTAATTTAATTTAATTTAATTTAATTTAATTTATTTGATTTAATTCAACTTAATTTATTTAATTTGTTTGATTTAATTTAATTTAATCTTTAATTTAATTTTTTAATTTTAATTTTAATTTAATTGAAAATTTAAAAAGAGTTTAATAATTTAACTTTTTAATTTAATTTTAATGACTAAGTCTTTTAACACTTTAAATCTTAGATTTGAATTATCATTTTAATTAGGAATCAAACATTATTGAGATGGTTAATTTAGGGATTCTTAAATTAAAGAATAAATCTCTTCCTAATAAGTATCCCTATTTTAATAATTCCAATTTTATTATTCTTCCAAATTTAATCAATTATTTAATTAAAGTTTATTTTAATTATCTTCAAATTATTTAGTAGGTTTCTACCCTTTAATTATTTGAATTTCAATCATCCAAATCAGATTAGGATCAAATATTTTACTCTTTAATTTTATTAAACCTAAAGTTTTAATTAAGGTTTAAAATTTTAATTACCATTTTGCCCTTCAAGCTTAATAATTTCATAACTCACTAAATTGAGCTTAAATGAACTTGAAATTTTTATGTGACTTCACTCATATGCCAATAAGAACATGAGAGGAGAAAATGTGATTTTTCTGTATTTAATTTATTTATATAATTATTTTTGGTAGGAAATAGGGATTTCCAAAGAAAATTTAATAAAATGACCAAGGGAGAGTTTCTGTCCTTAAGAAAATTATGGGACATTCCTAATGATCAGAGGACCACTTGGACCAATTTTGGTGATTTTTGAATTATATTATTTTTATTATAATTATTTTAAGTTTTGGATTATTAATTAATTTAAAAATAAAATAAAGGTTGAAAAATTAATTTTATATTTTTCAAAACTCTCTCGATATCAAGGAAATCGGAGAATCAATTTTTACAATTTTCTGATTTTTATTTGATTTATTATAATTATTTTAGTGAAAATGCTAGAAAATACATTTTTTTTTTAATTTTAAAATTACCCTAGGGCTTTAAAATTTAATATCTCATTAAATAAACCTAATAAAAATATGGGGTTTGTTCCTAAGTGATTAAAATTCAAAATGTGACATTTTGGTGAATTTTATTATTTTTATGACTTTTATTATTTTTAATTATTAAAATATTAAAATAATACAAAAAAATCAACTTTTTTAGAAAATTGAAATTTTAATTTTCTTAAATTCCTCTGATATCAAAGAGGCTCCAAAACCAATTTGGTGAATTTTTGAAAGGTATTTCGAAAGTTATGAATTTTTAAAGTTCAAATTGACTAAATGGCTTAATCAACCCATTTAGTAGGGCTAACCAAGTCCAATTGACCTCAAATTTTTATTGTGGGTTCCTCTGATCCTCAAGGTCAGTGGAGAATTGATTTCAAGTCAATTTGATGCATGATTAGCTCTAATTAATTAGGGATCTATTTTGGGTGTTTAAGCCAATTATGGTTATTTTAAATGAATTAACTCAAAACCTATTTTTCCTAGGGTCCTCTGGTCATAAGAGACATCACCAAATTTTCCTAGAATTTATTTCACAACATGCTAATTATTGGAATTAAAATACTCAAAACAGTAACATGAATTTGAAAAATCAATAACTTCTCATAGGGATGGCCTCTGACTTTGGAAAATTCAGGGAATGTTCCCAAATTCAGAGGTTTCAAAAGCCCTATGGTCTCATGCCATGGTGAATTTCCTACATGCATGGAGAATTAAAATAATGCAGAAGGGAAATAAATTATTAAAAATAAAATACTTGATGAAATTAAATGATTTCTTTTCCACATTATTCTCCTCCGTTCACTGAGCAAGAGGGTATTTTTATTTTATTTTTCTGATTTTTCTACACAAAGTTATGGATTTTTGAAGTTTAGGGAATTAAATAAATCAGAAAATACCCTAATTTTCTATTTATCCACGCGGCGCCGCGTCAACCTCGTCAGCTCCGAATCGCCGCGTGGCGCTCTCCGATTCGACGCCGCCATCTGACTCAAAGCTCCGGGGGCCCGCTGTGTCGTTCCATCTCCTGATACGGTTTATGTGGCATAAAATTGACTCAATGAAAATGGAGAGTGTTCAGAAGCTCGGGAAGAAGAGTGAGGCCATACCTTTGCTCAAAGAAGTGTGGCTTCGATCTGAGGGTTGTGTCACCTTCGATTGGATCCCAATAAGCTCCAGATGAAGTCCCTTGGCCTGGTGAATTGTCTAGGTAGGATTTCGACCACAGCCGATCACAAAGCTTGGAGGCTGGAGCAACCTGGGTGGCTCCGGAGATGGGGCTTTCGGTGGGGAACTTCTCCTCTTGGTCCGAGTGAAGGTGTGAGACCCGTCAATTCGAGGATTGGCTCACCGTGGCAAAGTGTCCTGGTTTTGGGTGAAATTTCGGTTGAGAAGTGGATTACGTTGGTGGGGATTAGGGCAAATTGACACTGGGGATCAACTGCTCTAAGTATGGAGAAGGGTTTGGAACAATTTTGGCAGAGTTTCGGCAAGGTTTGTGCAACTCTCTTCTCATGGCCGTGAGGGGGTCGGGTTTAAATAGAGGTGGCTGGAGAGCCTCACAGGGATGGCCAAGGGTTGGGATCAGCTGCTCTGGGCATGGGAAGAACAACTACAATGGCCATTGGGGATGGGGCAGCTCAGCGAGTGAGAATTTCAAGTTTGGGCTCACATGTGAGCTCTCGGGTGTGGTGTTTTCCGGCGACTCGGTGGCTGGCCGGCCGGGCATTGGTCACCATCAAGCTCGGGGAGGTCGTGGCTGGGGCTTAGTGTATTCGATCGGCAGTTGCCAAGTGTAAAATGGTTGGATCAAAATGGAATGGGGATATGGCTAATTTTGGCTAGGTTTGGTCAACCCATTTGTTTAGGCTGGGTTCACCTCCCCATGGCTAGCCTTGGGCTGAGAAGATCAGTTAGGTTAGCTGATCAAAAGGTGGTGATGTCCTTATCCAAGAATATTTGGATTAAATCTTGGTTAAGGGGTATCATGGGTGAGGTTAAAGACTTTTAGGAATTAAGGAAAGCTCCCTCTCCTCTTACCCAATGTGGTATGGTCACATGTCAAACAATTCACATGGCTTGCATGTGGCTTAAGAATGGCTTCATGGCTCACCTTTGGCTTGCGAAAAGTTGAGTCAATTTCATGGAAATGGATTTAAGAAAAATTTTGGTATTTAGGGGTGATTTGGCATGAGGCTTGATTTGGAATTATTTGATGATGGGATTAGAACTTAGGGAATGGCTTTGATTAAATGGATGGCAAATGGAAATGTCATGTGGGCTTTAGGGTAGATTTTGGGCTCTTTGAAATGGTTTTAGATGGGCTTTTAAAATGGTTTAGGGAAGTGGGCTTTTGGATTTTAAAATGGATTTTAGGATGAAATTTTGGCAAAGGCTTGGGCCAAATAATTGTTGGGTTTGGTTTAAGGATGTGTCATGATTGATTTGAAACAAGTTTGGAGTGATTTGGGTTTGATTTGGACCCCTTTGGTGAATGGGCCAATGTAGGTCAAATTGGGCTAACTTGGGCCAATGTTGGGATAGGGTTGAAATTGATGTAAAATAAATGTTGGGAAATGTTTTTGGGAGTGTTCCAAAGAGGTTTTGGCTTTGGTTGGGTTTTGATTTTGGGGTTTGGGTTCATTTGGGTTAGGTTTGGGTTTAGATCAAAATTGGGCTTTTTGGCTTTGGATTGAATTTAAGTGGGGTTTGAGTCTAAATTTTGGGTAAATCATGTTAGTGTTTTGTTTGTAGGGATGTTAAGGAAGGTTTAGAAAAGATTTGGGGTCAATTGGAGCTCGAATTGGGTGAGTTTGGGTTAGGTTTAGGTCTTGGGTCCAAATTGGGCTTTAAGGCCAAAAGTGGAATTGGATCCAAATGTCAATCAAATTGAACTTGGATTTGGTCTAGATTGGTGTTGGAAATGTTGAATTGAAGTTTAGAATTTAATTGGACCAGAATTTGGGTCAATTGGGTAGGCTTGGTTTGACATTGGGTTCACTTTGATTTAAAATGGGTCAAATTGGGGGTTTTGATAAAAGTAGGGTAAATTGACAAAATTGGCCCAGGGTGTAGTTGAACAAAATTAAATTGGGAATATTTGGGATTTTTTGAAATTTTCTGGGAATTTTCTGAATTTTTGGATTTTTGGGTCAAGAGGGGTATTTTGGGTATTTGGAGGGTATTGGGAGGTATTTTTGGAATTTTTGGCTATGAATGATCAATTTGAGTGATGTGGAAATGTTTGGGATTGGTTTTGAGGAATTTTGGGTGATTTGGAAATTTTGGAGGATTTCAATGGTTTTGGGTAGGCTAGGCGGGTGTAGGGTCCCGGGGGTCAAAAATTGAAAATTTGGAAAATTGAAAATTTGGAAAATTGAAAATTTGGAAAATTGAATATTGGGTGAATGTAAGTGGAATGAAATCATTTTGGTTGAGCCATGAAGCCATATCAAGCCCACATGAGCCATGAAGGGACTCATTTGAGGCATCCAATATGTTGTTCCTAACCCTCTTAGCCAAGGGCTTAGGGGTTAAGGACCATCCATGTGAATCACCTTTATGAGTCAGGAGGTCAAGTTGGGTATAGGTGTGTTTTAGGAGGTGTGTGAAAGTGTAGTGTATGAGTGTAGTGTGTGTGTAAGTCAGCCCTTCACCAGACCAGGCCACCCAGGGCAGTCCTAGGGCCAAAGAGTCCTATAGGAACCCATCCTTTAAACTTCCACATTTGATCTCAACCCTCTAGGTGATTAGGGGTCTACAATCAAGTTTGTGGAGTTTGCAGGGAGCTAAGAAGTGGTTTGAATTTCTAAGTGGTGGTTCCCAATTCTAGTCCTCTAAGATAGTCAAAGGAAAAGCCTAAGGCTAGATCCTAAGTACTAAAAAGAAGAAGAGAAGACCTCATCAAAAATGAGGTCAACAAGTGGTTGGAGTTATTTCTCCTAATCACAGTCTTTTGAATATTAAAAATGGCATAAGGTTAATGCTTACACCCAAATCACATAAAACTTTTCCATAAAATATGTCTCTGATTGCACATTGAATTGTGAAACTACCAGGATCTTTAAGCTTTTAGGAAGCTTTTTCTGAATTAATGCACTGCACTCTTCACTAAGTGCAACAGTTTTATTATCTTCAAACTTCCTTTCTCTGTTAAGAATATCCTTCATAATTTCGCATAACTTGACATTTGTTCTAAGGCTTCAGCAAATGGAATATTGATTGTAAGCTTCTTAAATATCTCCAAGAATTTTGAAAATTACTTATCCAACTTTTGTTGATGAAGTCTCTAAGGAAATGGAGGTGGTGGCTTTTCTAAACCAATCTTAGCTGGAGAAATAGGTCTTTCCAAACCTTTCAGAGCGTCCTCTTTTGGTTCATCAATCTCTTCTTTCTATACTTCAATCTCTTTTGAACTCTACCTTCCAACTCTCTTCCACTTCTCAGTTAAATTGCTTTTATTTGCTCTTTATTCTTATATCTTGGATTTACTTCAGTATTACTAGGAAGCATTCCTTGAGATCTATTACTTAATGAATTCACAATTTGTCCTAATTGATTCTCAATATTTATGATTGTAGTTCATTGGCTTTGTAATTGATTTCTCATTTGTAACACCAGTTCTTCAATATGAAACTTCTTCTCCTTAATTGTGAAGTATTTTTAAATCCTAGAGGATAAATTGGTCTATAATTATTATTGCCTTGGTTGTTCCAATTCCCTAATGGGTTTACTTGGTTGTTCCCCCATTGTTGATTACTACCACCCTAATTATTGTTATTCCAATTAAAGTTTGGATGGTTTTTTCAACCTGAGTAATAATAATTGGAATATGGGATGTTAGGCTTACTTATAAAATTCAAAGTTTCTGGTGAAGTTTGAGAATCAACTATTTGGCCTAATGAATTTTCTTCAATCATGGAAATTGGCTGAGAAAAATTCACTCCAAATTGGTCTATCTTTCTTAAGATTGGAAAAACTTGATTTGGGTAATAATAATTGGAATATGGGTTATCTATAGGCTTAGCTTAATCCCTTAAAGGTCTAAATTCTTGATGGATGTTAACATTTTGATTTTCTTGATTCGTCGTTTCTTTTTATCTTTTTCAGTATTTTTAATTTTTTTGAATTCTCTCTAATTCAGAATCGTAAGACACAAGCCCTTTAGAACCTGAACTACTCATACAAAAATAAAATAAGATAAAGTAAAACACACTAACAAAAGTAAAGAAAAGTAAAAGTTTTAATTTTTCTTAATCTTCTTTATATGAAATTTTAATTAATTTCCCCGGTAACGGCACCAAAAACTTGATCCCCGAATATTTACCCTTATATTTTTCACTTTATATTTATTTTCAATGATAATATCTCTTCCCCTTGCAACGACGCCAAAAATTTGAGTTCAAAGCAAATAAGAAATATATTTTAATTGTTTTATAATATGAGATTCTACACAAGTATACGTATCGTTTATCAAGTAATATATGACTTTATGATTAAGCCCCGAGATATCGAACCCACAGGGAAATGTCTAAAAATATAAAGAAATAAGAAATTTAACTTTTTACTTTTTAAATTGACTTTGTAAAGTATGTTTTAAATAATAGATAATTTAAAAATTGTTTTTTAAAATTTCTTTAATAAAAGATAAGCAAGTAACTAAAATTTACAAGACTGCTAAATGATATGAAAGCAATGAGAATAAATATTTTTTCCTCTTTTAATAAATCAGTAATAATGATGGAATTTCATTGTGGAAGTATCTAAATGTGTTGTGCCAAATAGGAGCAATTATATTATTTACCCTTTGTTCTACAAAGAAAATTGGTTAATTTGAAGCTTTGAAATTTTGTAGATGGGTTAGGCAGGGAAGATACCAACTCTCACTCTAGAGTTCCCTCTATTCCCTCCACCTAGGGGCTAACATCTCATAACAAAATTTTTCACTTCAAACCAAACTAGGAGGCTTTAGCCTGTTACTCTAAAGTTCTCTAATTTTACACCTCATTAAATCATATTAATCTGCTGAAAATTGATAGCTTTTTAATGTCCATTTCATACCTATTTTTGATGATATTGCACTTTAAAGAAGGGTATTTTTCATGATTTCGTGCAGGTACAATGATTTTAGGCCTTTGGAGCAAAAAGAAGAAAAAAGGAGCAAATTTAGAGTAAAATGAGGCAAAATGCATTTTTTTGAACTAGTGCTAGATGGCACTGTCACCAACGCCGGACCGCATTAATTTATAAAGAGTTTAGGCTGTTTTCTAGAAAATAGCGCCGGACCGCTCCCTATCCCGATTTAATTCTAGATTTGATGTATTTAGATAGATTTTGGAGAGGTGATCAAGGAAACTCTTAGGAAATCAGTTGCATTAAAATTTAAACTATTTGGAGTCAAAGATTTGAAAAGGAGAGTGTCTTTTCATTGTTCTAAAGTGTGAAGAGTCCATTAGAGAGAATCTTGGTTTTGTGTTTGTTCTCTTCTGAGGAGTGTAGGAGGAGAGGAAAAGTGAGAGATTTCTTCTTCCTTACTTATCTAAAGAGAGAATTGTGTGTTGTTGTAAAGAAAGAGGAGGAGTCAAAGGAATTCCTTGAGATTCTCTTGAGGAAGAGTATGAGATAAGTTGTCTTTTCCTTACTCTGATTGTATGCCGTTGCTTTTATATATATAATCCATTTTTTGTCATCTTTTCCTCATAAGTTTTGAGTAGATTTCTTTATCTTTCTCATTTTCATGTGATGTGTTGATGTTGTGATATGGAAATGATGTACTGATCTATCATGTAGAATTTGTGATGACCTTTTCACTTTGTACTTCATTTACTTTTTGATCTGGCCAATTGAATTGTTAAAATTTGTTGGGAAACATATGTTCCGAAAGGATTATGAGTTCCACAACAAAAGTGAAGGTCACATTCAATATCTATGAATGAGTGACATAGTTCATGGGGGTTAGGTGCAAATAAATAGAGAAATATGTCTTGATGAGCTTAGAATTGGAGATTTTAGAGTGACATACTGAAATCCCCAATTTGGTCCTAGGGTTTGGAAACCAAAGCGAGAGTTACCCTTCAGGAAAAGGAAAGTGGGAGCTCTGGAGTGAGAGCAAGTATCCTCCTAGACTAACCACAGATTTAGGGACTAAACTCAGGATTAGTCAATGTTCGTTAGATCGCTTGAAAGAGGGTAAAGAATAGGAATTCTCCTATTTGGCACAAGACTATTGTATCATTGATCTATATCACTAAATCAACATATTATTATTGGCGAGGAGGAAGATTCTTTCTTACATTTGAACTTTTGTTATAAATTTAGTCTTGTGTTAGTTAACTGTGTTAGGAAGTTGTAACGTACTTTGGTAGAATTAGTAACTGCAACTATTTATTCATCTTTTTATTATTAGTAATTACTGCAATTGTGCTGTGATTCGTGAAGTGATTTTTGTGCTCCATTATAGAATTAAATACCTCCTCGTGGGATCGATAACCAGAACTCCATTAGAGCCCTGTATTACTTGAGCGATACGTATACTTGCATTTAATTGTGTGACTTAATAGAAAACTAAATCAATATATATATATATATATAAGTTCATAAATTTTGGCAATTTAAAAAATTCGCACCACATATCTCCCTATTTATTTGCATTCAATTATATGGACTGCAATTCTCATCCATACAATTGCATGTGATTCTTTCTAATTATTGATTGAGACAATACCGCATTGGATCTTACATAATCTCACAACAAATTTTAACATCTTAATTGGCCAAATCAATTAAGTGCAAGAAAATAAATCATCACAAATTCTTCCAACATTAAACTTATATACTTCACACAACTTCCTTCCATAATTTAATTACTTCATTATTTAAAAGGAATAAGATAAAGAAAACTACCCAGAACTCATGGAGAAAACACAAACACAACTTGATTTGAAAGTAGAAATTATAGTAAAAACACACTAAGTTTTACTTAAAAATCAAATGTAAAAACAAAGATAAACACTTATATGAAAATCCTCTCTACAAGACTCCGGAAGTTCCTCTGAAATTTTGCTTTCCACTAAAATACTCCACAAAGGTTGGCGCCTAACTCTGTTGACTCCAACTCTGACTTTAGACTCCAATATAAACTAGACAAATGGATGAAAGAAAATTGGTGAGAAGAAGGCTTCACACCAACCCCTTTCTCCTTTAAAACTCTCTTAAACTAAAAAGACTTAACTAACCGGCTCTAAATAGACTAAAGAAAACTAAGAAGACTTTAAGAAAACTCTAAGAAGACTAGGAAGAAGACTTTAAACTGATTCCATGTCTTCATTTTAATAATTCTCCAAAAGGTGCTTTGGTGTCTCTTCAAATTATGTCCAGATTCAATGTATCCACCAAAGATTGCATCTCTTCATTCAAATATGCCACCCAAAGTAAGTTAAGGATGTTACCACCAAAATTTGCTTCAAACATCCCTTGAAAATGGCGCCAAATTTGATTAAAATTATATTTTTTAACAGTGGCGCTTATGCGCCAACCATGCGGCGCTTAGCCTCCACAGGTCAAATTTTCACATAGCTCATTTTTGCTCCAAATTTGATCCTTTTTTCCTCTTTTGTATCATAAGCAATCATTTTAATCACACCTGCAAGAAAAACACAAAAATACCTTTCATTAAAGTGCAATATCATCAAAAATAGGTATAAAAATGTGCATAAAATTACTATATATTTTAGGTGTATCAGAGCCGTTGGAAGGAGCGTGTATTCAATGGACTGCTAGAATTGCACCAGGCAGAATATCTGAACATAAAGCGTGAACGTGTGACTGCCGAGTCAGAAATTCGCATTGAATGGGAGAGCGCTACGCAGAGTTTGGAGCCATCACATGTTGAGGTGGCACCGCGCTGGATAAGTAGAAAAATAGGGGTTTAAATGATTTAGCTAATTCATCAACTTTAGAAAATCCATAACTTGGTGTATAAAATCAGAAAAATAAAAGAAAAATACCCTCTTGCTCAATGAATAGAGGAGAACAATGTGGAAATGGTTTCATGTTTGGCTAATGCACATTTTATTTTTAATTAATTAAATACAATATTTTATGTATTTATCATAATTACCTCTATACATTTCACCATGGCTTGAACATTGAGGGTCTTGTTCTCTTTGTCATGAGAGACCTTCCCTGATTTTTCGAAGGTAAGGGGGGATCTCTTTGTGGAGAACCCTAATTTCCAATTCAAATTTCCTTGTTTTGATATAAAAATTATAATAATTAAAATATTAATCATGAAAATGCAAAGTAAATTTTGGTAGGTTCACTGTGACTAGAGAACCAAACAAAAAATATAAAATTGGTTTTATTCAAAATCTCACTAATGATAGTTAAACCTCAAAATTGAAATAAAAATAAATTGGGTTAAACTTAAATGTAAATGAATTAATTTTAATTCTTCACTTTGGATAGGGTTAGAGGAGATCCTATAAAAAATTTCAAGTCATTTGGAGTTAATTTGATCATCTAATTTGATTTTCCAAGTTAAATGTCATTTTTAGCATTAAAATAATTATAATCATTAAAATGTCAGTTGAAAAGTTTTTAAATTAGGTTTGAGAGTTAGGAGAATTTAATAAAAATAAAATGGTAATTAAACTAAACACTTCATTTTCAGGCTTATTTTTGAATTCTAAAAATTATTGAAAATTATTAAAATTATTAAAAATAATTAAAAATCATAAAAATAATAAAAATCACAAAAATATTAAAATTCACCAAAATGTTATATTTGGTCTCTTGATCATTTGAGAATAATTAAATAAATTTCACTAATTTCTAATTAAAGATATTAATTTTAAAATGCTAAAAATAATTTTTAAGCTTAAAAATGATTTTTTTCCTAATTTCTCACAAAAATAATTCTAATAATTAAAATACAAATTACAAAAATATAAAACTTATTTTTTTAGGTTCCCTGACCTGAGAGTGATTTATGAAAAATATAAAACTTTATTTTCAACATAAGTTATATTTTATATTAATTAATACTCAAAACAAACAAATTAGTGTAATAATTAAAATAAAATTTAAAGAATCATGGAAAATTGGTCAAAGCGGTCCACTGCTCTTGGTGAACCTCCAAAACTTTTCTTAAGAATAAACCTTGTGTTTTAATTAAGCTATTGAATTATCTTTGAAAATCCTCATTTCTGCATGTAAATAATAATATAAATTAAATTAAAATTAGAAAATCACATTTTCTTCTCTTATTTTTTAATTGATTCATGAGTGGGGTAACATAAAAATTTCAAAGTAATTTGAGTATATTTAATAAATTATAAGGTGATGAGCCTTAAAGGGCAAAGTTATAATTAAAGAGCTTAAGCCTTAAATAATATTTAGGTATAACCAAATGGTAAAATGGGCAATGAACAATCTATTTGACATTCTTGGATGATTGAAACATAATGGGATATTTGGTAGAAACTAATCTCACCTTTGTCACAGAAAAAATAAATTTGTAGTTTCCTTAATTATTCTAATTTAGAAGATAATTAAATTAAATGATTCTAAGGGAAGTTGGTGTTTACATGATAATTCAATACTTTGATAAGGATTAAGGATGATAATCACATAAGTGAAGTTTTTCCAAAATTACAGATATACACATTAAATCTTAAGGGCTTGGTAGTGAGTTAGGGTTAATCAAACTTGACTAATACGGATTATGAACGATGATAAAATTAATTGTAAACATGTTTGAAACACTACAAGCCCAACTTTAAAATCAAATCGACTAAAATTCTTAATAAATCAATTTGCCCCTAAGGGCCTTTACTCACATAATTTATAAATGGAATTTCAAGTGATAGTTACTCCACTCTTCGGATGATCAGAACATCAATTAATTGAGCATAAGGGTGTGATAGGGATGAGTCATCAAGCAACATATAATTTTGAATGAACTCGAGACTTTTTAAGAGATTCTAAGATGTCTGGGGCCCAGTCCCTGGACCTTTCTCATAGCCTTTTGGATATCTTGAAGGATGATTAAACTTTTTACGCCTTTCTTGAGAAATCATCTATACACTTAAACAAATACGACCCACCAACTTATGATATATGACCGGTAGGCTCATGATGAACCCATTTATAGGCGTGCTCAGCTTTTCTCACAAGCATGCTTCAATTCACGCAAAATATATATATGCATTGCAAGGCTAAACTATCAGGTGAAGGAATAAGAAGAAATGTCAGGTACTCTTTTATTTCAATTCACTACAAATTACTTTCATTTATTTTCTCGTACATTTTCTTAATTACGAAATTGCATGATAAACAACAAGGTCACCCCATATGTCAAAACCAAAACTTTGAGGATAGCCACAAAATTGAAACCAAAATTAAAATCCAAACTAAACAAAGATAAAATTCATCGTAACAATAGTCAAAATATAAGACAACTTAAAATTTAATCACAAACATAACAAAATCACAAGTGAAACTAATTAAAACGTCTATTTGGATGATCGGGAATACCTTGGAGGAAGCAACCTACGACTGCTAACGAGATTTTCCATGTTCTGAATGAAATTACTGAATTCATTTACCTAAATTTGGTAAATTCATCTGGACTTAGTGAATCCAAAAAAATGGTGGTACCAGAACGAGGGAACCGTGGGATCCTCACTGGTGTCACCATAATCAATATAAATATTCTCCTAATAAAGACATTAAGACATATCAATTTAAAATTTTCTAAGATGTGACACTTCTCCCAATATCCTACATTTGACACTTCTAAAACTAAACTTGCGGTGACGAGCATCTTGGAGCATACACATTGGGTAGCACAACCATCTTCAAAAGTAAAATTCCTTAGAAATAAACAAACAAGCCATAGGACTTCGAGTTAGTTTACCTAGTACAACATAAATTCTCAATTTATCTCATTAGGCCTTTGCACTTCGTGCAATATAAGCCCTAATTCATCTTAGGTTCCGAGGTTGTCATCCGATATGACATAAATCATCCTATATTCCAAGCTATACACATGATCAGTATCAAGTGAATGTAAGAGCTAAATAATAAAATTGGCAGCATGAAACACTAAATAAACATCTCAAATTAAAGCCAAAAAATCTGATAGTTTGCGAAAGCACTAAGATTCTTCTTGGAGCTGTGTTATCTCCTAGCTTTCTCTTCCTTTGGGTTCCTATAATAACTGTTCCAAATTTGAGACACTCATATTTGGATTTCCTATTACCATAATACTTTGAAGAACACTACCTTTTGGAAGTCATGAATATAATATTTCCTAATCTAAATTAATAGTTTTCTTACGTGACTTCGGCTATCAAAGAGGTAATTAACTATAGGGGCTTGCCCTTATAGGAAACTTAAAGACCCCATAGTAATATAAATCCTATCTAGTTGCTTCATATTAGATATGGTAAGTTGTCGGTCAATATAAATATTTTGCAAGCCAAACATATGTCATGAACTCTTTAGTTTATTTGATCAAGCCTCACAATCTATAATATATTTACTCTTTGGGATAGATACATGGATTGTAGTGTAGTGCTTGATTATTTAAACTATTGTTTATTTAAGACCGGTTTGATTTCATATTTTAAAATTTTAAAAATTATATTTTTAAATATATATATATATATTTAATTAAAACCCCGAATAAACTGAAAAAGAGTTATTTTTACTATATTTTTTAAACTGCCGACACACCACTACTGAAAAAGAGTTATTAGCTATTATGTTTACTTTAAATAAATTTATGTCATATTTAATTGGGGATAAATGTATTGTTCATATAGAAAATTCTGTTATTAAGTAGTTAATGCAAAAGTAGGATGTGAAACCAAGATTAATACAATGGATACTTCGAATGCAAGAGTTTGATTTTGAAATCATGGATAGAAAATGATCTGATAATCAAATAACTAATCATTTTTCTAGGCTGTAACAGAAAGAATTATCTGATTTTACAAATGAAATTTCAGAAACTTTCCCTGATTAGCAATTGTATAGTATTAATGGAAAGAATATACAGTGGTATACTGATTTTGTTAACAATATTCTTAGTGATATTTTATCGTCTGTTTTAACAAAGAAACAACTGATTAAGTTTATTTTATGATGCAAAGTTTTACTTTTGGGATGATCCATATCTATATAAACAATGTAAGGATTTAGTTGTGAGGAGATATGTGCCTATAAAGAAACTGAACAAAATTTTCAAAGATGTCATGCTTATGAATTTGGAGGACATTTTGGGACTAATAGAACTGCACATAAGATTTTACAATCTGGATTTTATTAGCCCACTAATGAATATATTAAAACATGTGATCGATGTCAGCGAGTAGGAAAATTTCTAGAAGAAATGAGATGCTTTTGAATTATACATTGGAAGTTAAAATTTTTGATGTATGGGGATTAGATTTTACGGGACAATTTGTTCCTTCATTTTGAAACATATATATATAAATTGTTGTGAAATATGTTTCAAAATGGATTGAAGCAATACCTTTACCTAAATGTGATGCTTGGTTTCAAAATTTTTAATGAAAATTATTTTTACAAGATATGGAATGTCGAGATTGATCATCACTGATGGAGGATCCCATTTTAGGAAAAAGAGAATTGAGAAATTGGTTGGAAAATATAATATCTTGCATAGATTCTCAACTGCTTATCATCCCAATATTAGTAGCCTAGCGAAGTATTTGACCATGGCTTGTTGACTTAAAGTAATATTTCAAAAGTATTTTCAATTTGTTTACAAAGTATAATCAGTTTAATAAGAAAACATATAATCTATACACAAGTATACTTATCTCTCAAGTAATACAGGACTCTAGTATAGTCCTGGTTATTGATCCCATAGGGAGGAAGCAGACCTTAAAGCGTAGCACAAAAATCCAATATTCAAATTTGCAAAACACCAAAAGTAAATACTAAAGTTACTAAAATTTAAAGATGCTAGAGAATTTAAAATTGCTAAAGTACTTTCTAAACTTCAAATTAAAGTTAACTATTACTATATTAAGTTTTTTAATGTAAGTTCCAAATTTAGAGAAATTTTCATCCCCCTTACAGTGATATTATGGTGGGTGAATAATAGCGATTAGTATAATTATTATATTGTGCCAAATAGGAGCATACCTATTCTTTACCCTCTTCCGAGTGTTATAAAAAGGATACTGGCTCTCACTCCAGAGCTCCCACTTCCCTTCGCCTGAAGGCTAACTCTCGCTTTAGTTTCCAACTCTAGGACAACAATTGGAAATTTTAATCTGTTGCCCTAAAATCTCCAATTCTACACCCAACAAACCATATTTCCCTTTTTATTTACACCTAAACCCCATGAACTACATCACTCATTCATGGACATTGAATATAATCTCCACTTTTGTTGTAGAAAGCATAACCCTTTCAGATTAAATGTTTTACAATATATTTTAACAATTCAATTGGCCAGATCAAAAAGTAAATGAAGAACGAAGTGAAAAATCATCACAATTTCTTATCTTTCATGTGACACATCCAATCTAAACCAGCACTTCACCATTCATCATTGTAAGAAGAAAGACAATGAAATCTACTCAAAATTCATAAGGAAGATACGACAAAATAAAGATTTTATATATAAAGCAAAGTCATAAAAACTATAAAAAGTAAATATAACTTATCTTAATTTTTACCCCAAGAAAATCTCTTGCTGTTCCTTTGAATCTCCTTCTCTCTTCACAACAAAACACAATTCTCTCTTGGAATAGTAGGGAAGAAGCAATCTCTTACTTTCCCTCTCCTTCTACAACTCTTTGAGAAGAATCCCTCACAAAACAACACTTAACACGAAACCCTAGACTCTAAACTCTCTCTAAAGACTTCCTCTTCACTCACACACACTTTACTTCACTTACATAAAAACACACACAAATTCTGGAGCCTAAAACAAGTTAAATTAATATAGGAACAAATTTCCCAAGAGCCTCATCAAGAATTCCTCCAAAACTTGTGCAAATACATTGAATTTGGCCTCCACCGACATTGAGCGCCGTCGACGCCCAATATGGCACCATCGGTGATTTATCGTGTGATTTAATTTTGAACTCTATAGAAAATTGCGACGTCGGCGCCCGTTTGGGCTTCATCGGCGCTAGAACTTCAAATTCCTGATTTTTGCCTTTTCGCTCCAAATTCGTTCTTTTTCGCTTCTCTTTGCTCCATTTGCCTAAAATCATCATACCTGCATCAAAACATGAAAAAATATCTTCCATTAAAGTGAAATAGCGCCAAAATGAGTACCAAATGTATATGAAAAATTAAATATATTTTTGGTGCATCAGTATCAAATTGTGAAATTAAAATAATTTTGGAAAAAATTGTAAATCTCAACAAATTGGATTGGTCTGCTAGACTAGACTCTGCTTTTTGGGCATATAAGACAGCTTATAAAGCTCCTACAAGAATGTCCCTGTATAGACTGATTTTTGGAATGACATGCTACTTGCCAATAGAATTGGAACATAAAGCATATTAAGCTATTAATGAATTTAATTTTAATATAAAGGATGTTGGTGAGAAAAGATTGTTGCAACTGAATGAACTTAAAGAGACCAGGAATGAAGCATATCATAATGATACAATCTATAAAGAGAAAATGAAGATCTGACATGTCAGAATATATTAAGAAAGAAATTTGAACCTGGACAAGAAGTGTTATTATATAATACAAGATTGAGATTATTTATAGGAAACTAAAGTCTTGGTGGTTAGGACCATTCACTGTTACTAAAGTATATCGTTATGGAGCTGATATTGAATATCTTAAAACTAAGAATATACTTAAAGTTAACGGGCACATATTAAAACCATATTATGAGGGGGAAAAGAACACATCTTAAAGAGGGTTTAATGTTTAGTCATGCTGAGTAAAAATTGGATATGTCAGGCTGACAAGTGCTTTGTGGGAGGCAACTCATAGTTATGTTTGTTATTTTGCTTTGTTTTGGTTGTTATTATTGATATTATTAGGATTTAATATTTCTTTGGAGTCTTACACACTCTTTCAGGTCATAAATGATATTAATTATTTGATTTATTGGAAGATTTTGAATTTATTCGGATAAAAATTAATCAGTGAGCAAATCTGCTCAAGGCGCCGACAGTGCCGTGGTTATAGATTCGAGTTTTTTCATTCAAAAGTGGTTTTTGGTGGTTTTTTGCAGTTTTTGGCAGATCTCTTCACCAAATAACTCCTAAAACTATTTTTAAAGACATTTTGGATAGAAAAATGTAAAGAGATTCACCATTTGACAAATTTCATGGCTTCCAATTCCAAAAATACTTCAAGATATGGAATTTTCAATATAATAAAGTTCATCTATTTCGAGGCGCGAAAAATTTATGACAAAGTTCTTGTGGAGAAGAGATTAATCAAGGAAAGAGACTTCGTGGATTGAGGATTGAGTAATCCAAGTACTCCAGTGGAAGAGATGATTGTGCAAAGGCGTTAGGAAGTACTGTGCTACACTACTGCTGCGGTAGTCATTCATGTGGTGAAAGAATTTTGTGCAAATCTTCATATAATCAACTAAGGAGTTGCCTATTATAAAAGATTTATTCATGATTGAAAGTGTTCCAAATTGCCACTACACAAATTTCATCCCTAGAAGAGAAATCATGAATGAAGTATAAAAATTCTTAACTGATGAAAGTGAAAATTGGGAGACAAGAGATGACAAGAATGTAAGTTTTTCTTCTACAAGCTTGAATCCTACATCAAAGAGATGACATTTCTTTATTTCTGTAAAGTTACTCCTTACCATGAAAATCAGTTTTACAAAGGAGAGTGCCATTCTGAACTATTACATTCAAATGGGAAAACATATTGATGTGGGTTATATAATTGTGAAATCTATTTTGGATTGGATTGTGCATGGATCTACTTGTGGATGTGACATCCTTCTACCATATTCCTTCTTTGTAGTCATTTACAAGTGTCTTATGAACATTGGGATAAAGTGCTTTTGCCTTGAAAGCCCATGGACCCAACGAATTATTATAACTACATTAGATATGGGAAGGAAGATGATATGAGCATTATTATGGATCAACCATGTCAGAATTCATCACCTTTATTGCTCTACATTCTTGATAATTTGCAAGTTATTCTGAAAAAGGATCAAGAAAATAAAGAAAGAAGCTTAGAATATTATGAATGCAATTAATAATATTTCTGAATTATTTGATCATCTTGAATTGAGGATGAAGGAGCATTTTAATCACATTGGACGCATTGAAGCAGGTATGATACATATGTTTAAGATGAATTCTTAGTTCGAAGAAGATTCTATCATTGAATATTCATACCGACCTTTTCAGAACTATTATGTGCATCACCAAATCATGGGAGAGTAGTACTGATGATGATAAGGAGTAGTGACTTTGAAGATTGGATTTCTAGTAATTGAACTTATATATTTTTATGTGTGATTATTATGGATTTGATTTAAATTTAAGATGCATTATGCTTTGATTGATTATTTGTGGTTTAGTTTTCAGCATTAGGGTGTTGTGGTTTAATTTTCACACTGAAATTTTATGTTGTGTGGCTTGCAACATTTGTGTTAATGTGGATTGGATATATTTGTTTAAGTGTTGGATTTTATATATAAATGTGAAGTTTTCTGTTGTTTGTGAAAATTATTATTAATAGACCACTTAATGATGAAAATTGATGCTTAATAAGGCTAATTAGATGATGGCGTGAAGAAGAATTGGCTGAATTCACAAAAAAGATTGAAAATTTTGAAAATCTACTCTCGGTGCTGATGGCGCCGAGACGGGTGCCGACGGAAACCGAAGGCCGAAACTCCATATTATTCTAAATATTGTGAAATATTTTTGGTTAAACTGTTTTACCGATTTTATTCATCTTCTACCTCTAGCATAAGCCAAAAACTCCCTCTAGGGCTTGATTTTACTCAGATTTGAGGCAATTTGAAGAGGAAAAGGACTTGGATTTGATCTTATCTTGGTAAGACCATCACTTTGAACTTGAATTTTTTTATTTTCACCATAGATTACTCCTACATTTTGGATCTCTGAAATTTTAAAGATTTTGGATAAAACTTTGATTGAATCCATGGTGGAAAGGTTTTACCCATTTAAATGATCTTTGGAGTCTACCACAATATTATCTTTAAATTTATTTGAGTTTATTTGCACTTAGATTTTACCATGACTCCAAGAATGAGTAAGGGGAAGAAGAAATTAGATTTTGATGAGAAGAGATTTGTGAATATAAAAGACCGATACCACTACAATACCTTACTTATAATGAAGAAGATTGGTCAAGATCGTGCTTTTCAAAGCCCAGGCGGAGTCATTAAAAAGGTGATTGTTGATTGAAATTGGGAAAATTTTTGCTACTTAACCGTCGAGGCTATTGTTGGCATAGTGCGAGAGTTCTATGCTAATCTGAGGGAAACTTCAGAGGATCATGTATTAGTGCGTGGAAAAATGGTAGAGTTTTCCCCATATCAAATTAATGATTTTTATTAGTTAAGGGGTTCATTTTGTGAGTACACCAGATTCAATGCTACTGATGCTGCTTTGGATGAAGTAAAATTATTTGACTGATGCAAAAAGGGTTTGGAAGTTGAAGCATAATCAAAAGGTAAATTTTTTTCTTTAAAGTTGAATGTTCCATCTAAAGCTTGACACTATTTCATTTCTGGATGATTATTACCTACTTATCACCATAGCGAAGTGACTGGGGATAGAGCCATTTTAAACTTATGTATTCAACAAATGAAAATGATTAGTATTGCCTCTATTATGTGTTATTTCTATGGGTGAGACTACTAGTATTCTAGGGCATCCTACCCTGATTTTCACTCTATGTGAATAATCAGGAGTTGATTTTGGAAGGGATGAAGAAAATGTTGTGCCTCTAAAGCCTATTGGAAGAGCTAATATTACAACTTATGAATCTCTTGTTGGATGTAGATCAGAGAGTAGTAGTCGTGATGTTTCATCTACTTTTAGAATTGATACTCTTCATGGTATTATGGAACAACTTACGATCCAGCAGGGAGATATTCTGACAGTTCATAATAATATTGAAGGTTTGGAGGCTAGCAATGCATATAATGATGATTTTATGGCGAGGAAAATGGAAAATGATGCTGCTTTTAATGAAGCTATAGTCAGATTTATGAGGGGTGATCCTAATGTTGAATTCCTTACTTGCCTCAGTTTCATTCCGTATCAGTAGCAAGACCTGGATTTGGAAGATGAAGAAGAAGAAAAGGAGCATGATGGAAGTGATTATTGATAGTGGTCTACTGTTGTATTATTATGTTTTATTGTATTATTTTTGTGGAACTTGTAATTTGTTTGATGTTGTATTGCTTGGTGAGACTATATGGTTTGAATAAATGTTTTTAATTTCAGGCTACTTGTTTAAATTTAGATTTTATTTGTCTTCTATTTTCATGTTACTGTTAAATGTTTAGTTTAAGTTTTAAATGTCTCTTTACCCTACAAATCTTTGATATATTATGTTTAGCACACTTTCTATATTTCTATATACCTATTATTGTAAATTCTTAATCAATACCTGCATAGCTTGAAAAGAAGAGAAATGAAAGACCCGATACACAAAGGTTAGTATATTTTGTTCTTTTTTCCTACTTTTATATTTCTAAAGTATTATATGTTGAAAAATTTAAGTTTGGGGGGAAGAAAGACTAAACTTTATTTGTACTCAAATAAACTATTTATTAAAAAAAACTATTTTAAACATGATTTGGGGTAAGAATTTAACTTTAGAAAGTTATATTTTTTATTTTATTCAAATATTATAGTATACTTGAGAATTAAGTTTTAATAATAGAAGTTAGCTTTAAGGTTAACATGTCTGGTATAAGAGTATAAGACTATAGTTTATTATTTAAAGTAAAGGAAATGGTATTTTTAAAATATTAAGAATCTTAGGATTACATGTAAAAAGAAAGGATTGAAACTTTATGAAGTATTTTTATACTAGTATTGATGTATAAAGAAAGAAATGTAATGAGTTATAACTTTAGGAAGAGGATGATGAAGTTCAAAATCATTAAAGGCTATCTAGATATAGTAATCCTCACATAAAAAAAGCGAAAGAAAAGAAAAGAAAGGATTAAAAAACAATCCATATATATGAAAAGAAAAAGAAAAAGATAAAAGTAAAAGAAAAAAAAATATGTGTGGAGAAGCTTGAGGAGATGCCTAATAAAAAATTGGCTTCACTTGAATTAACCTAAAGGAAAGAACTTAACCACATTTCTGGATTTATATTAATGTATTAGTGTCTTTACTTGTAGAGTCTTCATGAGAGTTCTTTTTCATATGATTTTTCTAAGTGTTCTTAATATTAAAAATTGCACTTATTCTTGAAATGAATAGAAGACTAAAATGTTTAAACTTGATTACTAAATAATCTTACCTATAGTTTAACCCAAGTTATTAAAACTACTTTAAAAGTATTGTTATTACATTTACGAATAAAAAATTGTAACAATTATAAAGA
Source organism: Papilionanthe hookeriana x Papilionanthe teres (assembly GCA_022702705.1). Lineage (NCBI taxonomy): Eukaryota > Viridiplantae > Streptophyta > Magnoliopsida > Asparagales > Orchidaceae > Papilionanthe > Papilionanthe hookeriana x Papilionanthe teres. Next base: position 23,193,324 of record CM040431.1, on the reverse strand, counting down.
TAAATTCAATAACATGAGTCATAAATTTTATTTAGTAACAGATAAGTTTGGGGGATTTTGATGCACCGAAAATATGTTAGATTTTCACCTATATTTTATACTGATTTTTTGTGATATTGCACTTTAAAGAAGGGTATTTTTCATGCTTTGTTGAAACTATGTTGATTTTTGGCATTTAGAGCAAAAGAAAATAAAGGAGATGAAATTTGGTGTCAAATGAGGTGATTTTTGGAAAGCTGGCTCTGGGCGCCGACTGCGCTCTCATCAATAGAGCGCAGTTTCTAAAACATGGCTCGGCGTTGACGACACCAGAATGGTCGCTGACGGAGGCATTTGACAGAGGATGGGGGCCAACGGTGCCTAAGTCCAGCGCTGAAGGCGCCCAGGACACTTATGCGTGATTTTTTTGTAGATTCAACATATTCAGACGACTTTTGTAGGGTTGTTTGAGGCATCTTTGGGGAAACTCGTCTCTACACTATATAAGATTTCTTTAAACATAGAAAAAGTAGAAGTTAGAGAGAGTCGTTGGAGAAAAGTGGAATAGTTGTTGTAAAGAGTGTGTGGAGTCTTGGCGAGTCTTGTTTGGTGTGTGTTTTTTTGAGTGTTCTTTTAAGAAGAGAAAGAGAATTAAAAGAACTTCAAGAGATTTGCTTTGGGAAAGAGTTACAGATAAGTTGTGGTTGTATGAACTTTCTTTTATATATAAGAACAATGTTTTCTCCTATCTTCCTCATGAATTCTGAGTAGATTTATTTGTCTTTCTTCTTGCAATGAGATATGGTGAAATGAAGAGATAGATTGGATAAGATATTTAAACGTTAAATACTTGTGATAGTTTTACACTTCATTCTTTATTTACTTTTTGATCTAGCCAATTGAAATGTTAAAATTTATTGTGAAACATAAGATCTGTAAGGGTTATAATTTCTACAACAAAGTGGGAATCACATTCAATTATATGGATGAGAATGCAGTCCATAGGGTTGAGTGCAAATAAATAGGAAAATATACTTTTTTGGGCGTAGCATTGGAGATTTTAAGAGCGATAGACTAAAATCTCCAATTTGGTTCTATTGATTGGAAACTGAAGTGAGAGTTAGCCTTCAGGAGTGGGAGCCAGTATCCTCTCAGCCTAACCACAAATTTAAGGACCAAACATAGGATTAGCCAATGTTCTTTATGCACTCGAAAAGGTAAAGAATAGGAATGCTCCTATTTGGCACAATACAATTTCCAACAATCTAAATCTTTCACTAACCATAAACTCATTGCAAGGGGAATGATACTTTCTCAAATTTGAACCTTTCATTATAAAATAGTTAAGCTTTGTTTAGAATTAGTAAATTTACATTGAATTTTAGAAAGTAGTTTGGTAAACTTAATTCTATTTGCATAATTAAACATTTTCAACTTGTGCTTTTCACTTGTAAGTTTTATATATTTGAACATTGTGTTTTAGTGCTACTATCATAAATTTACACTTCCCTGTGGGATCGATAACCACGACTCCATTAGAGCCTTATAGTACTTGTGTGATACGTATACTTGTGTTTGTATTCTGGTGTCTATAAGAAAATATATTAAAATATAAAGACACCATATCAGTCAATAGGCCAAGAATACCCAAAAAATAACCTACAAATGAAGGGATATTAACTAAACCCAATAATAACCTAAAAATAACATAAGAATACACTTCTAAGTAACCATTGAATAACCCAACAATAACAAAAAATTAGCATAGGAAAAACCAAAAATAAGTCAGAAATAACTTGAAAATAACCTAAGAATACCCCAAAAATAACTTAGCAATAACCTAAGAATACCCCAACCATAACCCAAAACTGTGGGGATATCCACTAAATCGTAAATAATTCAATAATAACTCAAGAATAATGCAAGAATAACATAGGAATACACTACTAAGCAACCAAAAAATAACCCAGGAATAACCTAAAAATAACCTAGAAATAACTTTGAAATAACCTAGGAATAACCTACAAATAATCCAAGAATATCCCAAAAATAAATCAAGGATAACTCAAGAATACCTAAAAAATAACCCAAAGCTGCAAGAATATCAACTAAATAATAAATAACCCAATAATAACTAAAAAATGACATAAGAATAACATAAGAATACACTATTAAGCAACCCAAAAATAACCCAGGAAAAACTTAAAAATAACCCAGGAAAAACCTAACAATAACCTGCGAATAACCTAAAATATTAATTCATAAATAACTCAGCAATAACTCATCAATAACCTAAGAATACCCCAACAATAACCCACAGATGAAGGGCTATTAATTAAATCCAATAACAACCCAAAAATAACGTAAGAATAACATAAGTATATACTTGTAACCTTTGAATAACCCAAAAATAACCCACGAATAACTCAAAAATCACTTGAAACTAAATAAATATCCCAACATAACCCTAAAATAACCCTAAAATAACCCCATAATAACTCGTAAAATCAAACATAAACCAAAAGTAACCCTATAATAACCCAAGAATGAACTTCAAATAGCTACCAATAAATACTAACATTAGACTAACCTAAGAAAAACTCAAGAATAACCCAAGAATAATTTCCAAAATGAACCTTCAACCCCAAAAAAATAACAGGAAAAGATAATCACAATTACCCGGACAACTTTTCCCCTTCATTGCACTCCTTCTCCAACCTCTTCGCCTCATTCTTCCTCTTCTTTGACATCTTTGGCTATTCCAGGACTGTGTTCCCTGCCTCTTCTAATTTCATTCTTGTTGGCTCATCGAACCGTTTATTCTTCGGATCATCCATCTCCATTGCCTTACGACTTCGAAGCTCTCCAATGAAGGAAATGCGAACCCCCAGCAGAGCCAACGACAAAAACCCTAGTAGAAAAAACAATTCAGAAGGTTCGAAAAATCCCTAAAAAGTATTTCAGAATGTATTTCTTGACATTATAAAAGGCAGGATAGTCAAAAAGGTGGGATAGTCAAACATGTGGAACGCATCGGGCCAGGTCGGGATAAAACACATGTCCGTTACTTTTTATATTTTTCTAAATGTTTTAAACCGCACAACCCACGCTTCCACGTTTTCTCTTATAATTGAACTCCAGACGTTGATCTACGTCCGAAGTCCGGACAAAAAAATTTGCCCATCAATGACCACTTTTTTGTGTCGTTTATTAGGTGCTGATATTGAGTTCCAAAATATTGTTGATTATGCATGTCGTTTGCCTGAGCATGGGCGATCAACTGTCGGGCCGTTAATGTGTTTTTTTTTCTCGTAACACTTTTCAGTGGGTTTCCTAAATGGCTAAAAAATCCCTTATACGAATTCAAGAGAAAAATTTAAAGCTCCAACTTTAACAAATTCATTTCCAAATTAAACGTCGTGGCATTATGAATCCAACGACACAAAATGTGATCCTATTCTTGTCTAAACTAAAGCCCAAAATTGAATTTATTTGTAATGGGTTCATAGAGGTCTACCATAATGATATATCCTAGTGGTAAGTTACATCCTAAAGGATACTCATGGAGACTCTTGATACGTGAGATTGTACTTGATCTTATAAAGAATCTTGACAATCAGGTAACACAAAGGGTTTTGCCATTTTCTATAAAGAAAACATCTTGTTGTCAAGATAAAACTAAGCTATCATGCTGACCCACTTTTTAATTTTTACAAAAATAGCAACGGCACCAAAAACTTGATCCCGCATAATATATATTTAATTTTATGATGGAATGTATAATGTGGATTCTACACAAGTATGCGTATCGTATCAAGTAATACAGGACTCTAGTGGAGTCCTGGTTATCGATCCCACAGGGAAGTTTTAAAAGATTTGTAACAACTAAATTTAAAAGTATTTATAGTATACAGAAATTTAGAATACGTAACTAAAGCGAACTAAAGTAAACTAATGCTTTAAATAAAGTTGATTTAAAGATTTCAGAAAAAGTATCCTTCCCCTTGTTTTTAGAAAATTAAGTGAATGATGAATTCAAATAGATCTTTTATTGTATTGTGACAAATAGGAGCATTCCTATTCTTTACCCTTTGGTCCAGGTGTAAAGAACATTGACTAGTCCTATGCTTGATTACTGAATCTGTGGCTAGGCTGGGAGGATACTGGCTGCCACTTCAGAGCTCCCACGTTCCCCTCACCTGAGGGCTGACATCTACACTTCAGCTCTCAAACAATATGACCAAATTGAATATTTTAGTCTGTCACACTAAAATGTCCAATTCTACGTCCGATAAATAATATTTCCCTATTTATTTTCACCCTCCTTCCAAGGCTTTTGACTTCCCTGAATATTGGATGTAATCTTTACTATAGTTGATAATTCAACATATTTTAACAAATCAATGTGCCAGATTGAAAAGTAAATTAAGTTTTAAGTAAAAATTATCACAATTTATTTTAATATATTAGGCACTTCTATTTAATTTCATCAATTCACATAACTTCATAAACAAGGAGAAAGACTAAGAAAACTACTCAGAATACATGGAAATTAAACAAAGCATGGATTTTATTTTAAGTTAACAACAATAAATAAAGATACTTATCTCGATTTCCTCCCCAAGCAGACTCCTTGAAGTTCCTTTGACTTTTCCTTCTAGTACAACACACTTCTAAACTCACTAATTACACTCTTAAACTCTTAAAATAGACACCAAGTAGACACTAAGACTCTCAAATAGACACATAGTAGACACTAAGACTCTCTCAAATTGACACACAACATACTAAAATTCGTCCTCTATTTATAGAGGTAGACAAAGGTCCATGGGGTACTTAAGCACCTCTTCAAAAAGCGTTCAGGCTCAATGTATCAGGCATTTTGAACAGTCTCGCCGTAGGCGAGAAACAACCTCGCTGTCGGTGGGGCTTCTAGAAGGTCTCCAAACCACGCGATCTCGCCGTCAGCGGGCTCGGGCTCGCTTTCGACGAGATAGTTGCAAATCATTCAAAAATTCTCCTCATGATCTCGCCGTCGACTGGCTCGATCTCGTCGTCAGCGACTTAGTTCATTTTGCATGAATTTCTTCCTTTTTGATCCAAATTCGCTCCATTTCATGCTTTTTGCTTTCATCACTTATAAATCTTCATTCCTGCAATAAAATAAAGAAAATACATTTCTTTAAAGTGCAATTTCATAAAAAATGGGTATGAATTTCTTAATATATTTTCCTGTGATCAAAATCCCCCAAACTTAATTATTGCTTGTCCTCAAGTAATTTTAGTACTAAATAAAAATAATGATTTCTGTAATAGAATTTTTCAATTCAGATATACTATGAATTAAATTTAAAGAATACTATAGTAAAGTTAAATAGAAATATTTTTAAGTAATTAAATTAACTTTATAGATATAAGATTATTTAGTTATCAGATCTAAGATTTCTAGCTCGCTATTTATTTCAGGAAATACTATATTAAAAAGAGTAATTTTACTTAAGATATATAGATGATAGGAAGTTCAAGAAAACATTATTTAGTAAAATATTAATCCATATATATAAGTTTAGAAATATATTGAGTTTTACCATTTAGGTTGATTCCATTGAAGCCAATGTTTGATAAGGCATCTCCTCAAACTTCTCCTCACTTATATTTTTTTCTTTTCTTTTCTTCTTTCTTTTTTTTCTTTTTGGATTGATTTTCAATCCTTCTCTTTCTTTTTCGAGTGAGGATTACTATATCTGGATAGCCTGTTAATAATTTTGAACTTCAACTTTTTCTTCTTAAATTTGAAACTTTAATATATTTCTTTGCTTATATGTATTTCATAGCCTTTACTTCATTGAGTTTCAATCTCTTCTTTTTCACCTAAATTCTTAAGAATTTCAATTTTAGAATATAGTTTCCCTTACTTTAAATAGTTTACTATATTCTTATTTCTTTTAACCAACTATCTTATTCTATTAAATTAATTTAGATTACTAGAAACATTTTATTTAAGTTTCTATAATAATTATATAAAGTAATTCATGTTTATTGAATTGAAAAATTACTATAGAAAAATCATTTGATAATAATTTTTAAAAATAGAAATTGAGAACAATTTAATAATTAAATTTGTATTTTTACCTTCCCCCAAACTTAAATTTTTCTATCTATTTCTAAATGGTGAAAAGGAAAAAATATATATATATATATATATATATATATATATATATATATAGTAAAGTACATCATAACTTTGAGCTTTAGGTATTTCTTTTTCTTGAAATTTTTGCGAGCTTTTTCATTACTTACGGAACATGTCTTCGTTAGTATTCTTCCATATATATAGTATTTAAAAGAAAGTCTTTGGGATAAGAAATTTTTAATAAGTATAAAACACAACAAATGAAAACTTAATCTATTACTACACATACAATCAACTAACTTACTTTAAACATATTAAAACAATCTAAACATATTAAAAGTTCATAACTTATAAAAACTTAAACAATACATTAAAGAAAAACTAACATCCTATCTAAAAGAAAAATTGCAAACTAACTTAACACACATAAAAAGTCTAACATTACAGCATAATCAAACACACAAACACACCAAATCCAAAGTCCATAGAAAGTACAGAATAATTACACACAGAACAATGAAGTTTTAAAAATAACAATTAATCTAAACAAACTAAACAAAGTCTCTAATCTTCCGCATCAAAATCCCAGGCTATATCATCTCCCTGATCTCCAAGTCGAGAAGGCTGAGCGAGTGCAGTGCTTGTGTGTAGCGGGGGCACTCAGGAAAGACAACATCTAACTCACCACTCCTATATTGACGTTAAGCCTCATAATATGCAATTTCGTACTCTGAATGCCGCTGGAGATATTCACTATCATAATCATGTCTTCTTTCCAAGCCATCAATCCTGTGGTCCATATGCTCAAATTTTCTTTCCATATTCTCTCCAAATTGTTCAAAACTCTTTCTACTTAAGGTCAACTCATTCATCAGATCAGGTAGGAGTGGTGTACTGAGGGGGTTCATAACTAGTAGAGGGTATATCTCTACTTGAAGAAGGTACATAGTCCCTTGTCTCAGATCTCCATCCTTCGTGGGATTCATATTTCTTAATATTAGCCAAAGTAATGGGTTTCATAGGCTCAACCCATTCCTCATCATCTCTTGTCTCTACCCCAGATAATTGGCAGAGTGCATAGATAAGACCAGGATGTCCTAGTCCTCCTCCACTTTCACTTCTTGAGGTGACTAATATATTTCTATAAATAATATTTCCTATGTTTATGCTTCTATTTTTCTGAATATAGAAATTCAGAATTGCTCTATCTCTTGTTACCTTACTATGGTGATAAGTGGGTAACACTGTAGAGCAGATAAAATAGTGCCAGGCTTTTGAAGTTGCATTTAACATAGAAAGAGGAAAATTTACGCTTTCCTGCTGCTTGATCTTCCAGATGCCTTTCCCATCAGTGAGAAAGTCTATAACTTCTTCCATAGGTCCTTCCATCGTCCCAAAAATCTCGTACTTGCTAAGATGCAGATCACGAACTTCATAGAACAAGTTTATCCTTGCAGCGTTAAATTCTACCAAAAATCCCCGGACCTTGATTGGTGCATCATCAATTGTAGTCAAATTAGCATAGAACTCCTTAACTACCTCCACAGCTGCTCTGTATGAAACATAACAAAAATTCTCCCATCCTCGTTCCTTTATTACTCGCTCCACCTCTCCTCCTGGATTCTTAAAAACTCGATCTTGAATGCATTTTCTTGATTGAATGTTGTGAAAATATCTTAATTGTGCTTTCACATTCACAAATCGGGTTTCGTCGTAATCCAACCGTCGCTTTTGTCGTGGAGCCATTTTCGATCTATGAAATTTGCAAGAAATCTTAACTAAACTCCCAAATATTACTAAGAAGGCTTCCTATAACATCTAAAATCCATTTAAATCAATTTCCATGAATTTCTTCCAAGTATTTTCTCCACATTTCGAATTTTTTTCAAAATTTCCCAATGTAGAAGAAATCCATGGTGAAAATAAAAAATTTTTGCATAGGAGTGAAGCTCTTACCAAGGGAAGATGAAATCCGGTATAAAAAAGTGTTGAAATCGCCTCAAATCCAAGATCTCACAAGCCCTAGGTCGGTTTTTTTTCGAAGTTTTGAGGATGGGGATGATGAATAGTATCGGTTGACTGGTCAAATATAGGACTTTTCGCGATCTCGCTGTCGGCAAGATTTTTCTCGTCGTCGGTGAGCTAATTAATTTACCAAGGCTGAACTCTCGGGAAAATCTCATCATCAGCGAGATCGCTATAGCTGTCAGCGGGTTTTCCCTCGCTGTCGGCGGAATTATTCTCGCCGTCGGCGAGATCCCAAAATTTTAAATTTTTGAAATTCGACAATCATTTTCAACCTCGATTTGCCCTTAATCAATCTTCCGATCACTTAATTTAATAATTTAGTATGAAGATTAGCTACTTATACTCATAAAAAGTTCACACAACACAAACAATATAACTTTATATATGAAATCCATGAGACTTACAAACTTCACACTTTTAAACAATAACACTTAAGACATCAATACTTCAAACTCTCATAACTACTCAACATTGCAATCCACACCACAACACTCTAAATGCTGAGACATAACAATTACATATAATTTCATCAAATATGAGATGATCAAATTTAAAGTTTAAATCATAATAAAACCTAAATCCAAATCAACACAAATATATACACAAATATAACATAAGATAAAAATCTTTACTACTCCTCAGTGTCTGAACTAACATCCTCTCTGGTATTTCCGATGTGACGCAGGTGCACAAATAGATTCTAGAAAGGCCTGAAAGGGAATTCTACAGTAGATTCTTCATCAATCCACCCTTTCTATCTCAGTAAATGAATAAAACTGGCCTCCAGATGTCCAGTATGGTCAAAGTGTTCCTTCATGCCTCATAAGAAACTTGGTACTGACAGCATAAAGTAAATATAGTCGATGGGTGTCCAAGTTCATGAACTAACCCATGCACAATCAATCCCAATGCAGACTTTACTATAATTGATCCAACATCGATAGGTAGTCCAATTTGAATACAATAATTTAATATAGCGCATTCCTTTGAAACCTTATTTACCCTCATAGTGGGTAATAATTTTGATGAGATAAAGAAATGCCAATGCTTCGAGACGAGTTTAAGAAGTGATGCGAAAAAGCCGACATACCGTCTTCGCCGACTCCCGATCATCGGGTTCGTCGGTCGGGTATCTATAAATCTCGTTCATATTGTATCTTGAAGGAACGAGTTTGAATAATGATCGACGGGGGTATTTTCTATAGAAAATAATTCATTTACCCTTGAAGGAGTAAATGTTACCCATCTTCCTCCGACGTAGACACTTCCATTGTTGATCGCATGTAAATTAGAGTAAAACTCTTTAACTACAGGAATAACTACAGTGGATGTCGTATAGCAAAATACCTCCGAATGTTGCTGCGCGATCATTTCTTCAATTTTTGTGGTGAAATTTTCTACTCCTCTGTTGACAAATCCCCTTTCTTTAATATGTCACTTCTTCATCAAAACTTTGTTGAAAATATGCTGCGCCTCCGAACTGACGAATTTTCTTCAGTTGAAAACTCCAGTTTTTGTGGTTTCTAAGAGTTTGGTGGCCATTTCGGATTGAAAGGAATGGTCTCTAGTCATTTCTTAGGAAGAAAACAGTGTAAAAATGAATTTAGGATGGTTTTATACAAAGAAATGGCTTTAGAACCGTCCAAAACAGCACAAAAAAAACTTAAGAAACCAATTTTTCAACTGCTTCGCTGTCGGCGGGAAGTTTCTCGCTTTGGCGAGCTAGTTATAAAACTGATTTAAAATATGGCACGCGATCTTGCTGTCGGCGGGCAGTTTCTCGTTGTCGGTGAGCTCGATAATAAACTGAAATGTAATTAGGCGCCGATCTCGCTGTCGGCGACAATCGACCTCGCCGTCGGCGAGATTTCGTAAAATTGTCTAATTTCGCTCTGGTCTGAATATTTTCTGATCTCATCATATAGGTTCGAATTTGTGATGATTCTAATTAAAAAATTGAGTAGTAAGATTTGTTTTAATAATAGAGACTCACTAATTTATATATAATTAAAATAAAAGACTACTATGGGTTGCCTCCGATAAAGCGCTTGGTTTAACGTCGTCAGCCCGACCTAATTTCAGTTAGTAATCAGGTCGACTAAGCATTATGACCTCTTTAAAATTTGGTCTTCTATATTCGAAATATGGTTTTAATCTATGTCCGTTTACCTTAAATCTATGTCCTGTTTTTGGATCTTCAATTTCTATAGTTCCATATGAAAATATTTGAGTTATAGTGAAAGGTCCTAACCATCGAGATTTCAATTTCCCGGAAATAATTTCAATCTAGTATTATATAGCAAAACTTCTTGTCCCGGTTCAAAATTTCTTCGATTAATCTTACGATCATGCCATAATTTCATCCTTTCTTTATAAATCCTATCATTATCATATGATTCATTCCTTAATTTTTCTAATTCATTTAATTGCAACAATCTCTTCTCACCGAGCTTCTTTCATATTATAATTAAATTCTTTAATCACCCAATATGCTTTATGTTCTAATTCAGCTGATAAGTGGCAAGTTTTTCCATATATAAGCTCGTAAGGAGTCATTCCGATCGGAGTTTTATAAGCGATCCTGTATGCCCATAATGTAGTGTCTAGTCTTATAGACCAGATCCAATCTATTAGGGTTTACAAACTTTTCTAAAATACGCTTAATCTCTCGATTAGAAACTTCAATTAATCCATTAGTTTGTGGATGATAAACGATTGATATCTTATGAATAATATTATATTTTTCTACTACTTTGTGAATATATTTATTTCTAAAATGAGTTCCTCCGTTAGTGATAATCACTCTCGGCATTCCAAATCTAGTAAAAATATTTTTCATTAAAAATTTTGAAACAATTTTAGCATCACACCTAGAGTAAAGCTTGCACTTCGATCCATTTGGAAACATAATCAGCAATTACTTAATATATATGAATTTCCAAATGAAGGAATAAACGGTCCCATGAAATCTAATCCCCAAACATCAAAAATTTCAACTTCTAATATAAAATTCGGAGGCATTTCATTTTTCCTTGATATATTTCCTACTCTTTGGAATTTATCGCAGGTTTTTATATATCCGTATACTTCTCTAAATAGAGTAGGCCGGTAGAATCCAGATTGTAGAATTTTATACGCAGTATTATCAGTCCCAAAATGTCCTCCAAAATCAGAATCATGACATTTTTGAATAATTGGTTCGGTTTATTCATAAGGCACGCATCTTCTAATAATTAGATCCTTACATTGCTTATATAAATATGGTTCATTCCAAAAGTATGTTTTAGTATCATGAATGAATTTTTTCTATTGTTGCAAAGTTAACATAGGTGGTAAAATGTCACTTACAATATAATTTACTATATCAGCATACCAATGTATTTTCCACTCATTTATATTATAAAGTTGTTCATCGGGAAAAGCTGCTATAATTTCATTATCAGTATCAGATAATTCATGATATTCTAATCTTGATAAATGATCGGCAATTTAATCATCAGTTCCCTTTTTGTTAACGATCTCAAAATCAAATTCTTGCATTAATAATATCCATCTAATTAATCTTGGTTTAGAATCCTTCTTTTGCATTAAATATTTTATAGCGAGTGATCGGTATGCATAATACATTTAGTTCTTATTAGATAATGCCAAAATTTATTAAAAGCATATACAATTGCTAATAATTCTCTTTCGATAATCGTATAATTTATTTCGAGCATCATTTAGAGTTTTACTTAGCATAATATATAACTTTGAAAATCTTATCATATCTTTGCCTAAGAACTGCTCCTATAGCATAATCACTAGCATCACACATAAGCTCAAATAGTTTCTCCCAATTAGGTGAAACTATTATAGGTGCTGTAATTAATTTATCTTTTAATAATTCGAAAGCATTCAGGCATTCTGTTGTAAATTCAAATTTTTTGTCCTTTTAGAGAAGTTGGCATAGAGGTCTAGTAATTTTTGAAAAATATTTTATATAACGTTTGTAGAATCCAACATGTCCAAGAAAACTTCTTACCCCTTTTACCATAGTTGGAGGTGGTAATTTAGCTATAACTTGAATTTTTGCAGGGTCTACTTCCATGCCCTTTTCTAAAATTTTATGCCCTAATACAATGCCGCCTGCAACCATAAATTGACATTTCTCCCGATTAAGAACTAAATTAGTTTTCTCACATACTTCAAATACTTTTTCAAGATGATTTAAGCATGTGTCGAATGATGTTCTAAATACGGAGAAATCATCGATTAATACTTCTATTCCATTATCAATTAATTTACTAAATATAGACATCATACATCTCCGGAATGTTGCGAGTGCATTACATAATCCAAAAGGCATCCTTCGAAAAGCGAAAGTTCCATAAGGACTAGTAAATGTAGTTTTCTCTTGATCCTCAGGAGCAATTTGTATTTGATGATAACCAGTATATCCATCTAAGAAACACAAATACTTATGTCCGGCTAATCTATCTAACATTTGGTCTAGAAATGGTAAATGGAAGTGATCTTTCCTGGTGGCTGCGTTTAAATTTCTATAATCAATACATATTCGCCATCCAGTAACTTGTCTTATATGGATAAGATCATTATTTTCATTAGCTTTTCGGTCACTCCTCCTTTCTTAGGCACACAGTGAATTGGGCTTACCCAAGCACTGTCCGAAATAAGATATATAATACCATTATCTAACCATTTTAAAATTTTTTTTCTTGACTACTTCTTTCATTATAGGGTTTAATCTCCTTTGGGGATCTACTTTAGGCTTATGTTCATTATCTAAAATAATTATGTGCATACAGATTGAAGGACTAATTCCTTTAATATCTGCTAAAGTCCAACAAAAAATTTTCTTATATTTTTTTAAGGTATCTAAAAGTTTTTGTTCTTGAGATTCATTTAATTTAGATGAAATAATAACTAGTAGAGTTGAAGAATTACCTACGTAAGCATATTGTCGGCATATTTTTAGGTTGTGTTGTATTTTAAAAGGGGTCGCCTAACAGAAGTTGTCGGCGAATTTAAATTTTAAATTTAATTTAAATATATATATAATTTAGAAAGTAGTATTTGATTTTGAAAATAATTTTAAATTTGAGATTGAACCGATCTCACATCCCAAATAGTTTATATAAACGAGCACCGCACCACAAACCGTGTATCTATCCCTAAAGATAGACACACTGCTTGAGGGTGAGGCTCGACCAAATAAACTAGAAGTTTTGTGACATCCGTTTGGTCTGCAAACCAATTTTATAAGCCGACAAATTCCCCTGCTTAATATGAAAGTATTAAACGGGGTTTATATTACACAGGTTCTTTAAAATTCCTATAAGGGCAAGCCCCTATAGTTAATTACATCTTAAGTGACGGGAATCACCTAAGAAAACTCTCGATAATAACCAATAATTACGCTCTCGAGAATTTGAAAGTTTAAGATTTTCGAAGATTGAGTTTTGGAATTTCGATAGGGAATGGATCAAATTTGGAACATTTTGTTTTGTGAATCCAAAGGAAGAAAGGTAGGAGAAATCACTGATTCGAAGTAAACTTCGGTAATTTCCCGACTATCCTATTGTTTGGCTTGAATTTAGGAAAGTCCTAATGTTTATTTAGTATTTCAATCTTGCCAATTTTAATTAATTAGGGCTTATATTTGTATGATAAAATCAAACAAATAGCTTCAGAAGATGTGAGGGTTTATGTCGTATCGGACGACTACCTCGGAATCCTAAGACCGGTTAGGGCTTAATTTGCAATGCAAATGCCTAACGGAGAGTTGAGGATTTATGTTGCACTAGGCAAGCTACCTCGAAGTCCTATGGCTTTGTTGTTTTAATTCTAAGAAGATTTTGCTAAAGTAGGTTCAAGTTTTGCTGACGATGATGGCCGTTCTGCCCACCATGCCCCAAGCTCCTTGTTGTTGCAGAGGTTTAGTTTTAGAAATCATAAATCAGGGGATGAGAAAAGTGTTTTGGTTTAGAGAAGTCTTAATTTCCGAGTGTTTTGTATTTTGATTAAAACAAATCTTAAAGTTGATTATAACGACACGGTTAAGATCCCGCGGTTCCATCCTTCCGGCATCATTATTTTTATCGGATTCACTTAGTCCGGATGAATTTGCTAAACTCAGCTGAATGAGTTCCACACTTTCATTTAGACCGTGGGAAATCCCGTTAGCAACACGTAGGTTACATCATCAGAGGTATTCCCGATCATCCAATAGGACGTTTTAATTTAGTTGCAATTGTAGTTTTGTGTTCTGTTTGTGATTAAATTTTGAGTTGTTTTATATTTTGAAATGTTGTGGCGGTGAATTTTATCTTGCAATGACTTTTAACTTAGTTTTGGTTTCGGTTTTAGGGACTATCCTAAAGGTGTGGGTTTTCATGCAACGAGTTGTTTTATCATGCGAGAAAAGTAAAGTGCATTTGCGATAAAGTAAATTGCAAGAAAGTAAATTGCAATAAAATAAAAGCGTACTCGGAGGGTCTTCCAGTCATCCCAAGCTGCACTTAAAACACAATTAGAATATTTAAGCAAGTTCCTAGGTAAAGCTAAGGGAAAGGTTATGGTTTTCTACCAAATTCCTAATCCTATGGTCTAGTCAACTCTATGACGTCTAGGTTCTTTGTGTTTTTGTTTGAGGACGATTTTCTTCATCGAAGAACAATTAAATCCGATTGTTCTTATAAATATCCTATCATATTGAGGAAGTGCTTAAGAAGAATCTTAAACATCTTTTCGATATTTCCAGGATTGTTTTAAGTCCAAATGAATTTAATTATATAAATGAATCAATCGTCCGAGGTTTTCAAGTTTTGTTAACTTGCCGAGTGAATTAAGACATTTGAATATCTTATGAGTGAAGTAGCACTTCATTTAATGTTTCATTTAGGAGTTATAATAATCAAAGCTTTCAAGGGTAAATTAGTATTCAAATGATTTGATTTAAGTTAAAGGGTTTAAATTTGGAATAGTGTTGAAGTTGCTTTACATTTATTTTGAATTCTTTATGTCTTAGGTGATGTTATATTTAATTCAACTTAATTTAATTGAGCTTTAATTTAGTTTAACATAGTTCGATTTAATTTGATTTGGTGTTTAATTAATTTGATTTGATTTAATTTTAATTTAATTTAATTTAATTTAATTATTTAATTTAATTTAATTTATTTAATTTAATTTAATTTAATTTAATTTGATTTAAATTTTTTTTTAATTTAATTTAATTTAATTTAATTATTTAATTTAATTTAATTTAATTTAATTTTAATTTAATTTAATTTTAATTTATCTTTAATTTACTTTATTTTTAATTTTAATTGAAATTTCAAAAGAGTTTAATAATTTAATTAAGTCTTTTAATATTTTAAATTTGAGTTATCATTTTAATTAAAAATTGAGTATTAATGATATAATTAGTTTAGGGATTTTTAAATTAAAGAATAAATCTCTTCCTAATAAATATCCCTTATTTTAATAATTCAGATTTATTATTCCTCCAAATTTAATCTATTATTTAATTAAAGTTTAATCATTTTTAAAAAATTGTTTAATGAGTTTCTACCCTTTAATTATTTAAATTTCAATCATCCAAATCAGATTAAGATCAAATATTTTACTTGTTGATTTTTTATTAAACCTAAAGTTTTAATTAAGGGTTGAAAGTTTAATTACCATTTTACCCCTTAAGCTTAATAATTTCATAACTCACTAAATTGAACTTAAATGAACTTGAAATTTTTATGTGACTTCACTCATATGTCAATAAAGACATGAGAGGAGAAAATGTGATTTTTCTGTATTTAATTTATTTATATAATTATTTTTGGTGGAAAATAGAGATTTTCAAGGAAAATTTGATAACATGACCAAAGGAAAGTTTCTGTCCTTAAGAAAATTAGGGGACATTCCTAATGACCAGAGAAGCACTTGGACCAATTTTGGTGATTTTTTGAATTATATTATTTTTATTATAATTATTTTGAGTTTTGGAGTGTTAATTAATTTAAAAATAAAATAAATGTTGAAAAATGGGTTTTATATTTTTCAAAAATCTCTCTGATATCAAGGAAACCAGAGAAGCAAATTTTGCAATTTTCTGATTTTTCTATGATTTATTATAATTATTTTAGTGAAAATGCTAGAAAATACATTTTTTTTAATTTTAAAATTACCCTAGGGCTTTAAAATTCAATATCTCACTAAATAGACCTAAGAAAAATGTGAGATTTGTTCCTAAGTGATTAAAATTCAAAATGTGACATTTTGGTGAATTTTATTATTTTTGTGATTTTTATTATTTTTTAATTATTAAAAATATTAAAATATTATTAAAAATCAACTTTTTTAGAAAATTAAAATTTTAATTTTCTTAGGTTCCCCTGATATCAGAGAGGCTCCAAAACCAATTTGGTGAATTTTTGAAAAGTATTTTAAAAGTTATGAATTTTTAAAGTTTAAAATGGCTAAGTGACTTAATCAACCCAATTAGTAGGGCTAACCGAGTCCAATTGACCTCAACTTTTTATGGTGGGTTCCTCTGATCCTAAAGGTCAGTGGAGAATTGATTTCAAGTCAATTTGATGCACTGGTTAACTCTAATTAATTAAAGACCTATTTTGGGTGTTTAAGCCGATTAGGGTTGTTTTGAATGAACTAAGCCAAAATCTATTTTTCCTAGGGTTCTCTGGTCATAAGGAACATCACCAAATTTTCCTAGAATTTATTTCACAACATGCTATTTACTTGGAATTAAAATACTCAAAACGATGACTCGAACTTGAAAAATCAAGAACTCCTCATAGGGATGGCCTCTGACTTTGAAAAATTCAGGAAATGTTCCCAAATTCAGAGGCTTCAAAAGCCCTATGATCTCATGCCATGGTGAAATGTATGCATGCATGGAGAATTAAAACAATGCAGAGAGTAAATAAATCATAAAAAATAAAATATTTGATGAAATTAAGTGATTTATTTTCTACATTATTCTCCTCTCTTCAACGAGCGAAGGGTATTTTTATTTTATTTTTCGATTTTTCTACACGGAGATATGAATTTTTGAAGTTTAGGGAATTAAATAAATAAAAAAAATCCCTAATTTTCTACTTATCCGAGTCGGCGCCAACGCATCCTCGACGACTCAGAAAAACCACGCGGCGCGCTCCCGTTCGACGCCGCCACTTGAGTCGGCGGCACGGGCCCCGCGGTTCTCGTACGCGTCTCTGGTCCGACGCCATCCGAGCCGTCCGTCCGCGCGTGTATTGAATGGACGGAATCCGTTCATCGTCCCCGAGCGTTCTCGCCGAGAGCGCGTCCACACTAAATCCACTAAGATCTCGCTCGATTCTCGATGAATTTTTATGTTCTTATACTCTATGGATTCGTCTTGAAGAGACGAACACATCTATACGGTTAACATGCATTGAAACTAAAGCATTTAAAATGGAGAATCTCCGGAAGCTCGGGATGAAGATTTAGCTCATACCTTGGCTCGGAGAAGTGTGGCTTCAATCGAGAGTTGTTGCACCTTCGATTGGGTCCCGACGAGCTCCGGATGAAGTCTCTGGTGCAGTGAATTGTACGGATATGATTTCGACCAAGCTCGATCACAAAGCTTGGAGAGTTGGAGCAAGCTGGGTGGCACTGGAGATGGGGCTTTTGATGGTGGACACCTTCTCTTGGTACGGTGAAGGTGTAGAGCCAATCGATTTGGGAATTGGCTCATCTGTGGAGAAGTGTCACGGTTTTGGGTGGAATTTCGACTACGAAATTGAGCTTTCGGAGGAGAAATGGCGAGGGAATTTCACTTGGGGATCAAGTGCTCTAAGGGTGGAAGAGGGTGCGGAACAATTTTGGCGAGTTTTGGCAAGGTTTATGCTTCTCTTCTTTCATGGCCGAGAGGGGTGGAGTTTAAATAGAGGCTGGTGCGGGGGCCTCCCGGGGGAGTTAGGGCTTGGGATCGAGTTGCTCGGTGAGGAGAAGAACGGCCATGGTGACCACTAGGCATGGGGCGGCTCGGCGAGTGAGAATTTCGATGTTGGCTCACATGTGAGCTCTCGGCCATGGTGTTTTCCGGCGGCATGGTGGCCGGCCGGCCGAGCGATGGTCACCATCTTGGTCGGGTGGGTCGGGGGTGGGGTTTAGTGTAGGCGATTGGCAAATGCCATGTGTAAAGTGGTTGAATCGAAGTAGAAAGGGGAAGGGGCCATTTTAGCTTATTTTGGTCAACCCATGCAAATGGGTTGGGTGCACCTCCCAAGACCTGGTTTTGGGCTGAGGAGGTCGGGTGGGTCGACCTCCCATGTGTGGTGGAGTCTCCATCGAGGATTAGGTGGCAAAGCATGGTTTAGAGTGTGACATGCTTAAGGTAAAAAGGCTTAAGGGAGGCTTAAGAAAGATCCCCCTCTTCTTGCCATAAATGGACTAATGACAAGTCAAAGCCCTCATGGCTTCATGTGGCTTGAGAATGGCTTGTTCATGGCTCCATTTGGCTTGGGAAAAGGTTGGCTTATTTCATGAAAAAGGGTTTTAGAAATATTTGGCATTTAGGGGGTAATTTGACATGTGGCTTGATTTGGAATGGTTTAATTGATGATTTTGCAACTTAGGGGTGATTTTGATCGAATGGATGATGAGGGGAAGTGTCATGTGGGCTTTAGGATGATTTGGGCTTTTGAATTTTGAAGGAAATGGGCTTTTAGGAGGGTTTAAGGGAAGTAGGCTTTTAAGTTTATGAATGTGTTCATGGATGAGAATTTTTTGTAAAAGGTTGGGCCAAATAATTGTTGTTTGTAGCTCATGGATGTGTCATGAGTGATTTGAGGCAAATTGGGAGTGATTTGGATTTGAATTGGGTTGAATTTGGGTTAGGTTTGGGTTTAGGTCAAAAATGGGCCTTTTAACCTTGGGTTGAGTTTGAGTGGGGTTTGGGTTCAAATTTTGGGCAAATCATGTTAGGGTTTTGTTTGTGGGAATGTTAAGGAAGATTTAGAAAAGATTTGAGGTTAATTGGAGTTGAATTGGGTGAGTTTGGGTTAAGTTTGGGTCATGGGTCCAAATTGGGCTTTAAGGCCAAAAGTGAGATTGGATCCAAATGTCAATCAAATTGGACTTGGATTTGGTCTAGATTGGTATTGGGAATGTTGAATTGAAGTTTAGAATTGAATTGGACCAGAATTTGGGTCAATTGGATAGGTTTGGTTTAACATTGGGTTCACTTTGGGTTAAAATGGGTCAATTTGGGGGTTTTGACAAAAGTAAGGTAAATTAACAAAATTGGCCCATGGTGTAGTTGGACAAAATGAAATTGGGAATATTTAGGATTTTCTGGAATTTTCTGGGAATTTTCTGAATTTTTGGATTTTTAGGCAAGAAGGGTATTTTGGGTATTTGGAGGGTATTGGGGGGTATTTTTGGAATCTTTGGTATTTTTGGGTATGGATGATCAATTTGAGTGATGTGGAGATGTTTGGGATTGATTTTGGAAAATTTTGGGTAATTTGGAAATTTTGCGAAAATTTGGGTAATTTGAGGGTTTTGGGTAGGTTTAGTAGGTGTAGGGTCCGGGGGTCAAAAGCTGAAAATTTGGGAAATTAAAGATTGGGTGAATCTAGGTGGAAAGAAATCATTTTGGTTGAGCCATGAAGCCATTTCAAGCCCATATGAGCCATGAAAGGATTCATTTGAGGCATTCAGCTATGTTGTTCACTAACCCTCTTAGCGAGGGCTTAGGGGTTAAGGACCATCCATGTGAATCACCTACATGAGTCGGGGAGGTCGAGTTGGGTATGGGTGTGGTTTTAGGAAGTGTGTGGAAATGTAGTGTGTAAGTGTAGTGTAAGTCGGCCCCTTCATCGGACCGGGCCGCCGAGGCGATCCTAAGACCGAAGAGTCGTATAGGAACTCATCCTTTAAACTTCTACATTTGATTTCGACCCTCTAGGTGATTAGGGGTCTATAGTCGAGTTTGTGGAGTTTGCGGGGAGTTTAGAAGTGGTTTGATTTTCTAAAAGGCGGGTCCCGATTCTAGTCCTCTAAGATAGTCGAAAGGAAAAGCCTAAGGCTAGATCTAAGCACTAAAAAGAAGAAGGAAGACCTCATCAAAAATGAGGTCGACACATATTTCAAATGATTAGGTAACATTTTTAACTCGAGTTCGGGAGGTTTAATAATCGATGGAACTATATTTTTTTCGGTGTTTTCGTATTATCCAAAAATTCAAATTTCTCTTGAATATAATCTAGTTCTTCATTTATATCGGCTTTTTCAATTAATTCGGTATTTTCTTTTTCTAATTTTTCTTCATAATATTCCTTAAAATGTTCTTTTTGTAAATGATCGAGTACTTCCATTCGAAAACACTCATCATCTTTTTCTAGTGCGGGATATTTCATTGATTTAGCGATATTAAAAGTAACTTTTTGGTCATTTACTCTCATAGTTAATTCTCCTTTACGAACATCGATCATAGCTTTCCCAGTGGCTAAAAATGATCTTCCTGAGATGATAGGAATTTCTTTATCTTCTTCCATATCTAAAACAATAAAATCTACAGAGAAGATAAATTTACCCACTTTTACTAAAACATCTTCAATAACTCCCTTAGGATATGTAACAGAATGATCGAGCTAGCTGAAGGGTTCGCGAAGTAGGTGAAATTTCTCCCAATCCTAATCTCTTCGAAAATTGATAGAGGCATTAGATTGATGCTTGCTCCTAAGTCACACAAAGCTTTTCCATAGAATTTTTCTCCAATAGCGCGAGGGTACGGTGAAACTACCGGGATCTTTTAATTTTTCGGGAAGCTTTTTCGAATAATAGCACTACACTCTTCGATTAGTGCGACTAGTTTCATTATCGATAAATTTTCTTTTTTTATTTAGAATATCTTTCATGAATTTTACATAGTTTGGCAACTGTTACTAAAGCTTCTACGAAAGGAATATTTATTGTTAATTTCTTTAGAATTTCGAGGAATTTAGTAACTTGTTTATCTTTTTAATGTTGATTTAGTCGTTGAGGAAATGGTGGTGGAGGTTTTTTAACAGAAATTTTCATTGGTATTAAAGGATTTTCTAAGTTTGGATCTTTTTGATTCTTTTCCTTTTCAATTTCCACTTCCTCTTTTTGACTTTCCAGTTCTTTCTGAATTCGAGGTTCTAATTCTTTTCCACTTCGTAATTGTATCACTTTAATTTGTTCATTTCCTTTATCTTTGAGATTTATTTCCACATTACTAGGAAATGTTCCAGGTATTCTATTTTTAAGCACGGTAGCAATATGTCCAAGTTGAGTTTCAATATTTTTAATAGTTGTTCCTTGATTTTGTAATTGGTTTCCTTGTATTTGTAATTGATTTCCTTGATTTTGTAATTGATTTCCTTGATTTTGTAAATGTTGACCCATATTTATTATTAATTCTTCTATAGATAATTTCTTATCTTTAAATTGAGAGTTATTATTATTAAATCCAGGTGGATAACTAGGTTTATAATTAGAATTTCCTTGGTTAGAGGGATTTCCTAATGGTTGTGTTATGTTGTTCATCCATGGTTGATTAGTATTATTATTCCAATTAAAATTAGGATGATTTTTCCATCCAGGATTATAATAATTCGCATAAGGATTATTAGTTCTATTATTAATAGCATTTATAGTTTCATTTGTCCAGATGAGTTTTCTTCTAATATAGTTGGAGAGTAATTCATTCCAAAATGATCTAATTTTTTAGATATAGCAGCAATTTGCGAAGCTAACATAGATATTGCATCATTTTCGTGAATACTGGCTATCTTTTTCGGATTCATTCTATCAGCGAGCCATTGAAAATTATTGGTAGTCATTTCTTCGATTAGTGCATAGGCTTCATCAAATGGTTTTGACATTAATGATCCTCCAGCAGCAGCATCGATGATTGATGTAAGAGATCCTACTAATCCATTATAGAATGTTTGAATAATTAACCAATCTAGTAACGCATGATGTGGGCATTTTCTAAGAAGTTCTTTAAATCTCTCCCAAGCTTCATATATTGATTCTCCATCAAACTGACTAAAAGAAGTTATATCATTTCTAAGCTTAGCAGTTTTTGATGGTAGAAAATATTTGGGTAGAAATTTTTGTGATAACTCTCTCCAAGTTTTAATAGATCCAGGTGCTAACGAATTTAACCACATTTTAGCCGTATCCCTTAAAGAAAAAGGAAAAAGTCTAAGTATAATAGCATCGTTAGATACTCCTTCATATTTGAAAGTAGCACCTTGTTCTAAAAAACTAGTAAGATGTAAATTAGGATCTTCAGTAGGTGAAACACTAAATTGATTGTTTTGTACCATTTGGATAATTGCAGGTTTAAGTTCAAATGAGTTAACAGCTACATCAGGGTTTTGAATAGTTAAATGAATTTCATCTAATATAGGGTTGGCATAATCTCTTAATTGTCTCTGTTGATTGATATTTTCATTTTCAGGAATATTCGCCATTTGTGTTAAATTTATAATTTCTCTTTTTTGTTTTCTAATTCTTTAAATTGTACGCTCTAATTCAGAATCGTAAGGTATTAAATTTTCGTTTCCAAATTTACGCATATAATTTTGCAAAATAAATTTTAAAATAGTCTGTTACTCTAGTAAATAATTTCTTTACTTCCCCGACAACGGCGCCAAAAACTTGACCCACTTTTTAATGTTTACAAAAATAGCAACGACACCAAAAACTTGATCCCGCTTAATATATATTTAATTTTATGATGGAATGTATTATGTGGATTCTACGCAAGTATACGTATCGTATCAAGTAATACAGGGCTCTAGTGGAGTCCTGGTTATCGATCCCACAGGGAAGTTTTAAAAGATTTGTAACAGCTAAATTTAAAAGTATTTATAGTATACGAAAATTTAGAATACGTAACTAAAGCGAACTAAAGTAAACTAATGCTTTAAATAAAGTTGATTTAAAGATTTCAGAAAAATATCCTTCCCCTTGTTTTTAGAAAATTAAGTGAATGATGAATTCAAATAGATCTTTTATTGTATTGTGACAAATAGGAGCATTCCTATTGTTTACCCTTTAGTCAGAGTGTAAAGAACATTGGCTAGTCACTATGCTTGATTACCGAATCTGCAGCTAAGCTCGGGAGGATCTTGGTTGCCACTTCGAGCTCCCACGTTCCCCTCACTTGAGGGCTAACATCTACACTTCGACTCTCAAACAATAGGACCAAATTGAATATTTTAGTCTGTCACACTAAAATTTCTAATTCTACGTCCGATAAATAATATTTCCCTATTTATTTGCACCCTCCTTCCAAGGCTTTTGACTTCCCTGAATATTGGATGTAATCTTTACTATAGTTAATAATTCAACATATTTTAACAAATCAATGGGCCAGTTAAAAAGTAAATTAAGTTTTAAGTAAAAATTATCACAATTTATTTTAATATATTAGGCACTTCTATTTAATTTCATCAATTCACATAACTTCATAAACAAGGAGAAAGACTAAGAAAACTACTCAGAATGCATGGAAATTAAACAAAGCATGAATTTCATTTAAAGTTAACAACAATAAACAAAGATACTTATCTTGATTTCCTCCCCAAGCAGACTCCTTGAAGTTCCTTTGACTTTTCCTTCTAGTACAACACACTTCTAAACTCACTAATTACACTCTTAAACTCTTAAAATAGACACCAAGTAGACACTAAGACTCTCTCAAATAGACACACAGTAGACACTAAGACTCTCTCAAATTGACACACAACATACTAAAATTCATCCTCTATTTATAGAGGTAGACAAAGGTCAAAGGGGAACTAAAGCACCTCTTCAAAAAGCATCCAAGTTCAATGTATCTGGCATTTTGAACAGTCTCGCCGTCGGCGAGAAAAGACCTCGCCATCGACGGGGCTTCTAGAAGGTCTCCAAACCGCGTGATCTCGCCGTCGTTGGGCTCGGGCTCGCTGTCGACGAGGTAGTTACAAATCCTTCAAAAATTCTCCTCATGATCTTGCCGTCGGCGGGCTCGATCTCGCCGTCAGCGACTTAGTTCATTTTGCATGAATTTCTTCCTTTTTTGATCCAAATTCGCTCCATTTCATGCTTTTTGCTTTTATCACTTATAAATCTTCATTCCTGCAATAAAATAAAGAAATTACCTTTCTTTAAAGTGCAATCTCATAAAAAATGGGTATGAATTTCTTAATATATTTTCCTATGATCACATGCAGAGGGTAAATTACCATGACTTGACAGGTGATGCAACAAAAATTTATACACTTTTTGCTATATGATTTTACTCATTTTTTGTGATATTACACTTTAAAATGAAGGTATTTTGTATGGTTTTTGGTTTTAGGTACAAGAAATTTGATTGGAGCAAAAATAAGCAAAAACAGTGTAATTTGGAGCAAAAATGAGCAAGAAAGCAAATTTTGGCTTGACACCTTTCGATAAGTCTATCTATGTTTAATCTATTTTACATTTATTGCATTTTTTGAATGAAATTACACTTTTAAAAAAGATTGTTTTTATGGCTATTTTGTAGGGCAATATGTTAGAAATACAACGTAACTGAAACGGGGCGAATCAGAGCTGAAACGGAGCCAAACGGAGCAAATTAGTGGAGCTGCGCAGGATGGACGCTAGGGGGGCCCAAACTGGTGCCAGTAGCCCAAGACCACAAAAAATAGGGCACTGGAAGTGCCCTATTCAGTGCTGGCGGCGCCCGAGATGGCCCAGATTTGATATTGAGCAGTTATTGGCCAAATACATCGAATCTGGATGCTTTTTAGAGGATTTGTTCATGCACCTCTTAGGAAATTCGTCCCTACTCTATTTTAAGCCAAATTTAAAGCCAAAAATGAAAGGGAGATGTTAGAAAAAACTTAGAGAATGTTGAGATATCTTAGAATAGAAGTAGAAATTTAGATTTCTACCTTTTGGAGAGATTGGTTAGGGGATTTTGAGAGAATCTGTTAGGGAATGTTCTAGCATTGCATGGATCTGCAGGAGACTTTGTGGGAGAGATTTTCATCTTTCTTTCATGAGGAAAAAGCTAAGTATTGTGTTCTTCATTATCTTATGATTTTGTAAACACTTATTTTGTGGATTTGCTTTGAAATGAAGTTTTTCGTTATGTTTTCTTCGTGCTTTGCGATGTCTTTCTCTTATTCTTTCTTCTTATTTGGAAATAGTGGCATAAGAAGATTATGTCATTGTTTTCATTTTACTTTTCTTTTGTAATGAGTAGAATTCATATGTAGGATGTTGAGATACAAGCTAGAAGAAGTTTTATATATAAATGTGATGGTTTTTACTTGCACTTCATTTACATTGCAATTAAGGCCTATTGTAATGTTAAAATTTGATGTGAAAATATACGATCCGAGAGGGTTATTCTTTCTACAACTAAGAATGAACCGCATTCAAATTTATGGATGGTTAAGTTCATGGGGATTGAATACAAATAAATAGGGAAAAATAATTATTGGACGTAGAAGTGGAGATTTTAGAATGACAGACTAAAATCCCCAATTCGATCATATTGTTTGAGTACTGAAGCGGAGATGTTAGACCTCAGGCGAGTGGAAAGTGGGAGCTCCTAAGTGAGAGCCGGTATCCTCCCAACCTAGCCACAGATTCAGTAAACAAGCATTGGATTAGTCAATGTTCTTTATGCCTGGACCAAAGGGTAAAGACTATGATTGCTCCTATTTGGCACAAACAATATTTAATGCATCTCATTCCTATACATTATCCATTTCATTACTTAAGAATAGTAGTTTTTAGTATCTCAAAATTCTTCAAACCAATTCATACAAAAACAGTTATATTTAGAATTTTTATTTGCATTTAGTTATAGTTACTATCTTTACATTTAATATTTGCATTTTGGATTAGTTATTATTCTTACATATAATCATCTACCTTTAGAAGTAATTGTTAGAAAAACCACTTATATCGACCTTCCAATCTTATGTCTGATAATTGTATATTAGAATTTGACTAAGAACCTCTTCTCTCGCTTCCCTGTAGGATCGATAAACGGGACTCCATTTGATCCTTGTATTACTTGATATTATACTTGCGTTTGAAATTGTGACTTTACAAAATCATTATGAATATATAAATCTGAGGTCATAAATTCTTACATATAAAAAAGTCGCATCAAGTTTCTAGTGTCATTGCCAGGGAAACTTCAGAAAGAATTTTAGGAGAATTTTAGTTGAAGTAATTAGGCTTAGAATTGGGAAACTTTAGTGTTGTAAAATTATTTTTGTGTGAAAAGTGTTTTGTTGTATGAAAAGTGTTGTGAAAAAAAACTGTTTGTGTGAAAAGTAAGGTGTTTGTGAAAATATTTTGTTGTGTTAAATATATTTTTCATTTTATTTGTTTTATTGTTAATGTATTGTTTGTTGTGTTACGTATGCAAAATAAAAGATCTGTAGGACTCGTGCCTTATGATCCCGAGTTAGCAAAATGGAAAAAAAATAAAAAACAGAAAGGACTCAAAAAACTAGAAATGGAAAATCATCATAAATCATTGAGGGATTATGTAAATCCTACGATATATGAAATTCACTCAAGTATACAAAACCCTATCATAGAAGCTGACTCATTTGAACTAAATCCAACGATTATCCAACTTATGCAGAACATCCAGTTTGGGGGAACTCCTTCGGAGGATCCCTATTTTTACTTATCTAGTTTTCTAGAACTTCGTGCTACATTTCTTTATTATGGCATGCCAGACGATGTTGTTAGGCTAAGGTTTTTTCCTTTCTCACTAAGGGATAAGGCTAAAATGTGGTTATACTCATTAGTACCTGTTTCTATTAAAATTTGGGAGGAGTTAACTCAAAAATTCCTAGCTAAGTATTTTCCACCTTCAAGGACTACTCAACTTAGAAACGATATTATCGCATTTTGTCAGTATGAAGGGGAATTAATATATGAAGCCTGTGAAAGATTTAAGGAACTCCTAAGAAAGTGTCCACATCATGCTCTGCCCGATTGGTTAACCATTCAAATTTTTTATAATGGGTTAGTAGGATCCCTTAGGTCTATAATTAATGCTGCCACTGGTGGATCTGTAATGTCAAAACCATTTGATGAAACGTATGCATTAATTGAATAAATGACTACAAATGAATTTCAATGGACCTCTACAAGGGAAAATCATAAATATGTGGCCAGTGTTCATGATACTGATGTGATTGCAATTTTTGCATCTCAGGTTTCCGCAATATCAAGGAAGTTGGACCAATTTGGAATCAACCAGCCTCAACTCACTCCAGTAAGTGAGGAAAGTTCATTAGGTCTTATGATTGATTCCAACTTATCATATGATGCTTTAAATACCATAAACAACCCATATTTTAACTTTTACAAACCAGGTTGGGAGAACCATCCTAAATTTAACTGGAATCTTACTACTGATGGTGGAAACCAAAAATGGGAAAATAATCATGCAAATACTAATGGAAGTTAGAATAATTAGGGGAGCAAAAACTATAGACCTTCAAATCCACCGGACTCTAACAATGAACAACAATTTGATGATAAGAGGATGTCTATAGACAAAGTGGTATTGCAAATGGGAAACCAGTTGCAAAGTTAAAATGCTGCAATTAGAAACATAGAGAATCAACTGGGACAGATTGCTAATTCACTTAGCAATAAACCCCAAGGAACACTTCCTAGCAACATTAAGATCAACCCTAAAGAGAACACTAATGAACAAGTAGAAACTGTCCAATTAAAAAGTGGAAGAGAGATAGAGGATGTGGTTAGAAAAGAGAAAGATGTTGTGAGAGAAATAAAGGAAACTAAAAGACCTGAAGAACAAGTTTCTAAGGATCTGGAAAAATTAATATCGCCAACTAAAATCAGTTTTGAAAGACCACCACCACCATTTCCTTAAAGACTTAGACAACATGAGTTGGATAAAAAATTTTCAAAGTTCATGAAAGTACTTAAGAAGTTAAAGATAAATATTCCTTTCACCGAAGCTTTGGAATAGATGCCAAGTTATGCAAAGTTTATGAAGGAGATATTAAATAAGAAAAGGAAATTTGGGGATTACGAGACAGTTGCACTAAGTGAGGAGTGCAGCGCTTTACTTCAGAAAAATTTTTCTCAGAAACTTAAAGATCCTTGTAGCTTTACAATTCCTAGTGCAATTGGAAAAAGATTATGTGGAAAAGCTTTATGTGATTTAGGAGTGAGCATTAATGTGATGCCTCTATCT
This sequence comes from Papilionanthe hookeriana x Papilionanthe teres, assembly GCA_022702705.1. Classification (NCBI taxonomy): domain Eukaryota; kingdom Viridiplantae; phylum Streptophyta; class Magnoliopsida; order Asparagales; family Orchidaceae; genus Papilionanthe; species Papilionanthe hookeriana x Papilionanthe teres. Next base: position 23,164,924 of record CM040431.1, on the reverse strand, counting down.
ATATTTAGAAGGTTAGGTTTAGTCGATATTTCTCCCACTATTATAACCCTTCAGTTAACTAATCGATCTGTCATTTATCCAAAAGGAGTTAAAGAAGACGTGCTTGTTAAAGTGGATAAATTTATCTTTTATTTGGACTTTATTGTATTAGATATGGAGGAAGATAAAGAAATTCCAATTTTTTTAGGGAGACCTTTCCTTTTTACTTGACAAACTATGATAGATGTGCAAAAAGGAGAGTTGACTATGAATATTAATGACCATGAAGTTACTTTTGAAGTATTAAAGACTATGAAATTTCTAGATGAGAGAAAAGATGATGAATGTTTTTGGATGGATGAAATTGATTATCTAAGTAAAGACCATTTTCAAGAAAGTTTTGAGAGTAAGTTAATAGATGAGATTGAAATAAACTTTCATGATGATTCGAAAACGTTATTTAAAGAAGACTGTATGTATGTTCAAGAGAGGTGTGAAATGATGAATGCTACCAAAAATAGTAAACTTTTAATTCCATCTATTGAAAAATCTCATGAACATAAGATGGATGTACCCCAAACAATTTTAAAGCTTATCTATTTAGGGAATTCATCTACATAACCAATCTTTATATCTTTAGATTCGACTCAACACAAGAAAAACTTGAATTGAATGATGAACATGATAAAATTATTGAACAAAGACTTGGAAGAGAATTTGAGGATATATTTCAAAAGAAATTTGAGTTGAGAAAAGAGGATAAGGATATTGGAAGACCATTGGAAGAAATTCCTAAGGAATTAGAAAAACCTATTTCCTCAACTAAGATAGATCCTCCATCATTTAATAATTATAAATGGGAAGAATTGGAAGATAACTTGAAATAGAAGAGTGATATAGAAGAATTTGATCCTGAATCTGAATTATCTAGAGAGAATCCAATCCAAAATTTGGGAGACCTTGAATTATATTATAGAGATCCATTTCTTATAAATTTCAAGGATGATATTCATATGCAAATTCAGAAAATCAATAGAAGAATATTGGATCTAGAAAAAAATATGAGGAACAAAGGCATTAATCAATTTGAAAAGGAAGAGCTGAATGAAAATTACAAGTTTAGGATTTTCTAGGAATTCCTGGATTTGAAAAAAATTGTGCGATTGATCGAGGATTGCTTAATTGGAATTTTGATCCAGGAGGAATCATTTGTCGGGCCCGCGACGTTAAAAACAAGTGCTTTATGGGAGGCAACCCATAGTTATCAGTGTGCTATGATTTAGTGTGCTTGAGAGTCATGATTGTTAGTGTTGTAAGGTGTTTCTTTAGAGTGGACTGACTTGATCTTTATGTGTCATTATGGATTGATCAGTTTGATTTATGATTGGTAGATGTTTGGATTATTAGTTCTTTCATCTGATCTATATTTGTGTCATGAGGGAGGTGATTCCTTAACTTCTTATTATGGTCAGCCTTGTATGTTCTCTTGTAGTAGTTGGATTGATGAATCCACTATGACTCGGGTCTTACTCGGACTTAAGTTTTACAAAATTTATCATGAATTTGAACGATGTCAGTTCCATCTTAATTTTGTTACTTCCTTTCTCTAACTTTGTTTTCATTTGGTAAGAGTCGCGAACCTATTTGATGAATAACTTGTGGATGATCTCGCACTATCTTTATAGCAGTTATAGGTGCTTAATTATAGGGATTAGATGAAGGCTGAGATTGGTGTCCGGAAACCAATTTATCAGGGATAATCTTATCTTTGGAATTATAATCTATAAAACCATTTAAAATGCACCTTATTTATCTATGTAGTGATTCCGTTATAAATTAGAGGTAAGGTAGTGAGATTGGATGAGTTAAAGGATGAATTAACCTCATTTATCTTATGTGTTTATTTTTGTGTTAAAACTTTATATAAGACTTGAAGAATATTTTTATACTCCCTTGCTGATACCTGCTATGCTAGTTAAACTTTTATTTAGTGAATTTCATTCTGGCATGATTTACTTTCTGCTACATATTGTTCTGTCCTAATGAATAGTTGTAAATGGTTTTGATAGACATGTGTAGTAGAGAGAATTTCTAAATTGTTTTTCTTCCTACTTATATTTTCTGTACTGAATGCTATATATGTTAAAAATTAAGTTTGGGGGTAGGAAGAAAAATAAAATTTTAATATGAAAATACTTCCTTTTAGTGTAATTTTATTACAAGCATGTTTTAGATTAGATTTACTTTCTCTTACAGTCATTTTATCCTGATTATGCATGTATATGAATTTGATAGGATGTTGTAGTAGTAAGTAGATTCAACCTTTACTTTTTCTTCCTGCAACATTTTATGGAATTAATTGTAAAATATTTTAAAATTTAAATTTGAGGGAAGAAAAATATTAACTCTTATTTGTTCTCAATTGTTATATTTTAAAAAATTATTAGCATAACTTCTGGCAGTTGAACCTCACTTGAGATAACTAAAACTTTTTATTTCAATTGAATATTATGGAAGGATTGGATGAAAGGTTTTAGTAATAAAGGTTAATTTTATAAGGGTAAGATATTTGGTATGAAAGAATTTGATTATAGTTAACTATTTAAAGTAATGAAAACTATATTTTTGAAATGTTAAGAGACTTAAAGTATTGTGTGTTAAGAAGAGATTGTGAGTTTTTGATGAATAATAAAGCTCATACCTAATTATAAAGTAAGGATGTGTTTCAAGTTTGAACTTTAGAAAGAGGAGAGTGAAGTTCAAAATCATTACAGGCTATCCAGATAGAGTAATCATCATTAAAAAAAAAGAGAAAAAGAAAAGAAAAGAAAAGAAGGATTGAAAAACAATGCCAAAAAAAAGAAGAAAAAGAAAAAGAAAGAAAAATGTTTATGAGGGGAAGCTTGAGGAGATGCCCAATCAAAAATTGGTTTCACTTGAGTCACCCTAAAGGGAGAACTTGTTTTCATTTCTGAATTTATATTTAAAGTATTAGCCAACATTCTGATGAAGTTTACATGAACTCCTTTTTCACATAATCTTTCAAGGCACTCTTAATGTGACAAATTATGGTTTATCTTGAAATAAATAGAAGACTAGAACCCTTAGACTTGATTGCTAAATATTCTTATACCTGTAGTGTTAACCTGAGTTATTGAATTTCTTTATAAAAATATAACCAATATATTCTTTTAAATGAAAAATTTTAGTATCTTACAGGTGAAAAATATATTGCCTTGAGTTATATTTTTATGTTATAAAAGTGTTATTTGAGGACAAGTACCAGTTAAGTTTGGGGGATTTTGATGCACCAAAAAAATATACGCTTTTTGCTATTTGATTTTACTCATTTTTGGTGATATTAAACTTTAAAAGGAAAGTATTTTGTATGTTTTTTTGGTTTTAGGTACAACAAATATGATTGGAGCAAAAAGAATAAAAAATGGTGCAATTTAGAGCAAAAATGAGCAAGAAAGCAAATTTTGTCTTAACACCTTTCAAGAAGTCTTTCTATGTTTAATCAATTTTACACTTCTTGCATATTTTTGAATGAGATTAAACTTTAAAGAAAGGTTGTTTTTATGTCTATTTTTTAGGGCTATCTGTTCGAAATGCAACGCAACTGAAATGGGGCAAATCAGAGCTGAAACGGAGCCAAACAGAGCAAAATGGTGGAGCTGTGTAGGATGGGCGTCGTGGGCGCCCAAACTGGCGTCGGTGGCCCCAGAAGCTCGAGACCACAAAAAATAGGGCACCGACAGTGCCTTATTCAGCGCAGGTGGCGCCTGAGATGGCCCAGATACGATATTGAGCGGTTATTGGCCAAATACATCGAATATGTACACTTTTTTTAGGGTTTCTTCATGCACCTCTTGAGAAATTCATCCCTACTCTATTTTAAACCGAATTCGAAGCCAAAAATGAAGAGGAGATGTTAGAAAAAACTTGAAGAATGCTGAGAGATCTTAGAATAGCAGTAGAAATGTAGATTTCTATCTTTTTGGAGAGATTGGTGAGGGGATTTTGAGAGAATCTGTAAGGGAATATTCTAGCATTGCATGGATCCGCGGGAGACTTTGTGAGAGAGATTTTCATCTTTCTTTCAAGGGGAAAAAGCTAAGTATTGTGTTCTTCATTATCTTATAATTTTGTAAACACTTATTTTGTGGATTTACTTTGAAATGAAGTTTTCCGTTGTGTTTTCTTCGTGCTTTGTGATGTCTTTCTCTTACTCTTTCTTCTTATTTGGAAATAGTGGCATAAGAAGATTATGTCATTGTTTTCATTTTACTTTTCTTTTGTAATGAGTAGATTTCATGTGTAGGATGTTGAGATATATGCTAGAAGAAGTTTTATATCTAAAAGTAATGGTATTTACGTGCACTTCAATTACATTACAATTAAGGCCTGTTGTAATGTTAAAATTTATTGTGAAAACATACGATCTGAGAGGGTTATGCTTTCTACAACTAAGTACGAACCACATTCAAATTTTATGGATGGTTAAGTTCATGGGGATTGAATACAAATAAATAATGAAATATAATTATTGGACGTAGAAGTGGAGATTTTAGAGTGACAGACTAAAATCCCTAATTCGGTCCTATTATTTGAGTACTGAAGCGGAAGTTTTAGGACTCAGGCGAGGGGAAAGTGGGAGCTCTTAAGTGAGAGCCGGTATCCTCCCAGCCTAGCCACGGATTCAGTAAACAAGCATAGGACTAGTTAATGTTCTTTATGCTTGGACCAAAGGGTAAAGACTATGATTGCTCCTATTTGGCACATACAATATTTAATGCATCTCATTCCTATACATTATCCATTTCATTACTTAAGAATAGTAGTTTTTAGTATCTCAAAATTCTTCAACCAATTCATACAAAAACGATTATATTTAGAATTTTTATTTGCATTTAGTTATAGTTACTATCTTTACATTTAATATTTGCATTTTGGATTAGTTATTATTCTTACATATAATCATCTACCTTTAGAAGTAATTGTTAGAAAAACCACTTATATCGACCTTCCAATCTTATGTCTGATAATTGTATATTAGAATTTGACTAAGAACCTCTTCTCTCGCTTCCTTGTAGGATCGATAAACGGGACTCCATTAGAGCCCTGTATTACTTGATACGATATGTATACTTGCGTTTGAAATTGTGACTTTACAAAATCATTATAAATATATAAATCTGAGGTCATAAATTCTTACATATAAAAAAGTCGCATCAACAGGTGGCTTCCTCTCAACAAAAGAAGGCCTATGCATTAACTACAATGACTCAACAATATTGTATAAAGGGCCCAAAATGGGAGTCAACTATGTGTAGGGAATTCCAAGATTGATAGAGATAACTTAACTAAAACGCCATGGATCTATCATCCTATGATATTATGACTTAAGTCAACTAAGCCATGAAAATTGTCAATCCTACACAATAATGAACTAGTAAGTAACTCACGTGTTGTTTCATCCAAACAAATCCAGTAGACTTAGAGCCATGATAAGGAAATGTGTAAGCTCTCGGATAAATACAAACAAGTGAAAGGAGGGAATACACCCGCTAAGAGTATGATGAGGATGTCTGTACAAAGGAACAGTTGATTTAACTATAAAGCCAAATTATCTCACAAAAGAACTTATAATCTCATCTAGGTCAAGAATACCTCTAACACCCTTGTTGTGTTTAACAATCACCTGAGAGTATAAAGGTATGTTTAGCCAGCCAGATTAAAAAAAAACAAAGAATAATTCCCCTTGGAACATACAATATTAATAAATATTATTTAGAGAATTCTAGTAGTGGAAGCCCTATTAAATGACATGGGTGATAGGCATATAAACATTTTGAAACCAATGTGAAGTCCATGAAAAAAAATAAATTTACTGATTTTAAAATTTATACATTTTTAAGCTTAAGTTTTAGCTAAGATAAATCTTTTAAAGTTAAAGTTTTTAATAAAAAAAATTTTATTCTAAAGAGCCCATGTGTATGCATGAGCTCGGACAAACCACAAGCAAATAATAATAAAAATTCAATACAGCGCAAAATGTAGACAAGGCAAATAAACAAATAATAAGTATCTTATAAAAATGAAAATTTCAATCAGGGTTCGCATAATACATATCTAATCATAGATCTATACAACAAAAGATTTAAAATTAAAGTATGCATAACGAGCAAACTAATCTTGGTTCTCAACACATTGTTTTTAACGACAAACACCATAGAAACTCATATTAATATATTATTTCTAAAACAAACTCCAATGTTGGGACTCTAAAAAAAATATATTAATTTCTTAAAAAATGACTCAAACTATAAAATAGAGGTTAGTATTGAAGGCATGTAACGTGAAATGAACCATGCATGACAGGAGGAGAGCTAAGTGGTATCTACAAAATTTTGTTTTTTTTACGCTGCTCTACTTTTGGTCTTGAATTCTTACGATAAAAAAAAAAAATTCATAATATTCTAGTGTGCATATCTCACACCCAATAAAGACATTAAAAGTATAATTAAATTGTAACTACTAGCAAACACACCAACACAATAGATGTGCATTTGAGAAACCTAACTACACTGAAATCCTAGTTATAAGAAAGCATATACAAGGTAACCAACATCTATGTGTCATTCTTACATTGCTGGGCTAAGGGAATTCCTACAAGATCTCTCGAGGTCACTAAGAGGATCCCTATCCTGAGCATCTAAATGAGCTAACACTCATCACAATAGTGATAAGTGTTAGCCCACTTATGCTTGGAACAATCCTATGAGATATGATAATAATAAGATAATTCATATAACTTGTTTGATTAAGCTTATAGATGATGCTTATTTTCATATTACCACCATATTCATAACTAGGGTCAACTGAAATCCCACTACTATACATTGACTTATGAACATTGACCTAAATGGGAAGGAGTGCAGGTTTTTTCGGACGAAGCAAATCACGCAATGCATCGAAAATGCATGATAATCATAAATTAAGTGCCTTGGGAACAAAGCCCCAGTGGATCAGGATGTAAGGTTCAAAATGTCATGAAAATGTGCTGTGCAAATACAAAAAAACACATCAAAGAAGCAAAAAACAGACATGAAGTCTTATGCACAAAACTCAAACACATGAACATGAACAAGTCAAATGACCTTGGACAATGTTATGAACAATACATGAAAGAAATACACATGCACATAAATGTTACTTCTAAATTTGAGGTACACTGTCATGAAGACAACACTACATTATTGATCTTAATATTAGAGAATAAAATATGTTGATGTCATGGTGCCTGAAGTAGCACATAGGAGTCAGTCACTTGGGTCTATGAACCTTATAGACTTTGCCAATACACTAATCCTAAGCGCAAACACGTACTCCTAGTTAGCAAAAGGACTTCAACATTTATCCTAATGCTTTACGAGGTCATTTAGGTTTTTAGAAAAGATAAAAAAAAATTGTAATGACTTATCTAATTAGTGTGAGTACACTATAGGTTTTGTTGGTCTAATCGAAGAAGTGCTAACTCCCGCCTACAGAAAATTTAGTTTTTAATGAGCCTATCAATAATTAAAGCAAAAAATGAATAAAGCAACACTTTGAATTTTTGCAAAGCTATCGAGCACAAACAAATAAACACAATAAAACAAATGACAAGACAACGTAATGGGCAACGAACTTTAGACCTATGTCAAACTCGTTGGTCAACTGTGTCATCTGAATGTTATTATTGATTTAGTTGAGTGTCATCATTTTTTTTATTCATCTTTCCTTGAATAATTTAGATTTCAATAATTGACAAACTATAAAAAACATGCTAACTCTAAAAAGCAGATACTGCACAAGTAAACCTACGTTTACTACAACAACCTAGGTTTACTATATTGTTTTTTACAATAAAGTTAACACATCTTAAGCTTACTATAGGCCATGCAAGACAAAGTGAGCAAATAATAACATGTAAAGAAAATTTCACATAATATGAAGAGACCATTCACTAATCCTAAACATTCAGTCTAGCGATATTTCTAAACAACAAATCAAAATAAGCACAGCAGAAAGAGCACAATAAAACATAATGACCTCACCTCGACCTAATCCCAGAAATAGCATTAGTGTCCTAAAGAGAATCTAAAGATAATGAGTGCACCAAGTGAGGGAAATCAAACAAAGCCTTATTATTCAAATTGCAAATTTTTAGTTTCTTTGCTCAAATTTACCAAGAGAAAAGATTTATTTTGAATTTTTATTATTTTCTTATTTTTATAGGAATTTTTATGAACTTTATGTGAATTTATTTTATTAATTGGTTAAATAGCTTATACATGCTTATGAGACATATATATGCATTTAATAATTATTAATGCTTATAAGGTATTATAAAAAACTTATAAAAGTCATTATACACCTTCTAAAGCAAGATATATAGAATTTTAAGAATTTTTGAAAACTTTGTAAATTTTTATGATTTAAATTGGGTTTATTTTTATGGATTTTAAGGTTTTGTATATTTTGACTTAAATATTTTGAAATTATCTTGAAACTATTCTTAGAGGTTCTTATTAAGTTCAAAAGTATTCTGTAAAAATTTGGCAAATTTTTGAATTTTTATTGATTTATTAGAATTATTTGAACTTTTAGGTTATTTTTTATTAAAAATTCATAATAAATTCAAATAGCCTCTAAAACCTTTGTAATCTAATAAAAAATGTTTGGAATCAAATTCTAAAAAACCAGTCATTATAAGTTTATTTTGAATTTCTATGAACTATTACATTTATTAATGAGCTTATTATTTAAAAAATATTAATATTTATTTAATAGAAATTTTTTTTATATATCTTGATTCCCTTTTTCTTATTTGGTTTATTGGTGAAAATTTTAATTAAGTTGGTGTTTTCCTGAAAATTTATGAGGGTTTGAAATTGTAAGGTAAATTTGTAATTTGATATTTTAACTTGAATCACTTTGATTCAAAGTGAACGTCACTTTGACATGCTTCTTTTATGTTTGTGAGTGGTTTAAACTAGTTGTTTAAGTTTTTTTAAGTTCAAACATTCCCTTCGTTAAGCTTAATAGTGAGGAGGGTATATTTATAATTTTTAAAAGTTACAAATATGTTTGTCTTCACTTTTAAATGCATAAATTTTACTGTTTAATTATTGTTCGACATCTTATTAGTGATTTCAAATCAGGTTTTGAAGATAATATGTTTTCATTTTCATTGTTTAAAAGCAAAAAAGGGTAAATTTGCAATTTTGACAATTTAGAAATATATCTTTAATCACTTTTAAACATCCAAATCTCACTCAATTTTTAATATTTAGTTGATTGTTAACCAATTGATATTTAATTCCAGAAGTTTCAAACTTCTCAATGTAAAGTCTTAGAAGTAGATAAGGGTATATTTGTAATTTTGGAGAATTACAAATATACATTTTCCTTGCTTTCCTATAAATGGATTTAATTAGAATTTTATGATTTGTCTTTCTTAACGTTTTACAGTCATATTTTAATCATATTTAAAGTTCCAAAAGATCACATTATCAATTAGGGTAGATTTGTAATTTTTAAATCTTTATACAATTTTAGTTAAATTTTCATTAATTTCACTTGATGATATTGCCAAATTGAATGATAATTTAACCATTGACATTAATTAAGACATTCAAAGAGTCATGAAAAGCAATTTTTCCAACATTTGAAGTATTTACAAATATACCTTTCTTCATAATTTTACTTTTTAATTCAAAAATAAATTTAACCATTTCATTTCATATGATTAATAGATCAAACCAACAAAATTTGGAAGAATAATTCTTTGTTTTAAATATGATTTGGAAACATAACGTTACAAGTGCAATTCTCATACTTACAAATACACCATTACCTTCCCCTGAGAGGTTTATTGAATTTAAATGTATGAAATTGTTGTTTTATTGGTCAAAGTTTTGTTTTTAAAATATTCTTAAAATATTCACTTTATTATGTATTTTTCTCATGTTAATTTATTTATTATATTTATTTTTTCAATTAATTATCAATTTCTATAAGACATTATATTTTCTTATTCATTTATTTGTTTCTATTATTATAAAATTAGAGAAGCTCACTGAGATCAGAAAACAAGTGGTCTAAATTTTGTTGAATTTTGAATTATTTTGATTTTTTATTTGTTTTCAATGGCTTATTGGTTTTTATTTAATTAATAAATGATTTCAAGTCATTTTATTTATTTATTTAGTTTTGTGTTTACCTGAATTCATAACATTGTTCTTATTTTCTTGTGATTTTTATTTTTATTTTTAAAGTTCCTTTGAATTTTTCAGATTTATTTAATTTAAAAAAGGTTATTTATCTATGTGAAACAACAGATCCACATAGACTGCCAGCTTAGTGCGGTCGCCGCTCCCTTTCTACATGCCAGCTGCTTGTTCACTAGCCAGTCATTTGAGACACCACACAAGCCAATGATCTAATCTACTAAACACATTGCGGTCATACGATCTAATCGTAGACCTCCATTTTAGATGAATGAAAATGGACGACATCGGTTCATCATTCCAAATGAGATGGTGATTGTGAGCTGCCCGCACAAATTTGTGTGATCGACATGATCTAGCACTTCATTCTATGATCCTATCCATCCAATATGATCTATAGATCCTTATGGTTCAATCCTACAGCCTAATCAATATGATTTAAAATTGCTTTCACAAAGGGCCGCTAACCGAGACCTATAGCTAAGTTTAGTGAATTACATTGATCGAAGAGGCGTTCCTTCAAATTGATGGGTTAGAAAATAATATCTTGAGCTCTCACAGAGTCCTTTAGGTTCAATTTGAGTGGTTTGAGCTCCTTCCAATTATTTGATCAAAAGCTATTGTGTTATGGTTAAAAATTAGTTTAGAGGGCTCAACATGGTGGTTTCTCACTTGAGGAAGTGGTTTTAAGGTTGATGAATGCATTTGGTGGGGTTGGATTAGCAAGTTATGGAATGAGAGAGTGTGATCCGCTTCGATCTGGCATGGTTTGATGAAATCAATGTGGGATCTATGGTGGATTGTGCTAAAAATAGAAGAGGAAGTGAGTTAGAGGCTTAGGCTATGAATCAAAGCGGATTTTGGTTGAGCTTTACAGGGTATTTATAGGCTATGGGGCTTGGTTGTAGGATCAATGCTGGCTTGAGGCACCAATTATTAATCCCTAGTTGATGTGGTATGATCAAAAGAGCTAGCTAATGGGGAATTGCCAAGCCATTTATCAAATTTTGTGTGTAGCCTAAGATGTTGCCATTTTTTCCTTGAAGGTTGGTTAGCTTCCAATGCAAGCTTCTAGGTTTTTAGGCTAGCTTGGGCTAGCCTCCTCAGGTGGTTAAGGTAGTTGAGGAGGTTATGAGGATGAGTCAATGGGAGTTAGCCATGTTGAGAGGTTGATACATCAATAATTGGTTCAAAAATGATGGTTTTTGGTTGCCTAACATGGCTTGGATGTGGCTTGAGTTTGGTTCTTCTTGGTTTAGGTTTGGGTTTAGAGAAAGTGGCTTGAGGTTGAGCCAAAGTTGTTGGAGCAAATGGCTTCTAATTGGCTTAGAATGGTTTGTCTTGGGTTGATTGGACTTGCCTTGGGTTTTGGTGGATTTGGCAAGGATTGGGTTGGATTGGCAAGTGATATGTAAGTGATTTGAAGCTAATCTTGCGTGGCTATTGGTGTGGTCACTTGACCAATGAGATGGCTTGGTTTTGGTGTTGAAGGTATGGGAATGTTCGGTAGGTGGATGGCTATTTGTGTGAGTGAAATTTTGGGTAAGATTTGCTTTAATTTTGAAAATGAAGGGGTTTAAAAATTAAGGTGATATGTGTAGTGATAATGAGTGATTGGAGTGGGTGTAGGTGAGTGTAAGTGATGAGTTTGGAGATTTTGAAGAAGTTGAAGTTTGAGTGGGGCTTTAGTTTAGGTGGTGTTGGGAATGAGATGTGAGGGTCGACAAGTGAGAGAAAGTGTTTGGAGATTTGTTTTATATTTTTTATATATTAATAAATTTTATTGGATTTATTGAATTTTATTATTGAAGTATTATTTAAACTTGGTGATTTAGTCATTTTAAGGATTTTTATGTAATTGTGATTTGTTTATGAATTGATTTTGATTTTTTTATTTATGTATTTTTATATTATCATTAGATTTATTTTATTTCAATTAAAATTTTAATTTCAATTATTTTTCAAATTTATTATTATTTTGTGATTGTTAATGAATTTTTCCATGTTTTAGAATAATTTTGAAATTTTTATGAATTTTTAATTTTTTTATTTTCATTTCTATGTATTTTAAAATCTTATATTATAATTTTGAAATTTAGTGGAATTTTTGTTTATTTTTGTTTGATTTCAATTCTGATTTTTATTTGTGATTTTAATGAAATTTTGAAGAATTTAGTTTTATTTGATCGAAACTTTGATTTTAATTTGTCATTTTATTTTATTCTCTATTTTATTAAAGGATATACTCAACCTTAGAACATAATGTGCTTCTTATGAACCATTAAAAGAGTTATCCAAAGAAGTTAAGGAAGAGAGTGCAAAGTGCTCAGAAAAATACAAAAAAATGACCTAAGTCTCTAGGGTCAAGGGATACCTTAAGGCAATTCCAAGATTATAATAATTCAACTTCAACTTCAATAACCTCAATCAACTCAACCATGTGTTAAGGATATAAAGTCAAGTATATGAAACTATAAAGGAGCGAAGGTGTAGTTTAAAATTCTAGCTTGATAGTTGGTTCTATCACTGGTTCTCTTAGAAAAACCACTAAGGAAAACCTAAGGTTAAATCATAAGTTCTAAAGAGAGAAGCAACAAGATAAATGTCATGCAATAATGAGTTCAATAGTTCACTGATTTCTTTTCCTTTTCTTGTTATAGATGGCTTCTAAAGCCAGTAATAATCTACCCTCCATATGGGGGACAACGTCGTGTTCATGTTGGAAGTAAGGCCTTTGTTAGACGATAAGGCGACACTACTGTGGAGATGAGCACTTCTTTATCACTCTCTACCACGTCCACTGTTGATATCGATCCCTCCCTAGTGACCTACACCTTGGCACCGCCACCCTTACCACACGCTTTGTCGTACGCCCCCTCTCCTCCCACCATACCAGCACCACCGCTCACTACTGTTGCAGGTCCTTCTACTTCATCCTAGGGTCATGTTATTACTGCTAGCAAACAAGATGCATCAGACTACATGAGCTACACTTTCAAGTTGGAGCCTATTAGGCATACATAAGTTTTTTCTAAAGAATTCATAATAATGTTATTTTAATTTAATATAAAACTAATCATATCTTTTTTTTTTAGATTTTATTTTGGGGCGATTACATAAGGGCACCCAAAATATTGCTATTTACAAATCAAGCACCCTCTTTCATCCATTTCTCAAATTATCACTCAAATATCAAAGGTAATGATAAACCCCAACCCCACATTTTTATTTTTATCAAATTCACAATGATTTGATTGTGGCATGCGTAAATGCAATGGTTTCATAGTTTACAAAGTCACTTAGGTGCTAAATTTGTAAATAACAATGTATCTTGTTCATTATATGTAATCATCCCTTTATTTTCTTAAGCAGGTTGTTCATGCTATTATGGATATCATACAGAGCAAGTATGACACTCAATACTTATCATGAAAAGAGATCATGATAGTAGTTCAGGACATTTAATTCAGAGAGTTTAAGATATACCATCTCCATTAATCTTAAGTTGCACGTAATTATATAAACATAATATATTTAATTTTAATAAATATAATTTTAGAAAAGTATCATATTTTTTAATTTTAAAATATAAAATCAAACTGATCTCATATAATCGATAGTTTAAAATAATCAAGCACTTTGCTACAAGTTATGTGTTTATCCCAAAGAATGGACACATCACTTGGTAGTGAGGCTTGATCAAATAAACTAAAGAATCTATGATATCCATTTGGTCTGTGAACCATTTATATCAACCGACAATTTCCCCTATATAATATGGAGGAATTAGATAGGGTTTATATTAATCTGGGGTCTTTAAGTTTCCTATAAGGGCAAACCCCTTTAGTTAATTACATCTTAGATAATTAAAGTCACCTAAAAAAACTCTTTATATATATCAGGAAGTATTTGTATTCATGACTTCCAAAAGGGTAAGGTTCCTCAAGAAAATGTGGTAATAGAAGATCCAATAGGTGAGTGGCTCAAATTTCAGAACAATTTTTGTAGGAATCCAAAGGAAGGAAAGACTAGGGGAAAGACATAGATCCAAGAGAGATCTTGGTGTTTTCCCAAACTATCTTATAGTTTAATTTCAATTTGGGATATTTATTTGATGTTTCTTCCTATCAATTTTATTATTTAGGGCTTACACTCACTTGATACCGATCATGTGAATAGCCTGTAAGATTGGAGGGTTTATGTCATACCCGATGACAACCTCGGAATCCTAAGATGAATTAGGACTTATATTGCACAACATGGTCATGCAAAGGCCTAAGGAGATAAGGTGAGGGTTTTTGTTACACTAGGCAAGCTACCTCAAAGTCCTATGGCTTGTTGTTCTAATTTATAAGGAGTTTTGCTGTTGAAGATGGTCGTGCTGCCCACTACGCATGCTCCAAGCTCGTTGTCGTAGCAAGTTTAGTTTAAAGAAGTGTCAATTGTAAGAAAAGAGGAGTGTTAAGTTTTGGAAATATTTAAATTGAGGTTTCTTTATATTTTATTATGTGACAATGTTTAAATTGATTAAGCGAAATCGGTTAAGATCCCACGGTTCCATCATCCCGCCACCACTATTTTCTTCGGATGTGACATCCTTTCGAAGTAAATTTGAAAAGGATAGATACCTTCCTGACAGGTTAGATATGAAGCGTCTTAAGTATGCCAATTTTCCTTGAAAAGAACATATTTGTTTCAAGGTTCTTGGAGGAGGCATTTTTAAGATTGCTTTAATCTTCTCTGGGTCAATTTCGATTTCTCGATGATGGACAACGAATCCCAAAAATTTCCCGGAGGTAACTCTGAAGGTGCACTTTAAGGGATTCATCTTGATATTATATTGACGTAATCTTTCAAATATGATCCTCAAATCATACAGGTGCTTTTATTTTACTCTGCTCTTGATGACCAAATCATCCACATAGCATTCTACTTGATTGTGAATGAGGTCATCGAAGATCTTCGCCATTGCTCTTTGGTAAGTAGCTGCGACATTCTTCAATCCAAACGACATCACGGTGTAGCAATAGATCCCAATCGGTTATGAAAGCTGTAAGTGTTGCATCTTCTAGAGCCATTTTGATTTGATTGTAACCTGACAATCCATCCATGAAGGAGAAAATTTCATGTGACGACGCAATGTCCACCATTAATTCTAGTATTGGTGACGGGAATTCATCATTTAGACATGTTTTATTTAAGTTTCTGAAGTCGACACATACTCGTATCCGTCCATTTTCTTCTTAACTGGCACGACGTTAGCCAACCATGTCCGATACTATTCTTCTCGGACAAAGTTAGTATCGACGATGGAAACTCATCGCTTTCGATCATCACCAATTCTTGGAAGTCGTGTAAAATGTTAAGGAGTCGTCAGTCTATTTATATTACCCCAGTCTTTAACCCCCTTTTGAAAAGGGTAAGAAAAAAGGAACAAAATAGACAATCATAGGAAAAGGTAATGTGATATCTTTATAGGAAGAACTCTAGAATATTCTTATCATACTAAAAAATTTAAAACATAAGTTAGTTTTTTTAATTAAGACTTGATTAAGGTTGAAAGCTAATTTAATTAGGTTTTAATTATCATTTAGCCCTAATTTAATTAAAACTTAAGTTAATTCATTAATCTTAATGATAATTAGACTTAATTAATTTTTGGTTTGAGCTTATTGATGTTAAGTTTGAAAGGTTAACCTAGCTTATTTGTGAAATGAGGCTAAGTAATTTGATTTTAATCTTATTTTTCTTAGGATTAATTAAATAATTCATTATTAATAACCCTAAGAATTCAAAATGTCATTTTAAATTTTTAAAAGGTCAAGATTTATTTTTTTTAGGGTTTTTTTTTGTCATGTTAAATTAAATCAATTTCCAATTTTATTCTTCTTAATTTCTAAGTTTTAAAATTATTTTTAGAAATAACTACAAAGTCACTTAGAAATTAGGAAATAACACCCTAGAGAATTTTTCTATCCCTAGAAAAATCAGAGAACGTGTCCTAACATGAGGGGATCATTTTGTAAAAATTTTAAAATTTTTGGAATTATAATTAATTTTTAAAAATTAAATTACTTGAGAGAGTAATTAATTAATTAAAAATTAATTACAGAGAATAAAAGTATGATTTTGATCTCATAATTTTCTCCCTTTCATGCTGAGTTCAGGGATATTTTTGTCTCATTTTTGTGATTTTAGACGTCAAGATATTGAATTTTGATTATTTTAAGGTTTCTCTAGATTTAAATAAATCCAGATAAACTGGATGGCGCCGCATGTCATCATAGTGATCAAAATGCGCTCGACCTGCTGTGAGAAATTGAACAGTAGAGCGGGTATCGTTTAATCTGAGCCATCCGTCTTTTAAACAGAAGATCAGATGACTCTCCGTCATCCTCCTCCTCTCGTCTCAACCTGAATACCGTCTGTGTTCTAGGCTTGATATCTCAGCCAAATCTTGATGAAATTTGTTTCAGAAGCTTCATCAAGAGGAACTGAACACATCCATACAGTTTTATATAAGTTTTGAATTACTTCGTTTAACAATGTGTCAAACCCGAACGAGATTAGGGTTGAGTAATCCATGCCTTGGCCACAGCGGGTCTAGCTTCAAATTGATTAGTCTAGAAGAGTCGTGTGGTCTAGAGAAGACTTTCCAGCAGTCAAATTTGAGCTCAAATCTAGTCTTTATATGACTTTGATTAAAGGGAGGCTTGGCTTGAGGGAGTCGATCAAAGGCTATATTAGAGGCTATAGGGAGGCCTGATTTTGATTTGGCTCCTCTTATGCAGTCCTTAAATGGATTTGGGATGGCTAATTTGAAGGTTTGTGGAGTTTGATTTCAAACTTCCAAAATGCCCTGGTTTTAGGCTTTTTGGATGCTCTCAGGCTAGTTCAATTGAAGAGATTGAGTGGATTTCATGGCTTGATTTGAGGTGGGATCAATTGTTAAGGTTTTTGAGAAGAAATTTGATGTTAAAAGTTTTAGGGTTTGGGCGTTGTATAAGGTTTTTTGGATTTCTTCCCCTCTCACCTCATGTGTTTATGTTTAGCTCTATTATGTCATAAATGGTGTCATGAGTCGAAATGGCTTTTTTGAATATAATTTCATTCTTAACTAATTATGCCATTAATTAAAAATGTTGGAAATTATATTATTGGCCAATAAATTAATCAAAATAATTTTAAACATAATTATTTGATTAATTTATATCATTTTAATTCAAACTTAAGCATGGTCTTTTTTATGACTTTTAATTATATTTCCCTTTTTTAATTAATTATGTCATTGATTAAAAATATTGGAAATTATATTATTGGCCAATAAATTAATTAAAATAGTTTTAAAATTAATTATTTGATTAATTTATATCATTTTAATTCAAACTTAAGCATGGTTTTTTTATGGCTTTTAATTATATTTCCCTTTTTAATTAATTATGTCATTAATTAAAAATATTGGAAATTGTATTTTAACAAATAAATTTATTAAAAATAAATTTGGAATTAATTTTTATCATTTTTGGTTCAAAATTGGGCATTTTGACCAAATTTGATAAATATTGACTAGGGTTGGCCAATTTTAGGGGTTTAGGTCAATCTAATGATCAATGTAGTAATTCTTGGATTAATTTTTGGTCATTCTGATCATTCTCAAGTTAATCATGTCAATGTCTGTCCTTAAAGTCAATTTTGTGGTCAAGAGGACATGGGTTAGCCATTTTCACCAAAATTGTCTTTTTAGTCAAAGGTGACCAATGAGGTGAATGTAATGGTCTTTAGGTATTGGGTTTGATGATTTTGATCAATTTTTGACTTTTTAGGTCAAATGTTGACTACTTGGGTCAATGGAATGGTTATTGGGTCAAGGATTGACTATTTTGACCAGAATTAACTTTTTGGTCAAAAGTTGACATATTGAGTCAATGATTGATTAAATCAGGGTTTTTTATTACCGATTTAATTAATCCGAGTCAAAAAATTATTTATAGGGTTTTACCCTAATCATTAGGGTTTAGTGACTATCAGTGAGATTTAGGAAGTTAATATTGGTATAATTTCTATATCAAACTAACTTTGAAATGATCCTTACAAAAGTGAGGTCAACAAATGGGCCCCCAATATGTGTGGAATATTGTAGAAGTATGCCGCAAATATTGGCGTTAACTGAAATGGTTTAGATATCATAATATCCGTTGTCATTTTACAGGTCATTTTAATGTCAAAGAAATTTTATTTTGAAGAGGAGGTGGATGCCATATTCCATTGAAGGAGGTCTTATATCATTTCTCGAAGATATCAAATGTTGATGTGTCAGTTTTGAAAAGGAATGTTATGCGATTTATATCATTTCTCAAGGAAAAGTTAAAGGAATGCCCTATTTTTGTGTAAGGAAGAGACTTATGTCCAATAGCAGAAAGAGAGAAGATGTCATATCATCTCTCCGAAATGTCATATGTCGATATGTCAATTTTGAGAAGGAAAGCTATGCGACTTATATCCTTTCTCAAGGAAAAGTTAAAGGAATGCCATGATTTCCGTGTTAGGAAAGGACTTATATCTGATAACTAGGAAGAGAAAATGGGTGTCATATTCCATTTTTCGGAAATGCCAAATGTCGATGTTAAGTTAAAGGAATGCCATAACTTCCGTGTCAGGAAAGGACTTATATCCAATAACTAGAAAGAGAAAATGAGTATCATATCCCATTTCTTGAAAATTTTAAATGTTGATATTAATTCAGAGGAATGCCATAAAGGACCTATATCCAATAACTAGAGAGAGTGGAAGACTCACTAGGAAAAAGTGTATTCGCTAGGGATGTCCGCTAGGAATTTGACCTTTACAGGTCAAAGGATAGTTCTCATATCAGTTATCATATTGTCATTTTTATTTAAAGGATTCATTTTGGCACTTTTAGGATCTGTCGACACATCATAGACAACAGGGAGTATTTTTTAACATTTTCATTTTATTTCCAAAGATAATGTACAACAGTCACGAGTACATATCATTGCAAACAAAAGTCAACAGTACATGTATGTACATATATCATATAGCACTCATGCTACAAAACTACCGATATATTATATGTCAGAAACTTTCACGTCATCTTTTATTTTATCATAAGATAGCCTTGGATACTACTAGACCAACCATAGATATCTAACACTCCAAGACATTGTCTGTCAAATATGTCTCAGGTGTTTAGACATTCACAGGGTCATGGTAGCTCCATAGGTTTCAACTCTTCAAGTTTAGGAATAGCCTGATATCTGATGGGCCTTTTGTCCGGTCGCATTTGACGCAGAGTGATCAAAATGCGAGGTCTACTAACACTAGGTATACAGTGTTTCACCACATGAGCATCATTTCCTTGTAGTAGAAGAATTGATCCTTGTAGCAAAAGGACTTGGTATGTTTCTGTAAATTCTCCTGGTCCAAGGATCTGTATTTGCTTTTCGAAAAGGATAGAATAGCGATTCATCAAGGACACCGTACAAAACAGTCTTTCAAGGTCATGACTGTCGATGTGAGGTGGGATACAAGCCTCCTAGTCATGGATTTTGATAATACAACTATCTGGAATACAACTTAATGGCATGATTCCCCAGGTAAGTGGTCGTTTAATAACCTGAATAATTATTGTAGGCAGTGGATCCACCTCTTCGTGTTGTAGGATTCCCGTTGGATTTCTTTCACTGTCTCTAGCATAATTATATCAACATCCACATTGGATTGTCAGCCTTCCCTTATCACGTATCCATTTGTTAGGCTCAGGGTAGGTTCTCCTTCTAAGACGTCTAGCGTGGCCTAGGTCTCGGGCTTTCATCACGTGTTCAATGATAGTTGCTTGTTCATATTAATCAAATTTTCTGGTGAACAACTTAATACCTTCAAGGATTTTGATTGTTTGTTCGTTGATATGCTTGAATTGTTCGAAGGATTGTCGTTTAATAGCTTGAATATGTTGTATCTCTACTTTAGAGATATTTCTCCTAGGATTTCTTTCTCTGGCATTTTTATGATAGGATAAATTTCAGCAAATGAAATGTCAAGCTTAAGAGATTCAAACTGGTTGATGTCATCTTCCTTAAGTTTTCTATCTTGCAGTTGTTTTTCTTCTTGTCACTTCAGTCGTTAGTTTCGATTTCGCCTTTGTGAACAAGTAAGTCCTACTATCATCTTGTTGACCTCTGCAACCTCTTAAGCTGTAGTTGTCACCACCAATTTTAATTTCCTAATATTAGGATTCAGTTCATGATTATCAGTTTCTGAGTCATCCTCAAAATCATATTGTTTCCGAAGTTTAAATTCTATCAGAGGTGTCTATTCCTTAATTTCATTTTGATCGAATAGAAACAGTAATGACCCATGGTATATTGATTTAATCTATAGCAGATCAAAGTTGAAATGAATTCTTGAACTTTTGTCAAAGTGTCGGCGGTCCAGGGTAAAATTCGTGTTATTTTGAAAAGTGAAAAGTAGTCTATTATCAAACATTTTCCTGTAAATGACAGGGTTATGATATGTCAGACTAAATTTAATTTCTAAAGAATATTTATTTTGAGGGATTATGCTCACAAGTGTATACATAGTAAGCAAGAAGAAAATGTCAAGAGACAAACTCAAATTCATACAAACGAGATGAAAGATTATTATTATTATTTTTCCAGTTAAAAAAAAGTCATTGTCTTATGTCGCATAATATCTTTTCAAGAAATTCCCATTAATTGGGGGCAAAGTCTATCTCTTTGACAGTCAACTAATTTATAGGATCCTCCTGAATAGGTCATTTCTATTACATATGGGCCCTCCCACATTGGCTCAAATTTCCCAGCTATTTTTCTATGAGCAAGGATAGGTCTTCGGAGTACTAAGACCAAATCTCCGATTTGAAATGTCCTAGGACGAACCAATTTATCATGTGCTCGTATGATTTTGACTTGGTACAGTTCTAGATTCTGTTGAGTATGAAATCGTTTTCCCTCTAGATTTTCTAGTTCTTCAAGATGTAATTTTCAATTTTCTTCTTCAATGATTTTGTTTGTAACTGCAATCCTAAGAGAAGGAATTTGAATTTTTAATGGAAGTATGGCTTCATAACCATATACCAAAGAAAATGATGTTGACCGTGTTGGTGTTCGGTATGTAGTCCTATAAGCCCATAACGATTCAATTAGTTTTTCATGCCATTATCTTGGATTGCTAATTAATGCTTTTTTCAAAATTTGGATTAAGGTTGTATTGAAAACTTCAGCTAAACTGTTGGCCTTTGGGTAATAAATTGTTTAATATCGCCAATCTATTCCATGTCTTTGAATAAAATTATTTATTTTTATGTTCTTAAAGGCTAATCTATTATCTAAGATAATCTTTTGAGGAACTCCGAATCTATAAAAAATTTGTTTCTTGAGGAAATTAAGAGCTTGTTCTGCTTTGACTTCCCTAAGTGGTGAGGCTTCTGCCCCTTTTGAGAAGTAGTCAGTGGCTGCTAATATAAATCAATGTAATTTGGTTGACGAAGGATCTATAGGGCCCATAATATTGGTGCCCCAACATTCAAACGGCCAAGATGCAATTGTCAAATGTAATACATTTGGAGGTTGATGTAAAACCACCCCATGAACTTGGCATTGATGACATTTTCTTGCTATATCAAGGCAGTCGGTCATCAATGACAGCCAATAATACCCCATTCTTTTTATTTTCATTTTCATCTTGGGCCTAGACTGATGTGCACCACATAAGCCTGAATGGACTACGAGTTCTTGAGATTCGGATTGACTTAAACATCTTAACCACATTTGATGAAAAGATCGATGATAAATAACATCATCTATTGAGACATAATATAATGCTCTCTGTTTAATTTGAAGTTCAGTAGAACTGTTGTCAGGTAATGTCCCAGTTCGTAGGTATTCAATAATGGTTGTCACCAATCATCGTTCTTTTCTTCATTGACAACCGTTATTATTATATTTTCTTCATTTTTGTCAAAACTATCAAAATCAAGTTGAGATAAAACTCACCATTCTTTTATGTATATTAAAATGTTATTCCCTTCACGACAAGCAAATTCTTTTGTGAGTTTTGCCAAAGCATCTGCTAGAGAATTTTCTTGCCTTAGAACTAGGAAAAATGTCACATTAGGAATATCTTGCAATAATTCCATAACGTAATTAAAATATTGTTCAAGCTGTGATTTCAAAATTTTGTATTTTCCTGTTATCTGATTAATAATCAGTTGAGAATTTCCGTAAATGTTGAGACTTTTGATGTTCATTTTGATTGCCAGTTCTAAGCCATCTATGAGTGCTTCGTACTCAGCTTTCATTATTAATACATGGCCCAATTAGATGATAGGAAAATGGTATCATTCCTTTATCTGGAGTAATAAAAATTATTCCTACCCCTGCTTTGCTAGGTCTAGTGGATTGTTCGTCTTTATTTTTCTAGCGGAGGAAGCTCCATCAAAATATAACTCTCATTGCTTTGAGTCAAAATATTTTATTTTGAATACTTGTTCATCAGGCAAATCATCATTAAGTGGAGATTCATTTGGTACGGGGTGTGCTTCTAGAAAGTCTGCCAAGATTTGTCCTTTGACAGCGCGCAACGACACAAATGTTATATCAAATTGAAGTAACAACATTGCCCATCTTGCCAATCTTCTAGAAAGAGTTGGTCGAGTCATTAAATATTGCAATGGGTTAATCTTTGAAATAAGGGTCACTTTGTGTGTTAACATGTAATGTCTTAGCTTTTGAGAGCAAAGATCAAAGCTAAACAATATTTTTTGATCGCAGGATACCTTATTTCAGTTGGATTTAAATAATGACTTAGGTAATATAGAGCATTTTCTTTACCTTCATCATTATTTTGAGCCCGTAATGATATTAAAGAATTTTCTAAAGCCACAGTATAAAGGATAAGAGGTCTTCCTAACATTGGGGCTGCTAGAACAGAAGGTGTCATTAGATATTGTTTGATGTTTTCAAAAGCATATTAGCATTTTTCATCCCAAACAAATTTGGTGTCTTTTCTGGTCAGGGCAGTGAGAGGTTGACATCTTCCTAACAGATTGAAGATGAAACAACGAGTGTATGCTAATTTTCCTTGGAAAGATCGTAATTGTGTTAGATTTTTGGGAGGAGGCATATTTATGATAGCTTCAATTTTAAGCGAGTCAATTTCGATCCCATGATGTCGAATAACAAATCCTAAAAATTTTCCTCAGGTGACACTAAAGTCACACTTAAGAGGATTCATTTTAGGATTAAATTGCCATAATCACTGAAAGAAGATTCTTAAATTATATGCATGTTCGTTTATGTATTTACAATTAACAACCAAGTTATCTATGTAACATTCAACTTACATGTGAATAAGCTCATCCAAAATTCTTGTCATGGCCCTCTGGTAAGTAGCAGCGGCATTCTTTAGTCCAAATGGCATTACTTTATAACAATATATCCCAATGGGTGTTCTGAAAGTTGTATTTGGTTCATCTTCAGGGGACATTTTCATTTGATTATATCCTGACATTCTGTCCATAAAGGAAAAAATTACAAACGTCGATGCAATATCTACCATTAATTCGGGAATTGGTAATGGAAATTCGTCTTTTGGACAAGCTTTATTTAGATCTCAGAAGTCTACACAGACTCAGATTTGGCCATTTTTCTTCTTTACTGGTATTATATTGGCCAGCCATATTGGATATTTTTCTTCTCGAATAAAATTAGCCTCAATTAGTTTCTTGACTTATGTGATGACTTGTTATTCTATGTCAATACACATTCTTCTTGGACCTTGTTTTACAGGGACAACTTCTTGATCT
Source organism: Papilionanthe hookeriana x Papilionanthe teres (assembly GCA_022702705.1). Lineage (NCBI taxonomy): Eukaryota > Viridiplantae > Streptophyta > Magnoliopsida > Asparagales > Orchidaceae > Papilionanthe > Papilionanthe hookeriana x Papilionanthe teres. Next base: position 23,140,825 of record CM040431.1, on the reverse strand, counting down.
ATCCCTAGCTTGTGAACTACCACTCTTGGAGCAAGTTCGGGTATTTCGTCGTAATTCCAAGCAAAGCAGTCCTTATATTCTCTTAATACTTGAACTATTTCTTTTGCTCTATATTATTAAGAGAACTGCTAATAAAAGTCAGTTTTGGGTTTTCGTCAGTTCCCAAGTTTATTTCTTTTAATTCGTCTATCGTTGATTTGATTTCTTCTTCAAATTATGGTGGGGCATCCTCTATCATAGGATTGAGTATTTGTTCAAAAGTTAGATCATTTATGACAACTAGGAAAAATTATGTATCATCTAAAGGTCCTAGGACAACAAATCCTAATCCCTCTTTGGAATTATAATTCTATTTATTATTATTCCATAAATGCTCAAAATCATAAGGTTGGTTTAATGAATTTTTTTAGACATTAAACTATTTCACAAAAGTTTTTGAACACATGGAGAATAAAGCTCAGAAGGAATTTTTATTGATTCCAAAATGTTTTCATCTTTTGATTTTACTTCAACATCTGAGCTAGTAGAACCAAGTCAAAATTTTATCGGTTTCTTGTCTTCACTATGTATCTCATTGACCACTAAGTCTTCAACTTTTGTAGAAGAAAGAGCAGTTAGGGTCATAGTATTTACATAGTGATTTATTTGTTCATACATAGATTCAAATTCTTTTACTTTATCTTCCTCTTCAAGAAGTATCTTGAACTGAGGATCCTTTGGAATTGTTTTCTTCCTTTCTTCTTTTTCATATTCCAAATAAATTTCAAAAATCGGTGTTTTCTTCATGTTAGTAGCATGGATACCTTTTTGTTGTGCTTGTCATTGGCCTCAGCTTCGACCAATGGCATTAACACGTTTTTGTTTATTTTGATTTTTATCTTTTTCCTTCACATTTGACATCACATCTCTAGAGAATATCAATTTATCTACTGGGCCATAATATGTAGCATCCTCGTGTACCCAACTTTCTGGATTGAAAATGGTTGGACATCCTCTATTATGCAACATTCTTTTCCTTTTTTTTAGATATTTGATACATTGGTGTAATAATGACGGTACCATTTTATTTTTGTGAAGCCAAGGTCGGCCAAGTAGAGCATTAAAAGATGTATCTGAATCAATGACATGGACCTTTGCCATTGGCAATAGATTATCTATCTTTAAAAGCAAAGTTATCAATCATACGGCTCGTTCCCCTTGTTGATTAAATCCCCGTAACATGATCGTATCAGTTAACACTCTGTCGGCATCAATGTCCAAATGTGAGAGAGTTTTCAAATTCATAATATTAATTGAAGCTCCAGGGTCAATGAGTACTCTCGAAAGCATAATATCATTGATGTTCAATGTAATATAGAGTGGACGATTATGTTCAGTCGTGCCGAGTAGTAAATCATCGTCAGAAAATGTTAGTTTTGTTCGTTCTTTGAATGAATATGCTTCATTCACATAAGTACTAGCAAGTTGAGCTAAACAGATTTCAGGATCTAAGAGAGTCTTTATAAAAGATTCTATTATTTCCTTAGATAGGATAAGGGTATCATATATGCTCAATTTTTCTGATAGTTTTCTTAAATTATCCAATACATTATAATCCACTTTTCTATGGATATAGTCTCTATTCTCTTCCAATGATCGTTCTTGTATTGGACGGACGTTTTCCTTGGGTGCTACGATTTGTTTTTCTTTTCCTACAGTGGCCATTCTTAAAGGTAGAATTATTCCACTTCTCAAGTTGACTTCGGTTATTTCTTGTGGTATAACGTTTAATTCTTGAGTTTATGAATCAGAAAATTCCAATGCTATGGAGATTGGCACTTTTCCTAACTCGAGCATAAAATTTTCATCTTCACTGTTATTATCGTTCTAGTTGTCATTAGTCTCGTCGGATTTACATATGATCGAAATATCATCTATAGGATCAAAATTGACTCGCTCATTTTCATGAATATCATGCGAAATATTCAAGATATAAGCATAACAGGAAAACTTTTATTTATGAAAAAAAAGTCATACAAAGTTAACGGTCCAAGGGATTTTATCCCTTTGTCCAAAACAACTATCTTAGAAGGAAATGACAAAGTACAAGGAGTATAAGATACAAAAGGAGGAGCAGCCCCTATGTTTACAAGACTCTTATTTCCTTTTGGCTTCTTAGAAGATTTATTACAACATTCTTAGGATTGATGAGCATTTCTTTATAGGATTTTTCTGGAATAATATTATTGTCATCAAAGCATCTTCATGAGTATTTACTGAGATCATGTTTATTGAACCTTTTTCAGTCTGCTTCAGGTATTCTTTTGGGATAGTAATATTTCCTTCTTTGAAGTTTTTCTCCAACCAGTCTTTGAAGAAGAAGCAATCTTTAATTTTATGTCCCAACATCCTATGATATGGAAAGTAGTTAGGATGGTCTTTCAAATCGACCCCTGCCAGCCTTTTAGCCTCAGGTAATTTGAATTCATGTATCTTTAGCAAACCACGAAAGATTTTAGCAACTGCCTCTGTTTTAAATGGATATTCCTTATTCATTCTATCGGCTATCATTCTTTTATCTATTGTGGTAAGGTTGGTTGTTGAAATTGTAATTGGGAAGACGACTGTTGTTGTTGTTGATTTTGTCGTTGCTTCTTTTTTTCAGGTTGTATTTGCATCACATGTTTCCCTTTTTCTATCGCGGTAGTCTTCTTTTCTAGTACTTTGATTGGTTTCATTTTCTCAGCCTTTTCCATCTGCTTAGCTTCTTCCTCGAGATTATCAGCTGTGCTGAGTAATTTTTCAAATGTTTTTATAGTAAATACCTTATGTATAAATGCTATTGGGCCATGAATATTTTTAGAAGTATTTCCACTTCATGTTGTTCTTGAAGTTATGGCTCACATTTCATACTAAGATTTCTCCAATGTAGAATATAATCCACAAGTGTTTCTCCTGGTTTTTACTTTTCTATAACCAGGTCTCCAACCGTCACATGATGTTGTGCTCCAGCAAAATGATGGATAAAAAGTTTTTCTAATTTTGCAAAAGTTTTAACATAACCATTAGGAAGTTTGACGTACCAGACAAAAGCAATTCCCTTTAAACCGTTGACAAATTGTTGGAATAAAAGGGGATAACTCCCTCCTGCATTGCAATAGCTTTCTCTGAAGTATGCAAGATGTTGTCTCAGATTTCTTGTTCCATTAAACATTTTGAAAAGTGGTGGAACAAAACCTTTAGGATATTGAACTGAATCATATTCCACTGGGTAGGGTCTACCCTATGAAATTAATGATCCAATCAGTTCTTGTGCCACGGTTTCTTTTATTTTTTGTTCCACTAATTGTGAAAGTTCTTTTTCGAGAATCCTGCTTTGAATGGGTTCCTTTTTCTTTTGTGATCTTTCTTCAACTTTAGTTTTATCTTCATGGATATGCATTGTTTCAGGTCGAACAATTTTAATGGCCGGCAATGGAGTTGTCAGTGAGTTTTGTAAGGCCGCTGCCAATTCTTCCATTCTTTCTTCAAGACAATTGATTTGTTCGTCTCTTTGTCGAATGACAAATCATAATTCTTCAATAATATTTTCTTCAATTTGAGGAGATATTTCCCGAGCAGCACTAGATCGTGTTTCTACGACATGTATTTCTATAAATTCTTGACTGTGCTAGTTAGAAGAATTTTCCTTTCTTCGTGAAGCTAATCATTTAATGTTATCTCTTAATTTCTCTAATCTCCTTAATCATTTTACCAGAATTCTTTTCAGGGGTATTGTCTTGAGAAATATCCATAGGAGTATCCATGAAACTAGAAGCTCCATCTGAAACTTCTTGTTTCCATGCATTCATTTTTAATTTAGAGTTATGCTTTTTTATATCATATTCAAGGATTTTCTTTTTCATGGTAGTGGTAACTGCACATCCCATTTTATCCAATAACTTGGTAATTGAACATCTATCTTTTCGTGTCAATCGTTTGAATACAGTGTGTATTGTTCAGATAGATGGAAAATTTTCTTCTTTTAAAGACTAATACATACCCTCATTATATTCAATAGGTACATGATAGAATTCAGTTTCTTCCCAAGGGTAGCTATTTTCTTTATATCCAATGAGGGTAAAATTTTCATTTTCATTTAGATTTTTATTCTTTCTTTGAGTATGAGTTAAATGAACGATTTTGGAGCTAGATCCAAACTCATACTTTGATCTTGGAATATTGTCTTCTTGTTCCTCATAAAGTCCTTTCTGTTTATTATTAACTTCCTCAAAGCTACATTGTTCCATAGGAAGTTGTTGAGATAAAAGAAAAGGTTCTTCATAAGGGTTCTCATAAATATTTGAAAAATATGGAAAAGGTTCTATTATCATGGGTGGATTATTCCAAATATATTTAGCATTGTCACTGAATATTCCAAATCTATTTTGTGGAAAGTAAACGGCTTCATTAAATGGTGAATTCAGATCTTAAAAATAAGAAAAATCTGAATTAGGAGAATCCTTAGCAATTTTCTGTCAAAGTCCAGAGAAATCTGATGTCAAAATTTAATGATAGACTTATCTATGAACTGGAATCATTATTGTTTTATCAAAAATAACTCTTTTTAAAAGAGCTAGAAGAGATGATATTGTTTGTCGAATGATATTTTGAAAAACGAGTATTTTAACAAAAGATGAAGAGAAAGAATCTATAAAGATCAAATCTCCAGCGGAGTCACCACTCTCTTGTTAGCGATAGAAACTCGTAGCTTTCGATCGTCGCCTATTCTTAGGTATCGTGTCAAATGTCATGGAGTCGTCAGTCTATTCATATTACCACAGTCTTTAACCCCCTTTTGAAAAGGGTGAGAGAAAATGAACAAAATAGATAATCATAGGAAAAGGTAAGGTGATATATTTATTGGGAGAACTCTAGAATGTTCTTATCCTACTAAAAAAATCACAAGTCTGGTAACCAGAGATTTTTAGGAATTTAACCTATTATGAGTTCATTTTACTTCTTATATAGAAGTAAGCTTCTATAGTTAATTTGATCCTAGACTATTCTAGTTTGCCTAAGAAAACTCTAAATTAATGTTACAAACTCGTTTTTGTGAATATATTCTAGGAAAATAAACATACGAATGTTTTATTCCTAATGTTTATCTCATTTTGTCATGAGATATTATGTCATGAGGTATCTTCTATAGATATTTTATTATTTTGTTTATGATTTTTATTTTGTCATGTCAAATGTCATATCAATGTCAATGTTTTTGTTTTGTCATTGTTTTAAAGTCATTTTGTTATTTCTTCTTCTTTAAGTTTGGTGACTATCCTAACACTTTCAACTTTGTTTTATTGACGGCTATCCTAATAGTCCAGTTTGTTTTGTTAACGGCTATCCTAATAGCCCAGTTTTGTTGTTTTTGTTGTCATGTCATTTTTTTTGTTTGTTTAGGTTTCGTAGCTAACCTAAAAGTTCAAGTTTTGTCATTTTTATTATTTTTTGTCATTTTATTATCGATTTTTATTATATTTTAATGTCGTCGATCGTCTTGCAAAGCAGAGTTAGCACACCCTATAACATGCAAAGAAAATCTAAACGAAATTTTTCTTCATCCTGCAAAGAAAATATCATAAAAAATAATGTCATAAAAATATTTTGATTAAATGGCAAAAATATCTGTTGTTTCAGAGTTGTCAGATTTCCAATTTTGGTTGAAAAGTTAATTTGATATCGAAAATTGAATTTTTGATTTCAATTTATATCGATTTGAGTTTGATAAGAATTTGGATTTTATGAATTTAAGAATTAGACTTTTTAATTCAGTTGTCATCTAAACTTAATAAGTCTAATGAAATTTTAGACTCAATGTTGTTTAATTCGAAAAGTTTAGAGTTCATTTTGATTTTTAGATTGTCACTTGAATTTTAATAAAAATTTTAGACACGATGATATTTGAGCTTAAAGGATTGGATTTTAGATTATTAGGTTCAATTGTCACTTGAATCTAAATAAGATTTTTAGACTCTATTTCATTAGCGTCTAAAGGTTTTGAGTTGAGTCTAATAGAAATTAGATTGAGAATTTAGATTCAGTATTATTTATATCTAGAATTTCTGTTGATTTAAGTTTTACTCATTAGTTTTAAATTTAATTTGTTGATTTATGTCAAGTCGAGTCGATTAATGTCAAATTGTGTCAGGTTTGGTTGGATAATTGTTAAACTATGTTTTTTTACGTTGGTTTATATTGTTTTATATTTCAATTTAAATTGATCTTAAGATTTTCATTAGATTGTGTTGAGTTAAGTTTAATTTGGGTTAAACTTAGGTTTTATTTTTAGATATGTCAAGTAAATTTTAATTTAAAATTTATATCAAATTAAGTTTAATTTGAATCAAACTTTAAAATTTATGTTGGATTAAGTTTGATTTAGCTCAAACTTTGAAAATTAAGTTCGATTTAGGTTGAATTTTAAAATTTATGTTGAATTAAGTTAACCTAAGTTTAAGGTTGACTTAAATTATTGTTGAGTTGAAGCTGAATTATTTTGATTTATGTCTAGTATGGTTTAGATTTAAATGAAGTTTTGACTTAGATTCATGTCATATTGTACCTAAGTTGAGTTTGAATTAAATCCAATGTGGGTTGGACTTAAGTTAGGTTTGATTTTGATTTTTCTTCAATTGGTTAAGATTTAATTTAGGTTTAAGTTTGGATAAATCTTAGTTAGTTAAGATTTAATAGTTTAATTAAGTTTAATGTGGTAGACCTAATTATGGTTTAAGTTTGATTAAGGCTGATTAAGCCTAATGTAGTTAAGGCTTAATGATTAATTATGTCTAATGAGTTAGACCAAATTGATGACTTAAGGTTGTTTAATGTTGATTAAGCCTAATGTAGTTAAGGCTTAACGGTTGATTAGGTCTAATGAGTTTGACCTAATTGATGTCTTAAGGTTGTTTAATGTTGATTAATTTAGGTTTAATATGTGTTAAACCTAATTAGAGTTTAAAAGTTACTTAAACCTAATGTAAGTAAGGTATAAGTTGATTAATTAGGTTTAATGTAGGTTAAACCTAATTAGGGGTTAATGATTACTTAAACCTAATGTAAATAAGGTTTAAGTTGATTAATTAGGTTTAATGTGGGTCTAATTAGAGTTTGAAAGTTACTTAAACCTAATGTAAGTAAGGTTTAAGTTGATTAATTAGGTTTAATGTAGGTTAAACCTAATTAGGGCTTAATGATTACTTAAACCTAATGTAAATAAGGTTTAAGTTTGAGTTAAGTTAGGTTCCAGTTAGGTTGAACCTAGACTTAAGGTTGACTTAAGTTCAATACGGGTTGAACTTAAGTTTGGTTTAACTTGGGTTCAAGTTAAGTTGAACCTAAGTTATAAGTTTTGTTTGATAGGGGTTTGTGGTTAATTGAACCTAATTAAAGTTATGTTTAATTGGTTCAAGGTTAATTAAACTTAATTTGGGTAAGGTTTAATTGATTAATTAGACTCAATTAGGGTTTTAAGGTTAATTAAACCTTATTTGGGTAAGGTTTAATACTTAATTAGGTTTAATTCTAATTAATTTAAGGTTAATTAAACCTAATTTAGGTAAGATTTAATTGATTAATTAGGCTCAATTAGGGTTAAGTCTAATTGGTTTAAGGTTAATTAAACTTACTTTGGGTAAGGTTTAATTGATTAATTAGGCTTAATTAGGGTTAGCCTAATTGGTTTAAGGTTAATTAACCTAATTTGTGTAAGGTTTAATTGATTAATTAGACTTAATTAGTGTTAAGTCTAATTGGTTTAAGATTAATTAAATCTAATTTGGGTAAGATTTAATTGATTAATTAGACTCAATTAGGGTTAAGCGTAATTGGTTCAAGGTTAATTAAACCTAATTTGGGTAAGGTTTAATTGATTAATTAGGCTCAATTAGGGTTAAGCCTACTTGGTTTAAGATTAATTAAACCTAATTTGGTAAGGTTTAATTGAGTAATTAGGCGTAATTAAGGTTAAGCTTAGATGGTTTAAGGTTTGATCAAGTCTAATTTAAATTAGACTTAATGAATTAATTAGGTCTAATGGGTTAAACCGAATTAGAGTTTAGGATTGATTAAGTCTAATTTAGTTAAGACTTAATGGTTTAATTAGTTCTAAGGGGTTAAACCTAATTAAGGTTTAGGTGTGATTAAGTCTAATTTAGTTAAGACTTAATGGTTTAATTAGGTCTAATGGGTTAGACCTAATTAAGGTTTATGTGTGATTAAGTCTAATTTAGTTAAGACTTAATGGTTTAATTAGGTCTAATGGGTTAGATCTAATTAGGTTTTAAGTTTGATTAAGGCTAATTTAGTTAGACTTAATGGTTTAATTAGGTCTAATGGGTTAGACTTAATTAGGGTTTAACTTTAATGATTAATTAAGTCTAATTTAATTAAGACTTTATTAAGGTTGAAAGCTAATTTAATTAGGTTAATTATCATTTAAACCTAATTTAATTAAAACTTAAGTTAATTAATTAAACCTAATGATAATTAGACATAATTAATTTTTGGTTTGAGCTTATTGATGTTAAATTTGAAAGGTTAACCTAGCTCATTTATGAAATGAGGCTAAGTAATTTGATTTTAATCTTAATTTTGCTTAGGATTAATTAAATAATTCATTATTATTAACTCTTAGAATTTAAAAAGTCATTTTAAATTTTTAAAAGGTCAAGATTTATTTTTTTAGGGTTTTTTTTATCATGCTAAAATTTTTAAAAGGTCAAAATTTTTAAAAGGTCAATTTTATTCTTCTTAATTTCTAAGTTTTATAATTATTTTTAGAAATAACTACAAAGTCACTTAGAAATTAGGAAATAACACCCTAGAGAATTTTTTTATCCCTAGAAAAAGCAGAGAACATGTCCTAACATGAAGGTATCATTTTGTAAAAATTTCAAAATTTTTGGAATTTTAATTAATTTTTATTAATTAAATTACTATAGAGAGTAATTAATTAATTAAAAATTAATTACAGAGAATAAAATTATGATTATGATCTCATAATTTTCTTCTCTTCATGCTGAGTTCAGGGATATTTTTGTCTCATTTTTGTGATTTTTATATGTCAAGATATTGAATTTAGATTATTTTATGGTTTTCCTAAATTTAAATAAATCCTAATAAACTGGACGGTGCCGCGTGTCATCGTACTGATCAAAATGCGCTCGATCCACTGCGGGGAATTGAACAGCGAAACGGGTATCTTTTAATATGAGTCGTCTGTCTATTAAACAGAAGATCAGACGGCTCTCCGTCATCTTCCTCCTCCCGTCTCAACTTGAATATCGTCCGTGTTCTAGGCTCAATATCTCAGCCAAATCTTGATGAAATTTCATGAAATTTATTTCAGAAGCTTCATCAAGAGGAACCAAACACATCCATACGGATTTATATAGGTTTTAAATTACTTCATTTCACAATGTGTCAAACCCGAATGAGATTAGGGTTGAGTAACCCATACCATGGCCACAGTGGGTTTAGCTTCAAATTGATTAGTCTGGAAACGTCGTGTGGTCTAGAGAAGATTTTCCCGCAATCTAATTTGAGCTCAAATCAAGTCTTTATATGACTTTGATCAAAGGGAGGCTTCGCTTGAGGGAGTTGATCAAAGGCTATATTAGAAGCTATAAGGAGGCCTGATTTTGATTTAGCTCCTCTTCTTTCAGTTCCTAAATGGATTTGGGATGGTTAATTTGAAGGTTTGTGGAGTTTGATTTCAAACTTCCAAAATGCCCTGGTTTTAGGCTTTTTAGATGCTCTTGGGCTAGCTCAATTGAAGGGATTGAGTGGATTTCATGGCTTGATTTAGGGTGTGATCAATTTCTAAGGTCATAGAGAAGAACTTTGATGTTCAAAGTTTTAGGGTTTGGGCATTTTATATGGTTTTATGGATTTCTTCCCCTCTCTCCTCATGTGTTCATGTTTTGCTCTATTTATAGCCATGGGGATGGCTAAGGCTGAGCTTTGGATGGCTTAGGTTCACTTAGGGAGGTTCTTAACCATGCTATTAATGTCCAAGGATAAGATTGCAAACTATAGATAAAGGAATTTTATTTTTTAAAGTTTAACTCATGTAAGGTTTACCTAGAGTTTAGGTTTGGTCCTATGAATTGGATCTCTCCTATTTGCTCTTTAGGGAGGTGGATATGGCCTGATATAACCTTCCTCATATGTTTTCTTCACCTATTTTAATGAATTTAATAAGGGCATGACAAATAGGCTTATGATTCACCTCATGCATGGAATATTCATCATTTCATTTTTCCATGGTAATGGCTTAACCCAAGCTATGTTTATTCTTCGTTGGATGATCAAGGAGGTGGCTAAGATAACATTTGCCATGGCTAGCAACATCACCTTGAGGAGGAAGTTGATTCATGCTTTGAAATGGTAGGGTTTTGCCACTTCATTTTTCATGTCACAATGTCTTTTAACCATAGTAAGAAATATTATATTTTAAATTATTAATGGGTCAATTCATTTTTGATGGCTCATATGGGTTGTGTCTAACCTAAATGAGGTCATCCATGATGTCATTAATGAGCATAGAATTTTGAAAACCATTTATTATGTCATAAATGGTGTCATGGGTCAAAATGGCTTTTTTGAATATCATTTCTTTCTTAATTAATTATGTCATTAATTAAAAATGTTAGAAATTATATTATTGGACAATAATTTAATCAAAATAATTTTAAAATTAATTATTTGATTAATTTTATCATTTTAATTCAAACTTAAGCATGGTCTTTTTATGGCTTTTAATTATCTTTCCCTTTTTTATTAATTATGTCATTAATTAAAAATATTGGAAATTATATTATTGGCCAATAAATTAATCAAAATAATTTTGAAATTAATTATTTGATTAATTTATATCATTTTAATTCAAACTTAAGCATGGTTTTTTTATGGCTTTTAATTATATTTCCCTATTTAATTTATTATGTCATTAATTAAAAATATTAGAAATTATATTTTAACAAATAAATTAATCAAAAATAATTTTGGAATTAATTATTTGATTAATTTTTATCATTTTTTGTTCAAAATTGGGTATTTTGACAAAGTTTGATAAATATTGACTAGGGTTGGCCAATTTTAGGGTTTTAGGTCAATCCAATGATCAATGTAGTGATTTTTGGATTAATTTTTAGTCATTCTGATCATTGTCAAGTTGTTCATGTCAATGTCTGTCCTTGAAGTCAATTATGTGGTCAAGGGGACATGGGTTAGCCATTTTGACCAAAATTGTCTTTTTAGTCAAAGGTGACGAATGAGGTGAATGTAATGGTCTTTAAGTATTGGGTTTGATGATTTTGATCAATTTTTGACTTTTTGAGTCAAATGTTGACTACTTGGGTCAGTGGAAAGGTTATTGGGTCAAGGATTGACCATCTTGACCAAAATTAACTTTTTGGTTAAAAGTTGACCTATTGGATCAATGTTTGATTAAATCAGGGTTTGTTATTACTGATTTAATTAATCCGGGTCAAAGAAGGATTTATAGGGTTTTGCTCTAATTATTTGGGTTTAGTAACTATCAGTGAGATTTAGAAAGTTAATATTGGTATAATTCCTATATGAAACTGACTTTGAAATGATCCTTACAAAAGTGAGGTCAAGAGTTAGCGTCTATTAATTTCTTTATTTTTGTCGTAACCTGTTATTCTATTTCGAGGCGCATTCTTCTGGGAGCTTGCTTTACTAGTGTTGTACTTTGATCCACTCCTATTCGGTGAACTGCAACCTCTGGAGATTGTCCAGGCATTTCCTCATAACTCCAAGCGAAGCAGTCCTTGAATTCTGACAGTAACCTGACCAAGTCTGTAACCTCTTCTTTGTTGAGTAATGAAATTATGAAAGTCGGTCGGTGCTGCTCCTCAGTGCCGAGGTTGATTTCTTTTAATTCGTCCACAGTTAACTTGATTTCTTCTTCGAACTCCGTTAGAACATCCTATATTGATTGATCTTCCAATTCATCTGTCAAGGCAATCTTCTATTGATTCACTAGTAATAACCATGTAAAATCCCAAGTCATCGATGGTCTCGTACCGAATCCAAGACCTTCTTTCATGTTGAGTTTCTTTCCTTTTGTATTCCATAATTTTTCAAACGATTGTAGTATTTGCTTCGATACATGTCCTTGTTGAATTAATTTTTGTACACATGGAGAAAAGTAACCAAAAGGTAATTCCATTAATTTATTAGAATCATTTTCTTTGAGAATTATACATGGTTCAGAAGTAGACGGAGAAGCTCGGTAAAAATTGATTGGTTTAAACCCATCATTATGAACTTCCTTGACCTCCATACTCTCGACCTTTTAAGGATGGATCAGAGTTTGGTTCATGGCTTGAACTTAATGGTTAATCCGATCATACATTGATTCATATTCATCCTTTTTTATGTCTTCGAAAGTGATCTCGAAGTATTTCTTTGTTGAATTCATCATCTTCAGAGCTTCCTTCTACATCAATGTTGATCGCCGGCTTCACTCGTTCAACAATCTGGTGAGTTCTTCCTCGCCCACGTCCCCGACCTCGACCTTGGATGTGTGGGCTGAAAGAACCTTCACCAACTCGCTGCAATGAAGTGATGAGAGATTGTTGAAGTGGAGGTATATGGTCCCGTCCCGGTGATTTTTCTAGATCTTCAACTTTGCTTATTGTAACTTCACTTGAAAATACTGTTTTCTTTGGGTGAGCGTAATAGGCGGCATCTTTGTGGATTTCTACTTCATGTATTGACAAAGGTTATAAGTCTCCTTTAATGCAATGTTCTTGTCCATCTTTGTAGTACTTGATGCATTGGTGAAGCGACGACGGAACCATATTGTACTCGTAAAGCCACGATCAACCAAGCAGGGTATTGAACGAAGTATCTGTGTCGATGACATGGAATTTTGCGGTTGTTACTAGATTTTCAAATTTCATTTGCAGTTTTATAGATCCAAGTGCTCTTTCTCCTTTCTGGTTGAATCCCATTAGCATCATTTTATCTGTAGTGAGCTCTCATGTGTTGATGTCTAAGTAAGCTAATGTCCGTAGACTCATTATGTTGAGTGACGCTTCAGGATCTATTAACACTCTGAAAAGTACAAACCTGCTGATGATGACGAAAATATAGAGCGGACGGTTGTGATCAGCTGTACCGAGTAGCAAATCCTCATTGGTGAAGGTAACTCCAGGGTGTCCTCTCAAAGTACAAACTCCATCCGAGGATGAGCTAGCCAACTGTGCTAAGCAAATATCTAGATCAAGTAAAGCCTTGATCAGATTTTCTCTCATCTCCTTTGACAGGATTAGAGTGTAGTAGATGCTTAGTTTTGCTAGCAACTTCCTTAGATGAGCTAGTACATTGTAATCCACTTTATTTAAATTCTTAATCTCGCATTGAATTTGTACTTCTTTGGTTGTTGGAGATATTTCTTCTTGAGTAATCATCTGTTTTCCTTTGTCTACTGGAGTTGTTTCTTGGTGATAGCACCTTTCCATTCCTTAAATGTACTTTTGTTATTTTTTCTTCCTCCGGGCCTAGAGGATCTTCTGATGTTGTAGTTGACTCTTCTGGTATTTTTTCTATATCTGAAAGATCCAGGTTGATTGCAAGTGGAGTTCCTTTACACTCAAGAACTGGCTCCTCGCTTCTCGTGTCGTCGTAACCGGTGTTGTCGATATCTTCTTCATCTTTGCCATTGTCTTCGACGGGAGCTAACATAATTTGAGGATTATTTTGGGAATCAAAATTGGGGTAAGATAGGTTGTGACTAGTTATGTCATCACTAGAGACAGTAAGAATGTAGCCAAAATGGTTTCTATTATCATTATGAGAACCTGGAGGGGCATAAAGATAATGGTACAAAGTCAGGGGTTCGAGGAGTTTCAACCCCGAATCTGAGACAACTAATCTATCAGAGGCAGCCCCTATCCTACCCTTCGCACTATCGTCCTTAATCTCATTTGCAATCTCCTTCTTCCTACTTTCTTGTTGCGGTAGTCTCCTCAGTGAAGTCTCCATCTTGGACTGAGCTGGTAGCAGATTCCGGGCAGCTGTGTTCTTTGAAGTAGACTGGATTTGATCTAGGACTCTCTTGAGCTCGTTCCAAATCATACTCCATCCACCCTTACCGGCATATGGGTCGATCCGAGAGATTGGCTCGGCCATAATCACATTGATAAAAACTCTTTCACGTTCTTTCAAATATTCTTTCAGAATTGTTATATTCCCTTCTTTGTAATTTCTTTCAAGCCAATCCTTAAAGCTGAAGCAGTTTTCTATTGTGTGGCCAAGTATTTTGTGGTAGGGACAAAAGTTGGGTTGATCTTTCTTGTTCATCTCTTCCGGCTTTTTCGATTCGGGCAATATGAACTCGAGCTTCTTCATTAAATTCTTGAACATCTTTGCTACAACAACATCCTTGAAAGAGTAATTTCTGCATAGCTGTTCTGACATTTTCGGATCGTGTCATCCATCTATCTTGTATGACATCTACTACTGACCAGACAGATTGCACCGATGTGCACGAGGCTGACCATAATGCTGAGACTAATTGTACTATGGAGGCTGATTGTACTGAGGAGGCTGACTGTGCTACTGTGGCGACTGCTCAGCCTGAATCCTCATCGGTTGCTTCCCTTTATCGACTGTTGCCACTACGCCAGATCTCTCTTCATATGCTTTGGCGGACCTTGTTTTCTCTGTTTTCTCTGTAGGATCCATATGCTTGACTTCTTCTTGTAATCTGCTCATCTTGCTGAGTAGCTGATCTATGAAAAAATACCCATTTTTATGCATTGATTTTTATCAAATTTTTAATGATATTATGCTTTAATGAAAGGTTTTTTTGTGTTTTTGGATATACGTTATGAAAAAATGTTGAAGAAGAAAAAAAGCGAAAAAGGAGCAAAAAATGGAGCCAAAATGCAAAATTGTCAAAATTATTGGTTTGGCGCCTAGGCGCCAGAATCCGGCGCCTAAGCGCCATGTCGATACGGGATCTGTTAAGATTTTTGACGACTTTTGGACGGTTATTTTGATGGTGTTAGCTGTTATTGGACCTTCTAGAAGACCGGCAGTTGTTCCTCGTTTATAGGACATGTGATACAATGTATTTGGACACTTGGAAACGGTTTTAATCTCGAAGAGGTACGATCCAAAGTGAAGAGGTGCGAAGAACTGGACGCAGAGTCCGGCGCCAGATTCCGGCGCCTAGGAGCCAGACACACCTTCTAGAAGATTCATTGAATGTGGACACATTTTGAAGAGGTGTCTTGAGGCAACCCTTGAAGCCTATAAATAGGAGGCAACTCCTTCAGAGAAAAACGCCTAACGCCTAACATCCAACTTAGTCCCCCTATCTAGAGCCCCATCTAGAGAGAGAATTAGAGAGATACTTTAGGGCCACATTTTACAATCCTTCATAAATTAGTTAGTTATTTTATTTAATGTTTGTATTGAGAGTTTAAAGAGTTGGTGCTTTTGAAGATTATTTTCTTTAAAGTCAGAAGAATTCAGAGGTTCAGTAGGAGAAACACTTGAGATAAGTATTTGTAATTTTATTCAAAGTTTTATTATCATGTTTTGTTGTTTAAATTTAATGTGTTATGAGTATTTAGTTTACTTTCTCCTTTCAATTATGAGAAGATAAATAAGATAATATAAAATTCGTTGGAGAATTAGAAACTATTTATATTTTAAAACATTGTGATGATATTAATACCGGATCTTAATTTACTATTTAAATTGGCCATTTAAATTGTTAAAATCTGTTGAAGAGTTTTGATACCTAGAAGGAGATGAATTCTTAACTAGTAGATATCACATGAATCCTTGGGTAGTCGAAGGCCTTGTGCGGGTTATTCAAGGTGAAGTGCAAATAAGTAGGAAGACATTATATAATGGGCATAGAATTGATAAGTTTTTAGAGTGACAGACTAAATTCTTGTAATTTGGTTTATAGAGAAGGAAAGGGTCACTAGTAGGGCCGACCATAGCCACCCTTGGACATCTAGTAGTGTGAGCCTGGATTAACCCATTCTACTAACAATACATCCGGACTCGATCTATAAAGTTAGCTAATGTTCTTTGCACCTGGATCAAAGGGTAAAGAATATGAATGCTTCTATTTGGCACAATACCATAAATTTATATTCTCCACGAATACTATTATTATCTTAGAAAATCTTGGATTAATTGAAAGGAAGAAAGTTGTTGTCTTATTTCTATTTACATTAGTTATTTCATTACTGCTTTATTATTGCATCTAGTAAATTAAAAATATCAAATTTATAACTATAAAAGAAATACTTAAAAAAATAAAATTAAAATATTTAAAAATCCATAACTCACTCATCGTGGGATCGATATCGGGGTCTTTGTTTCAAAGCCCTATATTACTTGATACGATACGTATACTTGCGTAGTACCCCTAGTGTGTAAAATATTTTTGATAAAATTATATTTATATACACTAGCTGCTATTATTATCTATTATATTTTGAAAGCATTAATTATTATATTTGTCATCAGCGGATTGCGGGTCAAGTTTTGGCGCTGTTGTCGGGGATTGAATTTTTAGTACGCATATATTTAGCATGGGTCAAGTTTTTGGCGCCATTGTCGGGGAGGAGAGGAGGCAAATTTTTAGATTTTAAATATTTTTATTTTATTTTATTCATTTTCTTTTATTATCAAAAATATAAAATACCAAAAAAAATAATAATAATAATAAAATAATATAAAAAAATTTTAATTTTTAATAAGTAGAGATTTTATTTCTTGTTAATTTACTTTTTATGCGTAGTGTTGGATCTGAAGGATTATTACCTTTAGATTCTGAATTAAAAAAAACTATTAAAAGAATAAAAAAGGAAAACAAACTCAAAAAATCCAAAAAATGGCTAATTTACATAACAATTTACAAAATCCAATTGAAATTAATGAACAAAATGTTTACAAACCATTAAGAGATTATGCTAACCCTACAGTTGATGAACTTCATAGTAGTATTCAAATACCTGTCGTAGATGCTAATTCTTTTGAGCTTAAACCATCTATCATTCAAATGGTTCAAAATAATCAATTTGGAGGAACACCAAATGAGGATCCAAATTTACACCTTGCTAGTTTTTTAGAACTTTGTGCTACCTTTAATATAACAATGTTTCTAATGATGCTATTAGACTTAGACTCTTTCCTTTTTATTTAAGAGATAAAGCAAAGATGTGGTTGAACTCATTAGCAACAGGTTCTATTAAAACATGGGCTGAAATGGCACAAAAATTCTTTGCTAAATATTTTCCTCCTTCTAAAACTACTAAATTAAGAAATGATATTACTTCATTTAGTCAATTTGACGGGGAGACAATTTATGAAACTTGGGAAAGATTTAAAGAACTATTAAGAAAATGTCCTCATCATGCTTTACCTGATTGGTTAATTATTCAAACATTTTATAATGGTTTAATTGGATCACTAAAATCAATTATTGATGCTACTGCTGGAGGTTCTTTAATGTTTAAATCATTTAAAGAAGCTTATGCTTTAATTGATGAAATGGCTAACAATAATTTTCAATGGCCTTCTGAAAGGATTAAACCTAAAAGAATGTCAAGTATTCAAGATAACGAAGCCTTTTCTATCTTAGCTTCACAAGTAGCTGCAATATCTAAGAAATTAGATAATTTTGCCATCAACATATACATAAGAACTCATCTAATATTGAAGATTCTCAAACTATTGAAACTTTACAAGCTATTGCTAGTAAAAACAATCCATATTCAAATTATTATAATCCCAGATGAAAAAATCACCCTAATTTTAACTGGAATAATCAACAACAATAATGGGGTAATAATCAATCTCATCCAACTGGAAATTGGAATAATCAAGTAAATTCAAATTATAAACCACCTGGATTTAATAATCAACAGAAAAAGTTATCAATAGAAGAATTAATTTTACAAATGAGTAATCAATTACAAAATCAAAATACTGTTGTTCGTAATATTGAGAATTAAATGGAGCAAATCGCTAATTTAATTAATTACAGACCTCCAGGAACACTTCCTAGTAATGTTGAAATTAAGAAACTGGAAAAGAACATGAACATGTTAAAGCTGTACAACTTAGAAGTGGAAATGAATTAAAAGAAAGAATGCAGAATGAAATTGAAAAAGAGATTGAGGTTGAAGAGATTGAAAAACCTAAAGAAACTCCTTCTCCTAATCAAGATGAAACTAATATTTCTATTAATGTGGAAGTTGAAAAACCACCACCACCTTTTCCTCAAAGATTAAAACAGAAGAAGCTTGATCATCAATTTTCTAAGTTCTTTGAAATTTTTAAGAAACTTAATATAAATATACCTTTTGCTGAAGCTTTAGAACAGATGCCAACTTATGCAAAATTTATGAAAGATATATTAAGTAAGAAACGAAAATTTGAAGCTTTTGAAACTGTTGCATTAAGTGAAGAATGTAGTGCAATAATTCAAAAGAAATTACCTCAGAAACTTAAAGATCCTGAAGTTTTACTATACCTTGTGCTATTGGAGAAAAATTTTGTGGAAAAGCTTTATGTGATTTAGGAGCAAGTATTAATCTCATGCCATTTTCTATTTATCGAAGGTTGAATTTAGGAGAGATTACTCCCACCACTGTAACCCTTTAGTTAACTGATAGATCTATCACTTACCCTAAAGGAGTTATAGAGGATGTACTTGTTAAAGTAGATAAATTTATATTCCCTGTGGATTTCATTGTACTTGATATGGAAGAAGATAAAGAAATACCAATTATTTTAGGGAGACCTTTTCTAGCTACCGGACGAGCTATGATTGATGTATAAAAAGGAGAATTAACTATGAGAGTTAATGATCAAGAGATTAAATTCAATGTTCTTAAATCTATGAAGTACCCCGACAAATAAAAATGTTATCGTATGGATATTTTTGATTTTATAATTGAAAAACACTATCGAGAAAAATGTAAATAAAATCCTGAAGAAGAAATTGAATTTTTAACTAATGAAAATGAAGAACTAAAATAAGAAGAATTACTTAAAGAAACTCATTATATAAAAGATAACTGGGAAACTTTAGATATAACTCAAAATGATATACATTTACCCTCAATTAAAAAAGCCCCTGAACTGGAATTAAAAATGTTACCTTCGCAATTAAAGTATGCATTTCTTGGAAATTCATTAACTTTACCTGTTATTATTTCTTCTGAGCTAAGTTTAGATCAAGAAGAAAAATTAATAGGAGTGTTAAAGAATTATAAGAAAGCTTTTGGTTGGACTATTGCTGATATAAAAGGAACAAACCCTTCCATTTGTATGCATAGAATTTAAATGGAAGAAAATATTGAACCGCAAAGAAGATTAAATCCTATCATGAAAGAGGTTGTTAAAACAAACATTTTAAAATGGTTAGATGCTGGAATTATTTATCCTATTTTGGATAGCCAATGGGTAAGTCCTATTCATTGTGTTTCGAAGAAAGGAGGAGTAACTGTCACTGTCAATAATAAAAATGAACTAATTCCTACAAGACAAGTTACTGGATGACAAACTTGCATTGATTATTGGAAGTTAAATGACACCACTAGAAAGGATCATTTTCCTTTACCTTTCTTGGATCAAATGCCTGACAAATTAGTTGGACACTCATATTTCTGTTTTCTGGATGGATATTCTGGTTATCATCAATTACTTATCGCTCTTGAGGACCAATAGAAAACAATATTTACAAGTCCTTATGGAACATTTGCCTTTAAAAGAATGCCTTTTGATTTATGTAATGCACCTGCAACTTTTCAAAGATGTATGATGTTAATATTTTGTGATTTGATTGTCAAAGGAATTGAAGTATTAATGGACGATTTTTCAGTTTTTGGAACTTCTTTTGAGTCTTGTTTGGAAAATATTTCCAAAGTTCTGAAAAGATGTGAAGAAAAAAATTTAGTTCTTAACTGGGAAAAATGTCAATTTATGGTCACAGAAGGCATTGTACTTGGTCACAAAGTTTCACAAAAATGGATGGAAGTTGATCAAGTAAAAGTAAAAACTATTACTGAACTGCAACCCCCTACTTCTGTTACTGATGTGAGAAGTTTTCTGGGTCATGTTGGATTTTATAGAAGATATATATAGGATTTTTCTAAAATTGCTAAACCTCTTTGTCATTTATTGGAAAAAGAAGCTAAATTTGAATTTAATGAAGAATAAGTTAAAGCTTTCAATATTTTAAAAGAAAAATTAATAACTGCACCTATAATTATTGCACCTAATTGGAATAAACCTTTTGAATTATTGTGCGATGCAAGTGATTTTGCAATTGGAGCTGTATCGGGACAAAAATATGAGAAAATTTTCAAAGTTATATATTATGATAGTAAAAATCTTACTGAAACTCAAATAAATTACACTACTATTGAGAAAGAGCTTTTAGCTATAGTATATGCCTTTGATAAATTTAGACCTTATCTTCTTGGTACCAAATGCATAGTTCATACTGATCATTCCGCTATTAAATATTTAATGTTAAAAAAGATGCTAAACCTAGACTGATAAGACGGGTTTCACTTCTATAAGAATTTGATTTTTAAATAGTGGATAGAAAAGGAACGGACAACCAAATTGCTGATCATTTATCTAGAATTAAGAATGATGTTATTACTGAAGAAAATATAAATGAGAAATTTCCTGATGAACATTTGTATGTTATTCAAGGATGCCAAACGCCTTGGTATGCAGATATAGTTAACTATTTAATTAGCAATATTTTACCTTATGGATTGGATAACAAATTTATTAAGAAATTTAAAAATGATGCTAAATCTTATGTTTGGGAAGATCCTTATTTATTTAAAATAGGAAGAGATTCTGTAATTCGTAGATGCGTACCTTATGAAGAAACTTATGCTATTATTCAAAAATGTCATGATTCCGAATTTGGAGGACACTTTGGAATAGATAAAACTGCATTTAAAATTTTAAATTCAGGATTTTATTGGCCAACCTTATTTAAAGATGTGAGACATTATGTGAAAACATGTGATCAATGTCAAAGGATGGGAAATATATCCAAGAAAGATGAAATGCCTTTAAACTATATATTGGAAGTTGAAATTTTTGATATATGGGGTTTAGACTTTATGGGACCATTTGTACCATCATCTGGAAAAATTTATATTTTATTAGTGCTTGATTACGTTTCAAAGTGGATTGAAGCTGTAGCTTTACCAAGCTGTGATTCCAAAAGTGTTTCAAAATTTTTAAAGAAGATGATTTTTTCAAGATTTGGAATGCTTAAGGTAATTATCACAGATGGTGGAAGTCATTTTAGAAATATAAGAATTCAATCATTACTGGAGAAATTTGGAATTAAACACAGAATTGCAACTGCATATCACCCACAAACAAGTGGAATGACTGAAGTATCAAACAAAGAAATTAAAGGAATTTTAGAGAAGACTGTTAATCCTAAAAGAACTGATTGGGTTGATAGACTTGATTCTGCATTATGGGCTTATAGAACAGCTTATAAGACACCAATCCGAATGTCACCTTACCGGTTAGTTTATGGTAAACATTGTCACTTACCTGTTGAACTTGAACATAAAGCTTATTGGGCGATAAAAGAGTTTAATTTTGATTTGAATACTGCAGGAGAAAAACGATTATTGCAATTAAATGAGATGGATGAAATAAGAAATCAATCATATGAAAATGCAAGGATTTATAAAGAGAAAATGAAAATATTACATGATAAAAAGATTTTAGGAAAAATATTTGAGCCTAGACAAGAAGTATTATTATTTAATACTCGTTTAAGACTTTTTCCTGGAAAATTAAGATCAAAATGGATAGGACCGTATATAATTGAAAAAGTATACCATTATGGAGGTGTGGATATTAAAGATCCCAAAATAGGAAAATTTTTTAAAGTTAATGGATTAAGACTGAAGCCTTATTTGGAAGATATTAAAAAGATTTATAAAGAGGCTTATGAGTTGAGTCTACCTGATTAAAAACTTAATTAGGTCGGGCTGACGATGTTAACCCAAGTGCTTTGTGGGAGGCAACCCATAGTTATTCGTTGTTTTGTGTGTTTTTACATTTTTAATGTAAGGTTATGCCTCGGTCTTTTTTAATTTTATATTACTTTAGAAAATTTGATGCTAACAAGACTCTATTGACTTAAGCTGAAAATTATCTCAAAGTATATAAGTTTAGACATTGGATCACTCTATTTTATATATGAGTAAAAATGAGATCAAGTTAACCTTCATTATGATTGCTTATAATTTGTGTTACTGAGTCTATATTGATCTTACCATTCTAAATTACCTATTTTGGAGAATGAAACTTTGAAATTTGACGTTAGTCGAAACGCCTAGGTGCCAGATTTGGCGCCTAAGGGCCGGAGTAAACTATGTGTCGATGGGTCCGACGCCTAGGTGCCAGATTTGGCGCCTAAGCGCCATAGTTACTGGATCGTGTCAAAACCGAAAATCTTCAGTTTTTCACACTATTTTCTCTTATAAATGACCCTATCTTCGTCCCCAATCCCTATGCAATAATTATTTCGACCCATACACTCCATTCTTGAGAGATTAGAGAGGATTTTTGAAGAAATGGAGAGGAGAAATCTTGGAGAAGAGGCTAGAGACAAGGTCTCAAAGGATCCTCAACCCTACTTTAATGGTTTCATCGTTGTAAGTTTGAAGAAAATTTCTAGTATTGAACATCTGGAATGGTAGGCGAAACTTTAATTTGATCATCTAGAGGCTTATCAAGATGCTCAAGTGGAAATGTATGCGAAGAACAATTGGATCGATGAGAAAACGACTACTGATTTTTTGAGAGCGTTAGCATTCTTTCCAAGTGGGCTGAAGAGTTTTCCTTGCCAAGATAATGGGAATTAGATAGTGATATGGTGAGATTGTGATTTATCTAGTGTGTCGTTGAATCGATTTTGTGAATCGATTGTGTTTGTTTGTGTGTTTGCTTTCATGTTCAATGTGTGTTGTATTTGCTTTCAAATTTGTGTTGTTTGATCATTGTTAGAACTTGAATCATGTTATGATACTTATCTGAATTGTATTGAGCCCGAAATTGAAAATCATGAATGGAATTAGAAGAGTTTGATTTAAACTTGTGTTTAATTGGTGAATTTAATTTTTAATTTTTAAACTTTTTGGAAAATATTTTGGAAGATGGAAACTGAAGCAATACTCTTATATGAGTAATTAGAAGTTTAAATTATGAATTTTGGTGGAAAATAAAATTTTAAAGTGATTTTTTTTTATAGGCGAGCCTGGCGCCTAGGCGCCGGTTAGGCCTGCTTACCCGAAAATCACCATTTAAACCCCCATTAGCCATTTTTGACGCCTAAGCTTCATCCCCTTCCTCTTTTTCGCGAAAACCCACCTTCTAAATCCATTTTGAGGTCAAAACATCAAGATTTTGAGCCCGAAATCACTTGATTTCTTCATCTCAATGTCAGATCTGCACTCTAATCCATTTATTTTTTATTTTCATCATAGGTTTTCCTATTTTTGGCTAAAAACCAAAATTTTCAGAAAAATTTTGATTTTTAATGTTTCTCCATGAATTTCTAAACTCATTTTAAGTTTCTTAAGCTTAAAAAGAGTTTAAATCTTTGATTCCTTAATTTATTTATGTTTTCTTTCACGTTTAGATGGCACCAAAATCTAAGCGAGGAAAGGCACGAGAAAATTTTGACAGTAGCAAGTTCTCGACTACGGCAGCGCATTTTCGATATCACGAATTTGCGATGTCCAAAAAATTTATCTCAGAGCAAAGCTTTTACAATCCCGGTGAAATGATCGAGAACACGATCGTTGCGCACAACCGGCAACGATTCTGTTATTTCACCACTGTTGCTGTTATTCCAGTCGTGCCCAAATTTTATGCTAACTTTTTGGATGCGGAGGACTACGAAGTCTACGTCAGAGGTGTTGGAGTAGGATTTATACCGGAAAGGATCAATGTTTTTTATGGACTGCCACCTACTATCGAGTGCCACTATTCTGGATTATCTCCATCTGAGGGAGATCTTGAGATGATTATTGCTTATTTGACTGACGACACTGGAGCTTGGAAGATCCAGAATGATAAACGAGTAAATTTTAAATCTTCTAAGTGAAATGGTATTTCAAAGGCATGACATTACTTTATTTCTGCAAGACTTATACCTTCCAACCACCTAAGCGAAGTGACTAGAGATCGAGCTATCTTAAACTACTGCATTCAAGAGAGGAAGCCGATAGATGTCGTCAGTATTATTTATGATTCTGTGGAGTCTACTGCTAGATCCAGTACTTCTGTAGGACTAGGATTCCCATCCCTGATTTATACTTTATGTGTGAACAATGGAGTCACCGCTGATATTTCTGAGGAGAAGTTGAAGTCTACCAAGCCAATTGGGCAGGAGAGTGTTAGTATCTATGATCGTCTTTGTGGGAAGAGATCTACGCCCCTTCTACTTCGCACCTACTTCAGTGTAGCTTCCACTTCCGTACCTTCTACTTCTACCGCCGAGCCACAGTCTAGTTTTTGGGAATCGATGCATGATGAATTGTCGGTGTAGCGAGAATAAGTTATTTCTAACTCACCTGCGAGTTGATACTATGGATAAGAAAATTGATCACCTATCTGATTACACCCAGAGGAAGAGTGAGTATGATGCTGAGTATTCAGAGTCTTTAGTTAGATTCTTAAAGAGTGAGCATGATATTCAGTTTCTCACCTGTCCTAGATTTTCACCATATGTTGATCGTAAAGATGTGGAGTTTTCTTTTGGTGATGACGATGAAGAGGCTACAGACAGTGATTAGTAGCCTGATTTACCTCTGAGATGTGCTGAGTCAGTTGTTAGTTTAGTTTTTGTTTGCTAGTACTGATTGTTGTTTGTTGTTTGCTAGTTTAGATTTGTTTATGAGACTTTGTATGAAGTGTTAGATGTTGAGATTATTTTAGATATTTTGTTGCAGACTGAAATTTGAATGAATTTGTGTTTATTATTTTTCCAGCCTACTGTTTAGTATTCTAGAATAGTTAGTAATACTATTCTATTTCTGTTAGTTATGTAATTATTTAATTCAACTACTGCTATAAAAAATTTTTGAGCCTGCTTACTTTTATATGCTTCATTATTTCTATAATATTCATAAAAAACATGTGTAGAGGTGAATTATATTTCTTTCTAGAATTTTTTTTACATGCTTATAAAATTCCTTTTTAAATTATACTTTTCTTTCTCTCATACTTTAATTTTTTATGATATATCAAAACTTAAGTTTGGGGGAAGGAAACATACATACAAATTTAAATTTTATTTGTCCATAATAAACTAATATTTTCTAAAAAAAATCTTAACATAACATAGGAATGAAGAATCTATCTAAGATTACTTAAATTTTTGAAATTATAAATAATTTAGTGGACTTAACCAAAATTTTGATAACTTCGATTGATTTTAAGAAAATAATTATTTAACTTAAAGAAGAATAAGATTAAGAAATTTTTCTATTCATAATAGAAATAATTGAATTTTAGAAGTATTAAGAAATCAAAAATTATAACTTGAAAAAGAAAAGATTGAAAGTCTTTTTGAAATTCTATTCATGTTATAATAATTAAGTGAAACTGTAAAAGTTTAAAAATATAAGTTAAGGATGGTGAAGTTCAAAATCATTAACAGGCTATCCAGATACAGTAATCCTCATTGTGAAAAAAAAGAAGAGGAGAAGCTTGAGGATATGCCAAATCAAAAATTGGCTTCACTTGAATTATCTTATATGAAGAAAACTAGTCACATACTTTACTTAATTTTTATGCATGAATCTTTATTTAGGAAAGATTTTTCATGAAAATCTTTTTCTTGTAAATAATCTATGTGATCTTAATATAATAAACTTCTATTATTTTCGAAATGAATGAAATTTTTTTGAAGTCTTATGATTTGGTAGTTGAATATTCTTTAAATTCTTAAAATTAAACTTAGTTAGTGAAATTTGGTTAATGGTTTACTAAAGCCTTTATAAGATCAAAAATTATGAGGAGTCTTAAATATTTATCTTTCATTCCAAATGTTATACATTTTATATAGTAAAAAGGGTTACTTGAGGACAAGTAACGTTTAAGTTTGAGGAGTTTTGATCCATGAAAAAATACCCATTTTATGCCTTGATTTTTATTAAATTTTTAAGGATAATATGCTTTAATGAAAGATATTTTTGTATTTTTAGATATAGGTGATGAAAAAATGTTCAAGAAGAAAAAAAGTGAAAAAGGAGCAAAATGGAGCAAAAATGGAGCCAAAATGCAAATTGTCAAAATTATTGGTCTGGCGCCTAGGCGCCAGAATCCAGCGCCTAAGCGCCAGATCGATACGGGATCTGTCAAAATTTTTGACGACTTTTGGACGATTATTTTGACGGTGTTAGCGGTTATTGGACCTTCTAGAAGACTGGCAGTTGTTCCTGGTTTATAGGACATGTGATACAATGTATTTGGACGCTTGGAAACAGTTTTAATCGCGAAGAGGTGTGATCCAAAGTGAAGAGGTGTGAAGAACTGGACGCAGAGTCCGGCGCCTAGGCGCTAGACACACCTTCTAGAAGATTCATTGAATGTGGACACATTTTGAAGAGGTGCCTTGAGGCAACCCTTGAAGCCTATAAATAGGAGGCTACTCCTTCAGAGAAAAACGCCCAACACCCAACATCCAACTTAGTCCCCCTATCTAGAGCCCCATCTAGAGAGAGAATTAGAGAGATACTTTAGGGCCACATTTTAATATCCTTCATAAATTAGTTAGTTATTTTATTTAGAGTATGTATTGAGAGTTTAAAGAGTTGGTGCTTTTGAAGATTATTTGCTTTGGAGTCAGAAGAATTCAGAGGTTCAGTAGGAGAAACACTTGAGATAAGTATTTGTAATTTTATTCAAAGTTTTATTATCATGTTTTGTTGTTTAAATGCAATGTGTTCTGAGTAGTTAGTTTACTTTCTCCTTTCAATTATGAAAAGATAAATAAGATAATATAAAATTCGTTGGAGAATTAGAAACTATTTATATTTTAAAACATTGTGATGATATTAATACCAGATCTTAATTTACTATTTAAATTGGCCATTTAAATTGTTAAAATCTGTTGAAGAGTTTTGATACCTAGAAGGAGATGAATTCTTAACTAGTAGATATCACATGAATCCTTGGGTAGTCGAAGGCCTTGTGTGGGTTATTCAAGGTGAAGTGCAAATAAAGAGGAAGATAATATATAATGGGTGTAGAATTGAAAAGTTTTTAGAGTGACACATTAAATTCTTGTAATTTGGTTTATAGAGAAGGAAATGGTCACTGTTGACCTCATTTTTGGTGAGGTCTTTTCTTCTCTCCTTAGTGCTTAGGATCTAGCCATAGGTTTTCCCTTGACTATCCTAGAGGACTAGAAATGGGACCCACCACTTAGAAACTCAAACCACTTCTTAACTCCCTTCAAACCCCACATGTTTGATTATAAACCCCTAAACCACTTGGAGGGTTAAAATCAATATGTGGAGGTTTAAAGGATGAGCTTTCTATAGGACTCTGTGGCCTTAGAACTACCCTGGGTGGCCTGGTCTGGTGAGGGTTGACTTGCACACACACTGCACTCTCACACACACCATCCTTACCCAATTCTCCCCCCTAGTTCATTTGAGCACTCATGTGGCTAAGTCAAAACCCCTAGCTCTTTGGCTAAGAGGGTTGGGAACAACCCATGAGATGTTCAGGGTGGACATTTCTTGGTCCATGGCTCACTTTAAAGTTCATCATGATCAAAATTCAACTTTTTCCAAAATGCTTAGTTTTGACATTGGGTCCTTCAAACCTACCTAAAATTACCTAATTGCCCCAAATTTTCCAAAACCTCCAAAAATTACCCAAAATTCCCAAAAATCCTAAAGATCATTTTGAAACAACCCCCACCTTTTAAATTCACCAAAATACCCCAATAACCTCCAAATAACCTCATGATACCCTAAAATACCCTTTTGGCACAAAATTCCAAAAATTCAAAAAATTTCCAGAAAATTCCATAAAATCCCAAATATTCCCAATTTCATTTTGTTCAACTACACTATAGCCCAATTTTACCAAAATAACCCACTTTTATCAAAATCCCCAAATTAACCAATTTTTAACCTAAATGGACCCAATGTCACACCAAACCAACCCATTTGACCTCAATTTTGCCCAATTTCAATTCTAAACTTTAATTAAACATCATTAATATCAATCTAAACCAAATAAAAGCCTAATTTGATTCATTTTTGAGTTCAATTCCATTTGAAATCCAAAATACCCCCATTTTAGCCTAAAGTGAATCCATGCCCTAAACCTATCAAATTGATTAGCCAAACCCTAAATTTTCTTCCCAATTGATGTTGGGAACTCTTAAATACATTCCGTTAGACCATGTGAAACTTTCAATTGGGTCTAAACCCCACCTTAACCCAACTTGGACCCAAGTTGATTCAACCTTCCCTAAATTAACCAAAATACCAAAATCTACCAAATTGACCTTCCAATTGAACTCAAAACCATTCCATGTCTTCATGAAAGTTTTTCATGGCAATCATTTCTATAATGTTTCTCAAGACACTTGGACCTAAATCAAACCCAAACCCAAGTTAGCCTAACCCAAACCCAAATGAGCCAATTTGAACCTATGGCCTAATCAAACTAAATTGAACCAACTGTGGCTAAACCAACCTTTCCACAGCCACCAAGTGAACCCTAGGAACCAACCTAGATCCACCTAGCCCAAGCTAAGTGAGCCATGGACCAAGGGTTACCCATTTTAAGGGATCTCTTCCCTTAAGTGGATAAATCCTCTTTTACCTTACCCCAAAACATCCCCACAACTGTTAATCACCATTAAACCTCTCCATGACTCACCTAACCTCAGGGGCCAGCTCCCCTGTCCTTGCCAGCCGGCCTAGCTACCGGAGGGGGTCAAAACCAAGAGCCACCACCCACCTAAACTCACCCAAACTCCACCAAATGGCCACCTCAGCCAAATTAAACAATGGAACTTTTCTGCCCTCCACCTAAGCAGTGGAATCCACCCACCAATTAAACCCAAACTCTGCTGAATGACCCTAGCCATTTAAACACCACCTCTCGGCCATGGGAGAGGTGTTGAAATTTTTCTCAACAGAAGCCCTCCAAACTATTCCCAGAGCACCTCCTAGCTAAGAGAAGCTCATCCCCACTGTTCTGCCCTGAATCCCCCTAGCTGAGCCTAATTTCTCAGCTGAAAATCAGGCCAAAAAGAGGAAACTCTCTGAAACTTCACCAAATCCAAATTAACTCTTCCCACACCTTCACCAGAGGTAGAGAAGGAGTTCCCCAGTGAAAGCCCCTCTCCAGGCCACCCAGTTGTTCCAGCCTCCAAGCTTTGTGATCGGGCCTGGTGGAAGTCAAGCTCAGGCAATTCACCACAGCTCCAAGCTTCATCCCTAGCTTCCTTGGAAACGAATGTGCCGAGCCTCTCTGATAGAAGCTTCACTTCTCAGAGCCAAGGTATTTCCCTCTTCTTCCTCCCGAGCTTCCAGTGATTCTTCATTTCATTCAAGTCAATTTCAATGCATGTTTACTATATGGATGTGTTCGTCTTCTCAAGGTGAATCCATAGAGCATAAGAACTCGAAAATCCATTGAGAATCGAGGGAGATATTAGGGTTAGAAGGTCGACGGTCATGGGTGCACACCAGTCGGAGATGATGATCGGCCACTGTCGAATTGTGCGTGTATCAAATGAACGGCTCAGATGGCGTCGGACGAGGAAATGGAGTGTGAACTGCGGGCCGCGTGGCAGCTGAGTCGGATGGCAGCACCGAATCAGGAAGCGACGTGTGGAGTTCGATCTGTCGTAGGTTGAGTTGGCGCCGACGTGGATAAGTAGGAAAATCTGATTTTTCGTATTTATTTAAATACCAAAAACTTCAAAAATTGATATCTTTGCATAGAAAAATCATAAAAATAAAAAAAATACCCTCTTGCTCAGTGAACAGAGGAGAATGATGTGGAAAAGGAATTGATCTATTTTGTTGAGTATTTTATTTTTATTTAATTTAATACTTTTTTGAGTATTTTAATTCTCCATGGATGTATACATTTTACCATGGCATGAGACCATAGGGCTTTTGTAGCCTCTAATCTTGGGAACATTCCCTGAATTTTCCAAAGCCAGAGGCTATCCCTGTGGTAAGTTATGTATTTTTCAAGTTTATGTCACTATTTTTGACATTTTAATTCCAAAAATAAGCATGTTGCTTAGAAAATTCTAGGAAAATTTGGTGAAGTTCCTTAGGACCAGAGTACCCTAGGATAATTATGGTTTGAGTTAATTCATTGAAAATAATCCTAATTGGCCTAATCACTCTAAATTGAACTTTAATTAATTAGAGTTAATCACACATTAAAATGACTTGAAAATAATTCTCCACTGATCTTTAGGATCAGGGGAACCTCACATAAAAATTTAAAGTCAATTGGAAATGTTTAATCCCACTAAATGGATTAATTAAGCCACATAATCAAAATTAAACTTTAAAAATTCATAACTTTAAAAATACATTTCAAAAATTCACCAAATTGATTTTGAGACTTCTCTGATATCAGAGGATTCTAAGAAAAATAAAATTGGAATTTTCTAAAAATTTTCATTTTTAAGCATATTTTAATATTTTTAATAATTAAAAAATAATAAAAATCACAAAAATAATAAAAATCATAAAAATGTCATATTTGGTCGCCTAATCACTTAGAAACCAATCAAATATTTTTCCTAATTCTCTAGGTTAAGATATTCAATTTTAAAGCTTTAAATCTTTTTTAAATTAAAAAAATGTATTTTCTAGCCTTCCCCACTAAATTAATTCTAATAAATAAAAGAAAAATCATAAAAATGTAAATTTTTTTCTTTGATTTTCTTGAGGTCAGAGAAATTTTTCAAAAATATAAAATTCATTTTTCAACTTTTATTTTATTTTATAATTAATTAACACTCCAAATTTTAAAATAATTATAATAAAGAAAATATAATTAAAAAAATTACCAAAATTGGTCCAAGTGGTCCTCTGAACATTAGGAACATCCCATGATTTTCTTAAGGAAAAAAACTTTACCTTGATCATGTTAGTGAATTTTCTTTGAAAATCCCTATTTTCCATTAAAAATAATTATATAAATAAATTAAATTCAGAAAAATCATATTTTCTCCTCTAATGTCTTAATTGACATGTGAGTGAAGTGACATAAAAATTTTAAGTTCATTTAAGCTTAATTTAACGAGTTATAGAATAAATAAGCTTAAAGGGGCATAAAGGTAATTAAAAGATTTTAACCCCTAATCAAAACTTTAGGTTTAATCAACATGGGGGTAAAATATATGATTTTAATTTTCTCTTAGATGATTGAAACTTTGGGAAATCAAGGGTAGGAACCCATTAATCACTTTAATAAACCAAAAATGAAGCTTTAATTAATTAAATAATTTAAAATTTGGAAGATTAATTGAAATTTGATTATAAAAATGGGGATATAACTTTAGAGGATATTGATTCCTTAATTTAAAAATCCCTAAATAAATCACTTAATAATACTTAACTCTTAAACTTAAGAGGATAAGTGGAATTAATAATTAAATGGTTAAAAGTAAATAATTCTTAATTAAAACCTACATCATTAAATAATTTAATAATTGATTAAAACCTAAAATGTTAAATAATTAAAAAGTAAACTAAAATATTTGAAACTAATTTAAAAATCATTTCCAAACAAACTTAAATCAAATTACAAATTTTAAATAATTTTAAGACAACTTATCTTAAAACATGATGTAAAAATTGAATTAATTAATCCAAATTAAATCATCAAAATTTAATAAATAATTTGAACACCTCTTTTGACCTAAGTTAATCTAAAAAATTGATATCATTTATAAAAAGTGAATCAAACATCATTCCAAACTTGAAATCATTGATTAAAATTTCATAATTAAATCACATTAAAGTAAATCATCAACTTTAACTTCGAATCATTAAAATCTTTAACAGATTAACTTGCCCCTGAAAGCTTTAAATTATTATAACTAGTAAATGAAGTGTTAAGTGAAATGTCACCTCAATCATAGGATAATCAAACATCCTAGTTCACTGAACAAGGGAACAAAACTTAACTAAACCCTTGGATGATTAATTCACCTGTGTAATTAAATTCACTTAGACTTAAGATTGTCCCAGAGGTATTGAAAAGATGTTTAGGATTTATTCTAAGCACTTCCTCAAAACGATGGGTAGTTTTAAAGAACAGTTGAACTTAATTGTTCTTTGATGAAGAAAATCATCCTTAACCAAAATCAAGAACCTAGACGTCATAGGAAATGACTAGCTATAGGATTAGGATTCTGGTAGCCAACCCAAATCCTTCCTTTAGTCTTTACCTAGGTACTTGTTGAAATATTTAAATGCCTTAACATGTGTTTTCAAGTGTAGCTTAGAATGACGGGAAGACCCTCCAGGTACGCTTTTATGTTATTGCAATTTACTTTATTGCATTGTGCTTTACTTTTCTTGCATGTTAAACGAGACTGTTGCATGAAAACCAAAACCTTTAGGATAGTTCCTGAACTGAAATCAAAACTAAATTAAAATTCATTGCAAGATATAATCCACCGCCATAACATTCAAAATATAAAACAACTTAAATTTAATCACAAACAGAACAACAAAACTACAACTTTAACTAAATTAAAATGTCTTGTTGGATGATCAGGAATACCTCGGATGATGTAACCTACGTGTTGCTAACGGGATTTCCCACGGTTTACATGAAAGTGTGGAACTCATCCAGTTAAGTTTAGCAAATTCATCTGGACTAAGTGAATCTGATAAAAATAACGATGCCGGAAGGATGGAACCGTGGGATCTTAACCGGTGTTTTTATAATCAACTTTAAGATTTCCCTAATAAAACATTAAAGACATTTGGATTTTAAGATTTCTCTAAACCAAAACACTTCTCTCATCCTTTGATTTATGACTTCTAAAACTGAACCTCTACGACAACAACAAGGAGCTTGGAGCATAGTGGGCAGCACGGTCATCGTCATCAGCAAAACATGTGGCTACTTCAGCAAAACCTTTCTTAGCATTCACTAACCAAGCCATAGGATTTCGAGGTAGTTTGCCTAGTGCAACATAAATCCTCAACCTTTTCGTTAGGAACTTGTATAATAATTTTATGCAAATCAAGTCCTAACCGGTTTTAGGATTCCGAGGTAGTTGTTTGGTACGACATAAACCCTCACATCTTCGAGGCTATTTATATGATCATGTCATATAAATATAAGTCCAAATTAATTTAACTTGGCAAGATTGCAACATTAAATAAACTCCCAAATTGAAGACAAACAATAGGATAGTTTGGGAAGTTGCCAAGATTCTTCCTGGATCCTCAGCTTCTCCTACTTCTCTTCCTTTTGACTCCAAAATAAACTGTTCCAAATTTGAGCTAACCCCTTTTGAAATTCTTAAATTCAATCCTTTGAAAAACTTAAACTTTGAAATTATTTAGAGCAAATCCAGCACTCATTATTGAGAGTTTTCTTAAGTGATTCCCGTCACTTAGGATGTAATTAACTATAGGGGCTTGCCCTTATAAGGAACTTTAAGAACCCAGGTAATAAAAACCCTATTTAATTCCTTTATATTAGGCAGGGAAATTTGTCGGCTTATAAAATTGGTTAGCAGACCAAACGGATGTCACAAATTTTCTAGTTTATTTAATAAAGCCCCATCATTAAGCAGTGTGTCTATTTTTCGGGATGGATACACGGTTTGTGATGCGGTGCTCGTTTATATAAACTATTTGAGATGTGAGATCAGTTTGATTTTTCATATCTAAAAATTTTCAAACTTAAAATTATTTTCAAAATTTTACATCTGATTTCTACAAGAAAAATTGGAATATAATCAAAATACAGGTGGTTTTGGCTGTGCAAGCTTTTTTTCAAAATGTTGATCTGCCTAAATATTTTGCTTCTTCTACAATTGTGTTGATTCCTAAAGATAAGTGTAGGAATGGATGGAGTGATTTCGGACCAATCGTATTACTTCTATATTTTCTAAAATTATCAGTAAGGTAATTGTGAATAGACTTCAACCTTACTTAGAAGATTTGATCTACGATAATCAAGCTGCTTATATTAAGGGAAGAGGCATAACCGATAATATCCTTCTTGCACAAGAATTACTTATGGATATTGATAAATCTTGTAGAGGTTCCAATGTAATGTTCAAATTAGATCTCTCCAAAGCCTTTGATTCTATAAGCTGGACTTTTGTCTTGGAGGTATTAAGCTGCTAGAGGCTTTGGTACCGAATTTTGCAATCTAATTTCTAGATGGATGCAAAATAACTACTACAACATATTGATTAATGGTTGTAGTCATGGTTTTTTTCAAGCCGAGAGAGGAATTAAGCAAGGAGACCCCTTGTCTCCTTACATCTTCATTTTAGTTTTTGATTACCTATCTAGAATGTTAAACAAGTTCCAGCTCGATCATCCTTATGTCCAATATCGGCATAGATCTAAATTATTGGTGAGTCATCTTGCTTATGCGAGATGATGTTATTGTTTTCTCGCAATGGTAGTAAGAACTCTATTAAGGGTATTATGAAAACTTTAGCTTCCTTTGAAGAAGTTTTGGTATGGTATTCAATAAATCCAAATGTTCTTTTCTACCTAGTTCGCTAATGCAAATACATCATAGAAAATGGATTTCGGATTTTACTGGATTCAAAGAAGCAGCTTATCCTCTAAAATATCTTGGCTTTCCTCTGATTAAGGGAAGAAGAAAACTTTCTCATTTTGATGAAGTGGTGTCTAAAGTCTCTTCACAAATTAATTGCTGGTCTTCTTGTTTTCTATCCAATGGTGGTAGAATAACTTTACTGAGAAGTATCTTAACTGCTTTCCCAATCTATATTCTCCAAATTATTAGAATGAAGAAAAGCACTCAAAAATTACTCTCCATTATGTTTAATAAGTTCTTATGGGAAATACAGCATAAAAATATGCATTGGTCTTCTTGGGAAAAACTATGTAAACCATTGTCTAGTGGTGGTTTGGGTTTTAAAAGTTTTTCTCATTTAAGCTTTACTTTCTATTGTAAACAATGGGTGAACTTTAGAGCTAATAAGTCTTTATGGGCTAGATTTATGCATGACAAGTATTGCATTGATACTCATCCCACTCGGTTAAGGTTAAATTGGGTGATTCTAAATCCTGGAAGGAAATGCTCGAAAGTCAAAGAGTTTGCAGAAAAGTTGTTTATTTGGGATGTTGGTGAAGGTCAACTTGACTTCTGGAGGGATACATGGCTATTCAATGAACCCCTGTTAGATCAATGCAATCATACTTCCAATATACAGAAGGTATCAGATAGTTGGGTGAATGAAGCTTGGAATGCTCATTTATTAGAGAAGGAGGTTAATAAAGAGACTTTGAATAAAATTTTATCTGTACCCATTCAAGCTACTAAGAAGGATAAATTAATCACTAAAAATGCTTCTCACCAAAGCCTTGCAAAGTTTATTTACTTATCTAGTACATCTTGGAGTGATACTAACTGGGGGACTGTCATATGGAATAAATTTCTATCACCTTCTATGTCATTCTTCTGTTGGAGGCTATTCAGGAAGTTTTTACCTACTGATGATATTTTAAAGCTCAAAGGCTTAAGGGGGCCATCTAGATGCTTGTTACTGCCATACTAATGAGGAAACCATTTATCATCTTTTTCCGAATTGTTCGGAAAGTCAATTGATTTGGAATTCTGTGCTTTGGAAAGATGTCACACTAAGGCCAAGTTCTTTTTGTGGAATTCTATTGAAACTTGTTGGCTGGATTGGAGATGTGATGGAAATTTCTATATACCTCTTATTAT
Source organism: Papilionanthe hookeriana x Papilionanthe teres (assembly GCA_022702705.1). NCBI lineage: Eukaryota > Viridiplantae > Streptophyta > Magnoliopsida > Asparagales > Orchidaceae > Papilionanthe > Papilionanthe hookeriana x Papilionanthe teres. The sequence goes on along the minus strand of CM040431.1, from coordinate 23,104,768 downwards.
ATTTTGGTTCTTCTGGTCTTCCAGAAATGAACTTTTATTTAAAAATATGAAGTTTTCTTCTAAACTGATCATTAATAATTGTGTGGCTTATCTTTCTAAGATAAGAAAACGAGTTCAATATTGAGGGAAATCGGGTGGTTTCTAAAACATTGTGGGTCCATTGGAAAGCTCCTCTCGTTCTATGGACAAAGATAAATGTGGATGGTAGTTTTAAAAAGGACAGAGCTGGTATGGGTATGTTGGAGAGAGATCACAAAGGTAAATGTTTATGGATTTTGGCAGCACCAATTTTTGCAAAGAATGCACTGGAAGCTGAGGCAATTGCCTTTTATTGGGGAGTAAAATCTGCAATATTGAATAAGCATCGGTACATCCATATTGAAACGGATTCTCGCCTTCCTAATTAACATTCTATTGAACAAAGCTGCTGCACCCTGGTACATTGTGATATGGATTCACAAAATTCGCATATTGCTTCATCTCAAACCATTAGGTGGAGTCATATATACGAGAGAATGCAATCAACACCGCTAACGGCTTCGCTACTAAAGCTTCATCCTCGGATTTTTCTTTGTGTTGTCCCTATGTTCTCTCCAAGGCAAAAACATCTTTTTCTATGCTTTCAATCTTCTACTTTATGGGGATCTTCTCTCTATTCCTCATTTGAGATGTAATAAGCTTTTTTAGTTTTAATAAGATTGCCCTTTCATAAAAATATATATATATATATATATATATATATATATTTAAATCATAACCTAAAAATATGCCGACAACTTTTTGGCGACTCCGCTGGGGACTAGTTCCAGATGGTTTTGCTTTCATAAATCAGTAGTAAGTCTATGCCCCTAGTGGATCAGACTACCATTCTTCCATTGACATATCTTGTTCATTTCTATCTTGAACGGGTATAATCAACTCTTCTTGGATTTTGGAGCCACTGTTTAGAGACTCCTAAACAGAGAGGTTCTGAAATCATCCTTTTTGATACCTCTCCGAAGAGGCTAGGTAGACCCCCAATAGGTGTTAGTTTAGGAGCGGTCCTTCGAGTTGCGAAATCCTACGAGATTTTCCCTTCCTCTCTAAGCTCTGGATTGGGTCCTTTACCCTCTCCAATCTCCTCTTGTATTTAATGAATAAACTAACCGCCTAACAAACAAACTCTTTTTTAAATCGTAAATGCATAAATAAAACTTAAATAAATTGTGTTCGGACTTGTTGACCTCATTTTTGATGAGGTCTTTTTCTCCTCTCTTTAGTACTTAGGATCCAGCTCTAGGCTTTTCCTTTGACTAATCTTAGAGGACTAGAAGTGAAACCCACCCTTTAGAAGTTCAAACACCTCTTGACTCCCTACAAACCCCACAAGCTTGATTGTAGACCCCTAATCACCTAGAGGGTTGAAATCAAATGAGGAGATTTAACGAATGAGTTCCCTATAGGACTTCTTGGCCTTAGGAATACCCTGGGTGGCCTGGTCTGGTGAGGGTTGACTTGCACATACAATACACTCTCACACACATTCCAAGTCCCAAAACCACACTCTCACCCAACTTGACTTCCTGACTTATGTAGGTAATTCATATGGATGGTCTTTAACCCCTAAGCCCCTGGCTAAGAGGGTTAGGAACAACATAGTGAATGTCTCAAATGAGTCCTCTCATGGCTCTTGTGAGCTTAATATGGCTTCATAGCTCAACCAAAGTGATTCCATTTTGCTCAAATTTGATCAATCTCCATTTTTCCAAAACTTCAACTTTTGACCCCCGGGGCCCTACACCTACTAAACCTACCAAAAGTCCTTGAAACTACCCAAAATTTACAAAATCACCTAAATTACCCAAAATTCCTCAAAATCAATCCTAAACATTTCCCCCACTCAAATTGATCATCCATAGCCAAAAATACCAAAAATTCCAAAAGTACCCCCCAATACCCTCCAAATACCTAAAAGCCCTTCTTAGCCCAAAAATCCAAAAATTCCGAAAATTTCCAAAAAAATTCAGAAACTCCCAAATATTCCCAATTTCATTTTGTTCAACTACACCATAGGCCAATTTTGCCAATTTACCCCACTTTTACCAAAACCCCCAATTTGGCCCATTTCAAACCCAAGTAACACAATGTCAAACCAAACCACCCCAATTGACCTCAATTTTGGTCCAATTCAATTATAAACTTCAAATCAACATCCTAAATATCAATTTAGACCAAATCTAAGTCCAATTTGATTGACATTTAAGCCCAATTTCAATTTGAAGCTTGAGGCCCAATTTTGGCCCATGACCTAAACCTAGCTCAAACCCATCCAATTCAACTCCAATTGGCCCCAAATATTTTCCAAAGCCTTCCTAACATCCCCATAAACAAAACACTAACTTGATTTACCCAAAATTTGAACCTGAACTCCACCCAAACCTAACCCAAAACCACAATCCCTTAAATTGACCTAAGCCCAAACCTAAGCCAAATGGGCCCAAATCCCAAAATTAGAGCCCAACCAAAGTTGGAAACTCTTTGTGACACTCCCATGAATATTTATCAACATTAATTTTACATCAAATCCAACTTTAGCCCAACCTTAACCCAAGTTCGCCCAATTTGGCCCACTTTGGCCCCTTTAACTAAAAAGCCCAAATTAAACCCAATTCAATTCAAAATCTCTTCACACTTGTTCCAAACCACTCATGACACATACCTAAACCAATTGCAACATTTATTTGGCATGATCCTTTAAAAAATTTCCATCCACCAATTTATTTTCAAACATAAAGGTCCACTTTCTTAAACCATTCTAAAAGCCCACTTCCCCCAAATCCAAAAGCCCAAAATTCATCCAAAGCCCACATGACATTTATCTACACCATCCATTCAATTAAAATCATCCCTAAGTCCTAAACCAATGATCAAATAATTCCAAATAAAGCTCCATCCAAATTTCCACCAAAAATGCCAAAATTCATAAAATCCCCTTTTATGAAATTGACCAAACTTTTTCCAAGCCAAATGTGAGCCATTGAGCCATGTACAAGCCACATGGAAGCCATGGAAGCCACTTTCCACCTCACCAAGCCATTAATGGCAAGAAGAGGGGACCCTTTCCTAATCTTTCATTAAGCTTTTTTAACCATACTCATGTCACACTCTAAACCATGCTTGGCCTCCTCACCATGGATGGAGACCACACCATTTTCTCTTGGCTGACCCAACTGATCCTTTTTAGCCCAAAACCAGGCCTTGGGTGGTGAACCTAGCCCAAAACCATGGGTTGACTCATTTGAACCCAAAAATGAGCCTCTCCCCATTCCATTTCAATTCAGCCCCTTTACACATGTCAAACTCCAATCGACTTCACCAAATTCAACCCCTGACCCCACTGAGTCAGATGGTGACCCATGCCTAGCCGGCCAGCCACCACAGCCGCCGGAAAACACTATGGCCGAGAGCTCCATGTGAGCCAAAAAATTCAATTCTCCCTTGCTGAGCTGTCCCAACCCTAATGGACACCAGAGCTCTTCTTCTCCTCCCACGAGCAGCTGATCCCGCCCTCCGATCGCCTCAGGAAGCCCTCCAGCCATGTCTATTTAAACCCACCACCCTCTCGGCCAAAACAAGAGTTGAACAAAACCTTACCAAAACTCGCCAAAATCATTCCGAGACCCTATCCGGACATAGAGAACTTGATCCCCACCGAAATCCAGCCACTAAAACCCTCTCTCGTAAGCTCAATTTCGAGTTGAAAATCCACCCAAAAAATAGGACACTTCACCACAGTGAGCCAATCTCCAAATTGATTGGTCCTACACCTTCACCAGACCAAGAGGAGAAGTTCCCCAGCAAAAGCCCCGTCACTAGGCCAGCCATTGCTTCCAACCTCCAAGCTTTGTGATCGGCCTTGGTCACTTTCATACCTAGATAATTCCCCAGAGCTAGAGACTTCATTTGGAGTTTTCCTGGACTCAATCGAAGGTGACACAACTTTCAGATCGAAGCTTCACTTCTCTGAGCAAAGGTATGAACTCACTCTTCCTCCCGAGCTTCCACTGATTCTTCATTTTGTTTAGGTTAATTTCATAGCTTATAAACCGTATGGATGTGTTCGTCTCTTCAAGATGAATCCATAGAGCATAAGAACACAAAAATCCATTGCGAATTTAGTGAGATCTTAGGGTTTTAGTGTGGACGGTCACGGGTGCACACCAGTCGTAGACGATGACCGGGAGCCGTTGGATCGCACGTGTATCGAGCGGACGGTTCAGATTACGCCGGACCAGGGAATGTTGCGTGAACTGTGGGCCCCTGGAGCGCTGAGTTGGATGGCGGCATCGAATGGGAATGCGTCGCGTGGGCTTTCGGAGCTGCCGATGTTGCGCTGGCGTCGCGTGGATAAGTAGATAAATAGGGTATTTTTGAATTATTTAAATGCTCATAACTTCAAAAATTCATATCTTTGCATAGAAAAATCACAATAATAAAATAAAAATACCCTCTTGCTCAGTGAACAGAGGAGAATAATGTGGAAAAACGTCAAGCTAATTGGATGCTTATTTTATTTTTAATAATTTATTTACTATTTTCAGTATTTTGATTCTTCATTTGCATAGACAATTCACCATGGCATGAGACCATAGGGCTTTTGAAGCCTCTGATCTTGGAAACATTTCCTGAATTTTTCAAGGTCAGAGGCCATCTCTGTGAAAAGTTATTGAATTTTCAATTTCATGTTACTGTTTTAGGTATTTTAATTTCAATAATTAGCATGTTGTGAAATAAATTCTAGGAAAATTTGCTGATGTTCCTTAGGACCAGAGGACCCTATGAAAAATATATTTTTGAGTTAATTCATTCATAATAACCTTAATTGGCCAAAACCCCTAAAATTGAATTTGAATTAATTAGGGTTAACCACACATCAAATTGACTTGAAAACAATTTTCCACTGATCTTCAGGATCAGAGAGACCTCATATAAAAATTTGAAATCAATTGGACTTGATTAGCCCCACCAAATGGGTTGATTAAACCTCATAAGCAAAATGAAACTTTAAAAGTTCATAACTCCAAAAATACTTTTCAAAAATTCAGAAAAATGATTTTGGATCTTCTCTGATATCAGGGGAGTTCAAGAAAATTAAAATTGGAATTTTCTAAAAAAGTTGATTTTTCACAATATTTTAATATTTTAATAATTAAAAAATAATAAAAATCACAAAAAATATTAAAAATCATAAAAATGTCAAATTTTGATTCCTAATCACTTAGGAACAAACCAAATTTTTTTCCTAAGTCCCTAGGATAAGATATTGAATTTTAAAGGCTTAATGTAATTTTTAATATTAAAAAATGAATTTTCAACCTTTTTCACTAAAATAATTCTAATAAATCAAAGAAAAATCAGAAAATTATAAAATTTGTTTCTCTGAACTCCTTGAGGTCAGAGACATTTAAGAAAAATATAAAATCCATTTTCCAAATTTAATTTTATTTTATAATTAATTAATACTCTAAAAATAAAAATAATTATAATAAATAAAATATAATTCAAAAAATCACGAAAATTGGTCCAAGTGGTCCTCTGGTCATTAGGAATATCTCATAATTTTCTTAAGGATAGAAACCTTTCCTTGGTCATGCTGTTGAATTTTCTTTAAAAACACTTTATTTTCTACTAAAAATAATTATATAAATAAATTAAATTCAGAAAAATCACATTTTCTCCTCTAATGTCTTAATTGCCATGTGAGTAAGGTGACATAAAAATTTCAAATTCATTTGAGCTCAATTTAGTGAGTTATGAAATAAATAAGCTTAAAAGGGCATAAAGGTAATTAAAATTTTAACCCTTAATTAAAACTTTAGGTTTAATCAAAATGGGGGGGGGGGTAAAATATTTGATTTTAATTTTATCTTGGATGATTGAAACTTAGGGAAATCAAGTGGTAGAAACCCATTCAACACTTTGAAAGTATCAAAAAAATGAAACTTTAATTAATTAAATGATTTAGATTTTTGAAAGAATATATTTAAATTTGGATTATTAAAATAGGGATATTATTAAGAGGATATTTATTCTTTAATTTAAAAATCCTAAATAAATCTCTTTAACAATATTTAGTTCCTAATTAAGAATTAAAATAATAAACCAAATTAAAAATTAAAATTAAAATTAAAATTAAACTAAAATTATAATTAAATTAAATTAAATTAAATTTAAGTTAAATTAAAATTAAATTAAAATTAAATTAAAAAAAATAAAATTAAATTAAATATTAAAGTTAAATTAAAATTAAAATTAAAATCAAAATTAAAATTAAAATTAAATTAAATTAAATTAAAATAAAATAAAATTAAATTAAAGTTAAATAAAATTAAATAAAATTAAATAAAATTAAATTAAAATTAAATTAAAATTAAAATTAAATTATAATTAAATAAAATTAAATTAAAATTAAATTGAATTAAATTAAAAATCATTTAACAACAAACCTAAATGAAATCATTAAGAATTAAATCTAAAATAATTTGAACACTATTCCAAACTTAAAATTATTAATTAAAACCTCATAATCAAATTAAAACACTTAAAACCATTAACTCAAACTTTTAATTAAAATTCTCGATAAACCGACTTCCCCTTAAAGGCTTTAATTATTATAACTCTTAAATAGAGTATTAAGTAAGATGTCACTTCATTCATCAGGTAATCAAATACCTAAGTTCACTGAGCAAGGAAACAAAGTTTAAACTAAACTCCTGGATGATTAATTCACTCGTGCAACTAAATTACTTGGACTCAAAACAATCCAGTAAATATTGAAAAGATGTTTAAGACTCGTCCTAAGCACTTCCTCGATATGACGGGATGTTTTAGAAGAACAATTGAATCTAATTGTTCTTTGATGAAGAAAATCATCCTTAAACCAAACCAAGAACCTAGACGTCATAGGAGATGACTAGTTATAGGATTAGGAATTTGGTAGACAACCAAAACCCTTCCCTTAGCTTTACCTAGGTGTCTGTTGAAATATTTAAATGTCTTAACATGTGTTTTACGTGCAACTTGGGATGACAGGAAGACCCTCCAGGTACGCTTTTATTTTATTGTAATTTACTTTATTGCAATTTACTTACATGCACTGTACTTTACTTTTCTTACATGATAATAAGATTGTTGCATGAAAACCAAAACCTTTAGGATAGTCTGTGAACTGAAACCAAAACTAAATTAATAGTCATTGCAAGATAAAATTCACCGCCACAACATTCCAAAGTATAAAACAACTCAAAATTTAATCACAAACAAAACAACAAAACTACAATAACAACTAAATTAAAATGTCTCATTGAATGATCGGGAATACCTCGGATGATGTAACCCACGTGTTGCTAACGGGATTTCCCACGGTCTAAATGAAAGTGTGGAACTCATTCAGTTGAGTTTAGCAAATTCATCTGGACTAAGTGAATTCGATGAAAATAACGGTGTCGGGATGACAAAACCGTGGGATCTTAATCGGTTCTGTTTAATCAACTTTAAGATTTGTTTTAATTAAAACACTAAAAAAAAAACACTTAGATTTTAAGATTTTCTCTAAACCAAAACACTTCTCTCATCTCCTGATTTATGACTTCTAAAACTAAACCTCTGCAACAACAAGGAGCTTAGAGCACGATGGGCGACGACGACCATCGTCATCGAGAAAACTCGGGTCTACATCAGCAAAACCTTTCTTAGAATTAAATAACTAAGCCATAGGACTTCGAGGTAGTTTGCCTAGTGCAACATAAATCATCAACTCTTCGTTAGGCATTTGCATAATCATGTTATGCAAATTAAGTCCTAACCGGTCTTAGGATTCCGAGTTAGTTGTTTGGTACGACATAAACCCTCACATCTTCGAGGCTATTTGTGTAATTTTATCATACAAATATAAGTCCTAAATAAATAAAATTGGCAGGATTGTAACATTAAATAATTTTCTTAAACTCGAAGCCAAACATTAGGATAGTTTGAGAAGTTGCCAAGATTCTTCTTGGATCCTCAGCTTCTCCTACTTTTCTTTCTTTGAACTCCTGAAATAAATTGTTCCAAATTTGATCCATTCCCTATTGAAATCTCCAAAACTCAAATCCTTTGAAAACCTTAAACTTTGAAATTCTTGAGAGCAAAACCACTAATCATTATCGAGAGTTTTCTTAAGTGTCTTCGGACATTTAAAACTATAGGGATTTTCCCTTATATGGAACTTTAAGAACCTAGGTAATATAAACCCTGCTTAATTCATTTATATTAAGCAGGGGAACTTGTCGGCTTATAAAATTGGTTCGCAGACCAAACGGATGTCACAAATCTTCTAGTTTATTTAATTGAGCCCCATTATCAAGCAGATGTGTCTATTCTTCGGGATAGTATACACGGTTTGTTGTGCGGTGCTCGTTTATATAAACTATTCGGGATGTGAGATCGGTTTTATTTCATATCTTAAAATTTTCAAACTTAAAATTATTTTCAAAATCAAATACTACTTTCTAAATTATATATATATATATATATAAATCAAATTTAAAATCTAAAATTCACCGACAATTTCTGTTAGGCGACCCCTTTTTCTAAAATACAACACATAACCTAAAAATAAGCCGTACAAGACTCTTTTCAATTTCTTTCATTTCTTCCTGACGAATGAAGCATAATTCAGGACTGATAACCGAAATTTGCCTTGCAGAAGATGTCTACCCCGAAGCTGATTTTCTCCTTTACCAATGGACTTGACTTAGCTGTCTACCAGGACGAACTGCCTAGCGATGCAATCATCCGCTTTGGACAAGGGTTTGACAATACGGACATTAAGTTTGCCGATGTTACTCTTTTCGCACTGATGAACAAAGTGCCTGAGACTGAAGAGCCTATGATTGAGTTTAACTTGAAGTCGACTCAAGAGTTCCCTCCCCTGCAGAGGGCCCTAGTTGAAAGGAACACTGCTGTTCACAGGAAGTTAACTGCTACCCCCAGAACTGTTGTCTCTACCCCCACCGGTCTGGTCATTACTGCACCTACCCCGGTTCCTGCCAAACTAAAAGGAAAGGAAGTACAAGTCAGTTATGAGCCTGTCACCGTGAAGGGTTCAGACTTCGCTGCTATACCGTCTGTTTTTGAGATAGGGTCCGATTCGAAGTATAGGCCCTTAACCCAGACACAGAGGAGGAATAAAAATAGAAAGTTTGCTAAGATCAGGAAGGTCAAAGAAGCTGAAGCCACCTGTCTTGAAGAAATCCCAGAAGAAAAAGAGGAAGAACTACCAGAATACTTACCACTGTTGGAAAGAAATTGATTCCACCCTCTCTCTACTGCATCTGATGAAATAGATGTCAGAAAAATCACCGCTACACTACCTCGGCATGTATATTACAGTGACAGCAAGAAGAAGAAGAACAAGGCTACACCGCTTACCCGATTGCATGCGGTAGTCGAGAAATTAGCCAGAAAAGAAGGATGCCCTGTATCAGAGATTCTGAGAAGAATGTGACGAGTGCCAGTTAAGTCTCGCCTCGGTCCGCAAGTAGAGCCTGCTACTGTCCCTGAAAGACTAAAGAAAAAGATGCGAGCTAGCGAGGAAGGCTCACCTGCTGTTGTATCGGGTCTCCTTATTAGGGAGGACACCACCTACTTACGCACTGCCGACATACCAGCTGGTCCTAGGCCTTCTGCTACAAGAAGGATGGTGTGGCGACCTATTATTACCGAACTAATACCAACAGGATGTTCTGGAAAGAGAAGTCTCGCTGAAAATCCCAGATCTGAAGAAAGTGTCGCAGTAAAAGAAACTCCTGAAAGAGAGATTCAAGAGTCATCCCCTGACAACCATGAGATCATTCAGAAAAGGCCACTTGAGGATGTCATAGGGCAACTAAGAATGGACATCCGACGGCTAGTAAGAGAAAAAGGAGAAGAATTAAGGGACGAAGTGGATTCGTCAGAATTCATGGATGAAGAGTATGCTGAGGTCAACATGGTCGAGACACGAGCATCGTCAGCTTCGCAGGGAGGTCCGCCAGCTTTAGAAAGAAATGAGCCAGAGTTAATGAGAGCACAGCTTCAGGAAAGTGATGATACGATTTCCCAGATGGCAAAAAGGATGGAAGAGATGGCTGCCGCCTTAGCCACTCTCCAGAGTCAGGCCCAGCCTCAGAAAGAGATATCCCCGGAGGTCATCCATATTACAGATGGAGGAAAAGAGATTACATCTGTTAACGGAGATGATCAGCTGAAGAAAGATTCTACACAGAACATGATTCCCGAAAAGGATATTAAGAGCATGGTAGAACAGCAGGTGCGAGAAGCCTTAGCTTAATATAAGAACGGAGCATCTATTCAGATGGGTAGACCTTACCCCAAAGAATTTGATGCAGTCCAATACCCGAAGGGCATTGTACCACCTCTGTTTAAGACTTTCGATGGAACGAAAAACCCCCGGCAACATGTCGCACATTTTCGTGCCAGTTGCTGTAATGCCGGTGGGTGCGACGCCTTAATTTTCCGACAGTTCGTCAGCAGTTTGTCAAGGATCGCCTTTGACTGGTATGCAGAATTGTCGAATGGATCCGTCAAGACTTTTGTAGAATTGGAAAATCTCTTCGTTAAGCGGTTTGTCGGAGCTCAGCACCACATCACTATCGGTGATCTAGTGGTGGAGCTACAAAAACCGTATGAAACTTTGGTGGATTACATACTTCGATGGAGGAACCTGAGCATGAAGTGTGAACCACAGCTTCAGGAACAACATGCGGTCGGTATCTTGCTTAAGAGTATCCATGGCCCGATAGCACTTCTCCTTAAGGGATTCACCATTAAGACTTTCGAGAAGTTGCTTAGCAAGGCCGTATGCTTGCAGGAGGAAGCAAAACAGCTAAGTTTCACCTATAAAATCGATAATCAGAAGCCTGTAAAAGCATTCGAGAAGAAATCAGGATCCATCGCAGCAGTGGACAAAGGTAAACAGCCAGTGCAAATACAGCCAGAGCGACCACAGCCGAGTTATCAACCACCGCAACAGACTTATCAACACCCTCAACAGAATTATCAGCCTCAGCAGAGTTTTCAGGCTCGACCTAGTTATCAGTCACCGCGGTAAGATCAACCACTGCCTCGTCTGCTTCGTCCCCTGAAGGAACTATTGAACAAAGAATACCTCTTCAAGACTGAGGCAGTGGCTAAGATGTTTCGCAGTTTGATGAAGACGCCCGACTTTCAGTTGCCAGAGCCCAGGAAGCTCGAGGAAGTCGACAAGAAGGATCATCCGAACTACTGTCCCTACCACCGAATGATCGGACATAAGATCGAAGACTGCTTCACCTTCAAGAACTGGCTGGAAGATAATCTTCGGAGAGGGAACATAACGATCCCAAAGGAATACATGAAGGAACCCCAAAAGGGAGGTTCCGTCAATGTTATCTCGATGAAGCCTATTGTTCCGATCGACCCGTACACGACTAATGATGGATGGAGTACTGTCTGGACAAAGTCTTCAAAGAAAAATTTTGATCATATCCAGACCTCTTCAGTACGCGCTTCAACTCAGAGTTTGAAACCTGCCAAGCCGGCACTATCGCTTGCGATTGAAGAACCACCCCAAAAGGAAGAGAAGATCATAGAAGAAAAGAAGACCGATGCTCCGAAGGCTAGACTAGGGGCTGCTTATCCTAGGATGGTTGTTTCTGATTTGGGCGAGAAATCCCTTGAACCTCTGACTGTGTATGATTATTTGCTCGCCCCGGCAGGATCTTATAATGATAACAGTTTTGGTGTTGGCTACGTTTTGACTGTTTCTAACGATTACGTGACTAAATACAACTAACCTAATCTGAATCTCTATTTCGATACAAATAACGATTCTCAAATCATACAAAACCTAGATAACCATGACGAAGAGGAGAAAATTCATAAGGATGGCTATGGAAGTTCAGTAAGTGACAAGTCTATTTGGGAATTCTGAGGAGTTCTGATCACGATAGAGTTAGAACTATCAGACGCCGAGGTAACTTCAGAAGAGCCAGTCGTTCTGATTCAAGAGGAGACACTGGTAGATTCAGAGGAAATTACTGAAGTCAATTTGAGAAGAAGAAAGGTCCTACCTCTGAGATTGGGTCCAAAGGATAAGGGAAAGTAGGTGCTTGCTCAGGAAGAGCTAACCCCAGCAGAAGAATTGCCCGTTCGGGAAGAAATTGAACAGCCTGGTAACAAAGTGGACTATAATGTGCTAGCCCATCTTAGGAAGCTACCGGCTAAGCCGAGCATCTACGATGCTCGATCTCGTCAAAGGAGATGAGAGAATCTGCTGGTCAAGGCCTTGCTTGATCCAAAAATTTGCTTAGCTCAAATGGCTGGTAATTCCTTCAACGAGGTTTGCTCATTGAAAGGACAGCGTGGTGTTACCTTCACAGACGATGATTTACTACTTGAAACATCAGATCACAACCGACGGTTGTACATTTCAGTCAGTATTGGAAAGTTCACACTCTCCAGGGTGCTAGTTGATCCAGGAGCGTCAATTAATATAATGAACCTTCAAACACTAGCCTATTTAGAGATTGATGCCTGAGATCTCGAGGCAGACAAGATGATGCTAAGAGGCTTCAACCAGAAAGGAGAAAGAGCTCTTGGATCGATTACACTGTTAATGAAGATTGGTGAATTAGCCAAGACAACCGTAAAGTTCCACATAATTAATTCTGAGACATCATTCAACGCTCTACTGGGCCGGCCATGGATCCATGAGAACCGGATGGTACCGTCGTCTCTACACCAGTGTATAAAGTACTATGAAGGAGGACAAGAACAGTGTATCAAAGGTGATTTGCAACCATTCTTCGTGCTTGAAATCGGAATCCACGAAGATGGAGCTTACTGCGCACCTCCAAAGAAAACTATCTTCTCTAGAAATGCCATAGCAAGCAAAGCAAAAGAAGCATGAGACGACAAAGAACCTGAAATCCTCGTTCAACAATTACTCACCACTCCTTAACGACGAGATGGTGAGGGTTTCTCTAGAACTCGCACCCGAGGTCGAGGCCGGGGATGAGGTCGAGGAAGAAACAGTGGAACAGTTGAACAGAAGAAACTGGTCATCGATGTTGATTGGGAGAATAGCTCTGAAGAAGAAGAAGAAATCAAGAAAGAAGCAGCAACAGTAAACCAAAGGAAACCCCGGTTTAGGATCTATCTCGAAGATGAAAAGAATGAAGAATACAAAGCAATGTACGAGAAGATTAACCACTATGTGCATACTATGAACCTGACCCTGATCCATTCTAATAAGGTCGAGGGTATGGTGGTTAAGGAAGTGCATGGTGGTGGTGCTAAGCCGCTCAAGTTCTATCGTGGTGCTTCTTCTTCCAAAACTGAAAATGATGTACAATTTGAAGATGTTACTTCTTCTGAATTAATGGAATTGCCTTTTGAGTGGTAATCTCCCTGTGTTCAAAATTTAATTCAATGTGGTGTCTTACCTAAACAGTGGTAAAAAGGTCAATCTCAGCGCTTTGAAAAGTTATGGAACAATGTCAGTCGGCCTCCCAATTCAAAACATGATCTCGGATTCGGCACAGTAGGGTATGTTGATGATTCAGAATTTTGCTTAGTTGTCACTTGCGAGCCTAATGAAGATTGCTTGGAAACCTCAGAAGATCTCGAAGATCTACCAATCGGAGATGCTCCACCAGAATTTGAAGAAGAAATTAAATCTACAATAGACGAGTTAATGGAAGTTAACATAGGTACTAGCGAAGAGCCTAGGCCAACCTTTGTTAGCTCCTTACTCAATAAAGAAGACTCCGAAGAAATGATCAAGCTATTAATGGAGTTCAAGGATTGTTTTTCTTTGAGTTATGATGAAATGTCAGGATTAGCTCCAGAGGTTGCAGTTCACAGGCTAGGAGTGGATCCCACTGTCGTTCCAGTCAGACAAGCTCCCAGAAGAATGCGTCTAGAGATTAAATAAGTTATAGCTGAAGTTAAGAAGCTAATAGATGCTAAATTTGTCCATGAAGAACAATACCCGACTTGGTTAGCCAATGTGGTACCAGTCAGAAAGAAGAATGGTCAGATCAAAATCTGTGTGGATTTCAGATATTTAAATAAAGCATGCCCAAAGGACGAGTTTCCACTACCGATTCCAGAATTGATGATCGACATAGCTTCGACACATGAAATCTTCTCTTTCATGGATGGATCATCAGGATACAACCAGATAAAGATGGCTCCAGGACATGAAAAGCTCACAGCCTTCAGAACGCTAATCGGAATATACTACTACACAGTAATGCCTTTCGGGTTGAAGAACGCAGGAGAAACTTACCAAAGAGCAATGACGAGGATCTTTGATGATCTCATTCACAACCAAGTCGAGGGCTACGTGGATGATGTGGTCATCAAAAGCAAACTGAAGGAAGATCATTTGTATGATTTGAGAATTATTTTCGAGCGATTAAGACAATTTAATCTTAAGATGAATCCCCTGAAATGCGCCTTCAGCGTTGCCTCCAGGAAATTCTTGGGATTTGTTGTTTGACATCACGGAATTGAAATCGATCCGGAAAATATTAAAGTTATCTTAGAAATGCCGCCTCCCAAAACCTTAAAGCAATTATGATCCTTTCAAGGAAAATTGGCATATATTTGACGCTTTATTTCGAACTTGTCAGGTAGGTGTCAGCCCTTCTCGGCATTAATTAAAAAGGATGCCAAATTTGTTTGGGAAGAGAAATGCCAGTGGGCCTTTGAGGACATTAAGCAATATCTAATGACACCTCCTGTCTTAGCATCATCAAGTGTTTGGGAAGAGAAATGCCCCAGTCTCAGGTAGACCGTTTATACTTTATACAGCAGCTTTAGACGACTCCCTTGGAGCCTTATTAGCCCAGGTCAATGACAAGGATAAAGAAAACGCACTCTACTACTTAATTCATCGTCTGATTCCGATGAAAGTAAAGTACCCTCCAATTGAGAAGCATTGTTTGGCCCTGATCTTCGCCGCTCAAAAGCTCAGGCATTACATGCTTTCTCATAAGGTCAACCTTATCTCGAAAGTTAATCTGTTGCAATACTTGATGACTCACCCGACGCTTTCTGGCAGACTTGCTAGGTGGTCGATGATACTATTGCAATTTGATATAACTTTCGTTCCTCTTCGTGACGTAAAAGGACAAGTCCTAGCAGACTTCCTCACAGCACATCCTTTGCAGGCAGAATCGCCTCTCAACGACGATTTGCCAGACAAGCAGATAATGAGTTTACAAGACCCCGATGATCAGCGTTAGGAATTGTACTTCGACGGAGCATCTCAAGCACGTAAAAGACAGAGAATCGCAAACGATAGCGCCCGGTAAGGCAGAAATCAGACTAATATTTATAACACTGGAGCGGGGGATGTTAAGATACTCCTACCACCTAACAGAGCCGTGTACAAATAACAAAGTAGAATACGAAGCCCTCATAACAGGATTGGAATTAACCATTCTAAAAACTGATCATGCATTGATTCCCAGAAATCTGATGGTGGCTCAGCAGAAATAGAGGGTCTAGAAGTAGAAGGTCTACCTGAAGTATGTGCAGAAGTAGAAGGAGCGGTTGATCTCTTCCCTCAAAGACGATCATAGATACTAACACTCTCCTGCCCAATTGGCTTAGTAGACTTCAGCTTCTCCTCAGAAATATCAGTAGTGACTCCATCATTAACACATAGTGAATAGATTAAAGAAGGAAATCCCAATCCAACAGAAGTGCTGGATCTCGCAGTAGACTCCATAGAATCATAAATAATGCTCCCGACATTAATAGGCTTCCTCTCCTGAATGCATTAATTAAAGATCGCTCGATCTCTAGTCACTTCACTCAGGTGGTTGGAAGGTAACAATCTTGCAGAAATAAAGTAGTGACATGCTTTAGATACACCATTCAGCTTGGAAGATTTGAAATTTACCCTTTTGCCGTTCCTGATCTTCTAAGATCCAGTACTGTCAGTCAAATAGGAAATAATCATATCCAAATCACCCTCAGATGGTGATAATCCAGAATAATAGCACTCAATAGTCGGTGGCAGGACATAGAATATGTTGATTCTTTTTGGAGTAAATCCTACTCCGATTCCTCTAACAAAGACATCAGAATCCTCGGCATCCAGAAAATTTGCATAAAATTCTCGAACAATCGGGATAACATCAATAGCAGTAAAGTAACAAAATCGTTGCAAGTTGTGCGCAACGATAGTGTTTTCGATCATCTCCCCATGATGATAAAAAATTCATTCCGAGATGAACTTTCTCGACGACGCAAGTTCGTGGAAGCGAAAATGCGCAGCCGCGGTTGGAAATTTACTGCTATCAAAATTTTCTCGTCCTTTCCCGCGCTTAGATTTTGGAGCCATCTAAACGTGAAAGAAAACAAGAACTAATTTAGGAATCAAAGATTTAAACTCTTTTTAAGTTTATAAAACTTAAAAAGTTTAAAAAATCCAAAGAAATCACTAAAAATCAAAAAAAAATTTCAAAATTTTGGTTCTTAGCAAAAACTAGGAAAATCTATGGTGAAAATCGAAAATAAATGGTTTAAAGTGTAGATCTGACCTTGAGACGAAGAAATCGAGTGGTTTCGCGCTCAAATCCTTGATGTTTTGACCTCAAAATGGATCTAGATGATGTATTTTCGCGACAGTGGGGAAGAAGATGAAGCTTAGGCGTCAAAAATGGCTTTTGGGGGTTTAAATGGTAATTTTCGGGTAGCAGGCCGAACTATCTCTTAGGCACCGAATTCTGGCGCCTAGGCGCCAGAATCGCCTTTCACAAAAATTATTTTTAAAATTTATTTTTCCACCAAAATTCATAAATTCAAATTCCAATTACTCATATCAGAGTAGGGCTTCAGTTTCTAATTTCCACAACATTTTTCAAAAATTTATAAAAATTAAATATTGAATCCACCAATCAAACATAAGGTTTTCAATCAAACTCACTAATTTCCTTTTAAAATCTTCAATTTTGACTAAATACATTCCAGATAAGTACTACATTTGATTCAAGTTCCTAATACACACTCAATCATAACAAGTTCAAAGCAAAATACAACACACATTGAACATGAAAGCAAACATACTAACAAATACAATCGATTCTCTAAATTGATACAATGACTCAACAAACCATAATAACTATCTCTTTTCCAGAATATTCTAATCTTCACAAGGGAAATTGTGTATTCCACTTGGAAAGAAGACTAACGCTCTCGGGAAATCCGTAGCCGTCTTTTCATCAATCCACTTGTTCTTCGCATACATTTCAACTTGAGCATCTTGATAAGCCACAATATGATCAAATTGAAGTTTCATTTGCCATTCTAGATGTTCAACTTGATGAAACATCTTATGAAGGCGATCTCCAATCCTGTTAAAATCTTCTTCAAACTTATCTAAACGACTAGAAATTTTCTCTAAACTTACAGCGATGAAACCATTTAAGTAGGGTTGAGGATCCCTTGAGACCTTGTCCCTAGCCTCTTCTCCATGATTTCTCCTTTCCATTTCTTCAAAAAATTCTCAAATCTCTCAAGAATGAAATGTAAGGGACGTAATTTTGATTGTTTGATGGTTAGGGAAGAAGATGGGTAGATTTAAAGGGGAAATTCGTGTGAAAAACTGGAAATTTTCGATTTTTGCACGACCTAGTAACCGTGGCCCTTAGGCGTCGAATCTGGCGCCTAGGCGCGGACCGATTGATACATAGTTGATTCTGGTGCTTAGACGCCGAATTCTGACGCCTAGGCGCCGGAACTATGTTCAACTCCGTTTCGCCTAATTGTCAAATTTTCAAAATTTCATTCTCCAAGATAGGTATACTATACTGGTAAGAGTAATTTAGACTCGATAACTCACATCGTAAACTATCATAATGAATGTTAACTTGATCTTCTTTTTACTAATATTCAAAATAGAGTGATCCAATTTTTAAATTTACATACTTTAAAATAATTTTCAGCCTAAGTCAATAAAGACTTATAAGCATAAAATTTTTATAAAGTAATATAAAATTAATCAAGATGGAGGCATAACCTTACATTAAAACACAAAAACACTCAAAACAAAAGAAAAATATGGGTTGCCTCCCACAAAGCGCTTGGTTTAACGTCGTCAGCCCGACTTAAGTAAATCTTTAATCAGGTTGACTCAATTCATAAGCCTCTTTATAAATCTTCTTAATATCTCCCAAATAAGGCTTCAATCTTAATTCATTTACTTTAAAAAATTTTCCAGTTTTGGGATCTTTAATATCCACAGCTCCATAATGGTATACTTTCTCAACAAAATAAGGTCCAATCTATTTAGATCTTAATTTTCCAGGAAAAAGTCTTCAACGAGAATTAAACAGTAAAACTTTTTGTTCAAGCTCAAAAATTTTTCCTGAAATTTTCTTATCATGCAACATCTTCATTTTCTCTTTATAAATCCTTGCATTTTCATATGATTCGTTTCTAATTTCTTCCATCTCATTTAATTGCAATAATCATTTTTCTCATGCTTTATTCAAATTAAAATTAAACTCCTTTATCGCCCAATAAGCTTTATGTTCAAGTTCTACAGGTAAGTGACAATGTTTACCATAAATTAACCGGTAATGTGACATTCCGATTGGTGTCTTATAAGTCGTTCTATAAGCCCATAATGCGAATCAAGTCTATCAACTAAATCGGTTCTTTTAGGATTAACGAGTCTTTTCTAAAATTCTTTTAATTTCTCTGTTTGATACTTCGGCCATTCCATTAGTTTGAGGGTGATAAGCGATTGCAATTCTATGTTTGATTCCAAATTTTTGAAGTAATGATTGAATTCTTATATTCTCGAAATGACTTCCACCATCGGTGATAATTACTTTAGGCATTCCAAATCTTGAAAATATCATTTTCTTCAAGAATTTAGAAACACTTTTGGAATCACGAGTTTGGTAAAGCAACGACTTCAATCCACTTTGAAACATAATCAACTGCTAATAAAATATAAATTTTTCCAGATGATGGAACAAATGGTTCCACAAAGTCTAAACCCCATATATCAAAAATTTCAACTTCCAATATATAGTTTAAAGGAATTTCATCTTTCCTAGATATATTTCCCATCCTTTGACATCGATCACATGTTTTCATATATTGTCTCACATCTTTAAATAAGGTAGGGCAATAAAATCCAGAATTTAAAATTTTAAATGCAGTTTTATCTATGCCAAAGTGTCCTCTAAAATTAGAATCATGACATTTTTGAATAATAGCAAAAGTTTCTTCATAAGGTACACATCTTCGAATCATAGAATATTTACCAATTTTAAATAAATGAGGTTCTTCCCAAATATAAGATTTAGCATCATATTTAAATTTCTTTATAAATTTGCTATCCAAGTCATGAGGTAAAATATTGCTAACTAAATAATTAACAATATCAGCATACCACGGTGTTTTGTATCTTTGAATAACATATAAAGATTCATCAGGGAATTTCTCATTTATATTTTCTTCGAAATAATATCATTTTTAATTCTAGACAAATGATCAGCTATTTGGTTTTCAGTTCCTTTTTTATCTACTATTTGAAAATCAAATTCTTGTAGAAGTAAAACCCATCTTATAAGTTTAGGTTTATAATCCTTCTTAGATATTAGATATTTAATGGCAGAATGATCAGTATGAACTATGCATTTAGTACCAGAAGATAAGGTCTAAATTTATCGAAGGCATATACTTATAGCTAGAAGCTCTTTCTCGGTGGTAGTGTAATTTCTTTGTGTTTCGAGTGAAAGTTTTACTAGCATAATATATAACTTTGAAAATTTTCTCATATTTTTGTCCTAATACAGCTCCAATTGCAAAATCACTTGCATCACACATTAATTCAAAAGATTTATTCAGTTAGGTGCAACAATGATAGGTGTAGTTATTAATTTTTATTTTAGAATATTAAAAGCATTAATACGTTCTTCATTAAATTCAAATTGTGCATCTTTTTCTAATAAATGACAAAGAGGTTTAGCAATTTTAGAAAAATCCTTTATATATCTTCTATAAAATCCAGCATGACCTAGAAAACTTCTCACATCGATAATGATAGTAGGTGGTTGCAATTCAGCGAATAATTTTCACTTTTGCTTGATCTACTTCCATCCCTTTCCGTGATACTTTGTGTCCAAGTACAATGCCTTCGTGACCATGAATTGACATTTTTCCCGTTAAGAACTAAATTTGTTTCTTCGCATCTTTTCGGAACTTTGGCTATGTTTTCCAAACAATATTCGAAAGAAGTTCCAAAGATCGAAAAATCATCCATGAATATTTCAATTCCTTTGTCAATCAAATCACAAAATATTGACATCATACATCTTTAAAAAGTTGCAGGTGCATTACATAAGCCAAAAGGCATTCTTCTAAAAGCAAATGTTCCATAAGGACTTGTAAATGTTGTCTTTTCTTGGTCCTCAGAAGCAATAAGTAATTGATGATAACTAGAAATCCATCCAGAAAACAGAAATATGAGTGTCCAGCTAATTTATCGAGCATTTGATCCAAGAAAGGTAAAAGAAAATGATCATTTCTAGTGGCTTTATTTAGTTTTCTATAGTCAATACAAATTCGCCATCCAGTAACTTGTCTTGTAGGAATAAGTTCATTTTACTCCTCCTTTCTTCAGAACACAATGAATAGGACTTACCCATTGACTATCTGAAATAGGATAAATAATACCAGCATCTAACCACTTAATAATTTCTTTTTTTAACAACCTCTTTCATAATAGGATTTAATCTTCTTTGCGATTCTATAGTAGGTTTAAAATTTTCTTCCATTAAAATTCTATGCATGCAAATGGAAGGGCTTATTCCTTTTATATCAGCCATAGTCCAACCAAAAGATTTCTTATAATTCTTTAACACACCTAGTAATTTTTCTTCCTGATCTTTACTCAGTTCAGAATAAATAATAACAGGTAAAGTTAACGAATTTTCAAGAAAAGCATTTTTTAAATGGGAAGGTAACATTTTTAATTCCAGTTCAGGTGCTTTTAATTGAGGGTAAAAGTATATCTTTTTGAGTTATGTCTAAAGTTTCCCAATTAACTTTAATAAAATGAGTCTCTTATTCTTCTACTATTTCATTTTCATTAGTTAAAAATTCAAATTTTTCTTGAGAAATCACTTTACATTTTTCTTGATAATATTTTTCAATTAAAAAAACAATTATATCCATTCGATAACATTTCTCTTTATCAGGGTACTTCATTGATTTAAGAACATTGAATTTAATTTGTTGATCATTGACTCTCATGGTTAATTCTCCTTTTTGCACATCAATCATAGCTTGTCCGGTAGCTAGAAAAGGTCTTCCTAAAATAATAGGTATCTCTTTATCTTCTTCCATATCAAGTACTATGAAATCTACAGGGAAGATAAATTTATCCACTTTAACAAGGACATCCTCTATAACTCCTTTAGGATAAGTGATAGATCTATCAGCCTAAGCGAAAAGTTACGAGTGGTGGGAGTAATATCTCCTAAATCCAATCTTCGATAGATAGAAAATGGCATGAGATTAATACTTGCTCCTAAATCACATAAAGCTTTTCCACAAAATTTTTCTCCAATAGCACAGGGTATAGTGAAACTTCCAGGATCCTTAAGCTTTTCAGGTAATTTCTTTTGAATTATTGCACGAAATTCTTCACTTAATGCAATAGTTTTAAAAGCTTTAAATTTTCATTTTTTGCTTAAAATATCCTTCATAAATTTTGCGTAAGTTGACATTTGTTCCAAAGCTTCAGCAAAAGGTATGTTAAGAGTAAGTTTCTTAAAAATTTCAAAGAACTTAGAAAATTGATGATCAAGTTTCTGTTGTTTAAGTCTTTGAGGAAAGGTGGTGGTGGTTTTTCAACTTCCACATTAACAGGTATAATGATCGATCTTGACTAGGAGAGAGAGTTTCTTTAGGTTTTTCAATCTCTTCAATCTCAATCTCTTTTTCAATTTCATTCTACAATCTTTCTTTTAATTCATTTCCACTTCTAAGTTGCACAGCGTTAACTTGTTAATGTTCTTTTCCAGTTTCCTTTGGATTGATTTCAACATTACTAGGAAGTATTCCTACAAGTATGTTATTAATTAAAGTAGCAATTTGCCCCATTTGATTTTTAATATTACGAATAGCAGTATTTTGATTTTGTAATTGATTATTCATTTGCATAATTAATTCTTCTATTGATAACTTTTTCTGTTGATTATTAAATCTAGGAGGTTTATAATTTGAATTAACTTGATTATTCCAATTTCCAGTGGGATGAGATTGATTATTACCCCATTGTTGTTGTGAATTGTTCCAGTTAAAATTAGAATGATTTTTCCACCCAGGATTATAATAATTTGAATAAGGATTATTTTTACTTGCAATAGCTTGTAAAGTTTCAATAGTTTGAGGATCTTCAATATTAGCAGAATTATTATGAGAATTATTAATTGCAAAATTATCTAATTTCTTAGATATTACTGCAACTTGTGAAGCTAAGATAGAAAAGGCTTCATTATCTTGAATACTAGCCATCTTTTTAGGGTTAATCTTTTCAGAAGGCCATTGAAAATTGTTATTATCCATTTCTTCAATTAAAGTGTAAGCTTCTTCAAATGATTTAGACATTAAAGAACTGCAAGCGACAGCATCAATAATTGATTTTAAAAATCCAATTAATCCATTATAAAATGTTTGAATAATCAACCAGTCAGGTAAAGCAAGATGAGGAAATTTTCTTAATAGTTCTTTAAATCTTTCCCAAGTTTCATATATTGTATCCCCGTCAAATTGACTAAACGAAGTAATATCATTTCTTAATTTAGCAGTTTTAGAAGGAGGAAAATATTTAGCAAGGAATTTTTGTGTCATTTCAGCCCGTGTTTTAATAGAACCGATCGCTAATGGGTTTAACCACATCTTTGCTTTATCTCTTAAAGAAAAAGGAAAGAGTCTAAGTCTAATAGCATCATCAGAAACATTGTTATATTTAAAGGTAGCACAAAGTTCTAAAAAACTAACAAGATGTAAATTGGATCCTCATTTGGTGATCCACCAAATTGATTGTTTTGCACCATTTGAATAATAAACGGTTTAAGTTCAAAAGAATTAGCATCTACAGTGGGTATTTGAATACTACTATGAAGTTCATCAACTGTAGGGTTAGCATAATCCCTTAATGTTTTATAAGCATTTTGATCATTAAGTTCATTTGAATTTTGTAAAGTAGCCATTTCTTGAAATTTTTGAATTTGTTTTCCCTTTTTAATTTTTCTAATTTGTCTTTCCAATTCAGAGTCTAAAGGTATTAATCCTTCAGAACCAAATCTTCGCATAAAACAAGCAATAAAATTTAACTATTTTATTTCTTTTTTCCTTTGATTTCGATCCCCGGCAACGGCGCCAAAAACTTGACCCGACCGCCGCGCTTAACGCAGTGATGTTGCTTCAAAAAGATAGCCAAAAAGCTTTGACTCGATTTATAAATAGCGGCTAGTGTATAAAATTAATATTATATAAGTAATATTTTTACACACTAGGGGTACTAGGCAAGTATACGTATCGTTTCAAGTTACATAGGGTTTTTAAACAAAGACCTCAGTATCGATCCCACATGGAAGATTTATAGAAATAAATTTTCTATAAAGCGAAAGAGAAATATAATAGTAAAAATATTTTTTTTATTTTGATTATAAATTATTATTAATTAACTAGATGCAATTTAAAGAAAATAATAATAAGAAAATGATTTTATAAACTCTATATAAAATAACCAACTTTCTTTCCTTCAATTAATCTAAGATTTTTAAGATAATTTAATATTCGTTGGAGAATTTAATTTATGGTATTGTGCCAAATAGAAGCATTCCTATTCTTTACCCTTTGATCCAGGTGCAAAGAACATTAACTAATTTACAGAATAGGTCCGGATGTATTGTTAGTATTAATGGGTTAATCTAGGCTCACACTGCTAGATTTCTAAGGGTGGCTATGGTCGGCCCTACTAATGACCCTTTCCTAGTCTATAAATCAAATTATAAGAATTTAGTCTGTCACTCTAAAAACTTATCAATTCTACGCCCTTTAAATATTATCTTCCTATTTATTTGCACTTCACCATGAATAGCCCGCACATGCCTACGACTATCCAAGGATTCATGTGACATTTACAAGTTAAGAGTTCTTCTCCTACAAGGTTTTTAAACTCTTCAACGGGTTTTAACAATTCAAATGTCCAATTTAAAAAGTAAAGTAAGATCAGGTATTAATGTCATCACAATGTTTTGAAAATATTTTGAATTTTAATTCTCCATCGAATCTTTATATTATCTTATGTATCTCTTCATTATCTTATCTTCTAGAAGGTCGGTCTGGCGCCTAGGCGCCGGAATCTGGTGCCTAGGAGCCGAACACCGCGTCCAGATCTTTATACCTCTTCACTTTGGCTCACACCTCTTCGCGATTAAAACCATTTTGGAGCGTCCAAATGCAATGTATCACATATTCTATTATCAAGGAACAACTGCCAGCCTTCTAGAATGTCCAATAACCGCTCACTCCGTCAAAATAACTGATCAAACGTTGTCAAAAACTTGACAGTTTTCGTAAGATCAATCTTTGACATTTTAGTGGAGATGAACTTTGTGTTTCACCTTTCGTTTTGTGCAATTGACTGCAAACGCCACCAGATCTAAGTTTAACTCGGTCTAAAAAGAAAGTTGGACGAAGAACGATTTGAATGAAATAATAACAACAAAATAAAATTTGAATTCAAAGTATGAATAAAACACAAACCAAAACTCAAAACATATCAACTTAAAACTTCAAGATGTGAACCAAATAAATCAATTAAAATCTGAATCAAAGTGAAATTTCAATCGAAAATGAAACTTAAAAAATCACATTACTAAAAGCAATGAATAATGAAAACAAATTCCCGAATCCGATATCCCCAGCCTCTGGTACGTTCTTGAAATCTTTTTGACTCTCTGTGATTTCTCCCCTCCTTTGAGAAGGTTGCTGAGTCTACTGACACAGAACCACGAGATTCCTGATTTGGTTCTGATGGCGTGGATTCACTTCCTTCGCCAAACTTTCAACCTTTCATGAAATCCTTCGGGACGTGAAACACTTTCATGTCCCATTCCAATCTTCTACTGTGCTTCTAATCATTGAAATCTTCACAAATCAATCGTCAACCTTCCAAGACTGGTACCTAAATTCCAGTTCTCTTCTTTCGAGGTCGGTACCTAAATTCTGACTCTCTTTTCGAGATCGATACCTAAATTTCGATTCACTTTTGAGACTGGTACCTAAATTCTAGTTCTCTCCTTTCAAGGTCGGTACCTAAATTCTGAATCTCTTTTCGAGATAGATACCTAAATTTCAATTCTCTTTCGAGATTGGTACCTAAATTCCAGTTCTCTCCTTTCGAGGCCGGTACCTAAATTTCGACTCTCTTTTCGAGATCGATTCCTAAATTTTGATTCCCTTCCGAGGCTGGTACCTAAATTCCAGTTCTCTCCTTTCGAGGTCGGTACCTAAATTCTGACTTTCTTTTCGAGATCGATACCTAAATTTAGATTCTCTTTAGAGACTGGTACCTAAATTCCAGTTCTCTCCTTTCGAGGTCGGTACCCAAATTCCGACTCTCTTTTCGAGATCGATGCCTAAATTTTGATTCTCTTTCGAGACTGGTACCTAAATTCCACTTCTCTCCTTTCGAGGTCAGCACCTAAATTCTGACTCTCTTTTTCGAGATCGATACCTAAATTTCGATTCTCTGTCGAGACTGGTACCTAAATTCCAGTTCTCTCCTTTCAAGGTCGGTACCTAAATTCCGATTCTCTTTCCCGAGATCGATACCTAAATTTCGATTCTCTTTCAAGACTGGTACCTAAATTCCAGTTCTCTCCTTTCGAGGTAGGTACCTAAATTCCGACTCTCTTTCCGAGATCCATACCTAAATTTTGATTCTCTTCTGAGACTGGTACCTAAATTCTAGTTCTCTCCTTTCGAGGTCGGTACCTAAATTTTGACTCTCTTTTCGAGATCGATGCCTAAATTTTGATTCTCTTCCGAGACTGGTACCTAAATTCCAGTTCTCTCCTTTCGAGGTTGGTACCTAAATTCCGACTCTCTTTTTGAGATCGATACCTAAATTTCGATTCTCTTTCGAGACTGGTACCTAAATTCCAGTTCTATCCTTTTAAGGTCGGTACCTAAATTTTGACTCTGTTTTCGAGATTGATACTTAAATTTCAATTCTCTTTCGAGACTGGTACCTAAATTTAGTTCTCTCCTTTCGAGGTCGGTACCCAAATTTCGACTCTCTTTTTGAGATTGATACCTAAATTTCAATTCTCATCCCCTTCGAGATCAGTACCTAAATTCTGATTCTTATCCTTTGTTAGGTCGGTATCTAAATTTCGATTCTCTCTTCGAGGCTGGTACTTAAATTTCGGACCTCATTCCTTTCGATAAGTACCTAAATTCTGATCTTCTTTCCGTGGTTGGAGCCTAAATTTCAACTCTCTTCGTCCAGAATAGAGCCTAAATTCTAGTTCTCTTTCAAATTCCGAGGTTAGAACCTAGGTTCCGATTCTCATTCCAAATTCTGAATCTCAACAAAATCCACCTTAAAATCAATCTTAAATCAAACTTTAACTAAAATTGAAACTCAACAAATTTGGAACTCAAACTCAAAATTGAAACTTGAAATAAAATTGAAACGAATCTAAAATCTAATCTCTCCAAGTCTTGTGATTTGGAATTCACCTCCTTCTTTGCCAGCGAGAGTTCAGGGATCTTCAGTCTTAGAGATCTGCCTGATACTCCCCAGCGGAAAGTTTTTCTATGCTTTGGTCTAAGTGTATTACTTAGATGTCTGTGTTGGTTTCGTTGATCTCTTCGGTCGACGCCAATACGCGCGGTGTGCTTCTTCAGCACACCACACCTATTGAGGGTCCATTTGTTGACCTTATTTTTGGTGAGGTCTTTTCTTCTCTCCTTAGTGCTTAGGATCTAGCCATAAGTTTTCCCTTAACTATCCTAGAGGACTAGAAATGGGACCCACCACTTAGAAACTCAAACCACTTCTTGACTCCCTTCAAACCCCACATGTTTGATTATAAACCCCTAAACCACTTGGAGGGTTAAAATCAATATGTGAAGGTTTAAAGGATGTGCTTCCTATAGGACTCTGTGGCCTTTGGACTACCCTAAGTGGCCTCGTCTGTTGAGGGTTGACTTGTACACACACTGCACTCTCACACACACCATCCTTACCCAATTCTCCCCCTGGTTCATTTGAGCACTCATGTGGCTAAGTCCAAACCCCTAGCTCTTTGGCTAAGAGGGTTGGGAACAACCCATGAGATGTTCAGGGTGGACATTTCTTGGTCCATGGCTCACTTTATAGTTCATCATGATCAAAATTCAACTTTTGCCAAAATGCCTAGTTTTGACATTGGGTCCTTTAAACCTACCTAAAATTACCTAATTGCCCCAAAATTTCCAAAACTTCCAAAAATTACCCAAAATTTCCAAAAATCCTAAAGATCATTTTGAAACAACCCTCACCTTTTAAATTCACCAAAATTCCCCAATACCCTCCAAATAACCTCTTGATACCCTAAAATACCCTTTTGGCACAAAATTCCAAAAATTCCAAAAATTCCTAGAAAATTCCATAAAATCTGAAATATTCTAAATTTCATTTTGTTCAACTACACCATATCCCAATTTTGCCAAAATAACCTACTTTTATCAAAATCCCCAAATTGCATTTTTAACATAAATGGACCCAATGTCACACCAAACCAACCCATTTGACCTCAATTTTGCCCAATTTCAATTCTAAACTTTAATTCAACATCATTACTATCAATCTAAACCAAATCCAAGCCCAATTTGATAAATATTTGAGTTCAATTATATTTGAAATCCAAAATACCCCCATTTTAGCCTAAAGTGAATCCATGCCCTAAACCTATCAAATTGATTAGCCAAACCGTAAAATTTCTTCCCAATTGATGTTGGGAACTCTTCAATACATTCCTTTAGACCATTTGAAACATTTAATTGGGTCTAAACCCCACCTTAACCCAACTTGGACCCAAGTCGATGCAACCTTCCCTAAATTAACCAAAATACCAAAATCTACCAAATTGACCTTCCAATTGAACTCAAAACCATTCCATGCCTTCATGAAAGTTTTTCATGGCAATCATTTCTATAATGTTTCTCAAGACACTTAGACCTAAATCAAATCCAAACCCAAGTTAGCCTAACCCAAACCCAAATGAGCCAATTTGAACCTATGGCCTAATCAAACCAAATTGAACCAAGTGTGGCTAAACCAACCTTTCCACAGCCATCAAGTGAACCCTAGGAACCACCCTAGATCCACCTAGCCCAAGATAAGTGAGCCATGGACCAAGGGTTCCCCATTTTAAGGGATCTCTTCCCTAAAGTTGATAAATCCTCTTTTACCTTACCCCAAAACATCCCCACAACTGCTAATCACCATTAAACCTCTCCATGACTCACCTGACCTCAGAGGCTAGCTCCCCTATCCTTGCCGGTCGGCTTAGCTGCTGGAGGGGGTTAAAATCGAGAGCCACCACCCACCTAAATTCACCCAAACTCCACCAAATGGCCACCTCAGCCAAATTAAACATTGGAGCCTTTCTGCCCTCCACCTAAGCAGTAGAATCCACCCACCAATTGAATCCAAACCCTCCTGAATGGCCCTAGCCATTTAAACACCACCTCTCGGCCATGGGAGAGGTGTTAAAATTTTTCTCAACAGAAGCCCTCCAAACTATTCCCAGAGCTCCTCCTAGCTAAGAGAAGCTCATCCCCACTATTCTCCTGCCCTGAATCCCCCTAGCTGAGCCCAATTTCTTAGCTGAAAATCAGGCCAGAAACAGGACACTCTCTGAAACTTCACCAAATCTAAATTAACTCTTCCCACACCTTCACCAGAGGTAGAGAAAGAGTTCCCCAGTGAAAGCCCCCTCTCCAGGCCACCTAGTTGTTTCAGCCTCCAAGCTTTGTGATCGGGCCTGGTGGAAGTCAAGCCCAGGAAATTCACCACAGCTCCAAGCTTCATCCCTAGCTTCCTTGGACTCCAACGAACGTGCCAAGCCTCTCTGATAGAAGCTTCACTTCTCAGAGCCAAGGCATTGCCCTCTTCTTTCTCTCGAGCTTCCAGCAATTCTTCATTTCATTCAAGTCAATTTCAATGCATGTTTACCATATGTATGTGTTCGTCTTCTCAAGGTCAATCCATAGAGCATAAGAACTCGAAAATCCATTGAATTGAGGGAGATATTAGGGTTAGAAGGTCGACGGTCACGGGTGCACACCAGTCGGAGATGATGATCAACCACCGTAGGATTGCGCGTGTATCGAACGAATGGCTCAGATGGCGTCCGACGAGGAGATGGAGCGTGAACCGCGGGCCGCGTGGCAGCTGAGTCAGATGGCGGCGCCGAATCAGGAAGTGATGCGTGGAGTTCGATCCGCCGTAGGTTGAGTTGGCACCAACGTGGATAAGTAGGAAAATCTGATTTTTCTTATTTATTTAAATACCAAAAACTTCAAAAATTAATATCTTTGCATAGAAAAATCATAAAAATAAAAGAAAAATACCCTCTTACTCGGTGAACAGAGGAGAATAATGTGAAAAAGGAATTGATCTATTTTGTTGAGTATTTTATTTTTAATTAATTTAATACTATTTTGAGTATTTTAATTATCCATGCATGTATACATTTCACCATGGCATGAGACCATAGGGCTTTTGTAGCCTCTGATCTTGGGAACATTCCCTGAATTTTCCAACGCCAGAGGCTATCTCTGTGGTAAGTTATGTATTTTTCAAGTTTATGTCACTATTTTTGACATTTTAATTCCAAAAATTAGCATGTTGCTTAGAAAATTCCAGGAAAATTTGGTGAAGTTCTTAGGACTAGAGGACCCAAGGATAATTATGGTTTGAGTTAATTCATTAAAAATAATACTAATTGTCCTAATCACTCTAAATTGAACTTTAATTAATTATAGTTAATCACACATTAAAATGACTTGAAAATAATTCTCCACTTATCTTTAGGATCAGAGGAACCTCACATAAAAATTTAAAGTCAATTGGAAATGTTTAATCCCACTAAATGGATTAATTAAGCCACATAATAAAAATTAAACTTTAAAAATTCATAACTTCAAAAATACATTTCAAAAATTCACCAAATTGATTTTGGAACTTTTCTAATATTAGAGGAGTTTAAAAAAATAAAATTGAAATTTTCTAAAAATTTTCATTTTTAAGCATATTTTAGTATTTTTAATAATTAAAAAATAATAAAAATCACAAAAATAATAAAAATCACAAGAATAATAAAAATCATAAAAATGTCATATTTGGTCGCCTAATCACTTAGAAACCAATCAAATATTATTCCTAAATCTCTAGGTTAAGATATTCAATTTTAAAGCCTTAAAACTTTTTTAAATTAAAAAAATGTATTTTCTAGCCTTCCCCACTAAATTAATTCTAATAAATCAAAGAAAAATCATAAAAATGTTAAATTTATTTCTCTGATTTTCTTGAGGTTAGAGAAATTTTTGAAATATATAAAATTCATTTTTCAACTTTTATTTTATTTTATAATTAATTAACACTCCAAAATTTAAAATAATTATAATAAATAAAATATAATTCAAAAAATCACCAAAATTGGTCCAAGTGGTCATCTGGTCATTAGAAACATTCCATAATTTTCTTAAGGATAGAAACTTTACCTTAATCATGTTAGTGAATTTTCTTTGAAAATCCTTATTTTCCATTAAAAATAATTATATAAATAAATTAAATTCAGAAAAATCATATTTTCTCCTCTAATGTCTTAATTGACATGTGAGTGAAGTGGCATAAAAATTTTAAGTTCATTTAAGCTTAATTTAATGAGTTATAGAATAAATAAGCTTAAAGGGGCATAAAGGTAATTAAAAGATTTTAACCCCTAATCAAAACTTTAGGTTTAATCAACATGGGGGTAAAATATCTGATTTTAATTTTCTCTTAGATGATTGAAACTTTGGGAAATCAAAGGGTAGGAACCCATTAATCACTTTAATAAACCAAAAATGAAGCTTTAATTAATTAAATAATTTAAATTTTGGAATATTAATTGAAATTGGATTATAAAAATGGGGATATAACTTTAGAGGATATTGATTCCTTAATTTAAAAATCCCTAAATAAATCACTTAATAATACTTAACTCTTAAACTTAAGAGGATAAGTGGAATTAATAATTAAATGGTTAAAAGTAAATAATTCTTAATTAAAACCTACATCATTAAATAATTTAATAATTGATTAAAACCTAAAATGTTAAATAATTAAAAAGTAAATTAAAATATTTGAAACTAATTTAAAAATCATTTCCAAACAAACTTAAATCAAATTACAAATTTTAAATAATTTTAATACAACTTATCTTAAAACATGATGTAAAAATTAAATTAATTAATCCAAATTAAATCATTAAAATTTAATAAATAATTTGAACACCTCTTTTGACCTAAGTTAATCTAAAAATTGATATCATTTATAAAAAGTTTAACTTAAATGAATCAAACATCATTCCAAACTTGAAATCATTGATTAAAATTTCATAATTAAATCATATTAAAGTAAATCATCAACTTTAACTTCGAATCATTAAAATCTTTAAGAGATTAACTTGCCCCTGAAAGCTTTAAATTATTATAACTAGTAAATGAAGCGTTAAGTGAAATGTCACCTCACTCATAGGATAATTAAACATCCTAGTTCACTGAGCAAGGGAACAAAACTTAACTAAACCCTTGGATGATTAATTCACCTGTGTAATTAAATTCACTTGGACTTAAGATTGTCCCAGAGGTATTGAAAAGATGTTTAGGATTTATTCTAAGCACTTCCTCAAAATGATGGGTAGTTTTAAAGAACAATTGAACTTAATTGTTCTTTGATGAAGAAATCATCTTTAACCAAAATCAAGAACCTAGACGTCATAGGAAATGACTAGCTATAGGATTAGAATTCTGGTAGCCAACCAAAATACTTCCTTCAGTCTTTACCTAGTTACTTGTTGAAATATTTAAATGCCTTAACATGTGTTTTAAAGTGTAGCTTGGAATGACGGGAAGACCCTCCAGGTACGCTTTTATGTTATTGCAATTTACTTTATTGCATTGTGGTTTACTTTTCTTGCATGTTAAACGAGACTGTTGCATGAAAACCAAAACCTTTAGAATAGTCCCTGAACTGAAATCAAAAATAAATTAAAAGTCATTGCAAGATAAAATCCACCACCACAACATTCAAAATATAAAACAACTCAAAATTTAATCACAAACAGAACAACAAAACTACAACTTTAACTAAATTAAAACATCTTGTTGGATGATCGGGAATACTTCAGATGATGTAACCTACGTATTGCTAACGGGATTTCCCATGGTCTAAATGAAAGTGTGGAACTCATTCAGTTGAGTTTAGTAAATTCATCTGGACTAAGTGAATCTGATAAAAATAACGATGCCGAAAGGATGGAACCGTGGGATCTTAACCGGTGTTGTTATAATCAACTTTAAGATTTCCCTAATAAAACATTAAAGACATTTGGATTTTAAGATTTCTCTAAACCAAAACACTTCTCTCATCCTTTGATTTATGACTTCTAAAACTGAACCTCTGTGAAAACAACAAGGAGCTTGGAGCATAGTGGGCAGCACAGCCATCGTCATCAACAAAACATGTGGCTACTTCAGCAAAACCTTTCTTAGCATTAACTAACCAAGTCATAGGATTTTGAGGTAGTTTGCCTAGTGCAACATAAATCCTCAACCTTTTCATTAGGCACTTGTATAATCATTTTATGCAAATTAAGTCCTAATCGGTTTTAGGATTCCGAGGTAGTTGTTTGGTATAACATAAACCCTCACATCTTCGAGGCTATTTATATGATCACGTCATATAAATATAAGTCCAAATTAATTAAAATTAGCAAGATTGCAACATTAAATAAACTCCCAAATTGAAGCTAAACAATAGAATAGTTTGGGAAGTTGCCAAGATTCTTCTTGGATCCTCAGCTTCTCCTACTTCTCTTCCTTTGGACTCCAAAATAAACTGTTCCAAATTTGAGCTACCCCTTTTGAAATTCTGAAATTTAATCCTTTGAAAACCTTAAACTTTGAAATTCTTGAGTGAAAAACCACTAATCATTATTGAGAGTTTTCTTAAGTGATTCCTGTCACTTAGGATGTAATTAACTATAGGGGCTTGCCCTTATAGGGAACTTTAAGAACCCAGGTAATATAAACCTTGTTTAATTCCTTTATATTATACAGGGAAATTTGTCGGCTTATAAAATTGATTCGCAGACCAAATAGATGTCACAAATCTTCTAGTTTATTTAATCAAGCCTAATCATTAAGCAGTGTGTCTATTTTTCGTGATGGATACACGATTTTTGATGCGGTGCTCGTTTATATAAACTATTTGAGATGTGAGATCGGTTTGATTTTTCATATCTTAAAATTTTCAAACTTAAAATTATTTTCAAAATTAAATGCTACTTTCTAAAAAATATATATATATTTAAATCATAACCTAAAAATATGTCGACAGTCACTAGTAGGGCCGACCATAGCCACCCTTGGACATCTAGTAATGTGAGCCAAGATTAACCCATTCTACTAACAATACATCTGGACCTGATTTATAGGCTAGCCAATGTTCTTTGCACCTGAATCAAAGGGTAAAGAATATGAATGCTTCTATTTGGCACAATAACATAAATTTATATTCTCCACGTATACTATTATTATCTTAGAAAATCTTGGATTAATTGAAAGGAAGAAAGTTGTTGTTATATTGCTATTTACATTAATGATTTCATTACTGCTTTATTATTGCATCTAGTAAATTAAAAATATCAAATTTATAACTATAAAAGAAATACTTAAAAATAAAATTAAAATATTTAAAAATCCACAACTCACTCCTCGTGGGATCGATACTAGGGTCTTTGTTTCAAAGCTCTATATTACTTGATACGATACATATACTTGCGTAGTACCTCTAGTGTGTAAAATATTTTTGATAAAATTATATTTATATACACTAGTTGTTATTATTATCTATTATATTTTGAAAGCATTAATTATTATATTTGTCATCAGCGGATTGCGGGTCAAGTTTTTAGTGCCGTTGTCGGGGATTGAATTTTTAGTACGCATATATTTAGCATGGGTCAGTAGCTTCCCGAAGGACATGATAGTGAGACCCTTAAGCATGAAAGCCATGGGACCATGGATACTCTTGAGTAGTATCTCAATCGCGTGTTGTTCTTGTAGCTGAGATTCACACTTCATGTTAAACTTTCTCCATCTCAAGATGTAGTCAACCAAAGTTTCATCTGGCTTCTGCCGCTCTACTACGAGATATCCTATAGTGACATGGTGCTAGGCACTGGTGAATCTCTTCATGAACATGCTCTCCATTTCTGTAAATGTCTTTACTGATCCATTGGGAAGCTCGGCATACCAATTAAATGCTATTCCTGACAAGCTATTGACGAACTACCGGAACAACAATGCTTTACTCCCTCCTGTGTTGCAACAACTAGCTCTGAAGTGCACTACATGATAACGAGGATTTCCTGTCCCCATGAAAGTCTTGAAAGTCAGGGGCACGAAGCTTTTGGGGTAAGACACAACATCGAACTCCTCCAAGTAGGGTCTACCCTTTGAAACTGACGCTCCGCCTTTGGACTGAGCCATGGCCTTCTGAACTTATTGTTCAACCATATGCTTGATATTGTTTTTCAGTAAGCTCGAAGTTGAATCTTTCCTTGGTGGTTTGTCTTCATTGGCTGAAGTGACTTCTCTTCTTTTGTTGACGATGTGTATAATTTTAGCCTGGTTAACTTCTGGAGATGCTATTGGTAGTGACTGTGACTGTCCGTGGAGTGTAGCCATGGAGGTCATGGGGGCTGTCATCTCCTCTATTCTCTTTTCTAGACAAATAATCTGCTCATCTCTTATTAGTATGACCCTATGAAGCTCATCCGCGACATTCTCCTCACTGGGAGCCTAACCATATTAATCTCCATGAACTCTTCATCCATGTAATCCGATAAGAACTAATCCTCATCGTCAACATTTAGGCGTCGTTGTTTTGCCAATTCTGCAATTTCTGCTCAGAGCTTTTGAACTTTATCATCGATTGTTTTATCTTTTGTTAATTTCAAATCTATGGGCTTTTCTCGACTATCACTTTTTTCTATAATTGATTCAGAATAAAAAACGGTAGTGGAAACGGGAACATCAGAGTCATGATCCATCTTGTGATCAACAGACCTTTCGGAATGTACTGGTGTGATGACCTTCGGTAACCTTACTTTCCTCATAAGAGTCGGTGCCTTGGGACGGGGTGTCTTGGCGGGGACATCAGATTGAGGAGAAGTGTGCTCCCTAGGGTGTAGACCATGCACAGAGGTAAATAAATTTTTCTTATTCTTTCCCTTCTGGTCATCATCGGCAGACAGTACTCTCGGACCCAGCCAGGACTTAACTGATCTGCATACTGCGGGTGTCAGAACGGCAGTAGTAACATCTGTAGTAGTGGCATCAACATGTCTTCCTAAATAGTGTTTGGAGGATACTCTGACGGGCCTCTCCATCTTTAGAATTTCATTCTTTACTTCGGTGGATATTGCACATCGCATCCACTTGAGGATCTTAGCAACAGAACATCCTTTATTTTCAGCTAACCTCTGGAAAAGGGTGTGAGCTCGGGTGATGGGCATGGGCCTTTCCCTCAGCTCATTATGACCATATGGTGACGGTAGCACGCTAGCAATCCTGTAGAGGCTTACATCTCTGTTAGTGTCGACTAATGGGTGGAACCTACTCCCTTGAAAGAGAGGAGAGGTATCCGGTAGATGGAGTTCCTCTTTTTGAGCAATCTTATCAATCACTGGTAGACTTACAACTTGTGCCCTGCCGGCTTTAAGACTTCTTCGATTGCGATTCCTCCTTTGAGATCTAGTTGGAGGGGGAACTCTGGAACTATAACCAATATAAAAAATTGACGGTGAGGCAAGAAAGGCATTGTCAAAATCTTCTTTATGCAAAATCTCTTTTCCTTTGGCAGACAGGAAAGTAGGTGCAGTGACGGTAAAACTGGTAGTGGTAGGGGTGACGACTCTCCTAGGCACGGAGACGATTGACTTGACGGGAGTAGTAAAAACTTTAACCTTCTTAGCAGAAGGGAAATCTTGGTGGGAGTTCAAGTCGAACTCAGCAGACAGCTCTTGAACTTCCTGGGTGGCAACTTTCACGACCACGAACGGGGCTTTTCCGAGTACGATTTCAAACTCACTAAAGCCGGTCCCGAACTGAATCATTGGTGCTGCAAGACGGGCCTCATAGGAGGAGGGAAAGTTGTAGGAGAAATTCAACGTAGGAGTTGACATCTTGACTGTCAAAGTAAATGAATTCTGGAAGTTAGTGAAGGCATAAAGCCTTTAATCATAGTGCAAACACTACGAAAATGAAAGTTATTTTGTGAACTTATCACGATTTCATTTCATCTTGACATTTTATTCAGATTTCATAAATTTTTAAAAGGAGTTTTAAGGTATTAAGAAGGAAAAGGGTTAATCTGCTATTAGCATAATTGAACCCGGGAAACACCAAGAGGAGGTGAAGTATGGGACCCTGTCTGGATCCCTTTCAAGAATCACATTGCCCTGGTGAAACTTGTTCATTGACACATCTACTGGGGTCTGAGCCCACAAAATCAAGAAGAATCCTAAAAGATTCATGAACCCTTATGTTTAAGGATGGTTAAACAGATGGTCCTGAAATTGAGGAAAGTTGATCATACTATCCCAAGAAAGAAATGGGTAAATTATATCAACAGAAGAATGGTAATCTGGTTCATGAGGGACATGAACTCATTACCGATGTATGAATATAACATTTTCTTATCTTAATGAAGAGAGAAACTTTTCCCAAGCGGAGTCGCCAGAAAATTGTCGGCTGTTAAAGATAAACCCTTCGTGTTTTTGGATGGTGCATATTTAATTTAATAAATATAATTTCAAAAAAATAACATTTTTTTTTATTTTAAAATATCAAATCAAATAAGTCTCATATAATCGATATTTTAAAATAATCAAGCACTTCGCTACAAGCTATGTGTCTATCCTAAAGAATGGACACATTGCATGGTAGTGAGGATTGATCAAACAAACTAAAGAATCTATTATATTCATTTGGTCTGTGAACCATTTATATCAACCTACAATTTCTCTTATCTAATATGGAAGAATTAGATAGGGTTTAAATTAATCTGAGGTCTTTAAGTTTCCTATAAAGGCAAGCCTCTATAGTTAATTACATCTTAGATAACCGAAGTCACCTAAGAAAACACTTGATATAGATCAGGAAACATTTCTATTAATGACTTCTAAAAGGGTAAGGTTCCTTAAGAAAATGTGGTAATAGGAGATCCAATAGGTAAATTTCGGAGAAATTTTTGTAGGAATCCAAAGGAAGGAAAGATCAGGGGAAAGACATAGATCCAAGAGAGATCATGGAGTTTTCCCGAACTATCCTATAGTTTGGCTTCAAATTGGCATATTTATTTGATGTTTCATTCTGACAATTTTATTATTTAGGGCTTACACTCACTTCATATTGATCATTTGAATAGCCTGAAAGATATGAGGGTTTATGTCATAGCTGATGACAACCTTGGAATCCTAAGATGAGTTAGGGCTTATATTGCACAACATGGTCATGCAAAAGCCTAAAGAGATAAGGTGAGGGTTTGTGTTGCACTAGGCAAGCTACCTCGAAGTCCTATGGCTTGTTGTTTTAATTTCTAAGGAGTTTTGCTGTTGAAGATGGTCATTTGCCCACTGCTTGTTGTTGCAGGTTTAGTTTAAACAAGTGTCAATTGTAAGAAAAGAGGAGTGTTATGTTTTGGAACTATTTAAATTGAGATGTCCTAATATTTTATTATAGGACAATGTTTAAGTTGATTAAGTGTTACCGGTTAAGATCCCGCAGTTCCATCATCCAGGCACCACAGTTTTCTTTGGATTCACTTAGTCCAGAAGAATTTACTAAACTCAATTCAATGAGTTCCATACTTTCATTTAGACCGTGGGAAATCTAGTTAACAACCGTAGGTTGTATCCTCCAAGGTATTTCCGATCGTCCGACATAGACGTTTTAATTTAATTGCAATTTTGATTTTTGTTTTGTTTGTGATTAAATTTTGAGTTGTTTTATATTTTTTACTGTTGTGGCAGTGAATTTTATCTTGTTTTATTTTAATTTAGTTTTAGTTTTGGTTTTGTGGCTATTCTAAAAGTTTTGGTTTTCATGCAGGGTGACTTTGTTGTTTAACATGCAAGCTTATAAGCAAGAAAAAGTAAAGAAAGTGCAGGAAAAGAAAGCGTTGTAAACTATAAAAGTGTACCTGGCGAGTCTTCTCGTTCCTCCACCTAAAACTTTAGTATCTTTTGCAATAAACATTTATAATTTGCAGGAAAGTAAAAGCCTATAGATAGGTTCGTCACAGGCCTACCAAACTTTATGTCATAACTTGGTGGGTTCTATTTGTTTATTTAAGAGATTTCTACATTTAATAAATATGATTGGTCCAATTGTCCTACAACGTGTCCAGAAGATTTGTGAAACGGGCCTAGAAGGTACCTAGACATTTCACAATCCTTTTAAGCTTCCTTGAGTTTATTTGAACTTATCATAATAATTAAATGACTCATCTATTTTATATCCTTATGCTCAGTGAGCCAATGTTTTAATCATCCCAAAAGGTGGGGTAGTTATCATTTGATATTTCACTCACAAATTATGTAAGTGGGGCCTTTAGAGGCAAACTTAATTGATGGAAGAACTTAATCAATTTTGACGGGGTTGTAGTGTTTCAAAATTGGTTTAAGATCAATTGTGTTTCTTTTTTTAATCCTTATTAATCAATTATTCAATCAAACCTAGCTCATTACTAAGCCCTTAAGATTTCAGTAAGTAAATTTACGATTTTTAGAGAAATGGATTTAAGTGACAGTGATTTTATCAAGATATTTCAATATTATTTAAGCACCAATTAGGGGTATTAGATCAGTGAATTATTAGCTTCCAAGGTCATACCCCTAATCTTAAGGATCACTTAATTTAATTCTCTTCCAAATCACAATGATTAATTAAATTATAAACTTATCCTTTTAATGTGACAAAAAATGAGATGGGTTTCTACTATTTATCTCTTTATATTTCAATAATTCAAACATAACAATCAAGATCATTGATCAACCTTTTCCCACTTTAACTAAGCCTAAATATTAATTAAGATTAAATTCTTCAAAATTACACTTTTGCCCCTAAAGGCCTTTATCACCTCATAATTCATTAAGTTTAAATCAAATGACTCTAAAATTTTTATCATACCCCACTTGCAGGTCAATTAAAATAGTAAAGGAGAAAATATGATTTTTCCAATTTTAATTTAACTTATATAATTATTTTAATGCAAAAATAGGATTTTTCAAGGGAAATTCAATAAGTCAAAACAAAGTTTCTAACCTTAAGAAAATTATTAGGGGTTCACATTGACCAGGGGACCACTTGAATAAAATTTCATGATTTTTTAAATTTTAATTTAGTTATTATAATTATTTCAATTTTTGGAGTATTAATTATGTATGGAATATTATTTAAGTTAAAAATTAAGTTTTATATTTTTATTGAATCTTTCTAAGGTCAAGAAATTCAAAGAAATAAATTTCATATTTTTATGATTTTTATTTTAATTTTGAGAATTATTTTGGTGGGAAATTAAGGAAATTCATTTTTAGCTTTTTAGAAATTGATTTTATTCCTATAAAATTTAATATCTTCACTTATAGAGTTAGGAAAATTACCCCAATTGTTCCTAAATGATTAGGAGACAATTTGAAACATTTCCAACAGATTTATTAATTTTGCGAGTTGATTAATTTTTAATTATTTAAATATCAAAATAATTATTTAAAATGAAAATTTTATTTTAATTACAATTTTTTTCCTTTCAGAGATTCCTCTGGTTACAATGAACTCCCAAAATTAATTTGGTAATTTTTTGAAGTGTATTTTAATTGTTATAATTATATAATTGCCAAAAATGTGATTTAACTTGAAAAATTCATTTAAGCATTTAAATTAACTCTATTTGACTTGAAATTTTTATGGGGAGTTGCACAGACATTATATTATAGTGTAAAATAAAAATCAAGTTATTTCCCTTTATATTTAGTCCCATTTATTTTTATTTATTTTTTAGGTCATAATTACCATTAGGGTTATACTTAATGAGTTAAACCAAGTTTTTATTTTTCCTAGGGTCCTCTGGTATAGTAGCCTACCAAAATTTATCTTGTAATTTTCTGATCAATATTTCAATTAATATAATTTTTATACCAAAATAGACATGATAATTTGAAAAATAGAGATCTCTGTCTAGAGATCTTCTCTGACTTTAGAAAAATCAGGCAAGCTTCCCTAAGACAGAGAGTTTAAAACCCCTAAGTTTCATGGCATGGTGAAATGTCTAAGCCAATGGAGAATTAAAATACTCCATAATGTATTTAATTAATTAAAAATAAAACATGCATCAAATGAACTTCAAACTAATTCAACATTATTCTCCTATGTTCACTTAGCATTAGGGTATTTTTTATTTTATTTTTATGATTTTTCTACACCAAGTTATGGATTTTTAAAGTTAACTGAATTTAAATAAATCAAAATACCCCTAATTTCCTACTTAAACCACGCGGCGCCACCTCATCCTCGGCAGTTCCAAAAGACCACGCGGTGCTCTCCGATTCGACGCAGTCATCTAACTCAGCTCACCCTTAATGTCTCAGTGTTCTGTCTGACAAAATCTCAGCCATCCATTCGATACACGTACAATCGAACGGTCGTGGGTCATCATCTTCACCTGGTTCTTCCCGTGAGCCCTCCATCTTCTAGACTTAAGAAATCAAGCTAGATTCAACCAAATCGCATGGGGTTTGTTCCTAGAGCTTCCTCTGACCTAGACGAACCTATCTATATGGCTAACCTAGCTTGAAATTGACCCAACATGTATGGATAATCGAAACAAGCTCTGGAGGAAGGTAAAGTTCCAAACCTTTATTGAGAGTGGAGGCCTCAATCAGATGGTTGTGGCAGCTTTGATTGGTTCCAACGAACCTCTAGATGAAGTCTTTTGCCCTGGTGAAATGTCTAGACCCAAGTTCGACCAGAACCAATTTCTGGTGTTGATCAAAGTCTGGTGCAGAGGCTCCCTGTGATGGGGCTTTGATGGGTGATCTTTTTCTTTCAGTGTTGTGAAGGTGTGGGTGTAATTAATTTGAGTTTAGTGCTCTGTGGAGCTGTAGTGAAATGTGTCCTGGTTTTGGCTGGATTTTTAGTGGAGAAATTGGTTATGGACTATGGGATTCAATGATTGAGGATGGTAGGCTTGCACTCAGGAGGTCTCTGGGAAGCTCTGGGGGCAATTTGGCAGGGTTTCCTTGAGAAAATTTTATCACCCCCTGAAATGAAGGATGGCTTTTATAGCCATGGCCAATTGGTCGAGCTTGGACTTTAATTTGGGAGCTTTAGGCCGCTTAAGGGGAGAGTTAAGCAGTGTCATTGATTGCTGAGGGAGTGCCTCATTGACAAAGCTCAATTTTGAGTTTAAAGGGGTATGGGGGCGTTTGGGCTTAATTATTCTGTGGCTATTGTGGCCGACAAGGATAGGGAAGGTGGCTGACAGAAACATGGGGATGTAAGGAAGGCTACTGTGCATTTAATTAAGAATGATAGTTTCTTATTCAAGGGTTAAGGGGGAAACTTGGGCTAACTAAAAAAGGGAGGACTCATTGGTCTTTAATGAGGAACCTTTGGTCCATGGCTCAATGAGCTTGGGTTGGGTCAGATCAGAACAGTCCTAGGGGTCCTAAGGTTGGCTGCCATGAAGTTGATTTGGTCAATTTAGTTCAATTTGGTGACATTAGGTCATGGGTTCAATTTAGGTCATATTGTTTTTAGGTTAGGCTAGGTTTGCTTTGAGCTTGGGTTAGACCCGATTGATTGTTCAAAATAATGTATATGACTATCATAAAGTGTTTGAAAGGGGATTAGAATGGTTTTGAATAAGTTTGGTTGTTCAATTAGGATTAATTTGAGATTTTGGTCAATTTGGGGCAAGTTGGGTTAGCTTTAGTATAGATTAGGGTAGGGTTGGGTTCAAGGCCAATTAATGGTTCCAAATGGTGTATGGGGATGTCATGAAGAGTTTTCAACATTAATTGGGTGGAGATTTTAGGGTTTGGGTATTCAATTTGGTTGATTTTGGGTATATGGCACATTTGGTTCAAATTTTGGGAAATTTGGCTCAAATGGGTTTGGGTGAGGCTTAGGCTCAAATTAGGGTCAATTGATGGTTCAATTTTGTTTATGGGAATGTTATGAAGAATTTACAACATTGATTAGGAGATAATTGATTGACATTGGGTTTAATTTGGGGGATTTGGGTCACCTAGGCAAAATTGGGGGTTTTGAGTTTGGGTTTGAATTGGGTCCATATGTCGATCAAATTAGGCTTGGATTGGTTTTGATTGAGGTCAGAGGCATTAAATTAAGGTTTTGAATTAAAATTAGGCAAGATTTGGATCAATTGGGTGGACATCGAGTTTGATTTTGTCATTTTGGGGCTTAAATGGGTCAAATTGGGGCTTTTAGTTGAATTAGGCTAAATTGATCAAATTTAGTCATGTGGTAGTTTAGAAAAATGAAATTGGAAATATTCAAGAGGTTTTGAGAATTTTTTGAAATTTTTGGAATTTTTGGATTTTTAGGCTAGGCGGGGTATTTTGGTAATTTTGCAAAATTTGGGGTTATTTTGGAAATTTTGGTAAATTTTGGTCACATTATTCAATTTGAGTGGTGGGGAATATTTTGAAATAATTTTTAGAGAAAAATGGATAATTTGGGTAATTTTAGGAATTCTGGGGGATTTTAGGGTTTATGAGTATTTTAGGTATATTTAGGGGCAAGGGGTCGAAAATTAAACTTTTGAAAAAAGTAAGGTTGATGAGGGGTGAGTAGTATGGAATTGTTTAGTTTAAGCCATGAGCCAACGGTAACCCTTATTTGGTCCTCTATGTGTTGGTTCCAGCTTTTTTAGCCATAGGCTTAGGGTTGGACCACCAACATGAGTTTCCAAAGAGTTAGGAATGTTCTTTGCTTAGGGTTGTGAGTGTAACTTGTGTGTATTGTTTAAGCTTCAGACCTCCCAAGGTAAATCCAAAGGTCTGACCACCTATAAGGGACTTCCCCTGGGCTTTCTTATGCTTGGTCTCTTCCTCCCGGAAGCTGGAGGTTAAACCTTAAGCATATGAAAACTCCCACTGAAGTGAGAAAAGCTTGAATTTCTAAAGGGGAAGGGTTCCAAGACTAGTCTTCTAAAAAAGTCACCAGGAAAGTCCTATGGCTAGACCCTAAGCTATTCTAAAAGAGAGACTAGA
The DNA here is from genome assembly GCA_022702705.1 of Papilionanthe hookeriana x Papilionanthe teres. NCBI lineage: Eukaryota > Viridiplantae > Streptophyta > Magnoliopsida > Asparagales > Orchidaceae > Papilionanthe > Papilionanthe hookeriana x Papilionanthe teres. Next base: position 23,061,035 of record CM040431.1, on the reverse strand, counting down.
CCTTAACCAAAAGTCAGGTCAATAAGATGTAGTTCTTCTGATGTTCTAAGCACTATGCTCACGTTAGGAGGAGCTATGAGCATAAGGGTCGGGGGGAGGTGCGGGGTAGGAGTCTTTGCAACATGTTTGAGAAGATATAGAAGATGTATTAGTGCCCTGTCTGGACTAGAAAGGATGTGTTATATGCATTGCTTAGAACGTGGGATACTCTGGACTAGCAGAAGAAGATTTAGTAGACCATGGATAATCTTTGTTCTGACTGTGGGGGCATGGACACATTTAAGCATACTGGTGGGGCACTCCCACATATAGAATACAAGAGGATGATGATAAGATTTAATTTGTACATTAAATCTTATAAAAATAAATATATACTAACTATTTTCTTACCTTAACAGGTTGTGTAGTTGGGATGAGAGTTCACCGTTGTTGAGCTGCATGCATGTATCCATAGCGGCAGCTGGACCATACATGTGTTAATTGCAAGTCTCGGGTGACACATGAAAGTGATAAAAGTAATTTTTATACAATTTAAATTATTCTTGAATTTAATTTGAATTTTAACTTTCCTTTATAATATTTTTGTAGGAAACCTTTCAGCAGCTAAAGGAGAACCAAATTCAAAACAAAAGATGACTTACAATCTCGGGTCGTGATTAGTCTAACTAAAGACTGTGGAGAGAAGTTGTAAGAGGTTAAAATAAATGAAGGGTTTATGCATTAGGTTTGTAATAAAAATTATACAAGGCTCATCTCTCCTCTAATGCATTCAGTGCATCTAATTCTATCGCCTAAGATGAAGAGGTTTGTAGGCAAGTAGCCTCATTCAATGTTGATGTTAAATCCTAATTTACTACTCAGCTCGATGAGATGTAGTCTGAATTGGAAGCTAAAATGAAAAAAAAACAAGAAGCAATGCAACATCAAACAAACCTGAGAGGGAAATGATTAACAGAGGAGGGCATCGATAAGGACGACGATGAGGGGACAAAAGTATGAAATATCCAAACATGTTATTCTTATATACAAATACTTTAGCTTTTGGTTTAATACATTCTGATCATTTTTTGTTTGATTTGTGTGTTCATTCAATTAGTTTAGTTTAACTATTGCTTTGATTGGTAAATTGGATTATGCAATATATAATTGAATATGTATATGTGTTACAATTGTATGTGTGAAAATTATGATGTAAAAGAAGGCTATTAATTTTTTTATCTATAGTTTTTCAATGAAAAACTAACAGACTATCCCCTTTTTTTATATAAGAAGACAACTATGGAATGCCAGTTATTAAACTATTGGAAAACTAATATTCAAGGGATAGGCTATCAAAAAAATGATGGCTTAAATTCTATCGGTTATGAAACATACAAATTTAATTCATACCAATAGTCATTTTTTGGGGGCATGTACGAATGGCTTGTTTTTGTGTAATGAAACAATATCTTATTGATACATACGTTCTCATAACATAGATCATTGACAAAAACCACTATGACATTATTTTCAACATTTTTCTCTTTTTATTTTTAAAGGAGTTTCTAGCTTGTCGATCGTCTTATACTTTCATTTTCTGTATAAATCTCTCTTCTAGATCATGTGGACTATCAAGAGATGAGAGGAACAAAAAAAACTGACATAAGACGAAGACGACAAATAAGAGAAAGAATGTGGAGAGCCTACATGTGATGAACCTTGTAAGGATAGTATGTCCGCCCAAACAAGATCAGGTAGAAGCATCTTAGATTAGTTTTTACGAAAGAATACATACATAGAATACCTAAAACCAGAGATTCGGGTGTGCGTGCTTGTTCTGGGGTCTAGGTGCTCCCAAGGGGACATAGTCAACTTTGTTTGTTACGTCTTGTGGGTTGCCCGAGAACATTCTTAATCCAAAGGAGTTTTGCTTATATGAGTAGTGATGGCTAGCACAAGGCTATCAAAGGATGGTTATCTCACATGGGATGCTCTGATGCTTTCAAGCTCCCGCTAAGCCACGAGGTTGAGATTAAGTCTCTCGCGGTCCCTGTGTGTGTAACGGACTCATTGGCAGACGGAGCATGCGAAATAAGTCTATCATCATGACAGGGAATCCTGATACATCAACACACAACCAGGTCATAAGTTCAAAGGAAAAATTATCGTATCGTAAATGGGGTAGCTCATCGGCAATCAGTTTGTTGAGATGATGCCAACAAAGGCAAAAGGAGTGACAAGGTTCAACAAGGATAATCAATAAAAGGGAGGAGTAGTCTCTTAAAGATAGAGGTAGATGGGGTCAGGGCACCACACCTCACAACCCAAGCTACTAATACCCAAAGTCTACCTGATCATGAAGGTAGTCGACCCAACACGTCCAAAGATCCCTAGTTAGTAATCTGTGAATAGCACCGTCCACAGGAGACCTTGATAGCCCTAAGATAAGATGAATGAAACTTTATCATATGACTGTTAGATGGAGCTCTAAGAGATGACACTTATACTCGCTAAAATGGCGAGAATGTTGTCGGAAAAGAAGAGAAAGAGACATTTAGCTATAAAGCTGGAAATACTCCTAAAAAATGAATTTATGCTTTGTTTAGGCTAGAGAGTCTTCTAACGATTTATACACACTAAAAAACATTATCTCTTTCTCTTCATTTCCACTGACATCCTCACCATTTTGGTGGGTATAAGTCCCACCTCTTGGAGCTCCATCTAATAGTCATAAGATAAAGTTTCATTCCTTTGACCTTAGAGCTACCGAAGTCCCCCATAGACAATATTACCTTATCATGAAGGTAGTTGACCAAACTCTTCTAGAGACCCAGTCACCAATCTGTGAATTACACCTTCCACAGGGGACCTCAGTAGCCCCAAGGTTAGAGGAACGAAATTCTATCCTATGACTATTAGATGAAGCTCCAAGAGGTGGTACTTATACCCATCAAAATGGTGAGGATGTCGTTGGAAAAGAGAAAGACACGTTCAATTACAAACCTGAAAATGCTCCCAACAAAAGAACTTACACCCTATTTGGGTCGTGGAGCCTTTTAACAACCTAGGCGCACTATAAAACCTCATCTTTCTCTCTTCTTTTCCAGCGACATCCTAGACATTTTGACAGGTATAAGTCACACCTATTGAAACTCCATCTAATAGTCATAGGTGATGCCTCCTAGAATGTGCTCGTGCATATATGTGTAATTACTTCAATTTCAATCTTCGGTGATGACACCAAATACTTCATTCAATCCACAATTACACAAATATTTAATTCCATGGCAAAAAAATTGACCCAATTTCATTAGGGCGGCTAGTATGCAAAAAAAAATAGTTTTGAGTTTTAAAATTTAATTTATAGTTCACACACTATGGGTACTACGCAAGTGAATGTATCATTAAAAGTAGTATTGGTTTTCATTTAAGACCAGAGTACGATCCCACAGAGAAGTGAGGTAAGAATCCTTTAGGCTCATTTTAGTCAACTTCTGTTAGGTCTACTACCGTCCAAAAACTATCTCGGGTGCCTAGGCGCCATTTTCTACTCCTAGACACCGTTTTCTCATCATGATTGGTGCCTAGGCGCCATTTTGGGCGCATAGGCAGCACACCTGTTTTGCTCCGTTTCATCCCGTTTTAGCTCTAGTTCGCTCCAAGCATTATACCTTCAAATTAAACATGAAAATAACCTTTTATTAAAGAGTAATTTCATTCAAAAATATTTGGTAAAAGTAAAGAAAATTAAGCATAGAAAGACATATCAAGATGCACTAGATCAAGCTTTTCTTCCTTGCTCGATTTGGCTCCAAATTGCACCGTTTTTTCTTCATTTTCTCCAAAAGTTTATTTCTTATACCTGAAACCAAAAATATGCAAAATAATATTCTTTAAAGTTAATATCATTACATATCATTAAAAATTAGCATGAAATATATATAAATTAGTAGGTAATTTTTAGGCGTCTCACAAATCCACTAGAAAGTATTTACATCAATTATAAAATAATGAAGAACAAAACACTTAGCTTTTTCCCTCTGAAGGAATGATGAAAATCCCTCCAACAAACTCTCTCACTGATCCATGCAATGCTCATACAATTTCTTTCACATGTCTCTCAAAATCCCTCACCAATCTGTCTAGAAAAGGTAGAAATGTGCATTTCCTACACCTCTCTATGACCTCTGGACATTCTTATAGTCTCCAAGACTTTTCAAATGTGAAAAGGTGCCTTCCCAAGTGCCAAAAGTTGCATTATAACTCCTTGGGGCATATATAGCTTTCCAAAATTGTTTATGGTGCCATGACGCCAGAACTGGGCGAGACTAGTGCCTAGGTGCCTCTTTCTGGCGCCCTGTTGGCAACACCACTGTTTCGCTCTGTTTCACCCCATTTTAGCTCCAATCCACTCTAAGTGTTATACCTACAAGATAAATATGAAAATAACCTTTCTTTAATGTGCAATTTTATTCAAAAACAAGAGATAAATATAAATGAGATTAAACATAGAAAGACATATCAAAATGTGTCAGATCATAATCTTTTTTTCTTTCTCGATTTGACTCAAAATTACACCATTTTGGCTGCATTTTCTCCAATTTGGCTCCATTTTCTCCAAAACTTCATTGCTTGTACGTGAAAACAAAAACATGAAAAATATATTCCTTTAGAGTGCAATATCATTAAAAAAGTGTGAAATGTATATGAAAAACTAGCACTTTTTTAGGCGTGTCAATTCCGCCAACTTAAATGTTACTTGTCCTCAAGTAACACTATAACTTTAAAAAACAATTTTGTTGATTTGAGGTAGTGGGTTTCAGTAGAGTTTCCTAAAATTTTATCTCAGAAATGTTATAATGTAACTTATGAGAAATTCTAGTAAATCAACCTAGTAATATGGTGTAAGAGTATCTCATATTCAAGTTAGGAACCCTGATTTTCTACTTATTTCAAAAGTTATTGAAACTTTTCAAACTAAATATTATTAGAAAGTTTAAAAAAAGAATTTAAGCACCTTACCTATACCAATTTGACTAATACTTTTTTTTTTGAAATAAGAATAAGCTTAGGATTTTTTCCAAGTATTTTCATTTGAAAAGATTCAAGTGGAACCAATTTTTGATTAAGCTTCTATTCAAGCTTGTCCTCACATCTATTTCCCTTTTTCATTTCATTTTTTTTTCAAGATCTTTTTAATACTTGCTTTTCTTTTTCTTCTCTTTCTTTTGTTTTTCTTTTCAGATCATTTTCAATCCTTTCATCATCTTATGTGAGGATTACTATATCTAGATAAGTCTTTAATAATTTCTAATTTCATTATACTCTTTCTAAAGATCAAAACACAAAACTTTCCCTCACTTTTTAAAAGTGAAAGTATTAGTTTGAAAAATGTTTCAATAAAGGCTCAATTCTAATAGGTGTAAATCTAATAATCTTAGATTTTCAAATATTCAACTCCTTTCTACCATAATAGCAAAATTATTTTCCTAATGTTTCCTACAAAATATCTTAACTCTAGAACATTTTCGTCACATAGGATCCCAACTGAGTTTTTTTCTAACATTTCTAAAATCAAAATTATAATAACCTAAAGATAACACTACATACCACAGGTCATTTTAAATGTGATAAAAAATACAGGCTACTGAGGACAAAAACTTCCTACCAAACTTGATTTTTAACATGTATAACATTCAATACAGAAAACATAAGCAGGAGGAAAAACATTTCAGAATTTCTTTCTATCACAAACGTCTATCACAAAAATCTACAAGTATTCATCAAGACATAAAAATTTGCAATGGAAAGTAACTCTAAAATAAAGATGCCATAATGAAATTGAACTAAAGAAAAGTCTACTAACACAACAAGTATTAGCATAGGAATATATATTTAAGTGTTCCCCAAGTCTTCTATATTGCTGTAACACAACACAAACACACATAATAAATGAGGTTAATTCTTCCTTTAACTCATCAGATCTCACTACCTTACTTCCAATTACTAACAAGATCACACCACTAATCAATTAGGTACTTTTAAATGTTTTGATAAGGCCTAAACCTAAAGATACGATTATGCCTGATACATTGGCTCGTGAGCACCAACGTTAGGCATCACCTTATCCTTTTAATTTTTCACCTCTAACAGCTATAAGAATAGTGTAAGATCATCCACATGTTGCTCATCAAGTAGGTTCATGTCCCTACTGAATGAAAACAATGACAGAGAAAAGAAGTAATAAAATTGAGACGGAACTGTCACTATCCAAACTCAAGTTGCCTCCTGTAAAATTGAAGTCCGGCTGAGACCCGAGTCATAGTGGACTCATCAATCCAACTATTACAAGAGAACATATACAACTCTAGCTATAATAAAAAGTTAAGGAATCACCTCCCTCATGACACACAAAGATCAAATCAATCCACCAACTACCCAAAAATCAAAACATCAATCAAACTAATCCATAATGACACAAAAAGATCACATAAATCCACTAAAAATCTAAACATCCACCAACATAGATCATACTGATCAATCCACATTAAAACAAATACATCACACCTCAAATAATTACAACTCATAAACACACTAACACACATAACCATGGGTTATCTCCTATGAAGCACTTTGTTTAATGTCGTCAGGCCGATGAATCCCAAGATTATACATGTTTCAGTTACTCACCACTTTTCTCCCTGGGGTTTTCTAATCCTCCTAAAATTTCTCCCTAGTTTTGAGTTATATGGTTCAAGGTCTGCAACTTTTGAGCTACACATTCAAGTTTAAAGAATTAACTAATAGGACAGATATCGAGTACTTCAAGCACTCAAAAATATTTTTAGTATTTTTCGATTCTCTTTTTTTTATATTAAATAAACTCACTATAACTAAATACACCAGATAATAATACTACAATTTCTAAATCTAAGTCTTATATATTTAAGTAAAATTCTTCTAAAGTTCTTACTGTTGCTTCCCCGGCAATGACGCCAAAAACTTGATGCACTCTAGGATGTGCATGTGCTTATGTGTAATTACTTCAATTTCAATCTCCGGTGACGGCACAAAATACTTGATCTGACCCACAATTACGTAGATATTTAATTTCATAGCAAAAAACTTGACTCGGATTAATTATGACTATTAGTACGCAAAAAAAATATATTGTAGAGTTTTAGAAATTAATTTATAGTTCACACATTAAAGGCATTATGCAAGTGCACGTATCATTACAAGTATTATAGGATTTCTTTTAAGACCAGAGTATCGATCCCACAAAGAAATGAGGTAAGAATCTCTTAGGCTCATTCTACTATACTACAATCAAGTCTTAGTTTGGAATAATGATTAAGGGTGTTTTCTATCAACTACTCTAAATATAAACCTAAATCTAAAGATAAACATAAATAGAGAAATTGGTTTGAAGAATTTTGAGATGTTAAAAACTACCTTTCACATACGATAACCTGAACAATGTACAGGAAAGAAATGCTTAGAATTTAATGTGGCCAGTGACAAATAGAAACATACCTATTCTTACCCTCTCCTGAGTGCATAAAGAACACTAACTAATCTAAAGTTTGTTTCTCAAGTCCTTGGTTATGCTGGATATATTCTAACCTCTCACCTCTAGATTACCCATTGTGCCCTCTCTATAAGACTAACATCCAGCCTTATGTCATAAACTCTATACCAAATTAGTAAAGAATTTAACCTGTCACCCTAGAAACACCAATTCTATGCCCATCAAAATTTATCTCCTTATTTATTTTCACTCATCCTAGAACTTGGTTCCCCTCCATCATAATTTTAGTGTTGTATTCACTAGTTGTGTGAACTCATAGCCCTCCCGATTCATTATGTTTCACAACAGATTTTAACATTACAAATGACCAATTTATAAAGTAAATTAAGGGCCGGTGAAAATACCATCACAATTATGAAATAAGAGTATTTCTAAATCTATAATCCTAAATATTCATCCAATTCATTGCAAAAGAAAAGTAAAATGAAGATGACATAAGCAGTAAAAGAATTGAAAGAATTATGTAATGATTATGTGCCAACAAGGAACATATGTCTACCTACCCTCTCCCAAGTGTATAGGTACGTGATCAACCTAAAAATATACTACTTTTTTGTAATATTTTATAATAATATTTCACTTTAAAGGTATTTTTTTCTTGTGTTTTTTTTGTAGGTATATCAAATTGAAGAATTTGGAGTGATTGGAGCAAAAGGAACAAAAATAGATCAAAATAGAGCATAACGGATCAAAACAGGTCGATCTGGACACTTTTATACCTATGTTTGGCACCTAGGCGCCTCCAGTTGGCACATAGCCACCAGGTAGTGGCGCCTATGCACCAAACAGTCGACGCATTGCCGCCAGTTACAGTTTTTGGCATAACTTCTTTAATATACGTCGGATTTGGACGATTTTCGAAGCGTTACGAAGTGTGACTCATTGGGAATTCATTGGGAATGATAAAATAAACTTTATATAATATTTTGGGTCGGTTAGAAGGAGTTATTATGGAATTAATGTGTCTTTTAGAGTAAAAAGGCACTTAAGGCACCCAATGGATGATTTATTGAATGTGGACTCTTTTTGAAGAGACACTTAAGCATATCTTGGGAAATTATAATTAAGGTTTGGAAACTCTTGAAGAAGGAGATTTAGAGAAGAGGAGAAGATTAGAAGAGGAGAAGAAGACTTGAAGAAAAAGTGAAAGCATGGGCATTAGCCCCAAGTGGGGCGACAAGGTGAGAGAGAACGAGAGAGTGTAAAAATTTCTTCTTTTCTTTTCACTTCGTTCTTGGAGTGTATTGCAAGGAGATTTCTTTTGCTATTCAAGGAGAATTTGATTTCCATCAAAGATAAGTATTTTCATTTCATTTTGGTTTGAATTTGGTCTTTTGTTTGTATGGATTCAAAGTTTCATTCAATGAAAAGTTGTTGTTGTTTCTCCATGTGTAGTGAGTAGTTTTCTTTACTCTTCCCTCTTACAATGAATTACTATACATGTGTAGGATATATAATTGAGTAGAGTCAGAATATATTATGATGATTTTACTTTGATCTTCATTTACATGTAAACTTGATCAACTTGCATGTTAAAATCTGTTGTGAGAACATGTAAGAACCAATGAGGTATTGACTCAGTCAACTATTGGTAAAAATCACATGAGATTATATGGGAGAGAATGTAGTCTATATGGTTGAGTGCCAAAAAATAGGGAGATATGCATGTTTAAGAGATGTAGAATTAAAGGACTTTAGGATGACAGACTAAAGCCCCTAATTTGGTTTGATGTGAAAATTTTTTATATAAGATGTTAGCCCCCATGTGGAGGGAGAGGAGGGAACACTAGAGTGAGAGTTAGCAATTTCCCCGCGTGACCCATCTTCAAAATTTCAAAGCATCAGATTAACCTATGTTCCTTATAGAACCAAGTAAGGGTAAAGAATATAATTGCTCCTATTTGTCACAATCTCTCTCACTGCTTGTTTTATTTTTATACATGTCACTAATTTCATTGCATGAGGAAGACCACTTTCTGATTTTCACTATGTATTTTAGTTTAAAAGTAGTATTGTAGTGATAATTGTTAGATATAATCAAAACCAAACTTTTATTGACCTTCCAAGCTAAGGAGTGTTATTGTAGACTAGAACTTCTCTTAAAAACCACTGTGATTTACCGCGATCTTCGTGGGATTGATATTCGAGGCTTAATCAGAAAGCTCTATATTACTTGATAACGATACATATACTTGCGTAAAATCCCTACTATTTCAAGATATAATTGAAATCTTACTTTGCTTTGTAGTCAAGTTTTTGGCACCATTGTAAAGGAAGAAATTTAAATAAGAAAATTAAAGAAATAAACTCTTGTATATTGTAATCGGGGATCAAGTTTTTGGCACCATTGTTGGGGATCACAATAGTTGATCTTGACTTTTTGGAGGATTTTAGTTGAATTATTTAGTCTTAGACTTAAAAAATTGTAGTGTCGTAAAAACTGTTTTGTGTGAAAAGTGTTTTTTGTATGAAAACGTGTTGTGAAGAAACTATTTGTATGAAAAATAAGGTGCTTATGAAAATGTGTTCTTCTGTTGAAAATATTTTTTGTTTAATTTTTAATGTATTGCATGTTGTGTTATGTATTTGAAATAAAGGATCTACATGACTTGTGCCTTATGATCCTGAGTTACAAAAAAGAAAAAAACAAAAAAATAAAAAGGACTTGAAAACTAGAATTAGAAATGGAAAACATTCAAAATAATAACTTGGAAAATCATCATAAATCATTGACATATTATGTAAATTTTGTGATAGATAAAATTCACTCAAGTATACAAAACCCTGTCGTAGAAGCTGACTCGTTTGAACTAAATCCAGAGATGATCAAACTGGTGCAGAAGTATACAAAACCTTGTCGTAGAAGCTGACTCGTTTGAACTAAATCCATAGATGATCAAACTGGTGCAGAACAACCAGTTTGGAGGAACTCCTTCGGGAAATCCTTATTTACACTTATCATGTTTCTAGAACTTTGTGCTACATTTTGTTATAATGGCATGTCAGACGATGCTGTTAAACTAAGACTTTTTCCTTTCTCACTAAGGCATAAGGCTAAAATGTGGTTACTCATTAGCACCTAGCTCTATTAAAAATTAGGAGGAGTTAACTAAGAAATTCCTAGTTAAGTATTTTCCACCTTCAAGGACTACTAAACTTAGAAATGATATTATCTCATTTTGTCAGTATGAAGGAGAATCAATATACGAAGCCAGGGCAAGATTTAAGTAACTCCTAAGAAAGTGTCCACACCATGCTCTACCTAATTGGTTAATCATTCAAACTTTTTGCAATGGGTTAGTAGGATCCCTTAGGTTCATTATCGATGATGTTGTTGGTGGTTCATTAATGTCAAGAACATGTGATGAAGCGTATGTGTTAATAGAAGAAATGGCTGCAAATGAATTTCAATGGCGCTCTTCAAGGGTAAATCCTAAAAAGTTAGCTAGTGTTCATGACACAAATAAGATTACAATTCTTGCATCTCAGGTTGCTGTAATATCAAGGAAGTTAGACCAATTTGGAATGAACTGGCCTTAATTTACTCCAATAAGTGAGGAAATTTCATTAGTGCATATGATTGATTCTAACTTATCATATGAGATTTTCAATACCATAAATAACCCGTATTCTAACTTTTACAACCTAGGTTGGAAGAACCATCCTAATTTTAACTTGAATCATACTACTAGAGGTGGAAACCAACAATGGGAAAATAATCATGTCAATCTTAATGGAATTTGGAATAATCAAGGGAATACAAACTGTAGACCTTCATATCTACCGTACTCTAATAATGATCAACAATTTGAGAATAAGTAGATGTTTATAAAAGAAGTGGTATTGCAAATGGGAAACCAATTGCAAAGTCAAAGTGCTGCGATTAGAATCATAGAGAATCAACTGAGACAAATTGCTAAGTCACTTAGCAATATACCCCAAGGAACACTTCCTAGCAACATTGAGATCAATCCTAAAGACAACACTAATGAACAAGTAGAAGCTGTCTGATTAAGAAGTAGAAGAGAGATAGAGGATGTGGTTAGAAAAGAGAAAGAAGTAGAGAGAGAAACAAAGAAATTAAAAGACCTAATGAACATGATTCTAAGGATCTAGAAAAATTAATATCTCCAACTAAAATCAATTTAGAAAGACCACCACCATTTTTTCAAAGACTTAGACAACATGAGTTGGATAAAAATTTTCGAAGTTCTTTAAAGTACTTAAGAAGTTAACGATAAATATTTCTTTCGTTGAAGCTTTGGGACAGATGCCAAGTTATGCAATATTTATTAAGTAGATATTAAACAAGAAAAGAAAACTTAGGGATTACGAGATAGTTGCATTAAGTGAGGAGTGCAGCGCTATACTTCAGAAAAAGCTTCCTCAGAAACTTAAAGATCCTTGTAGCTTTACAATTCCTTGTACAATTAGAGAAAAATTATGTGGAAAAGCTTTATGTGATTTATGAGTGAACATTAATGTGATGCCTCTATCTATATTTAGAAGGTTAGGTTTAGCTGATATTTCTCCCACTACTGTAACCCTTCAGTTAGTTGATGGATCTATCATTTATTCAAAAGGGGTTATAGAAGATGTGCTTATTAAAGTGGATAATTTATCTTTTTGTTGGACTTTATTGTATTAGATATGGAGGAAAATAAAGATAATCCAATAATTTTGGGGAGAACTTTCCTTGTTACTAACAAGCTATGAGAGATGTACAAAAAGGAGAGTTGACTATGAATATTAATGACCAAGAAGTAAGTTTTGATGTATTAAAGACTATGAAATATCCAACTGAGAGAAAAGATGATGATTTTTTTGGATGGATGAAATTTATTATCTAAGTAAATACCATTTTCAAGAGAGTTTTGAGAGTACATTAACAGATGAGATCGAAATGGACTTTCATGACGAGTTGAAAAAGTTTTTAAAGAAGATTGTATGTATGTTCAAGAGAGGTATGAAATGATGGACGTGACGAAAATAGTAAACTTTTAATTCCATCTTTTGAAAAATCTCATGAACTTAAGATGAATGTACCCCATACAATTTTAAAGCCTACCTATTTAGGGAATTCATCTATACCACCAGTCTTTATATCTTCAGATTTGACTCAATCATAAGAAGAACTTGAATTGAATGATGAAATCAATAAAAGATCTCCTAAGAAAGAGTTATTCAAAATCACTGAATGACATATTCCGTGGTATACAGACAAAATGAATGAGATTCTGATGCTGGGGCAACCAGAGTAAACATTGGATACATCGGGTTGTCGATGTTAGACCAAGTGCTTCATGGGTTTCAACCCATAGTTATTTTTATTATCTATTTAGATAGATTGTTGTTATGTTGGATTGGATAATAATGGATGTTGAACTTTGATCCTTTTTTGATGTGTAAGAGTAGTTTGGGTTAATATTGTGAGGTTATGCCTTGGTCTTGACTAAATTTGTATATGACTTATGGTAGTAGCTGGCTGAAGAGTCTGCTACGACTTAGTTCTCAAACGGAGCTGAGCATTACCTTGAAACATGTAGAGTTTGGACTTGGACTACTCCAAATCAACTCTATTACTTCCTTTATCTGACTTTATCTTTATTGAGTAAGGTCATGAACTTAGTGAACAACATTTAGATGAACTACACGACTTTCATTTACCAGATTATGTATACCTTGGACTTAAAGTAAACCTGAAATTGGAAACACGTGAGTTTTTATAATTGGGGAATTTTGTTCCAAGGGAGATAACTATATAAAAAAAATTTTATAACACACCTGATCTACCTGAAAAATACCCATTTTTATGCCTTATTTATGATTCAATTCTTAAGGATATTATGCTTTAATGAAAGGTATTTTTATGTTTTTGGGTGTAAATGATTAAAAAAGAGTCCAAGAAAGAGAAAGAAGGAAAAAGGAGCATAAAGGAGCAAAATGGAGCTTATGGAGAAAAATATTAGAATTATTGGCCTGATGCCTAGGCGCCTAAGCGCCAGCTCGATACAAATGCTGTTATGATTTTTTATGATTTTGGGGAGTTATTTTGACGGATTTAAGCGGTTATTGGAGCTTCTAGAATACTGTAAGTTACTCCTAATATATAGGACATGTGATACAATGCATTTGGACACAAGGAAACAATTTTAATCGTGAAGAGGTATGATCCAAAGTGAAGAGGTGCGAAGACCTGGTCACGGAGTCCGGCGCCTAGGCGCCAGATCCCGGCGCCTAGGAGCAACAATGACCTTCTAGAAGATGCATTGAATTTGGACAAATTTTGAAGGGGTTTCTTAAGCAACCCCTGGTCAAATTCAGAGCTCTTTAAATAGGAGCCCATTCTATAGAAAAAAAGAGCACCTTCTCTCCCCCCTCTAGTTTTACGTAGTTTTTTTAGTCTCTTCCACACTTAGGGTGCCACTTTACTTTGTATCGAGTGAGTTTATTTTGACTATTTATTGTGTGTTATTGCTGTTGGAATCTTTCATCATTGCTTTGGAGTCAGTAGAAGTCAGCGGATCACTTGAAGGAACACTTCAGATAAGTATTTATACCTTGGTTCAAAGCTTTATAAATATGCTTTGTTGTGTAATTTCAATGTGTTCTGAGTAGTTAGTTATCTTTCTCCTTTCAACTATGAAAAGATAATTAATTAATTAAATTTTGCAGGAGAATTAAATTTAAAATATTTAAAACATTGTAATGATATTAATACCTGATCTTAGTTTACTTTTTAAATTTGCTATTTAAATTGTTAAAACCTGTTGAAGAATTTTGAGACCTATCCAGAGATAAATTTTTAACTAGTAGATATCACATGAATCCTTGTGTAGTCGACGGTTTTATGCGGGGTATTCAAGGTGAAGTGCAAATAAATAGGAAGATATTATTTATTGGGTCTAAACTTAATTAGTTTTTAGAGTGACAGACTAAATTTTAATAATTTGGTTTATAGAAAGGGAACGGGTCACTGGTAGGGCCTACCATAGCCACCCTTGGACATCTAGTAGAGTGAGCTTAGATTAACTCATTCTACGAATAAAACATCCTGAACAGATCTATAGATTAGTCAATGTTCTTTGCTCCAGGACCAAAGGTTAATGAATAGGAATGTTTCTATTTGGCACAATACCATAATTTAAATTTCCCACAAAAGATAATTATTCTAAAAATCTTAGATTAGTTGAAAAGGAGAAAGTCGATTTTATACTTGCATTGAATTTTAATTACTGCTTACTTTACTTTATTACTGCTTACTTGGTTATAGCAAAAATTAATAGTAAATTAAATTTGAATATATATATATATATATATATATATATATATATATATATTACTTTTAATTTGAAAAATTCCATAATACTTCTTACATTTCTTACTTTTTATAAAAACACTATCCCTGTTGGATCGATAACCAGGACTCCACTAGAGCCCTGTATTACTTGAACGATTCGTATACTTGTGTTTAAAATTGTGACTTTTACAATAATTATTATAAAATCTAATTATAAATTCATAAGTAAAAGTAAACATCGCACATCAAGTTTTTGAAGCCATTTGTCATGAATTAAATATTCTAAAAAGTGGTACCAAATTCTTATATTTAAAAGCATATATAAAGTTGCATCGCATCAAGTTTTTGGAGCCATTGTCGGGGATAGAATAGAATAAAAAGTAAAAAGAAAGATAAGAAAAATAAAAAAACAAAAAAAAACATAAAAACAAAACAAAAACAAAACAAAAATATTTTAAATTTTATGCGTAGTTCTGAATCTGAAGGATTACTACCTTTTGATTCTAAATTAGAAAGAACAATTAAAAGAATTAAAAAAGGAAAAAAATTCAAAACATCAAGAAATGGCTAACTTACATAACAATAATCGAAACTAATGAACAAAATATTTATAAACCATTAAGGGAATATGCAAACCCTACAGCTGATGAACTTCATGTTAGTATTCAAATACCAGCTGTAGATGCTAATTCTTTTGAGCTTAAACCTTTTATTATTTAAATGGTTCCAAATAATCAATTTGGAGGAACACCTAATGAGGATCCGAATTTACACCTTGCTAGTTTTTTAGAACTTTGTGCTACCTTTAAGTATAATAATGTTTCTGATGATGCTATTAGGCTTAGACTCTTTCCTTTTTCCTTAAAAGATAAAGTAAAGATGTGGCTTAATTCATTAGCAACTTATTATATTAAAACTTGGTCAGATATGGCACAAAAATTCCTTGATAAATGTTTTCCTCCTTCTAAAAATGCTAAATTGAGAAATGATATTACTTCATTTACGCAATTTGATGGAGAAACAATTTATGAAGCTTGGGAAAGATTTAAAGAACTATTAAGAAAATGTCCTCATCATGCTTTACCAGATCGATTAATCATTCAAACATTTTATAATGGACTTATTGGATTACTTAGATCTATTATAGATGCTACCGCTGGTAGTTCTTTAATGGCTAAGACATTTGAAGAAGCCTACACTTTAATTGAAGAAATGGCTAATAATAATTTTCAATGACCTTCTGAAAGGGTTAATCCTAAAAGAATGGCAAGTATTCAAGATAATGAAGCCTTTTCTATTTTAGCTTCACAAGTGGCTGTGATATCTAAGAAATTAGATAATTTTACTATTAACATATCACATGTAAGTAATGATAATTCTACAAATTCTGATGATTCGCAAACAATGGAAACTTTGCAAGGTATTGCTAGTAAAACTAATAACCCTTATTCTAATTATTATAATCCTGATTGGAAAAATCATCCTAATTTTAATTGGAGTAATGGACATCAATAATGGAATAATAATCAAGTTAATCCAAATTAGAACAATCAAGGAAATTCAAACTATAGACCAACTTACCCTCCTGGTTATAATAATCAACAAAAAAAGTTGTCTGTAGAAGAATTGATCTTATAACTAAGCAATCATCTACAAAGTTAAAACACTGTTATTCGTAATATTGAGAATAAGATGGCTTAAATCGCTAATTTCATTAATTACAGACCTCAGAGAACACTGCCTAGCAATGTCGAAATTAATCTTAAAGAATCTAGAAAAGAATATGAATAAGCAAAAGCTGTACAACTCAGAAGTGGAAAGAAATTAAAAGAGAAAACGCAGAATGAGATTGAAAAGAGAAAGAAGTTGAAGAGATTGAAAAACTTAAAGATGCCCTTTCTTCAAGTAAAGATCAGACTGTAGTGCGTATTGAACTAGAAGTTGAAAGACCACCACCACCTTTTCCTCAAAGACGAAAATAGCAGAAGCTTGACCATCAATTTTCTAAGTTCTTTGAAATTTTTAAGAAACTTACCATCAACATTCCTTTTGCTGAAGCATTAGAGCAAAAGCCAAGCTATGAAAAATTTATGAAGGATATTTTAAGCAAGAAGAGAAAATTTGAAGCTTATGAACTGTTGCATTAAGTGAAGAATGTAGTGCAATAATTCAGAAGAAATTACCTTAGAAACTTAAAGATCTTGGAAGTTCCACTATACCATGTGCTATTGGAGAAAAATTCTGTGGAAAAGCCTTATGCGATTTAGGAGCAAGTATTAATCTCATGCCATTTTCAATCTTTCGTAGGTTAGATTTAGGAGAGATTTCTCCTACCACTGTAACTCTTCAGTTAGCTGATCGATCGATCACTTATCCTAAAGGAGTTATAGAGGATGTTCTTGTTAAGGTAGATAAATTTATCTTCCCGGAGGATTTCATTGTTCTAGATATGAAAGAAGATAAAGAAATACCTATCATTTTAGGGAGACCTTTTCTAGCTACCGGATGAGCAATGATTGATGTACAAAAAGGAGAATTAACGATGAGAGTTAAAGATCAAGAGATAACATTTAATGTTCTGAAATTAATGAGGTATCCTGATAAACAAAAATGTTATCGGATGGATATTTTTTATTATATAATTGAAAAGCATTATCAAGAAATATTTAAAGGTCATTTCAGATGATAAAGATAAAGAATCTATGTTATATAATGAGTCATTAAATGAAGAAATTGAAAAATTAAATGAAGAAAATTTATCTGAAGAAACTCATTATATTCATGAAAATTGGGAAATTTTAGACACAAATAAAAATGATATACTTTTACCGTCAATTGAAAAAGCCCCTGAACTGGAATTAAAAATGTTACATGAACATTTAAAATATGCATTTCTTAGAAATTCATTAACTTTACCTGTAATTATATCTTCAGAATTAAGCAAAGATCAAGAAGAAAAATTAATAGGAGTTCTGAAGAATTATAAGAAAGCTTTTGGTTGTACTATTGCAAATATAAAAGGAATAAGCCCTTCAATCTGTATGCATAGGATTTTAATGGAAGAAGATTGTAAACCCACTATTGAACCCCAAACAAGATTAAACCCAATTATGAAAGAGGTTGTTAAGAAAGAGATTTTGAAATGGTTAGATGCTGGAATTATTTATCCTATTTCGGATAGCCAATGGGTAATTCATATTCATTGTGTTCAAAAGAAAGGAGGAGTAACTGTCATTGTTAATGACAAAAATGAATTAATCCCAACAAGACAAGTTACTGGATGGTGAATTTTCATTGACTATCAAAAATTAAACAACGCCACTAGAAATGATCATTTTCCTTTACCTTTCTTGGATCAAATGCTGGATAAACTAGCTGGACACTCATATTTCTATTTTCTGGATGGATATTTGCTCCTGAGGACCAAGAGAAGACAACATTTACAAGTCCTTATGGAACATTTGCCTTTAGAAGAATGTCTTTCGGTTTATGCAATGCACCTGCAACTTTTCAAAGATGTATGGTGTCAATATTTTGTGATTTGATTGATAAAGGAATTGAAGTATTTATGGACGATTTTTTAGTTTTTGGAACTTCTTTTTAAATCTTGCTTAGAAATATAGTGAAAGTTCTAAAAAGATGTGAAGAAACAAATTTAGTTCTAAACTGGTAAAAATTTCAATTTATGGTCACAGAAGGAATTATACTTGGACATAAAGTTTCACAAATAGGGATGGAAGTTGATCAGGCAAAAGTGAAATTATTGCTGAACTTCAACCACCTACTACCGTTACTGATGTGAGAAGTTTTCTGGGTCATGTTGGATTTTATAGAAGATATATAAAGGATTTTTCTAAAATTGCTAAACCTCTTTACCGTTTATTAGAAAAAGAAGCTAAATTTGAATTTAATGAAGATTGTTTAAATGTGTTCAATATTTTAAAAGAAAAATTAATCAAAGCACCTGTCATTGTTGTACTTGATTGGAATAAACCTTTTGGATTAATGTATGATCCAAGTGATTATGCAATTGGAGCTATATTAGAAAAAAAATATAAGAAAATTTTCAAAGTTATATATTATGCTAGCAAAACTTTAAATGAAACTCAAATAAATTACAATACTACTGAAAAAGAGCTGTTAGCAATAGTATATGCCTTTGATAAATTTAGACCATATCTTCTTGGAATGAAATGTATTGTACTTACTAATCATTCTGCAATTAAATACTTAATGTATAAAAAAGATGCTAAACCTAGATTGATCAGATGGGTTTTACTTTTACAAGAATTTGATTTTGAAATAGTAAACAGAAGAGGAACTGACAACCAAATTGCTGATCATTTATCAAGAATAAAAAATAATAAAGAAAATAATTATGAAGAAAATATAAATGAGAAATTCCCTGATGAACAGTTATATGTCATTCAAGGATTACAAATACCCTGGTATGCTAATACAGTTAACTTTTGGTTAGCAATATTTTACCTTATGGGATGAATAACAAATATATTAAGAAATTCAAGAATGATTGTAAATCATATATTTGGGAAGATCCTCATTTATTTAAAATAGGAAGAGATTCTGTGATTCGAAGATGTGTACCATATGAAGAAATTTTTGCAATTATTCAAAAATGTCACGATTATGAATTTGGAGGACACTTTGGAGTGGAGAAAACTGCATTTAAAAATTTAATTCTTGATTTTATTAGCCTACCTTATTTAAAGATGTTGGACATTATGTGAAAACTTGTGATCGATGTCAAAGAATGGGAAATATATCCAGAAAAGATGAAATGTCTCTAAACTTTATATTAGAAATTGAAATTTTCGATGTATGGGGTTTAGACTTTATAGGACCTTTTGTACCATCATCTGGAAAAATTTATAGTTTATTAGCAGTTGATTACGTTTCAAAGTGGATCGAAGCTGTAGCTTTACCTAACTGTGATTCCAAAAGTGTTTCGAAATTTTTAAAGAAGATGACTTTTACAAGATTTGGAATGCCCAGGATAATTATCACAGATGGGGGAAGTCATTTCAGAAATATAAGAATTCAATCTTTGCTGGAAAAATTTAGAATTAAACATAAAATTGCAACTGCTTATCATCCTCAAACAAGTGGAATGGCTAAAGTATCAAACAGAGAAATTAAAAGAATGTTAGAGAAGACTGTTAATCTTAAAAGAACTGGCTTGGTTGATAGACTTGATTCTGCATTATGGGTTTATATAACAGCTTATAAGACACCTATCGGAATGTCACCTTATCGGTTAATTTATGGTAAACATTATCACTTACCTGTTGAACTTGAACATAAAGCTTATTGGGCGATAAAGGGGTTCAATTATAATTTGAATATTGCAAGAGAAAAACGTTTATTACAACTGAATGAAATGGAAGAGATAAGAAATGAGTCTTATGAAAATTCAAGAGATTACAATGAAAGAATGAAGAAATTGCATGATAAAAAGATTTCAAGGAAAATATTCTAGCCTAGATAAGAAGTATTATTATTTAATGCTCGTTTAAAACTTTTTTCTGGAAAATTAAAATCTAAATGGATGGGACCATTTATAATTGAGAGAGTATACCCTTTTTGAGAAGTGGATATTAAAGATCCCAAAACTAGAAAAGTATTTAAAGTTAACGGATTAAGACTGAAGCCTTATATGGGAGAAATGAAATTAAATTACGAAGAGGCTTATGAGCTGAGTCTACCCGATTAATTCAATTAATTAGGTTGGGCTGACAACGTTAAACCAAGCACTTTGTGGGAGACAACTCATATTTATTAGTGCGAGTTAAATTGTTACCGTAAGGTTATGCCTTGGTCTTGACTAAATTTGTATAAAAATTCTGGAAATAGAAGGCTAACAAGTTTGTATTAGCCTAAGCTAAACATTATCTTGAAGTATATAGAATTTGGACTTGGACCACTCCATGTAAAATGTGACTAAAAAGGAGATCAAGTTAACCTTCGTTTGTGATTGTTTGTGATTTAAATTTTTCGTAATTGTGTTTTTGTGTTGATCATACTCTTTTGTTAGACCTATTTTTACGACCGAAACTTGCAAAATTTGACGATAGGAGAATCGGAGTCTATCGAGGTTCCGACGCCAAGGCGCCAAAAGTCAGCGTCTAAGTGCTAGAATGGCCTGCGTATCGATGATCTGGAGCCTAGGCACCAGATTTCGGCGCCTAAGCGCCACGATTATAGATCGTGTAAAAATAAAAAATCTTCAGTTTTTCACACGAAATCTCTTTATATATTGCCTTATCTTCGTCCCCAATCCCATAGAAACCTTAATTTCGACTAGAGCAATCCATTTTGGAGGAGTTAAGAAGGATTTGGAGGCAATGGATAGAGGAAAACATGGAAATGAGGTAAGAGACAAATCTCCTAAAGATACTCAGCCTTATTTTAATGGTTTTATTGCTGTTAGTATGAAGAAATTTTTTAGTCAATTGGAGAAGATTGAAGCGGAACTTCAAAGTATTAGTAATCGTCTCCATGAGATGTACCACCAATATGAACACTTGGAATGACAAACCAAACTTTAATCTGATCATATGGCGGTCTATCAAGACACTCAAGTAGAAATGTACGCGAAGAACTAGTGGATCGATGAAAAGATGGCTTTGGAATTTTCAAGGGCGTTGGTGTTATATCCCTTTGGTCCTAGCGAACTTCATTGCGAAAGAGATGGTAATTGAAGATCAGTGTTAAATAGATCGTATATGTGTTTTAGGTGTGATCGAGTCATGTGTTAGTGTGTTGAATATCGAATTTTCTTATTTGCTTAATTGTTCAATGTGTTTTGTTGGATTTGAATATTTGCTTTGAATATGTTGTTGTTTGTGTTATTTATAAAATGATGAATCTTGATACAGTCTTGTACTGAAATTTATTGAATTTGGAATGGAAGTTATGGATTGGAATTGAAGAATTTGGATACATTTTTGTGGATCTAAACTGTCATTTTAAATTGATTGTGAAAATGCTTGGAGGACATAAATTAGATTAATACTCTCATAAGAGTAATTAGGAGTCAAATTTGATAAGATTTGGGGGAAAATATAAAATTTAAATCGAGGCGCCAGTTCGGCCTGAACCTGAAAACTCAACTTCTTAAACATCCCCCACGCCATCTTTGACACCTAAGCTTCTTTCTCCACTGGTTTTCGCAAAAATATTCCCTATAGATCCCATTTAAAGTTGGATTTTCAAGTTTTTGAGCTTGAAATCACTCGATTTCTTCATCCTAATGTCAGATCTACATTCTACACTCATTATTTTCAATTTTCACCATGGATTTTGCTCTTATTGAGAAAAACTTAAATTTTGAGAAAATGTTTTATTTTTAAGGTTAAATCCATGAAATTTTTAAGCTCTTTCAAGTTTGAAAAGCTTAAATTTGTTTATTTTCCAAGATCTGTTGAATTTATTTTGCATTTTTATTTCTCGTTTAGATGGCACCCAAATCTAAGCGAGGAAAGGAACGAGAAAATTTTGATCATAGCAAGTTCGTCACTGTTGTTGCACACTTCCGATACAATGATTTTGCTACGACTCGGAAATTTATCTTGGAGCGAAGTTTTTACAATCCTAGAGGAAGAATTGAGGATACAATCGTTGCGCTCAACTAGCAATGATTCTGCTATTTCACTGTTGTGTCGTTATCCCGGTCGTTAGAGAGTTTTATGCTAATTTTGTGGATGCTGAAGAATACGAGATTTTTGTTCGAGGAGTTGGAGTAGGATTCACTCCTGAACGTATCAATATTTTCTATGTCCTGCAGCCAAACATTGAGTGTTACTACTCCAGATTATCTCCATCTGAGGGAGATTTAGATATGATCATTGGCTACCTGACTGATAGTACTAGAGCCTGGAAGATTCGAAACGGAAAAAAGGGTAAATTTTTCATCTTCTAAGTTTAATGGTGTTTCAAAGGCATGACACTACTTTATTTATGCTCGTCTCCTTCCATCCAATCATCTGAGCGAGGTTACCAAAGATAGAGTTATCCTTAACTACTACAGAGGAAGCCTATTGATGTAGGAAGCATTATTTATGATTCTGTAGAGGCAACTGCTCATTCTAGCACTTCTATTGGACTTGGTTTTTGATCTATGATCTATTCTCTACGTGAAAGTGCTGGAGTAGTTACTGAGCTTTCTGAGGAAAAGCTCAAGTCGACAAAGCCTATAGGAAGAGAGAGTGTCAGTATCTATGATCGACTTTGAGGTAAGAGTTCTACTACACCTTCTGGTTTATTACACACTTTAGGTAGAGCTTCTACTTCTAGACCATCTACTTCTGCTGAGCCACCATCTACTTTTTGGGAAACCATGAATGATAAGCTTATAGAGCAGCAAAATGAGTTATTCCTAACACATTGTAGAGTAGATACGATCGATAAGAAGATCAATCATCTTTCCGAGTATACACAAAGAAAGAGTGATTATGATGCTGAGTATTATGAGTCTTTAGTGAGATTTCTGAAAGGTGAGCACGATGTTCTGTTCCCTACTTGCCTCAGATATTCACCATATGTTGATCCGAAGGATATGAAGTTTTCTTTTGGTGATGATGATGATGAAGCTACAAATAGTGATTAGTAGCTTGACTTACCTCTGGAGATGTTTTGATTCTGTTTTTAGTGTGTTTCTTGTGTTTTGTGATATTTAGTGTGATGTTACTTGTTAGTGTTGATGTGAATTTTTTATGTTGAAACTGTTTTTAGATTATCTGATGTGTGTTTAAAGACTGAAATATGAATGAACTTTTATAAAAGTTTATTTCCGTTTTAGTCTACTGTTTAGTGTTCATGAATAGTTAGTAATTTTGCATGTTCAAAAAAAAAAAATAAATAAAAATAAAAAGATTTTTTAGAAATTAACTCCTGCTCTGCAAAACTTTTCTATATATGCTTAATCATTTTTGTTATATTCATAATAAAGCATGTGTAGAAGTAGAAGTTAGTTTTTCCTTACTAAATTATAATTCTACTTATATTAATTCTTGTTTATTTCTTTCTCTCATGCTTTAGAAAATGTCATGATTCATATTTATACTAAAGCTGAAGTTTAGGGAAGGGAAAACATTTATCAAATTTAAATATTATTTGTCCTTAATGAACTAATATTTTTTTTAAAAATATATTAACATAACATAAGGAATGAAAAATCTGTTTAAGATTACCTAAATTTTTGAATTTATAAATAATTTACTAAACTTAACTAAAATTTCAAAAGTTTTGATTGATTTTAAGAATAGAATTATTTAACTTAAAGAATAATAAGATCATAATTTTTCTATTTATAGTAAAGAGAATTGTATTTTTGAAATACTACGGAATCAAAATTATTACTTAAAAAAGAAAAAATTGAAATAAGTTTTGAAAAATAATAAATTATTAAAAATTTCATATTTATTAAGTAAGAATGTATAAGTTTTTGAAAATAAGTTAAGGATAGTTAAGTTCAAAATCATTAATAAGCTATCCAAAAATAGTAATCCTCACTTGAAAAAAAAGAAAAAGGATTGAAAAACAATCTAAAAGAAAAAAAGAAAAAGAAAAAAAAGAAGAAAAAAAAGAATGTGAGGAGAAGCTTGAGGAAATGCCTAATCAAAATTTGGCTTCACTTGAATTATCTTATAGGAAGAAAACTGATTACATTTTAAACTTAATTTCTATGTACAAATATTTTTACTAGAAAAATATTTCATGAAGATCTTTTTCTTGTAAATAGTCTATGTGACCTTTATATGATAAACTATAATTATTATTGAAATAAATGAAAAATTGGAAGTCTTATGATTTGGTAGTTAAATGTTCTTTAATTCTTAAAATTAAACTTAATTAGTGAAATTTGGTTAATGATTTGCTAAAGCATTTATAAAACCAAAAATTATAAGGAATCTTAAATATTTTAACTTCATTTCAAATGTTATTTATTTTATGTAATTAAAAGGGTTACTTGAGGACAAGTAACGTTTAAGTTTGGGGGAATTTGATCTACCTAAAAAATACCCATTTTTATGACTTATTTATGATTCAAATTTTAAGTATGTTATGCTTTAATGAAAGGTATTTTCATGTTTTTGGATGTAGAAGATTAAAAAAGAGTCCAAGAAAGAAAAAGAAGGAAAAAGGAGCAAAATGGAGCAAAATTGAGCTTATGGAGCAAAATATTGGAATTATTTGCCTGGCGCCTAAGCGCCAGCTCGATACAAATGGTGTTAAGATTTTTTGATGATTTGGGGAGTTATTTTGACGGAGTTAAGTGGTTAGTGGAGCTTCAAGAAGACTGGAAGTTACTGCTAATATATAGGACATGTGATACAATGCATTTGGACACAAAGAAACAGT
The DNA here is from genome assembly GCA_022702705.1 of Papilionanthe hookeriana x Papilionanthe teres. Classification (NCBI taxonomy): domain Eukaryota; kingdom Viridiplantae; phylum Streptophyta; class Magnoliopsida; order Asparagales; family Orchidaceae; genus Papilionanthe; species Papilionanthe hookeriana x Papilionanthe teres. The sequence continues at coordinate 23,035,785 of CM040431.1, read as the reverse complement.
TTTAATCTCGAAGAGGTGTGATCCAAATTGAAGAGGTGCGAAGACCTGGTCACGGAGTCCTGCGCCTCGGCGCCAGATCCCGGCTCCTAGGCGCGACAGTTACCTTCTAGAAGATGCATTGAATTTGGACGAATTTTGAAGGGGTGCCTTAAGCAACCCCTGGTCAAATTCAGAGCTCTATAAATAGGAGCCCATTCTACAGAAAAAAAAGAGAACCTTCTCTCCCCCCTCTAGTTTTACTTAGTTTTTTTAGTCTCTTCCACACTTAGGGTGCCACTGTTGACCTCATTTTTGATGAGGTCTTCTCTTCTTCTCTTTAGTACTTAGGATCTAGCCTTAGGCTTTTCCTTTGACTATCTTAGAGGACTAGAATTGGGACCCACCTTCTGGAATTTCAAACCACTTCTTAACTCCCTGCAAACTCTACAAACTTGACTGTAGACCACTAATCACCTAGAGGATTGAAATTGAATGTGGAAGTTTAAAGGATGAGTTCCTATAGGACTCTTTGGCCTTAGGACCGCCTCAGGTGGCACAGTGCAGTGAGGGGCTGACTTACACACACACTACACTCATACACTACACTTTTACACACCTCCTAAAACCACACCCATACCTAACTTGACCTCCTGACTCATGTAGGTGATTCACATGGATGGTCCTTAACCCCTAAGCCCTTGGCTAAGAGGGTTAGGAACAACAATGTGGATGCCTCAAATGAGTCCCTTCATGGCTCATGTGGGCTTGATATGGCTTCATGGCTCAACCAAAATGATTTTATTCCACTTATATTCACCCAATCTTCAATTTTCTAAATTTTCAATTTTTGACCCCGGGACCCTACACCCGCCTAACCTACCCAAAACCCTTGAAATTACCCAAACATTTGCAAAATCACCTAAATTACCCAAAATTCCTCAAAACCAATCCCAAACAATTCCTCGCCACTCAAATTGATCATCCATAGCCAAAAATACCAAAAATTCCAAAAATACCTCCCAATACCCTCCAAATACCCAAAATACCCCTCTTGACCCAAAAATCCAAAAATTCAGAAAATTCCCAGAAAATTCCCAGAAAATTCCAGAAAATCCCAAATATTCCCAATTTCATTTTGTTCAACTACACCATGGGCCAATTTTGTCAATTTACCCCACTTTTGTCAAAACCCCCAATTTGACCCATTTTAACCCAAAGTGAACCCAATGTCAAACCAAACCTACCTAATTGACCCAAATTCTGGTCCAATTCAATTCTAAACTTCAATTCAACATTCCCAACACCAATCTAGACCAAATCCAAGCCCAATTTGATTGATATTTGGATCCAATTTTACTTTTGGCCTTAAAGCCCAATTTGGACCCATGACCCAAACCTAACCCAAACTCACCCAATTCAACTCCAATTAACCCCAAATCTTTTCCAAATCTTCCTTAACATCCCCATAAACAAAGCACTAACATGATTTGCCCAACATTTAGACCCAAACCCCACTCAAATTCAACCCAAAGCTAAAAGGCCCAATTTTGACCTAAACCCAAACCTAACCCAAATGAGCCCAAACCCCAAAATCAAAGCCCAAACAAAGTCAAAACCTCTTTGAAACACTCCCATAAACATTTCCCAACATTAATTTTACATTAATTTCAACCCTAGCCCAACATTGGCCCAACTTGGCCCATTTTGGCCTATATTGGCCCATTCACCTAAAGAGCCCAAATTCAACCCAATTCAAACCCAAATCACCCCCAATTTGCTCCAAGTCACTCATGACACATCTATGAGATAAACCCAAAAATTATTTGGCCCAAGCCTTTACCAAAATTTCATCCCAAAATCCATTTTAAAATTCAAAAGCCCACTTTCCTAAACCATCTTAAAAGCCCATCTAAAACCATTTCAAAAAGCCCAAAATCCACCCTAAAGCCCACATGACATCTCCATTTGCCATCCACTTAATTAAAGCCATTACCTAAGTCCTAAATTCATCATCAAATCATTCCAAATCAAGTTTCATACAAATTTCCATCAAATTACCAAAAATTCCTAAAATCCATTTTCATGAAATTGACCAAGCTTTTCCCCAAGCCAAAGACAAGTCATGCAAGCCATGGACAAGCCACATGAAGCCATGGAAGGCTTGACATGTGATCAAGCCATTAATGGCAAAAGGAGGGCCCCCTTTCCTAATCCCTCTTAAACCTTTTTTACCTTAAGCATGTCACACACTAAACCATGCTTAGCCACCTCATCATGGATGGAGACCACACCACTCTCTCTTGGCTGACCCAAGTGATCCTTTTCAGCCCAAGACCAGGCCTTGGGTGGTGAACCTAGCCCAAAATCATGGGTTGACTCATTTGAACCCAAAATGGTCTTTCCCCCATTCCATTTCAATCCAAGCTCTTTACACATGTCCATGGACAATTGACTGCACAAACCTCCAGCCCTGACCTCCCTGACCTTGAGGGTGACCTGACCCTGGCCGGCCAGCCACCACAGCCGCCGGAAACCACCAGGCCGAGAGCTCACATGTGAGCCAACTTTGGAATTCTCCCTTGCCGAGTTGCCCCATCCCCGGTGGCCATTGGAGTTGTTCTCCTCTTGCCAAGAGCGAGTCGATCCCAAGCCCTAACTCTCCCAGGAGGCCCTCCACCCTCTCCTATTTAAACACCACCCCTCTCGGCCATGAGAGGTACTGAAACAAACCTTAAGGAAACTCTACCAAAATTGTTCCAGACTACTCCCCATACACAGAGCACTTGATCCCCACTGAAATCCCCCTGCCATTTCTTCTCCGCGAGCTCGATTTCGGAGTTGAAATTCAAGCCCAAAACAGGGACACTTCTCCACAGTGAGCCAATCCCCAAATTGATTGGTTCTACACCTTCACCAGACCAAGGGAAGGTGTCCACCAGCAAAAGCCCCATCTCCAGGCCACCCAGTTGCTCCAGCCTCCAAGCTTTGTGATCGACGCGTGGTCGAAATCCCACCGAGCAATTCACTGCGACCAGGAGACTTCATCCGGAGCTTGTTGGGATCCAATCGAAGGTGCAACAACCCTCGGATCGAAGCCACACTTCTCCGAGCAAAGGTATGGCCTCACTCTTCTTCCCGAGCTTCGAACATTCTCCATTTCTATTGCGTAAATTTCATCCCACATAAACCGTATGGATGTGTTCGTCTTCTCGAGACGAATCCATAGAGCATAAGAACATGAAAATCCATTGAGTATCGAGTGAGATCTTAGGGATTTAGTGTGGACGGCTCTCGGGTGAGGACGCTCGGGGACGATGAACGGATGCCGTCCATTCAATACACGCGCGGACGGACGGCTCAGATGGCGTCGGACCAGGAGACGGTACGGGAACCGCGGGGCCCGGGCTGCTGACACAAGCGGCGGCGTCGAATGGGAGCGCGACGTGTGTGCGTTCGGAGATGCCGAGGATGACGCGGCGCCGCGTGGATAAATAGAAAATTAGGGGTATTTTCTATTTATTTAATTCCCTAAACTTCAAAAATTCATAACTTTATGTAGAAAAATCATAAAAATAAAATAAAAATACCCTCTTGCTCAGTGAATAGAGGAGAATAATGTGGAAAAGAAATCATTTAATTTCATCAAGTATTTTTTTTTTAATAATTTATTTACTCTCTGCATATTTTTAATTCCCCATGCATGTATACAATTCACCATGGCATGAGACCATAGGGCTTTTGAAGCCTCTGAATTTGGGAACATTCCCTGAATTTTCCAAAGTCAAAGGCCATCCCTATGAAAAGTTATTGATTTTTCAAGTTCAGGTTACTGTTTTGAGTATTTTAATTACAATAAATAGCATGTTGTGAAATAAATTCTAGGAAAATTTGGTGATGTTCCTTATGACCGAGAGGACCCTAGAAAAAATAGGTTTTGAGTTAGTTCATTTAAAACAACCCTAATTGGCTTAAACACCCAAAATGGATCTCTAATTAATTAGAGCTAACCATACATCAAATTGACTTGAAATCAACTCTGCACTGACCTTAAGGATTAGAGGAATGCACCATAAAAATTTGAGGTCAATTGGACTTGGTTAGCCCTACTAATTGGGTTGATTAAGCCATTTAGCCATTTTAAACTTTAAAAATTCATAACTTTCAAAATATCTTTCAAAAATTCACCAAATTGGTTTTGGAGCCTCTCTGATATTAGGGGAATTTAAGAAAATTAAAATTTTAATTTTCTAAAAAAGTTGATTTTTAATATTATTTTAATATTTTTAATAATTAAAAAATAATAAAAATCACAAATATAATAAATTCACCAAAATGTCATATTTTGAATTTTAATCACTTAGGAACAAACCCCATATTTTTCTTAGGTCTATTTAGTGAGATATTAAATTTTAAAGCTCTAGGGTAATTTTAAAATTAAAAAATGTATTTTCTAGCATTTTCACTAAAATAATTATGATAAATCATAGGAAAATCAGAAAATTGCAAAATTTGATTCTCTGATTTCCTTGATATCAGAGAGATTTTTGAAAAATATAAAATTTATTTTTTAACATTTATTTTATTTTTAAATTAATTAACACTCCAAAACTTAAAATAATTATAATAAAAATAATATAATTCAAAAAATCACCAAAATTGGTCCAAATGGTCCTCTGGTCATTAGGAATGTCTCCTAATTTTTTTAAGGACAGAAACTTTCCCTTGGTCATATTATTAAATTTTCCTTAGAAATTTCTATTTTCTACCAAAAATAATTATATAAATAGATTAAATACAGAAAAATCACATTTTCTCCTCTCATGTCTTTATTGACATATGAGTGAAGTCACATAAAAATTTTAAGTTCATTTGAGTTCAATTTAGTGAGTTATGAAATTATTAAGCTTAAAGGGTAAAGTGGTAATTAAAATTTTAACCCTTAATTAAAACTTTAGGTTTAATAAAAAAAATTAATAAGTAAAATATTTGATCCTAATCTGATTTGGATGATTGAAATTTAAATAATTAAAGGGTAGAAATCCATTAAGCAATTTAAAATAATTAAACCTTAATTAAATAATTGATTAAATTTGGAAGAATAATAAAATTGGAATTATTAAAATAGGGATATTATTAGGAAGAGATTTATTCTTTAATTTAAACATCCCAAAATTAATCATCTCATTAATATTCAATTCTTAATTAAAATGATAACTCAAATTCAAAATATTAAAAGACTTAATCATTAAACTAAAATTAAATTATTAAACTCTTTTAAAATTTCAATTAAAATTAAAAATAAAATTAAATTAAAAATTAAATTAAATTAAGTAAATTAAATTGAATTAAATTAAATTAAATTAAATTAAAATTAAAAGTTGAATTAAATTAAAGATTAAATTAAATTAAATTAAATTAAATTAAATTAACAAATTAAATTAAATTAAATGCATAAATTAAATTAAATTAAATTAAATAAATAAAATCAAATTAAATTAAGTTAAATTAAATAAAATAAAATTAAATTAAATTAAATTAAATTAAATTAAAGGAAATTAAATCAAATTAAATAAAAATTAAATCAAATCAAATTAATTTAATTTAACATCAAATCAAACTAAATTGAATTAAATTGAATTAAATTAAATTAAAACTCAATTAAATTAAATTAAATTAAATTAAGTTGAATTAAATATAACATCACCAAAGACATAAAGAATTCAAAATAAATCTAAAATAACTTGAACACTATTCCAAATTAATTAAAATTAAACTAAATCACAAACCATTTGAATACCAATTTACCCTCGAAAGCTTTAGTTATTATAACTCCTAAACAGAATATTAAATGAAATGTTACTTCACTTATAGGACATTCAAACATCCTAGTTCACTGAGTAAGATAATAACAAAACTTAACTAAACCTCGGACGATTAATTCATTTGTGTAATTGAATTCATTTGGACTCAAAACAATCCTAGAAATATTGAAAAGATGTTTAAGATTCTTCTTAAGCACTTCCTCAATATGATAGGATATTTATAAGAACAATTGAACTCAATTGTTCTTTGATGAAGAAAATCGTCCTCAAACCAAAACACAAAGACCTAGACGTCATAGGAAATGACTAGCTATAGGATTAGGAACTTGGTAGAAGACCATAACCCTTCCCTTAGCTTTACCTAGGAACTTGCTTAAATATTCTAATTGTGTTTTAAGTGCAGCTTGGAATGACGGGAAGACCCTCCAGGTACGCTTTTATTTTATTGCAATTTACTTTCTTGCAATTTACATTATTGCAATTTATTTAACCGCATTGCACTTACTTTTCTTGCATGATAAATAATTGTTGCATGAAAACCCACACCTTTAGGATAGTCCCTAAAACTGAAACCAAAACTAAGTTAAAAGCCATTGCAAGATAAAATTTACCGCCACAACATTTCAAAATATAAAGCAACTCAAAATTTAACCACAAACAGAACACAAAACTACAATTACCATTAAATTAAAACGTCCTGTTGGATGATCGGGAATACCTCGGATGATGTAACCTACGTGTTGCTAACGGGATTTCCCACGGTCTAAATGAAAGTGTGGAACTCATTCGATTGAGTTTAGCAAATTCATCTGGACTAAGTGAATCCGATAAAAATAATGATGCCGGAAGGATGGAACCGTGGGATCTTAACCGGTGTCGTTATAATCAACTTTAAGATTTGTTTTAATTAAAACGTAAAAAAAACACTTGGAAATTAAGATTTTCTCTAAACCAAAACACTTTTCTCATCCCCTGATTTATGATTTCTAAAACTAAACCTCTGCAACAACAAGGAGCTCGGAGCATGGTGGGCAGCACGGCCATCGTCATCAGCAAAACTCGAGTCTACTTCAACAAAACTTTCCTAGAATTAAATAACAAAGCCATAGGACTTCGAGGTAGCTTGTCTAGTGCAACATAAATCCTCAACTCTTCGTTAGGCATTTACCTTGTAAATTAAGCCCTAACTGGTCTTAGGATTCCGAGGTAGTCATCTGATACGACATAAATCCTCACATCTTCAAGGCTATTTGTATGATTCTGTCATATAAATATAAGCCCTAATTAATTAAAATTGGCAAGATTGAAATACTAAATAAACATTAGGACTTTCCTAAATCCAAGCCAAACAATAGGATAGTCGGCAAATTATCGAAGTTCACTTCGAATCCGTAATTTCTCCTACCTTTCGTCCTTTGAATTCTCAAAACAAAATGTTCTAAACTTGATCCATTCCCTATTGAAATTCCAAAATTCAATCCTTTGAAAACCTTAAACTTTGAAATTCTTGAGAGCGGAATTATTGATTATTATCGAGAGTTTTCTTAGGTGATTCCTGTCACTTAAGATGTAATTAACTATAGGGGCTTGCCCTTATAGGGAATTTTAAAGAACCCGAGTAATATAAACCCGTTTAATGCTTTCATATTAAGCGAGGGAATTTGTCGACTTATAAAATTGGTTCGCAGACCAAACGGATGTCACGAAATCTTCTAGTTTATTTAATCGAGCCCCACCATCAAGCGGTGTGTCTATCCTTAGGGATAGATACACGGTTCGTGGTGCGGTGCTCGTTTATATAAACTATTTGGGATGTGAGATCGGTTTAATCTTATATCTTAAAACCTTCGAATTTAAAAATTATTTTCAAAATCAAATACTACTTTTCAAAATTATTTATTTAAACTAAATTAAAAATTCGCCGACAACTTCTGTTAGGCGACCCCCTTTTCAAAAATAAAACACAACCTAAAAATACGCCGTACAATTTCTGGCGACTCCGCTGGGGAGAATTCCTCTCTCCATTATAATCAGATAATTCTGCTTTCAAAAATTGGTAGTGCATCCATGTCCTTAATGGATCAAGCTACCCTTCTTTCCATTGGAATACTATGTTCATTTCTACCGTGAACAAGTATAGCCAACATTCTCTCGGATTTAGGAGCCACTGTTTAGACACCCCTAAACAGAGAGGTTCCAAGATCCTTTTACCTCATTTCTGAGGCGAGGTGAGCCCCCAATAAGTGTTAGTTTAGGAGTGATCCTTCGAGTCGAGAAGTCTTGCATAATACCTTCTTTTCCTTTCCAACTCCGAATCGGATTCCTTACCTTCTCTACACCTTTAAACATTCCGTTCTAAATAAATAAATCCTTTAATAAATGATTCTTTTAATAAATGACTCCTTCTTATAAATACATGAACAAGAATGAGTTCGGACTCTTTTCAATTCCTTTCTTTTCGTCCTAAAGAAAAGAAGCATAACTTAGGATCGACAACCGAATCTACCCTGCGAAATGGAAGCCCCAAAGCTGATTTTCTCCTTCACCGATGGACTGGACTTCGTCGTCTATAAGGATGAGTCTGCCCGACAATGGGATCATCCGATTTGGACAAGGATTTGAAAACACGAATGTCAAGATCACCGACGTTTCCCTCTTTGCACTGACAAACAAGGTATCTGAAGTTAAGAAGACGCTGATTGAGTTCAACCTTAGGTCGACTCAAGAGTTTCCTCCCCTGCAAAGATCCGTCGAGAGGAATACTCGCTGTCCGCAGGAGGACCGTCCTTACTACCCCCACTGGTCTAGTTGTTTACGCACCTACCCCGACTTCTGCCAAATTAAAGGGAAAGAAATCCGGAATTATGAGGGTACGGATCTTCTCGTGAGACCTTCGTTTTCGAAATCGGGTCCGGCTCGAGAATTCCATCACCGACGAGGACCCAAAGAAGAAACGAAGTAGAAGGATCGCTAGAGAAGCGGAGCTGCTGAAATTGCTTTCTGGAGGAAATCCGGAAGCCGCTCGAATATACACCGCTGCTCGAATTCATACCACTTTTGGGAGGAAGCAGGTTCCATCCCCTCTCCGCCACAGAGGATGAAGAAAATGTTCGCAAGATTGCTGCCGCATTGCCTCAGCCCGCATATTACAATGATAGCCGCAAGAAAAGGACTAGAACTACGCCGTTTGCTCGACTGCGAACTTTGATAAAGAAGTTAGCAAAGAAGGAAAAGTGCCCCGTATCGGAGATTCTACGAAGGATGGGGCAGGTGCCAGTCAAATCCCGTCTTGGGCCACGAGTAGAACCTGCCATCGTTACAGAAAAACCAAGTAAAAGAATGAAGGCTAGTCCGCATGTCGTCGTCTCAGGATTACAGATTAGGGAGGATACCACCTTCCAGCATTTGGTCGACAGACCATCTGGTCCTAGACCTTCTGCTGCTAGAAGGATGGTATGGCATCCCACTACTGGGCAGTTAAGATTGAAACAACAGCCCAAGAAAGAAAGTCTCGCCAGGAGACTTGAATCTGAAGAAAGTGCTACTACGATAAAGGGGACTCGTGAGAAGGGGACCCGGCAGCTATCGCACGACAACCGCGAGGACTCACAGAAAAGCCCGCTAGAAGATGCCATGGAAAAGTTGAGAACTGATATCTGACGATTAGCAAAAGAAAGAGAAGAGAAATTCGGAGACGAGATTGATTCATCGGAATTCATGGACGACGAATATGCGAGAAATCAACATGGTCGAAACACGAGCTTCATCGGCTTCACAAGGTGCTCCTGCGGCCGCGAGAAGAGAGGAGCCGAAGTGATGAGAAGGCGGCTTCAAGAGAAAGACGACACGATCGCCCGAATGGCGAAAAGGATGGAAGAGATGGTTGTAGCTCTAGCCACTCTCCGGAGTCGAAGTGCAACCACAAAGAGAGACACCCCCGAGAGGTCATTCACATTGTAGACGGAGGAAAGGAGATTACATCCGTCAACGGGGATGATCGGTGAAAAAGGATACAACACAAAGTATGATCCCCGAAAAGGATATCGAGAACTTGGTGGAACGAGCAGGTGCGAGAAGCCTTAGCACGATCAAAGAGCGGGACATCCATTCGGACGGGTAGACCTTACCGGAAGAATTCGACGCTGTCCAGTACCCAAAGGCTTCGTACCACCTCCGTTCGAGACCTTCGATGGAACGGGAACCCCCGACGGCATGTTGCGCACTTTCATGCCGAGTTGTTGCAATGCGGCGGGAGCGATGCACTACTCTTCCGACGGTTCGTCGGCACCTCGTCGAGGATCGCCTTCGGCGGTATGCGGAATTACCAAATGATTCGGTGAAGACGTTCTCGGAACTAGAGAACCTCTTCATCAAGCGATTCGCCGGAGCTCAGCACCACATCACTATAGGTGATTTAGTGGTAGAGAAACAAAAGCCGAACGAAACTTTGGTGGAGTACATACTTCGATGGAGGAACTTAAGCATGAAGTGTGAACCACAATTACAAGAACAACATGCAGTCGGCATCTTACTTAAAAGCATTCACGGCCCGATAGCACTTCTCCTCAAAGGATTCACTATTAAGACTTTCGAGAAGTTGTTAAGCAAGGCCGGGAGCTTGCAAGAAGAGGCGAAGCAATTAAGTTTCGCCGACAAGACGGACAAGCAAAAGCCCGTGAAGACTTTCGAAAAGAAATCCGGGATCGTTGCGGCGATCGACAAAGGCAAGCAACCGATACAAATATCGTCCGAACGGCCGCAGCAACCTCGACAGAATTACCGAGCAACCTCGACCTAGCTATCGGTCATCTCCACGAGTATGAACAACCGCCTCGTCCGCAACGTACATTAAGGGAGCTTCGAGCGAGGGAATATCCATTCAAGAATGAAGCGAGTGCCGAAAATGTTCGTAGTCCGATGAAGACTCCGGATTTCCGAGTGCCGAGCCTAAAAGACCGGAGGAAGTCAACAAGAAAGGTGATCCCGACTTTTGCCCCTACCACCGGATGCTTGGGCACAAGATGAAGATTGCATTACCTTCAAAAGTTGGCTCGATGACAACCTTCGGAAAGGGAATATAACGATCCCAAAGGAGTACATGAAGGAACCCCAGAAAGGAGGTTCCGTCAATGTTTTCTCGACTGATCCCATCATTCCGATAGATCCCTATACGACTGACGATGGATGGACTACCGCTTGGACGAGGTCTTCGAAAAAGATTTTAGACGGCATCCAAGCCGCTTCGGTGCGAGCTTCAATTCGGAGTTCGAGACTCGTTAAGTCGGCACTATCACTTGCGATAGGAGAACCACCTCAACAGGAGACAATTGAAGAGAAGAAGAAGATCGACGAAGAAGAGAGGACCGAGACTCCTAAGGCTAGACTAGGGGCTGCTTATCCTAGGATAGTTGTTTCTGATTCGGGGGAGAAATCCCTCGAACCTCTGACTCTGTATGATTATCTGCTCACTTCGGTGGGATCATATAATGATAAGGGTAATGGCGTTTGCTACGTTTTGACTGTTTCTAACTATTATGTAACTAGCGACAATCCGGACATCGATTTCGATACCAACGACAATTTTCAAATCATATACAATCTCGACGATCAAAATAACGAAGAAGACATCCATCAAGGAGGCTACGAGAGTTCAACAAGCAACGAATCTATCCGCGAGTTTCGAGGAGCTCCGATCGCTAATAGAGTTAGAGCCTTCGGACTGCGAAGTTAATCCGGAAGGGCCTGTCGTTCCGATTAAGGAAGAAACACCGGCAAGCTCGACACTAGATTCGAAGAAATTACGAAGTCAACTTAAGAAGTGGAAGAGTTCTACCTCCGAGAATGGGTCCAAAGGACAAAGGAAAGCGGTGGTTGTTCAAGAAGAACCAACCCCAGGCGGAAGAAATACCCATTCGAGAAGAAGCCGAGACACATGGAAATAAAGTGGACTACAACGTGCTTAGCCCATCTTAGGAAACTACCGACCAAGCCGAGCATCTACGATGCTCTCATCTTATCAAAGGAGATGAGAGAAGCTACGATCGAGGCCTTACTTGATCCAGAAATTTGCTTAGCTCGAATGGCGGGGATTCCTTAGATGAGGTTTGCTCGTTAAAGGAACGACGAGGTGTCACCTTCACGGACGATGACCTACTACTTGGGACGACGAGACCACAACCGACCGTTGTACATTTCGAGTTACAATTGGGAAGTTTACACTCTCCGAGTATTGGTGGATCCGGGAGCATCAATAAATATAATGAGTCTTCGGACACTAGCATATTTGGAAATTGATGCTCGCGAGCTCGAAGCCGACAAAATGTTATTAAGAGGATTCGACCGGAAAGGAGAAAGAGCCCTCGGATCAATAACGCTACTAATGAAGACCGGTGACCTAGCAAAGACAACCGCAAAATTTCACATAATTGATTCAGAAACGTCGTTCAACGCTCTACTGGGTCGACCATGGATACATGAAAACAGGATGGTACCATCATCTCTACACCAGTGCATCAAATACTACGATGGAGGGGAACAGTGCATCAAAGGTGACTTACAATCATTCTCTGTACATGAAATTGGAATTCACGAAGATGCATCTTATTATGCACCTCCGAAGAAAACAATCTTCTCCAGAGATACTATAACAAATGAAGCAAATAAAGTTCGGGACAACGAAGAATCTGAAGTTCTAGTCCAACAGTCACTCACCACTCCCTTACGGCGAGATGGTGAAGGTTTCTCCACGACTCGCATCCGAGGTCGAGGCCGGGGACGAGGTCGTGGCAGAGACGTTAGGACGATTGGATAGAGGAAACCAGCCATCAATGTTGATTGGGAAGACAGTTCTGAAGAAGAAAAGGAAATCAAACAAGAAGCAGCGACAATAAGTCGGAAGAAGCCGCAATTCAAGATCTCTCTCGAAGATGAGAAGAATGAAGAATATAAATTGATGTACGAGAAGATTAACCACTATGTACATACTATGACCCTAACCCCGATCCATTCTAATAAGATCGAGGGTATGGTGGTCAAAGAGGTACGTAGCGGCGATGCAAAGCCAATCAAATTCTACCGTGGTGCTTCTTCCTCCAAAACTGAGAATAATGTACAATTTGAAGATGTCACTTTATCAAAATTAATGGAATTACCTTTTGAGTGGTACTCTCTCTGTGTTCAAGATTTAATTCAACGTGGTTTCTTACCTCGACAATGGACAAAAGGTCAATCACAACATTTTGAAAAATTATGGAATAACACCGGTCGTCTACCCGATTCAAAGCATGGCCTCGGATTCGGCACGGTAGGATCGATTGACGATGCTGAATTTTGCTTGGTTGTCACTTGAGAGTCTAATGAAAACTGCATGGAAACTACGGAAGAATTTGAAGATTTACTAAGTGGAGACGCTCCACCGAATTCGAAGAAGAAATTAAATCTACGATAGATGAGTTAACGGAAGTTAACTTAGGTACTAGCGAAGAGCCTAGGCCTACCTTTGTTAGCTCCTTACTCGATAAAGAAGACTCGGAAGAAATAATCGAGTTATTAATGGAATTTAAAGACTGTTTTGCTTGGAACTATGATGAGATGCCGGGATTAGCTCCGGAGGTCGCGATTCATAAGCTAGGAGTGGATCCTACTACATTCCAGGTCGGACAAGGTCCCGAGAAGAATGCGTCTAGAAATCGAACAACAAGTCATAGCTGAAGTTAAAAAGCTAATAGACGCTAAATTTGTCCGTGAAGAGCAATACCCGACTTGGTTAGCCAATGTGGTGCCAGTCAAGAAGAAGAATGGTCAGATCAGAATTTGTGTGGACTTCAGAGATTTAAACAAGGCATGTCCAAAAGATGAATTCCCTCTACCGATCCCAGAATTAATGATCGACATTGCTTCGACACATGAAATATTCTCATTCATGGATGGATCTTCAGGATACAACCAGATAAAAATGGCTCCAGAAGATAAAAAGCTTACGGCATTCGAACGCCGATCGGAGTATATTGCTTACACGGTGATGCCATTCGGATCGAAGAACGCAGGAGCAACCTACCAGAGAGTGATGACAAGAATTTTTGATGATCTCATCCACAATCAAGTCGAATGCTACGTGGACGATGTGGTCATTAAAAGCAAAGTAAAGGAAAACCACTTGTATGATTTGAGAATTGTTTTCGAATGATTAAGACAATTTAACCTTAAGATGAATCCCTTAAAATGCGCCTTCGGCGTCACCTCCGGGAAATTCTTAGGATTCGTTGTCCGACATCGTGGAATTTAAATCAACCCAGAAAAGATTAAAGCTATCTTAGAAATGCCGCCTCCCAAAACCTTAAAGCAACTACGATCCTTTCAAGGGAAGCTGGCATATCGTCGACGCTTTATCTCAAATTTGTCAGGTAGGTGTCAGCCTTTCTTGGCATTAGTTAAAAAGGATGCCAAATTTATTTGGGAAGAGAAATGCCAGAAGGCCTTCGAGGACATTAAGCAATATTTAATGACACCTCATGTCTTAGCAGCCCCAGTCTCAGGTAGACCGCTGATACTTTATACCGCGGCTTTAGACAACTCTCTCGGAGCCTGTTAGCCGGGTCGATGATGAGGGTAAAGAAAATGCTCTTTACTATTTAAGCCGTCGTTTACTTCCGACGGAAATAAGGTATCCCGCAATTGAAAAGCATTGTTTAGCCACGATCTTCGCCGCTCAAAAGCTCGGGCACTACATGCTTTCTCATAAGGTCAACCTAATCTCGAAGTTTAATCCATTGCGATACTTGATGACTCGTCCGACACTTTCCGAGCGAGACTTGCCGGATGGTCGATGATATTATTGCAATTCGATATAACTTTCGTGCCTCTTCGTGCCGTAAAGGGACAAGTCTTAGTAGACTTCCTCGCGGCACACCCTTCGCGGCGAGAATCTCCTCTCGATGACGATTTGCCGGATGAACAAATAATGAACTTAGAAGACCCCGATGATCGACGTTGGGAATTATATTTCGACGGAGCATCTTCGGCACACAAAGACGAAGAATCGCAAGTGATAGTGCACGGTAAGGCGGGAATCGGATTAATCTTTATAACACGGAGCGGGGGATGTTAAGATACTCCTACCACTTGACGAGCCGTGTACGAAACAATGAAGCGAGAATACGAAGCCCTCATAACGGGACTCGGAATTAGCTATTCGAATGGGAATAACGGACATCAACATCTACGGGGATTCGCGGTTAATCATTCAACGGATCGCCGGACGAGTACGGAATTTTTAAACCAAGACTCGAGCAATACTTCCGGTATGTCATACGGTTGTTGGAACAAATTCCGAATGTGACGATCTACAAAATTCCCGAAAGAAAATGCCTTAGCGGATGCGTTAACTCGCCTCGCAAAAGAGTTTGCTGTTTGCAAGATGAGTCGGTGGAAGTGTCGGTTCATGGACGTCGAGTCCTATCACGGCTCGACATAGACACAATACACAAATCGAGAAAAAGAAGAAAAATCGGTTGCAACGGTGACGGAAAACACGAGAAGATTGACGACGGCCATTAATAGACTACACGCAAACAGGAATGCTACCGGACGATAGGTCGCTAGCCCATCGGATCAGAAAAGAACTTCGTCCTACGCATTAATAAACAACACGTTATACGGAAGGTCTTTCGATCGAAATGTGGCTAAGGTGCCTAAGCGGGTCCGAGGCCCGTGAAATTGTTAAAGAGGTGCATTCGGGACTGCGTGGCGCTCACCGGTCGGGTTCGAAGATGAAAATGAAAATTAAAAGATTAGGGTACTACGGCCCTCGATGATGACCGATCGCATGAAAATCGCCAAGAGCTGTCACCAATGCCAAGTACACTGAGTGGTTCTACAACAACCTCCAAATGTGCTACATCCGACAATTGCGTCGTGGCCATTTGAATGTTGGGGCACAGATATAGTGAGTCCAATAGAACCACCATCTTCAAAAGGACAACGCTTCATTCTTGCGGCTACGGATTACTTTTCCAAGTGGGCAGAGGCAGTTTCACTTAGAGAAGAGAAAGCACACCACGTGCTACAGTTTTTCAAGAACCAAGTTGTCTACCGTTTTGGAGTGCCGCGCGAGATCATCTCGGATAATGGGTCAGCATTCAGAAGCACACAAATCAATAATTTTGTCAGGAGACATGGAATCGACTGGCGATACTCAACAATTTACTACCCAAGAGCAAACGGCCTCGCTGAGGCTTTTAATAAAACTCTCGTTCAAATCCTAAAGAAAACCTTGGATGACAATAAGAGAAATTGGTATGAGAAGTTGTTAGAAGCCTTATGGGCCTACCGGAAAACCTTCAGAACTCCTACTCAAGCTACACCTTACGCTCTGGTGTATGGGTCTGAGGCAGTGTTACCTTTAGAGGTTCAGCTTCCTTCACTCAGAATTGCAGTTGCAAATAAGATCACGACAGAAGAGAACGCCAAATTACGACTAGAAGAATTGGAAAGCCTAGAAGGGAAAAGACTTGCAGCGCAACAGAATTTAGAACTATACCAAGCTAAGATGGTTCAAGCCCATGACAAGCCGGTCCGCCCGAGAACCTTCAAAGTTGGTGACTTAGTTCTCGTTCTCAAGAGACCTATCCTTGCACACCGCAAGATAAGAGGAAAATTTGAACCCACTTGGGAAGGGTCGTTTGTGGTTGAAGCGGTATACTCGGGAGGTTCCTACCGGCTAGTGAATTGTCGGGGAGAACGACATATGCTTCCGATCAACGGACGATACTTGAAAAAGTATTACGCTACATGATGTTTCGAAGGAATGAATTCTTCATCCCTAAGAAACACGGGCGAAGTAATTACTTATGATTGGGTCCGAACCCAAAAATAATAAATAAATAAAAATAATAAAATGTGCTAAAATAAATAAAATCATGATAATAAACTTTTCCTTGTTTTCTTTTCCAAATCAAAATCTCTTTTCTGATCTTATCCCACTTCATTCCTGTTAAATTTGAAAGTACAAAAATTATAATATATAAAAAAAATATGTCTTTAATAAACATTTTCTTAATGTTCTTGTTCTTAGTACGGCCCCCGATCCTTTTCCTTGTCTTTTCGCGAGAGAAATGTCGAACGGGCGGTTGGTCCCGAACTTTAAGAATGGCGTAAGCCTTACACTCGATGAAAAGAGGGTGAAAGATGGAGCGATAATCGAGATTGACTCGGATTTCGCACCGGCGAGCCTACGATACGAGGAAAGTGAGCGGGTCCCGATTGACCGAGAAGAACTGCCGGGCGAACGGTGATGAAAGTGGGTGGCCCAAGCCACCAATCCAGCAGCAAGAAAAGAAAAACAAACGTTGAAGAAGACAAGAGAATCAAGTCTGTAGTCGCTACAGCAGAAGGCAGGCTTGTCAGCATCGCGCCCACAAAAACTCAAGAAGTTCGAAGAGCTACTCTCACAGCAACGCAACGAAGAAATAAGAATCGCCGTATCCGTAAGATGTTAACAAAACTTCGTCGCGGACCAGCGACGACGAAACGATTGCTAATGCCGGTACATACACTTCGAGGACACCGATTCGCCGGGAACTCCGAAGAAAGGAGGCCGGCTCCTAGGATAACGAAAGAACCGGGGAAATCTCAAAAAGATCGAGAAGAAAGAAGGCTACCACGCCACCGGATAGAACCACCGGTAATGCATGACCTTGTTGCGAAGCAACCCGGGGGATGTCCCGACGAGCATCATCCACGAGGAGCCGAGGTATGCGGGGAGAACGTGAAGGGATTGAGCCGTATATCCCACAATATGTCACCGGGCCTCGCCATCCGCGGATCATTCCGAATACGAAGCTGGAGAGAATGCGAGAATGTTGAAAAGAAAACCTTTGAATACTTCGAGAGAATTAGAGGCAGAAGAATCAATATACTAGAGGGCCTCGAGCTACATACAGACGTATTCTCAGAGTATGAACAATAGCAAATCGTGGATTGCATCCGGGATTTGAAAAGAATGGGCCGAGCGGGCCGCCTAAGGAAAACACATACTCGAACCCCGGAGATGGATGCCGGGGAAGGGAAGAATCACAATACAAAGTGGATGCTTGTTACAACTTTGCGGAGGACAGGAAGGGAAACCCACGGGAATACTCCGTCATGGGCGAGTGGATCCGATGCCATTAGTCATCAAGAGAATGGTAAAGAGATTGATAACATGGAGGGTACGCGACGGATTGCATACCCAATAGCTGCATTATCAACATCTACAAGCGGGGTGACTGCATACCCCCACACATAGATCACCACTACTTTGTCGGACCTTTCGCACGGTCTCTTTCCCGAACGAGTGTAACATCATGTTCGGATCGACCTCCGGATAGCGAGCCCGGAGTGAGTTCCGAGGGCCGGTGAAGATACCATTACCGGTAGGTTCCGTCATGATGCGAAGGGCAACGGAGCGGATATCGCTAAGCATTGCATACCGGGAGTACCGGTGAAGCGGATCTCGGTTACTTTCGGGAGGATGGACGACGGGAAGACACCTTACCATTTCCGGCCGGACCCGGAGCTAGAGAGCCTCCGGCCTTACGAGCCGTGAGCTACATGGAAAATATCACACCTCCGATGTACATCCATACGGCATCCTTGCCGAGGATGGCTTGGAAGGTGATGTTATTGACCATGTACCCCACTATTCGGACATGGATTTTGACGGATGCTTCTTTTGATGGATCGACGAAGATCATACATAGTCCGTTTTGAGTCTACATGGATTGTATGAAATATATGCCGGATCAAGTTGTATGATGTATCTTCGACATGATTGGAATGAAAGTGACCATGTCGCATTTTTGGCCTTCACCTCTTTTGTGCAAATTGACTGGGAAACGCCATTAAAGTTAAATGAACTTTGAACAAAGAACGAGAAAAGAAACAAAAAGAATAAAAGAAAACTTTCCTCAAAAATCTAAAAATGACGAACACCAAATTCACATGGACACTAAACAAATGATAAAATAAATTTGAATCGTTAAAGGACAAACAAAGTGAACATAGATTTCAAATCCAATCTCGATCAAATTTCAAATTTGATCTTTCAAATTTCAAATCGAATTTCAATCAAATTCCAAATCCACTCTCGATCAAATTTCAAATTTGATCTTTCCAAATTTCAAATCGAATTTCAATCAAATTTCAAATCCAATCTCGATCAAATTTCAAATTTGATCTTCCAAATTTCAAATCAAATCTAAATCAAATCTCAAAATTCAATCTTTCCAGATTTCAAATCTCAATCAAATTTCAATTTTGATCTTCCAAATTTCAAATCATATCTAAATCAAATCTCAAATTCAATCTTTCCAGATTTCAAATCTCAATCAAATTTCAAATTTGATCTTCCAAATTTCAAATCAAATCTAAATCAAATCTCAAATTCAATCTTTCCAAATTTTAAATCAAATCTCAATCAAAATTCAAACTTTTTGGAGTTGAGGATTTTACATCCGAGACTGCATTGCTTTAGGATCTTTTCCCTATCGCAATGAAATACATCAAAATTCAAACTTTTTGGAGTTGAGGATTTTACATCCGAGACTGCATTGCTTTAGGATTTTTTCCCTATCGCAATGAAATACATCAAAATTCAAACTTTTTGGGTCGAGGATTTTACATCCAAGACTGCATTGCTTTAGGATTCTTTCCCTATCGCAATGAAATACATCAAATTCAAATTTTTGGGGTTGAGGATTTTACATCCGAAACTGCATTGCTTTAGGATTCTTTCCCTATCGCAATGAAATACATCAAATCAAATTCTTGGGGTTGAGGATTTTGCATCCAAAACTGCATTGCTTTAGGATCATTTCCCTATCGCAATGAAATACATCAATTCAAAGTTTTGGGTTGAGGATTTTACATCCAAGACTGCATTGCTTTAGGATCATTTTCCTATCGCAATGAAGTACATCAAATTAAATTCCTGGGGTTAAGAATTTTACATCTGAGACTGCACTGCTTTAGGATTCTTTCCTACGACGAATGAAATACATCAAAATCAAACTCTTAAGGTTAAGGATTTTACATCCAATACTGCATTGCTCTGAGATCTCTCCTCATTGCAATGATTCAATCCGATCAATTCAATTTTCTTTTGAGGTTGAAGATGTTACATCCAAAACCTCAAAATTCCATTTTCAAATCAAATCCCTTCAAATTAATTTTGACAAAACTTCAATCTAAATTGAAACTCCAAATTGAAATCTAAGCTCACACATCAAAACTTAAACTAAAGTAAAATGAGATCTAAATTGAAATTCCCCCAGATCCTGCGATTTGGGATTCACCTCCTTTTCCTTTCCCCAGCGAGAGTTCAGGAATCTCCAGTCTCAGAGGTATGCTTGACACTCCCCAGCGGAAATTCTTCTACTTCGTCCTAAGTTTGTCACTTGGACATCTGTGTTGGTTTTGTTGATCTGTTCGGTCAACGCCAATACGCGCGGTGTGCTCCGTCAGCTCACCACACCTATTGGGGGTCCATTTGTTGACCTCATTTTTGATGAGGTCTTCTCTTCTTCTCTTTAGTACTTAGGATCTAGCCTTAGGCTTTTCCTTTGACTATCTTAGAGGACTAGAATTGGGACCCACCTTCTAGAATTTCAAACCACTTCTTAACTCCCTGCAAACTCTACAAACTTGACTGTAGACCACTAATCACCTAGAGGGTTAAAATTGAATGTGGAAGTTTAAAGGATGAGTTCCAATAGGACTCTTTGGCCTTGGAGCGCCTCAGGTGGCACTGGTGCAGTGAGGGGCTGACTTACACACACACTACACTCATACACTACACTTTTACACACCTCCTAAAACCACACCCATACCTAACTCGACCTCCCGACTCATGTAGGTGATTCACATGGATGGTCCTTAACCCTAAGCCCTTGGCTAAGAGGGTTAGGAACAACGATGTGGATGCCTCAAATGAGTCCCTTCATGGCTCATGTGGGCTTGATATGGCTTCATGGCTCAACCAAAATGATTTTATTCCACTTATATTCACCCGATCTTCAATTTTCTAAATTTTCAATTTTTGACCCACAGGACCCTACACCCGCTTAACCTACCCAAAACCTTGAAATTACCCAAAAATTTGCAAAATCACCTAAATTACCCAAAATTCCTCAAAACCAATCCCAAACATTTCCTCACCACTCAAATTGATCATCCATAGCCAAAAATACCAAAAATTCCAAAAATACCTCCCAATACCCTCCAAATACCCAAAATACCCCTCTTGACCCAAAAATCCAAAAATTCAGAAAATTCCTAGAAAATTCCAGAAAATCCCAAATATTCCCAATTTCATTTTGTTCAACTACACCATGGGCCAATTTTGTCAATTTACCCCACTTTTGTCAAAACCCCCAATTTGACCCATTTTAACCTAAAGTGAACCCAATGTCAAACCAAACCTACCCAATTGACCCAAATTCTGGTCCAATTCAATTCTAAACTTCAATTCAACATTCCCAACACCAATCTAGACCAAATACAAGTCCAATTTGATTGATATTTGGATCCAATTTCACTTTTGGCCTTAAAGCCCAATTTGGACCCATGACCCAAACCTAACCCAAACTCACCCAATTCAACTCCAATTAACCCCAAATATTTTCCAAATCTTCCTTAACATCCCCACAAACAAAGAACTAACATGATTTGCCCAACATTTAGACCCAAACCCCACTCAAATTCAACCCAAAGCTAAAAGGCCCAATTTTGACCTAAACCCAAACCTAACCCAAATGAGCCCAAACCCCAAAATCAAAGCACAACCAAAGTCAAAAACTCTTTGAAACACTCCCATAAACATTTCCCAACATTAATTTTACATTAATTTCAACCCTAGCCCAACATTGGCCCAACTTGGCCCATTTTGGCCTATATTGGCCCATTCACCTAAAGAGCCCAAATTCAACCCAATTCAAACCCAAATCACCCCCAATTTGCTCCAAGTCACTCATGACACATCTATGAGCTAAACCCAACAATTATTTGGCCCAAGCCTTTACCAAAATTTCATCTCAAAATCCATTTTAAAATTCAAAAGCCCACTTTCCTAAACCATCTTAAAAGCCCATCTAAAACCATTTCAAAAAGCCCAAAATCCACCCTAAAGCCCACATGACATCTCCATTTGCCATCCACTTAATTAAAGCCATTACCTAAGTCCTAAATTCATCATCAAATCATTCCAAATCAAGTTTCATACAAATTTCCATCAAATTACCAAAAATTCCTAAAATCCATTTTCATGAAATTGACCAAGCTTTTCCCCAAGCCAAAGACAAGTCATGCAAGCCATGGACAAGCCACATGAAGCCATGGAAGGCTTGACATGTGATCAAGCCATTAATGGTAAAAGGAGGGCCCCCTTTCCTAATCCCTCTTAAACCTTTTTTTACCTTAAGCATGTCACACACTAAACCATGCTTAGCCACCTCATCATGGATGGAGACCACACCACTCTCTCTTGGCTGACCCAAGTGATCCTTTTCATCCCAAGACTAGGCCTTGGGTGGTGAACCTAGCCCAAAATCATGGGTTGACTCATTTGAACCCAAAATGGTCTTCCCCCCATTCCATTTCAATCCAAGCTCTTTACACATGTCCAGCGCCGATTGATCGCACAAACCTCCGGCCCACGACCTCCCTAACCTTGAGGGTGACCTGACCACCGGCCGGCCGACCACCACGGCCGCCGGAAACCACCAGGCCGAGAGCTCACATGTGAGCCAACTTTGGAATTCTCCTTGTCGAGTCGCCCCATCCCCGGTGGCCATTGGAGGTCGTTCTTCTCTTGCAGAAGCAGTCGATCCCAAGCCCTAACTCTCCACGGGAGGCCCTCCACCCTCTCCTATTTAAACACCACCCCTCTCGGCCATGAGAGGTGCTGAAACAAACCTTAAGGAAACTACGCCAAAATTGTTCCGGACTACTCCCCATACACGAGCACTTGATCCCCACTGAAATCCCCTGCCATTTCTTCTCTGTGAGCTCGATTTCGAGTTGAAATCCGAGCCCAAAACCAGGACACTTCTCCGCAGTGAGCCAATCCCCAAATTGATTGGTTCTACACCTTCACCGGACCAAGGGAAGGTGTCCACCAACAAAAGCCCCATCTCCGGGCCACCCGGTTGCTCCGGCCTCCAAGCTTTGTGATCGGCTGTGGTCGAAATCCCACTAGGCGATTCACCAGACCAGGAGACTTCATCTGGAGCTTGCTGGGATCCAATCGAAGGTGCAACAACCCTCAGATCGAAGCCACACTTCTCTGAGCAAAGGTATGGCCTCACTCTTCTTCCCGAGCTTCTGAACATTCTTCATTTCTATTGCGTAAATTTCATCCCACATAAACCGTATGGATGTGTTCGTCTTCTCGAGACGAATCCATAGAGCATAAGAACATGAAAATCCATTGAGTATCGAGTGAGATCTTAGGGATTTAGTGTGGACGGCTCTCGGGTGATGACGCTCGGGGAAGATGAACGGATGCCGTCCATTCAATACACGCGCAGACGGACGGCTCAGATGGCGTCGGACCAGGAGACGGTACGGAACCGCGGGGCCCGGGCTGCTGACACAAGCGGCGGCGTCGAATGGGACCGCGACGCGTGTGCGTTCGGAGATGCCGAGGATGACGCGGCGCCGAGTGGATAAATAGAAAATTAGGGGTATTTTCTATTTATTTAATTCCCTAAACTTCAAAAATTCATAACTTTGTGTAGGAAAATCATAAAAATAAAATAAAATACCCTCTTGCTCGGTGAACGGAGGAGAATAATGTGGAAAAGAAATCATTTAATTTCATCAAGTATTTTATTTTTAATAATTTATTTACTCTCTGCATATTTTTAATTCTCCATGCATGTATACAATTCACCATGGCATGAGACCATAGGGCTTTTGAAGCCTCTGAATTTGGGAACATTCCTTGAATTTTCCAAAGTCAGAGGCCTTCCCTATGAAAAGTTATTGATTTTTCAAGTTCATGTTACTGTTTTGAGTATTTTAATTCCAATAAATAGCATGTTGTTAAATAAATTCTAGGAAAATTTGGTGATGTTCCTTATGACCAGAGGACCCTAGGAAAAATAGGTTTTGAGTCAGTTCATTTAAAACAACCCTAATTGGCTTAAACACCCAAAATGGATCTCTAATTAATTAGAGCTAACCATACATCAAATTGACTTTAAATCAATTCTCCACTGACCTTTAGGATTAGAGGAACCCACCATAAAAATTTGAGGTCAATTGGACTTGGTTAGCCTACTTAATTGGGTTGATTAAGCTCATTTTAAACTTTAAAATTCATAACTTTCAAAATATCTTTCAAAAATTCACCAAATTGGTTTTGGAGCCTCTCTGATATTAGGGAATTTAAGAAAATTAAAATTTCAATTTTCTAAAAAAGTTGATTTTTAATATTATTTTAATATTTTTAATAATTAAAAAATAATAAAAATCACAAAAATAATAAAATTCACCAAAATGTCATATTTTGAATTTTAATCATTTAGGAACAAACCCCATATTTTTCTTAGGTCTATTTAGTGAGATATTAAATTTTAAAGTTCTAGGGTAATTTTAAAATTAAAAAATGTATTTTCTAGCATTTTCACTAAAATAATTATGATAAATCATAGAAAAATTAGAAAATTGCAAAATTTGATTCTCTGATTTCCTTGATATTAGAGAGATTTTTGAAAAATATAAAATTCATTTTTCAACATTTATTTTATTTTTAAATTAATTAACACTCCAAAACTTAAAATAATTATAATAAAAATAATATAATTCAAAAAATCACCAAAATTGGTCTAAATGGTCCTCTGGTCATTAGAAATGTCCCCTAATTTTCTTAAGGACAGAAACTTTCCCTTGGTCATATTATTAAATTTTCCTTGGAAATTTCTATTTTCTACCAAAAATAATTATATAAATAGATTAAATACAGAAAAATCACATTTTCTCCTCTCATGTCTTTATTGACATATGAGTGAAGTCACATAAAAATTTCAAGTTTATTTGAGTTCAATTTAGTGAGTTATGAAATTATTAAGCTTAAAGGGTAAAGTGGTAATTAAAATTTTAACCCTTAATTAAAACTTTAGGTTTAATAAAAAAATTAATAAGTAAAATATTTGATCCTAATCTGATTTGGATGATTGAAATTTAAATAATTAAAGGGTAGAAATCCATTAAACAATTTAAAATAATTAAACCTTAATTAAATAATTGATTAAATTTGGAAGAATAATAAAATTGGAATTATTAAAATAGGGATATTATTAGGAAGAGATTTATTCTTTAATTTAAAAATCCCTAAATTAATCATCTCATTAATATTCAATTCTTAATTAAAATGATAACTCAAATTCAAAATATTAAAAGACTTAATCATTAAACTAAAATTAAATTATTAAACTCTTTTAAAATTTCAATTAAAATTAAAAATTAAATTAAATTAAAAATTAAATTAAATTAAGTAAATTAAATTGAATTAAATTAAATTAAATTAAATTAAAATTAAAAGTTGAATTAAATTAAAGATTAAATTAAATTAAATTAAATTAACAAATTAAATTAAATTAAATGCATAAATTAAATTAAATTAAATTAAATAAATAAAATCAAATTAAATTAAGTTAAATTAAATTAAATAAAATAAAATTAAATTAAATAAAATTAAATTAAATTAAATTAAATTAAAGGAAATTAAATCAAATTAAAATTAAAATTAAATCAAATCAAATTAATTTAATTTAACATCAAATCAAACTAAATTGAATTAAATTGAATTAAATTAAATTAAAACTCAATTAAATTAAATTAAATTAAATTAAGTTGAATTAAATATAACATCACCAAAGACATAAAGAATTCAAAATAAATCTAAAATAACTTGAACACTATTCCAAATTAATTAAAATTAAACTAAATCACAAACCATTTTAATACCAATTTACCCTCGAAAGCTTTAGTTATTATAACTCCTAAACAGAATATTAAATGAAATGTTACTTCACTTATAGGACATTCAAATATCCTAGTTCACTGAGTAAGATAATAACAAAACTTAACTAAACCTCGGACGATTAATTCATTTGTGTAATTGAATTCATTTGGACTCAAAACAATCCTAGAAATATTGAAAAGATGTTTAAGATTCTTCTTAAGCACTTCCTCAATATGATAGGATATTTATAAGAACAATTGAACTCAATTGTTCTTTGATGAAGAAAATCATCCTCAAACCAAAACACAAAGACACTAGACGTCATAGGAAATGACTAGCTATAGGATTAGGAACTTGGTAGAAGACCATAACCCTTCCCTTAGCTTTACCTAGGAACTTGCTTAAATATTCTAATTGTGTTTTAAGTGCAGCTTGGAATGACGGGAAGACCCTCCAGGTACGCTTTTATTTTATTTCTTGCAATTTACATTATTGCAATTTATTTAACCGCATTGCACTTACTTTTCTTGCATGATAAACAATTGTTGCATGAAAACCCACACCTTTAGGATAGTCCCTAAAACTGAAACCAAAACTAAGTTAAAAGTCATTGCAAGATAAAATTCACCGCCACAACATTTCAAAATATAAAACAACTCAAAATTTAATCACGAAACGAGAACACAAAACTACAATTACAATTAAATTAAAACGTCCCGTTGGATGATCGGGAATACCTAGAATGATGTAACCTACGTGTTGCTAACGGGATTTCCACGGTCTAAATGAAAGTGTGGAACTCATTCGATTGAGTTTAGCGAAATTCATCCGGACTAAGTGAATCCGATAAAAATAATGATGCCGGAAGGATGGAACCGTAGGATCTTAACCGGTGTCGTTATAATCGACTTTAAGATTTGTTTTAATTAAAATGTAAAAAAACACTTGGAAATTAAGATTTTCTCTAAACCAAAACACTTTTCTCATCCCTCGATTTATGATTTCTAAAACTAAACCTCTGCAACAACAAGGAGCTCGGAGCATGGTGGGCAGCACGGCCATCGTCATCAGCAAAACTCGAGTCTACTTCAGCAAAACTTTCCTAGAATTAAATAACAAAGCCATAGGACTTCGAGGTAGTTTGCCTAGTGCAACATAAATTCTCAACTCTTCGTTAGGCATTTACCTTGTAAATTAAGCCCTAACCGGTTTTAGGATTCCGAGGTAGTCGTCCGATACGACATAAACCCTCACATCTTCGAGGCTATTTGTATGATTCTGTCATATAAATATAAGCCCTAATTAATTAAAATTGACAAGATTGAAATACTAAATAAACATTAGGACTTTCCTAAATCCAAGCCAAACATTAGGATAGTCGGGAAATTATCGAAGTTCACTTCGAATCCGTAATTTCTCCTACCTTTCGTCCTTTGAATTCTCAAAACAAAATGTTCTAAACTTGATCCATTCCCTATTGAAATTCCAAAATTCAATCCTTTGAAAACCTTAAACTTTGAAATTCTCGAGAGTTGTCTTAGGTGATTCCTGTCACTTAAGATGTAATTAACTATAGGGGCTTGCCCTTATAGGGAATTTTAAAGAACCTGGAGTAATATAAACCATGTTTAATGCTTTCATATTAAGCGGGAATTTGTCGGCTTATAAAATTAGTTCACGAGACCAAACGGATGTCACAAATCTTCTAGTTTATTTAATCGAGCCCCACCATCAAGCGATGTGTCTATCCTTAGGGATAGATACACGGTTCGTGGTGCGGTGCTCGTTTATATAAACTATTTGGGATGTGAGATCGGTTTAATCTTATATCTTAAAACCTTCAAATTTAAAAATTATTTTCAAAATCAAATACTACTTTTCAAAATTATTTATTTAAACTAAATTAAAAATTCGCCGACAACTTCTGTTAGGCGACCCCCTTTTCAAAAATAAAACACAACCTAAAAATAAGCCGTACAGCCACTTTACTTTGTATCTAGTGAGTTTATTTTGACTATTTATTATGTGTTGTTGCTGTTGAAGTCTTTCATCATTGCTTTGGAGTCAGTAGAAGTCAGCAGATCACTTGAAGGAATACTTCAGATAAGTATTTGTATCTTAATTCAAAGTTTTATAAATATGTTTTGTTGTGTGATTTCAATTTTTTCTGAGTAGTTAGTTATATTTCTCCTTTCAACTATGAAAAGATAAAAAATTAATTAAATTTTTTAGGAGAATTAAATTTAAATTATTTAAAACATTGTGATGATATTAATACCTGATCTTAGTTTACTTTTAAAATTGGTCATTTAAATTGTTAAAACATGTTGAAGAATTTTGAGACTTATCCGGAGATAAATTCTTAACTAGTAGATATCATATGAATCCTTGTGTAGTCGAAGGCTTTATGCGGGTTATTCAAGGTGAAGTGCAAATAAATAGGAAGATATTATTTATTGGGCCTAAACTTAATTAGTTTTTAGAGTGACAGACTAAATTCTAATAATTTGGTTTATAGAAAGGGAACGGGTCACTGGTAGGGCCGACCATAGCCACCCTTGGACATCTAGTAGTGTGAGCCTAGATTAACCCATTCTACTAATAAAACATGCTGAACTGATCTATAGATTAGTTAATGTTCTTTGCACTTGGACCAAAGGGTAAAGAATAAGAATGCTTCTATTTGGCACAATATCATAATCTAAATTCCCCACAAAAGATAATTATTCTAAAAATCTTGGATTAGTTGAAAAGGAAAAAGTCGATTTTATACTTGTATTGAATTCTAATTACTGCTTACTGCTTACTTGCTTATAGTAAAAATTGTTAGTAAACTAAATTTGAAAATAATATATATATATATATATATTACTTTTAATTTGAAAATTTCTAAAATATTTCTTACATTTCTTACTTGTTATAAAAACACTATTCCTTGTTGACCTCAATTTTGGTGAGGTCTTTTGCTTCTCTCTTTAGTACTTAGGATCTAGCCTTAGGCTTTTTCTTTGACTAATCTTAGAGGACTCGAAATGGAACCCACCATTTAGAAATTCAAACTACTTCTTAACTCTCTGCAAACCCCACAAGTTTGATTGTAGACCCATAATCACTCAGAGGGTTGAAATCGAATGTGGAGGTTTAAAGGATGAGTTCCACATAGGACTTTTTGGCGCTTAGGAATACCACGGATGGCACAGTGCGAGTCGGGGTTGACTTGCACATACACTACACTCTCACACAAATTCCAAGTCCTAAAACCAGACTCTCACCCAACTTGACTTCCTGACTCATGTAGGTAATTCATATGGATGGTCCTTAACCCCTAAGCCCATGGCTAAGAGAGTTAGGAACAACATAGTGAATGCCTCAAATGAGTCCTCTCATGGCTCATCTGGGCTTAATATGTCTTCATGGCTCAACCAAAATGATTCCATTTCACTCACACTTGATCAATCTTCTTTTTTCAAAATTTCGAGTTTTTGACCCAGGGCCGGACCACTGAACCTACCAAATACTCTTAGAAATGACCCAAATTTTGCAAAATTACCTAAATTACCCAAGATTCTTCAAAATTAATCCTAAACACTTCCCACCACTCAAATTGACCATCTTTGGCCAAAAATGCCAAAATTTCCAAAAATACCCCTAAATCCCCCCAAAATTACCAAAATACCCTTTTACTCCAAAAATCCAAAAAATTCTAAAAATTCCCAAAAAATTCCAGAAAATATAACATATTCTCA
Organism: Papilionanthe hookeriana x Papilionanthe teres; assembly: GCA_022702705.1. Classification (NCBI taxonomy): domain Eukaryota; kingdom Viridiplantae; phylum Streptophyta; class Magnoliopsida; order Asparagales; family Orchidaceae; genus Papilionanthe; species Papilionanthe hookeriana x Papilionanthe teres. The sequence continues at coordinate 23,006,236 of CM040431.1, read as the reverse complement.
ATTTCATTTTGTTCAACTACACCATGGGCCAATTTTTCCAATTTACCCCACTTTGACCAAAACCCCCGATTTGACCCGTTTTTTAACCAAGTGAACCCAATGTCAAACCAAACCACCCCAATTGACCTCAATTTTGGTCCAATTCAATTATAAACTTCAATTTAATATCCTCAATATCAATTTAGACCAAATCCAAGCCAAATTTGATTGACCTTTGGATCCAATTTCAATTTGAAGCCTAAAGCCCAATTTTGACCCATGACCCAAACCTAACCCAATTCAACTCCAATTGGCCTCAAATCTTTTCTAAAGCCTTCCTAACATCCCCATAAACAAAATAATAACTTGATTTGACTAAAATTTGAACCTAAACTCCACCCAAACCTAACCCGAAACTAAAATCCCTTAAATTGACCTAAGCCCAAACCTAACCCAAATGGGCCCAAACCCCAAAATTAGAGCCCAACCAAAGTTGAAAAACTCTTTGTAACACTCCCATAAACATTTTTCAACATTAATTTTACACAAAATTCAACCTTAGCCCAACCTTAGCCCAAGTTAGCCCAATTTGGCCCACCTTGGCCCCTTTACCAAAAAAGCCCAAATTCAACCCAATTCTACTCCAAATCACACCGAATTGATTCCAAACCATTCATGAAACATCCCTAAACTAAACCCAACATTTATTTGGCATGGTCTTTCACAAAATTCTTAATCCAAAAGTCCATTATGAAATATAAAGGCCCACACATTTAAGCCTTTTAAAAAGCCCACTTCCACAAAACCCAAAAGCCCAAAAAATTCATCCAAAGCCCACATGACAATTCCTTCTCATCATCCACTTGATAAAACCATTCCCTAAAGTTTGAAACCTATGATTAAATCATTCCAAATTAGGCTTTATCCAAATTCCCATCAAAATGCCAAAATTCCTAAAATCCATTCCAATGAAATTGACTAAGCCATCCCGAAGCCCAAATGAAGCCATGATGCCATCCTTAAGCCCCATGTAAAGCCATGAGAAGTTTGACATGTGACCATCCCATAAATGGCAAGAAGAGGAGCCTCTTTAAGGATTCTCTTAAAGGTTATTAAACATTTTCATGCTTCCCTAAACTATGTTTAAACTTAAACATGCTTGGATAGTGACTTCTCCCCACTAATCTAGCTGACTCACCTGACCTCCCTCAGCCCAAACCAGAGCTTGGAGAGGTGAACCCAACCCATTTGCATGACTTGACCCATTTGGATCCAAAATCACCCCTCTCCTCATACCACTTAAAGCTAAACTCTATACACATGTCCATAGGCTAATTGATCGCACCATTGTCGACCCCCGATCCTTCGATCAAGATGGTGACCTAACCCTGCCGGCCAGCCGCCTGGGTCGCCTGAAAACGCCATGGCCTAGAGCTCCATGTGAGCCAAAATTTTTAATTCTTCCTTTCTGAGTTGTCCCAGTCCAATTGAACACCATGGTTGTTCTTCTCTTGCATAGTGCAGCAGATCCCAAGCATCAAACCCTCCTGGGAAGTCCTCCAGCCATGTCTATTTAAACCCACCATCCTCTCGGCCAAAAAAGGGGTTGAAAAAACCTTACCAATACTATGCCAAAATCACTCCAGATCCCTCTCCAGACATAGAGAACTTGATCCCCACTAAAATCCATCCCTAAAGCCCTCTCTGTGAGTCCAATTTTGAAGTTGAAATTCAAGCCCAAAACCAGGACACTTCACCACAGTGAGCTAATCTTCAAATTGATTGACTCTACACCTTCACCAGACCAAGAGGAGAAGTTCCCCAGCAAAAGCCCCCTCACCAGGCCAGCCATTGCTTCCAGCCTCCAAGCTTTGTGATCGTCCTTGGTCACTTTTGTACCTAGGCATTTCCCCAGAGCAAGAGACTTCATCTGAATCTTGCTTGGACTCAATCGAAGGTGACACAACCCTCAGATCGAAGCTTCACTTCTCTAAGCAAAGGTATGAACTCACTCTTCCTCCCGAATTCCTAGAGATTATCCATTTAGTTTGAGTTGATTTCAATGCACCTTAACCATGTAGATGTGTTTGTCTCTTCAAGACGAATCGATAGAGTATAAGAACGCAAAAATCCATGGAGAATCGAGTGAGATCTTAAGGTTTTAGTGTGGACGGTCACGGGTGCACACCAGTCGGAGATGATAACCAGGAGTCGTTGGATCGCGCGTGTATCAAGCGAACGAGCAAGATCAAGCCGGACAGTGCAATGATACGTGAATGGCGGGGCCCCGTAGCGTTGACTCAGATGGCAGCGCTGAATCACGGAGTGACGTGTAGGCTTTCGATCCGGACGAGGATGACACGGCGCCGAGTCGGATAAGTAGAAAATTAGGATTTTTTTGGATTCATTTAAATACCAGAACTTCAAAAATTCATATCTTTGCATAGAAAAATCACAAAAATAAATAAAAATACCCTCTTGCTCAGTGAACAGAAGAGAATAATGTGGAAAATAAATCAAGTTAATTGGATGAGTATTTTATTTTTAATAATTTATTTACTGTTTCCAATGTTTTGATTCTCCATTTGCATAGCCAATTTACCATGGCATGAGACCATAGGGCTTTTGAAGCCTCTGATCTTGGGAACATTCCCTGAATTTTCAAGGTCAGAGGCCATCTCTGTGAAAAGTTATTGATTTTTCAAGTTCATGTCACTATTTTAGGTATTCTAATTCCAATAATTAGCATGTTGTAAAATAAATTCTAGGAAAATTTGGGGGTGTTTCTTAGGACCAGGGGACCCTACGAAAAATATATTTTGAGTTAATTCATTCATAATAACCTTAATTGGCCTAAACTCCCAAAATTGAATTTGAATTAAATAAGGTTAACCACACACCAAATTGACTTGAAAACAATTCTCCATTTCTCTTTAGGGTTAGAGGAACCTTACATAAAATTTTGAAAACAATTGGACTTGATTAACCCCACCAAATGGATTGATTAAGCCTCATAAGCAAAATGGAACATTAAAAATTTATAACTCCAAAAATACTTTTCAAAAATTCACAAAAATGGTTTTGGAGCTTCTCTGATATCAGAGGAGTTCAGGAAAATTAAAATTGGAATTTTCTAAAAAAGTTGATTTTTCACAATATTTTAATATTTTAATATTTTAATAATTAAAAAATAATAAAAATCACAAAAATATTAAAAATCATAAAAAAGTCACATTTTGACTCATAATCACTTAGGAACAAACCAAATATTTTTCCTAAGTCCCTAGGATAAGATATTGAATTTTAAAGGCTTAATGTAATTTTTAATATTAAAAAAATGAATTTTCAACCTTTTTCACTAAAATAATTCTAATAAATTAAAGAAAAATCATAAAATTATAAAATTTGTTTCTCTGGACTCCTTGAGTTTAAAATAAAAATATAAAATCTATTTTTCAATTTTTATTTTATTTTAAAATTAATTAATACTCTAAAATTCAAAATAATTATAATAAATAAAATATAATTTAAAAAATCACTAAAATTGGTCCAAGTGGTTCTCTGGTCATTAGAAACATTCCATAATTTTTTTAAAGACAGAAACTTTACCTTGGTCAAGTTGTTGAATTTTCTTTGAAAACCCTTATTTTCTACTAAAAATAATTATATAAATAAATTAAAGTCAGAAAAATCACATTTTCTCCTCTAATGTCTTAATTGACATGTGAGTGAGGTGAAATAAAAATTTCAAATTCATTTGAGTTCAATTTAGTGAGTTATGAAATAAATAAGCCCAAAAGGGCATAAAGGTAATTAAAGAATTTTAACCCTTAATTAAAACTTTAGGTTTAATCAAAATGGAGGGTAAAATATTTGATTTTAATTTTCTCTTGGATGATTGAAACTTAGGGAAATTAAAAGGGTAGAAAACCATTAAACACTTTGAAAATATCAAAATGAAACTCTAATTAATTAAATAATTTAAATTTTGGAAAGAATATATTTAAAATTTGGATTATTAAAATAGGGATATTATTAAGAGGATATTTATTCTTTAATTTAATAATCCCTAAATAAATCACTTCAATAATATTTAGTTCTTAATTAAAAATTAAAATAATAATCCATACTAAATAAATTAAAAGAAGATAACCCTTAAATGAATTAAAGCTTAAAATGTTAAATGGTCCAATAATTAAAATCAAATTTAAAATCTTGGAGTTAAATTAAATTAAATTAAATTAAGTCAAGTCAAAGTTTAGATTAAATTAAATTAAATTAAATTAAAATTAAATTAAAATTAAAAATTAAAATTAAAAATTAAAATTAAATTTAAATTAAATTAAATTAAATTAAATTAAAATTAAATTAAATTAAAATTAAATTAAATTAAATTAAAATTAAATTAAATTAAATTAAATTAAATCAAATTACATTTAATTTAATTTAATTAACATCACTTAACAACAAACCTAAATGAAAACATTAAGAGTTAAATCAAAACATATGAAAGATTTCAACACCATTTTCAATATAAGTGAATCTAAAACATAAAAAGTTAATCTGAAATATAATATCACTTAAAGTGTAAAGATTTAAATTAAATTTAAAATAACTCAAACCCTATTCCAAACTTAATAATCATTAATTAATTTTTATAATTAAATCAAATCAAATTAAATCATTAAAATATTTTTTACTTTGCCCTTAAAAGGCTTTTATTGTTATTACTCTTAAATGAAGCACCAAGTGAAGTGTCACTTCACACATAAGATATTCAAATGTCCTAAGTTCACTGAGCAAGAAATAAAATAAAATTAAAATCCTTTGATGATTAATTCACTAATACAATAAAATTCATTTGAACTCAAAATAATCCCAGAAGTATTGAAAAGATGTTTAGGATTCATCTTAAACACTTCCTCGATACGATGGGGTGTTTTAGAAGAATAATTGAACTTAATTGTTCTTTGGTGAAGAAAATCATCCTTAAACCAAACCAACAACCTAGATGTCATAGGAAATGACTAGCAATAGGATTAGGATTCTGGTAGACGACCAAAACCCTTTCCTTAGCTTTACCTAGGTATTTCTTGCAAAAATATGCTTAAATGCTCTAACATGTGTTTTAAGTGTAGTTTGGGATGATGGGAAGACCCTCCAGGTATGCTTTTACTTTGTTGCAATTTACTTACATGCACTGTACTTTACTTTTTTTTGCATGTTAAACAAGATTGTTGCATGAAAACTAAAACCTTTAGGATAGCCACAAAATTGAAACCAAAACTAAATTAAAAGTCACCACAAGATAAAATTCACTGCCACAACATTCCAAAATATAAAACAACTCAAAATTTAATCACAAACAGAACAACAAAACTACAATTGCAACTAAATTAAAACGTCTCATTGAATGATCGGGAATACCTCGGATGATGTAACCCACGTATTGATAACGGGATTTTCCACGGTCTAAATGAAAGTGTGGAACTCATTCAGTTGAGTTTAGAAAATTCATCTGGACTAAGTGAATTCGATGAAAATAACGGTGTCGGGATGACGAAACCGTGGGATCTTAATCGGTTCTGTTTAAACAACTTAAAGATTTTTTTAAATTAAAATATTAAAAAATATTTGGACTTTAAGATTTCTAAACCAAACACTTCTCTCAGCCCCTGATTTTCACCTTCTAAAACTAAACCTCCGCAACAACAAGGAGCTTGGAGCATGGTGGGCAGCATGGCCATCGTCATCAGCAAAACTTGAATCTACTTCAACAAAACCTTTCCTATTTTTAAACAACAAAGCCATCGGATTTCGAGGTAGTTTGCTCAGTGCAACATAAATTTTCAACTTTTCGTTAGGCACTTGCATAATCATTTTATGCAAATGAAGTCCTACCCGGTCTTAGGACTCCGAGGTAGTCGCTTGATACGACATAAACCCTCACATCTTCGAGGCTATTTGTATGATTATGTCATACAAAAATAAGTCCTAATTAATTAAAATTGGCAGGATTGAAACATTATATAATTCTCCTGAATTGAAATCGAACCATAGGATAGTCTGAGAAGTTGTCAAGATTCCCCTTGGATCCTCAGCTTCTCCTACTTCTCTTCCTTTGGACTCCTAAAATTAACTGTTCCAAATTTGATCCATTCCCAATTGTAATTTCCAAAATCCAATTGTTTGAAAACCTTAAACTTTGAAATTCTTGAGAGCAAATCCACAGATCATTATTGAGAGTTTTCTTAAATGATTCCCGTCATTTAAGATGTAATTAACTATAGGGGCTTGCCCTTATAGGGAACTTTAAGAACTCAGGTAATATAAACCCTGCTTAATTCCTTTATATTAAGCAGGGGAACTTTTCGGCTTATAAAATTGGTTCGTAGACCAAACGGATGTCACAAATCTTTTAGTTTATTTAATCGAGCCCCATCATCAAGCAGTGTGTCTATTCCTCGGGATAAATACACGGTTTGTGGTGCGGTGCTCGTTTATATAAATTATTCAGGATGTGAGATCGGTTTGATTTCATATCTTAAAATTTTCAAACTCAAAATTATTTTCAAAATAAAAAACTACCTTCAAATTATATATATTTAAATTAAATTTAAAATTTAAAATTCACCGACGACTTCTGTAGGCGACCCCCTTTTCAAAATAAAACACACAACCCAAAAATAATGCTGACATCCCTGTGTGATCGATAACTAGGACTCCACTAGAGCCCTGTATTACTTGAATGATACCTATACTTGCGTTTAAAATTGTGACTTTTACAATAATTATTATAAAATCTAAATATAAATTTATAAGTAAAAGTAAACATCGCACATCAATTTTTTGAAGCCATTTGCCAGGAATTAAATATTCTAAAAAGTGGTATCAAATTCTTGTATTTAAAAGAATATATAAAGTCGCATCGCATCAACACCCACGTTATTAGTGTAGTTTCTTTCGTTAGAAATTGAAAGTAAGGAGGGGAAATGTGAGTGGAAGGGAGATCAAATTAACCTAAGTTGTTGTTTGCTTATGAAATCTGTGAGCCTATGTATTGGAGTTTGTGTGTCTATGTTGGTGAGTCAATTAAAATAGTCATTAGAGACAACATAACTTATCTTAATATTTTAAACTTATTAACATCAGCAATTCCCTTATAAAGTTTAAAATGTGTTTTTGTTTAATCTTCAGTTCGTACTTGCTCTACTATTTAAAATTCCTTCATAGTGTTATGTCAAGAATTTTTAGGCTAGATTTACTTTCTACTGCAATATTCTGCCAAGTGCTATTTGTTGATATTTTTGTAGGATGTGTAGTAAATTGTAAAAGTGATCTTTCCCTACCGCATTTTTTTGTACTTCATTGTTACACATGTTTGAGCTTAAGTTTGGGGGGGGAAGAAAAATGTTTCAAATTTAAACATTTCTTGTTTTCAAAACTCCTACAAATAAATTTGTATTTTATTTCTAATGATTATTCTTATGTGGAGTCACCTTAAGGATGTTAGAATTTTAAGTATATAAATGGAGTAGAAAAACTTAGTTGATATTTTTAGTGAAAGGGGTGAACCTAGAGTTAAGGATATTTAGTGGAGAACATGAGAAAATAAATAACTATCTTTAGTAGGAAGATGTGTATTTTTAAAAAAAAACTAAGGATTTTTTTAATTTTTTTTTCAAACATTTATGGCTCTTTTAAAAATTATTTTAAAAAAATACATCTTTTAAAGTGAAGGAAAGTAATAAGTTTTAACTTTAGAAGAGGAAAGTGGAATTCAAAATCATTTAAGGACTTCTCCAGATATAGTAATCCTCAAATATAAAAAAAAAGAAAAGAAAAGAATGGATCAAAAAGATCCTGAAAATGAGAAAGAAAAAGAAAAAAAAAGTGAGGAAGCTTGAGGAGAGGTCCTAATCAAAAATTGGTTTCACTTGAGTCTTTCTAGAGTAAATAACTTAGAACAATCCTAAGTTTGCTTTTTATACTTATATTAGTAAAATTATTTTTAAGACAAATCTTAAATATAGAAAGTAAAGCTCATAGGATCCAAAGTTTGAAAATTTTGCATATTTTTCTGAATTAGATAGGAAAACAAATTCCCAGGTTTAATTATAAGTATCTTTGACCCTAGGCTAGTCTGATTCACTAAAAGTTCTTCTAGGTTGAACTATCCATTTTTAGAACAAAATTTAAGTAATTCTAAAGGGTGACCCATTAACTCTAATCTACATAAATTATTTTAAAAGTGTAGTATTACTTGAGGACAAGTAATGTTTAAGTTTATGGAATTTTGATCAACCTAAAAATATACTACTTTTTATGCTATATTTTATAATAATATTGCACTTTAAAGGTATGTTTTCTTGTGTTTTTGGTTGTAGGTACATTAAATTAAAGAATTTGGAGTGATTGGAGAAAAAGGAACAAAAATGGACCAAAATGGAGCATATCGGAGCAAAACGGGTCAGACCGTAGCATACTGGAGAAAAACGGGTCGAATCTGACACTTTTGTACCTGTGTCTGGCGCCTAGGCACCACCACTTGGCGCATAGCTACTAGGCAGTGGCGCCTATGCACCAAACAGTCGGAGCATAGCCGCCAGTTACGATTTTTGGCATAACTTCTTCAATATATGTCGGATTTGGACGATCTTCAAAGCGTTGCGAAGTGTGTCTCATGGGGAATTCATTGGGAATGATAAAATAAACTTTCTAGAAGATTTTGGGTCGGTAAGAAAGAGTTATTATGGAAGATATGTGTCTCTTGGAGTGAAAATGCACTTATGGCACCCATTGGATGATTCATTAAATGTGGACTCTTTTTTAAGAGACGCTTAATCATCTATTGGGAAATTATAATTAAGGCTTGAAAACTCTTAAAGAAGAAGATTTAGAGAGAAGTAGAAGATTGGAAGAGGAGAAGAAGACTTGGAGAAGAAGTGAAGGCTTGGGCGTTAGCCCTAAGTGGGGCGACAAGGTTAGAGAGAAAGAGAGAGTGTAAGAATTTCTTCTTTTCTTTTCATTTTGTTCTTAGAGAGGATTGCAATGAGATTGCTTTTTCTATATAATGAAAGTTTTATTTCCATCAATATTAAGTATTTTCATTGTATTTTGGTTTGAATTTGGTACTTTTTTTATATGGATTCAAAGTGTTATTCAATGAAAAGTTGTTGTTGTTTCTCCATCTGTAGTGAGTAGTTTTCTTTACTTGTCCCTCTTACAATGAATTAGTATGCATGTGTAGGATATATAATTGATTAGAGTAAGAATATATTATTATAGTTTTACTTTGATCTTCATTTACATGTAAACTTGATCAACTTGCATGTTAAAATATGTTGTGAGAACATGTAAGAACCAATGTGGTATTGTCTCAGTCAACTATTAGTAAAAATCACTTGAGATTATATAGGTGAGAATGTAGTCCATATGGTTGAGTGCAAATAAATAGGGAGATATGCATGTTTAAGAGGTGTAGAATTAGAGGACTTTAGGGTGACAGACTAAATCCCCTAATTTGGTTTGATTTAAAAAGTTTTGATATGAGATGTTAGCCCCCAGGTGGAGGGAGAAGAGAGAACTCTAGAGTGAGAGCTACTATCTTCCCTGCCTAACACATCTTCAATATTTCAAAGCATCAGATTAACATATGTTATTTATAGAACCATGTAAGGGTAAAGAATATAATTGTTCCTATTTGTCACAATCTCTCTCGCTACTTGTTTTTTTTTTACACTTGTCACAAATTTCATTGCTTGAGGAAGAGTACTTTTAATATATCAAACCCCACTTTCTGATTTTCAGTAAGTATTTTAGTTTAGAAGTAGTATTGTAGTGATAATTGTTAGGTATAATCAAAACCAAACTTTTATCGACCTTCCAAGCTAAAGAGTGTTATTTTAGACTAGAACTTCTCTTAAAAGTCGTTGTGATTTTACCACGATCTCCGTGGGATCGATATTCAGGGCTTAATCAGAAAGCTTTATATTACTTGATAATGATATGTATACTTGCGTAAAATCCCTAATATTTAAAGATATAATTGAAATATTACTTTGCTTTAGAGTCAAGTTTTTGGCACCATTGTAAAGTAAGAAATCTAAACAAGAAAATTAAAGGATTAAACTCTTGTATATTGTAATCGGGGAACACTATGCTTAGTATTATATTAGTTTTACACAACTAGCTGTCACCAAGATGCTCCTAATAGAAATAGAACATGAATTATATTTCCTTAAAAGTTGCATTATCGCCTAAACTACTTCAACATAACCAACTGGTCAATGTGAGTGCAATCAAGTTGTGAGATCACCACTCTCTCGAGTCGTAGTCTCACTTACAACATATTTTAGCATAACCTATTGTCAGTAAGTTATGTAATGAAGAAAAAGAGATATTACTCATCATAAAAGAAATAAAATTATTATATCTTAAAATAAATTTTACTACTCATGCCACTACTTCATATCAAAAGAAAAGAGTAAAGAAAACTTTTTCAGGAAGCATGGATAAAACACAACATATAACTTCACTAGATAAAAAAAATCCACTAAAAAGTGTTTATAATAAAATGAAGAACACAATACTTAGCTTTTTCCCTCTGAAAGAAATATAAAAACCCCTCCAACAAAGTCTCCTATTGATCTGCAATGCTCATACAATTCCTTACACACATCTCTCAAAATACTCACCAATCTCTCCAAAAAAAGTGCAATGCTCATACAATTCCTCTGTATGTTCATGGAGTCCCCACGACCTCGCAAATGCTAAAAGGTGCCTTCTCAAGTGCCAAAAGTGGCCTTATAACTCTTTAGGTGTCTATAAGTCGTCTAAAACTGTTTTAGGTGCCTAGGTGCCAGAATGTAGCACCATGGCACCAATACTAGGCGAGACTGGCGCCAAGGCACCACCCTGCTGGTGTCACCCCCATTTCGCTTTGTTTCGCCACGTTAAGCTCTAATCCTCTCTAAGTTTTATACCTATGTGATAAACATGAAAATAACATTTCTTTAAAGTGAAATTTCATTCAAAAGCATGTGATAAATGTAAATGAGATTAAACATAGAAAGACATCAAAATGCACCTGATCAAAATTTTTTCATTGCTCAATTTGACTCAAAATTGCACCAAAAATTGCACCATTTTTACTCAATTTTCTCTAAAACTCTATTTATTGTACCTAATACAAAATATCTTCATTTAAAGTGCAATATCATTATAAATAAGCGTAAAATGTCTGAAAAATTAGCAATTTTATAGGCTTGTCAATAGGATAGAATTTCGTTCTATGTGATGCACGAGGGCTTCTCATTAGGACATGTAAATGATGAAATTATTTACAGTGATCTTCAGATATTGTGGAGGGTCTATTACATGACTTGGGTTATACCCATGCAATGTAACCCATTTTAAAGCCACCCCGAAGGTCATCCATGAATGTAAAAGACAGATTTTGAAAATCCTAATACTAATTTTAATTTATCTTAATGTTTTATTAGAATTTTTATATAGAAAAATTTATAATTTTAAGGTCACAGAGAGCCTAAATTATATTTCAGATAAACTAGAAAGAAACAAGAAAAAACAATCAAGCATCCATACACACAACAAAAATTAAAAGCATTCCAAAATATAAAAGAGGCTAGTGTCACTAAGTCGATAACATATCCTAGGAAAAGTAGGAAAGGAGATTAGACTCCGCAGATACACGTTTGGTCCTAGATCTATACAATAATATAGAATTTAGACTTAAAGTACAAGATACGAGCTACCGCTCCCAGTCTCTACCATCTGGTTCAATGCATCATTTGCCTCAAAACCTATTCTTATACCTTATTTTTGATACGGACTCGACCTAGGGACTCTATAAAATAAATTTGAAAGAGAAAAATAAAGACTTGACTTGCATGAAAACAACGTTAGTGGGAAAGTCAACAAACATACAATGTACAACAAGTTGTGCCCTCTAATTAGGGAGCTAAATGGCCCTTACAAGCAAAATGGTTAGAAATCATTATGTGCTCCCCCCATAATGATACATATGTGTGTGCATGTATGACTCCCTACAAAAAAATGTCTTGATATATAATTGCACATATCAAGCACACAAGCACACCCAAAATCTTAAAAGTGATGCATGATTAGCACAAGTAAACCAGCAAAGAGCAATAGACAAAGAAGTACAAACAAAAAACAACATAGCATCGTAAATCATAGCGTAACACACAATCTAACGAAAAGTGTCATAACCACCATCTAAGTGCAGGTAAGTCTCTAGGTACATATAAATTTGATGAGTAGCTATAATGGTCCCATCCTAAAGATCCAAGAGATCTAAAGGGAATCACCGAGGGTGAATTTTGAAAAGAGATTGACTTTACAAATGGCCTAATTTGCTATATGCATAATTCTAAAATTATGGTAAATGTAACAGTAGAAAAAAATCTTTTTTTAATTTTAAAATAAGTTTCATTAAATGTGAGCATGTAACATGCATGGTGACACAAGTTAGATCCCTTGGATTCTTAGCACAGTCATACTTATGTCAACCTTGATGCTTTAACTCGCACTGTTCATCGGGATCGACCCTGTGAGCAATGCTCGTTAAGGCATCACGACCAACACGGGGTCACTCACATACCGAGCCTGGCACTCTATACATGCATGCATGCAAATGCAAAAAGTCATATGAAAAATGGTGAGTGTGTCATATAGGTAGTGACTCAGAAAGGTGGGTGTATTGTGAAGGTAGTGACCCAAGAGGGAGAGCATGTCATAGAGGCAGTGGCCTGATGAATAGGTGTGTCATGGAGGTGACCCGACCGCAATTACACAAGTAAAATAGCTTATAATATTATGGACAAACTCAGATTATAATGTACGATAATTAAAATCAGATTAAGTGGCTAATGTACGATAATTAAAGATTAAAGTTTTGATAAATAAATATAAATTGTACAATAGGGGTACTATGGAAGTATACGTATCGTTTCAAGTAATATAAATCTTTCTAATTAAGCCCCAGATATCGTTCCCACGGGGAAGGTTGACTACAAATAATTAAGAAAGAAAGATGAAAATCTATTTATAAACTAATCAATTAACAAGTACTAATATCCAAGTTATTAAAGTAGCAGTTGTAAATAAAATTGTAATTTAAATTCTTTAACACAATAAACAAAGATTCTTTCCCCATATGAAATATTTAATTATTAGTAAATATCTAAATTAGTTTGAGAACTTAGAGAATGTGGTATTGTGACGAATAGGAGCATATATATTCTTTACTCTATGGTCCAGCGTATAAAGAACATTGGCTAATTTTAGAAGATTGGATCAGGTTGTATTGTAAGTAGTAAGGGAAGAAATTCTAGGCTCTCACTTCTAGTTCCCCCCCCCTAAGGGTGCCTATGGTCGGGCCTACTAGTGACCTATCACCTCCTCTTAAACCAAATTGATAGAATTTAGCATGTCACATTAAAAACATATTCAAGTCTTCGCCCTTCAAAGATTATCTCACAATCTATTTGCACCTCCCCCTTTAAAGATTTACCATCTACCTTTCCAAGGGAAATATGATACTTACAAGTTAAGAATTCTTAGCCCATGGTCAGATCTTAAGAACTCTTCATAGATTTTAACATTACAAGTGATCAAGTTGTAGTGTAAATGAAAATTAGGTAAAGTATCATCACAAATTATGGATGAAAAAAAAAGTTTTCAAAACTAAATTAAATCCTTATCTAAATCATTTCATATTCATAGGGAGAAAGAGAAGAAAACTACCCGGAAAGCATAGGATTCACACCACAAACCATATTTATATAATTCAAATTTAAAGTACAAAACTTAAGAACCAAATTATAAATACTTATCTGGAATGATATCCAAGAAATCCTTGAAGTTTCTCTGACTCCGACTGATTTCTACAAGACTCCAACTTCAGCAATCACAATATAAACACTCTGAACTTACACTAAAGAAAAGTAAATAACACTACACACTGTTAAACTAAATGAAATGGCACTCCTCTTTCACTCTTATGACACCTACACACTCCAAAACGACCACCTTTACTGTAGAATTGTCCTTTATTTATAAAGCTTCGAATGACCAGGGGTTGCTTCAGGCACCTCATCAAAATTTGTCTAAATTTATTGAATATTCCATAAGGTAACTGTGGCACCTAAGCGCCAGTCTCCCGCTCAAATGGACGCGTCCCTTCAGGTTTTGAGTCACACCTCTTCGTTGAATAACCGATTCCATGTGTCTATATTTATTGTATCCTATTTATAACATATGAGAATTTTTCCGGAGACTTCTAAATTACTTTTGAGTCATCAATAACCATAACAAAATCGTCCAACAACTCTCTAGATTTCCCTACTGAGCCTGGCGCCTGGGTGCCAGAGTCAGCCCTTGTTTTTTCTTTTCTTCAATTGACTCATTTTTGCTCCTTTTACTCCTTTTTTATTCTTTTTCTTCATAAACGTATTTTCTTGTACCTGCAACTAAAAACATAAAAAATATCTTTCATTAAAGCGTAATATCCTTAAAATATTTGTTAAAATGATATTAAAATTTAGGTAATTTTAAGGGTGATCAGGAGGCAATGACGCAAAGGAGTGAGCATGTCGTAGTGGCAAGGGCCCGATGGATGGGTGTGTCATAAAGGTAGTGACCCAAAAGGGTAGGTGTGCCATGAAGGCTGCAACCCAAAATGGTGGAGATGTCACATAGGCAGCAACTCAAATGATTTGGTGTACCATGAAGTTAGCAAGTCAATGGATGGGTGTGTTGTGGAGGAAATGACTCAAAGGAGTGGGAGTTTAATGGAGGTAGGTGTCCGACAGATGAGTACGGTGTAGAGGCAGTGACTTGAAAGGGTGGGCGTATTGAAGAGTCGGAGGACCGAAAAATGTGTATGCCATGGAGATAGTAATCTAAAAGGGTGAGCATGCTATATAGGCAGAGGCCCAAAAGATATGTGTTGTGGAGGTAGCGATTTAGAGAAGTGGGCATGCTGTGTAGGTAGAGGTCCGACTGATGAATGTGTCATGGAGGCAGTGACCCATAAGGGTGGGCATTCTGTGAAGGCAGGGGCCTGAAAGATGGGTGTACCTTGGAGGCAGTGACCTAGAGGAGTGAGTGTGTAGTGGAGGTAAAGGCCCGACAGATGGGTGTGCCTTGGAGGAAGTGATTTGGAGGAGTGGGCATCTTGTGGAGGTAGCGTCCAACAAATGGTGTGTCGTTGAAGCAGCGACCTGAAGGGTTTGGACGTGTCATGGAGGCAAGGGCCAGACGGATGGGTGTGTCGTGGAGGAAGTGACCCGAAGGAGTGGGCATGCCTGATGGAGGGGCCCAACTGATGGGTGTGTTGTTGAGGCTTTGAACCGAGGGAGTGGATGTGTCATGGAGGAAGAGGCCCGATGGATGGGTGTGTCTAGAGGTAGTTACCTGAAGGAGTGGGCATGCCACGGAGGCAATGGCTTGACAGATGGGTGTTCTGTGGAGGTAGTGACCTGAAGGAGTGGGTGTGTCGAGGAGGCAAGGGTCTGAAGGACGAGTGTGTTGTAGAGGCAGTGACCTAAAGGAGTGATGATTCTCATTAGGGAGAATCATACTAATGGGATAGTAAGAATGGACACTCGAAATGCATCTCAAGCAACTTATAATGACTATGCAAGATGTCATGGAAGACATATAGCATAAGAGGTATTGTGTTCGGTCACCTAGGGAATAAGACATCACTGGGGAAAATTATACATTTCCCTAATAACGATTGAACACACATGAAAATGATAAGCACATACAAGTTATAATGCATCATGTAAGCAAGAAATCAAACACATGTACATGTAAGACATACGCTATGCAAGTGATCGATCAACCGGGGGTGACTAGTCAGACCTACGAAACTGATTGACTAAGTGGGGGCGGCCAGTCAAACCAAAGTGACTAATTGACTGGGTTGGGGTGTCCAGTGGAACCAAAGTGTTATTTCGAGCAGGTGCGGAGTGGTTGATCAGGAGAAAAGTGATGTTGACCAGGTTGGGGTGGCTGGTCGAGGCAAAAGTGATGTTGATCGGGCTAGGGGTTGCTTGTTGAGGAAGAAAGTAATGTTGACCGGGTGGGGCTAGCGGTTAAGGCATAAGTGATGCTGACTAGGTTGGGGTAGCCGGTCAAGGCACAAGTGATCACGTTGGATTGGGGCGATCAGTCGAGGCAAGAGTGATGCAAAATGGGTTAGGGCGGCTGGTTGAAGCAACTTGTAAGTGCAAGATGCTTCATATAGGATACAAATGGAAATGGCGATTCAAAGCATAAGAGCATACTCGATAACATGCCACACTTGTGATGAAGATCTCGCATAGGACACCTAGGGTTAGCACTTGGATGAGTGGCATAGCCGCCCCTTGCTTTGGCAACGTGTGTGAGGAATTTCACCTCTGGAACTCCGACCAAGAAACTGTTCACGATGTTGTGGAATGGGCTAGCTAGAAAGCTTTCTCATTTCTCAAACCCTCATAATTTTGCAAAATGAGCTAGCTACAAAGTTTTTCTTAATTTGCAAAATCCAAACATCCCAACCTCTCTAAGGAAGGTTGGGAAAACCAAAGCGATTGGAGATCGAGACTCTAACCCGCCAAGATTTTGTTCTCAAAACAAAGGAAAATGCTCGGCTCTACAAAGGGATTTAGCTGCGCACGAGAAATCCTAGCTTAGGGATTTCTCTAGGAAAATAATGACCAATCCAAGAGGATGTGGCCACGCTAACTAGCATCGACCGACCACACTCTCCCCGTGTGGACAGCCGAAACGATGGTTGATCGAAGTCCCACGCTTGTGAACTTGATGATACTCTCCTAAAAGTATGAGAGAAGCCCACACTCTAGCGGTTCTCTAACAATACTCCAGCAATCTTCCGGCGAGGCTTCCTCAAGTTAGGATGACGCTCTCATTTAGTGTAGGAAAGTGAACACTTGAGTTCTTCTATAAGAAAACCTCCTCAGACACTCAAGAAATGAGGTGGAAAAGGAGGAAGAAGATGAGGAAGGAGCTGAAATGACGAAGGTTAGCACCCTTAACCTTTCTTAGTGAGGAAGATGAAGCTCTTCCTCCCTTGCTCTCCCTAAAAGAACTCCTTTAAAGGCCCTCTAAGCTCTCTCAAAATCTCTCCACGAAAGCTCCCTCTAAGCTCTCCTCGGACTCTTGATGGAAATGATCGCTCGACCCCTTGGGGGAGATGAGGCTGCCTCGGTTAAGCTCAGCCAACTTTCTTCATAGTACCAGAATGTCCACCATCAGATCCCTAAGAAGCTTCTAAAAGATGGCTGAAAGTGGCATTTTACATCCCCTTTATCGTTCCAAGGCTCATCATCATTACCCCCACCAATCTAGTTGTCTCTGGGGTCAAAACGGTGGAAAAAACAGTCATTTTCCATGACATGGGAAGTGCCTAGGTTCCTAGGCACTAGACTTCTGGCTCCTATGTGCTATGTCTGGCACCGAGGCGCCACCTAGGTGGTGCCTTCTTCCCAGCTCTTAGGAAGAGGCTAATTTTGTTGTTTTTGGGCACACAGGCACTGGGGATTGGTAACAGACTTCCAATGGCTTGGGTTAGGATGTCTAAGAAAACATTTTGGGTGCCTATGTGCCCAGGGTTTGTGCTTATGTGTCGTTCTATCCCGAAACCTTGATTTTCATTGGGAATGCCCAACGAATGATTTTTTTGATCTGTAAGCTATGGGAGACTCCATACAAATGAAATTTAGTCCCATAACTATAGAATTGAGTATTTTGATCAACTATTTAATGGAGAATTCACATTCAATGGTCGCTCTAAGACGCGACATGAATAGGGTGTCTTAAACCTAAATTTTCCCGTAGTGTGCGTATGAGGATCTATTGACTTCCCTTAGCCATGAGAGGCTCTAGAAGAACGTGCAATGAATTCTAAACACTGAATATGTCCTACATTTGTTGACCTCATTTTTTATGAGGTCTTTTGCTTCTCTCTTTAGTACTTAGGAACTAGCCTTAGGCTTTTCCTTTGACTAATCTTAGAGGACTAGAAGTGGAACCCACCCTTTAGAAATTCAAACACCTCTTGACTCCCTGCAAACCCCACAAGCTTGATTGTAGACCCCTAATCACCTAGAGGGTTGGAATCAAATGTGGAGGTTTAAAGGATGAGTTCCCTATAAAACTTTTGGCCTTAGGAATACCCCAGGTGGCCCGGTCCGGTGAGGATTGACTTGCACATACACTACACTCTCAGACACATTCCAAGTCCTAAAACCACACTCTCACCCAACTTGACTTCCTGACTCATGTAGGTAATTCATATGGATGGTCCTTAACCCCTAAGCCCGTGGCTAAGAGGGTTAGGAACAACATAGTGAATGTCTCAAATGAGTCCTCTCATGATTCTTATGGGCTTAATATGGCTTCATGGCTCAACCAAAGTGATTCCATTCTACTCAAATTTGATCAATTTTCATTTTTCCAAAATTTCAATTTTTGACCCCCGAGGCCCTACACCTACTAAACCTACCAAAAGCCCTTAGAGCTACCCAAAATTTACAAAATTGCCTAAATTACCAAAAATTCCTCCAAATCAAACCTAAAAATTTCCCCCCACTCAAATTAATCATCCATAGCCAAAAAGTACCAAAAATTCCAAAAGTACCCCCCAATACCCTCCAAATACCCAAAATGCCCTTCTTAGCCCAAAATTCCAAAAATTCCCAGAAAATTCCAGAAAATCTCAAATACTCCCAATTTCATTTTTTTCAACTACACCATGGGTCAATTTTTCCAATTTACCCCACTTTTACCAAAACCCCCAATTTGACCCATTTTTAACCCAAGTGAACCTAATGTCAAACCAAACCACTTCAATTGACCTCAATTTTGGTCAAATTCAATTCTAAACTTCAATTCAACATCCCCAATATCAATTTACACTAAATTTAATTCCAATTTGATTGACATTTGAGCCCAATTTCAATTTGAAGCCTAAGGCCCAATTTAGGCCCATGACCTAAACCTAGCTCAAACCTAACTCAATTCAACCCCAATTGGCCCTAAATCTTTTCTAAAACCTTCCTAACAACCCCATAAACAAAACACTAACTTGATTTTCCCAAAATTTGAACCTAAACTCCACCCAAACCTAACCCAAAATCAAAATCCCTTAAATTGACCTAAGCCCAAACCTAACCCAAATGGGCCCAAATCCCAAAATTAGAGCCCAACCAAAGTTGGAAACTCTTTGTGACACTCCCATGAACATTTCTCAACATTAATTTCACATCAAATCCAACTTTAGCGCAACCTTAACCCAAGTTAGCCTAATTTGGCCCACTTTGGCCCCTTTAACTAAAAAGCCCAAATTAAACCCAATTCAATTCAAAATCACTTCACACTTGTTCCAAACCACTCATGACACATACCTAAACCAATTGCAACATTTATTTGACATGTCCTTCACAAAATTTTCATCCAAAAGCCCATCCTAAAATCTAAAAGCCCACATCCCTAAATCACTTTAAAAGCCCACCCAAGACCATATCAAAAGCCCAAGTTTTCAATCCAAAGCCCACATGACATTTCTCTACATCATCCATTTAATCAAAATCACCCCTAAGTTTCAAATATTCATTAAACCATTCCAAATAAAGCTTCATTCAAATTTCCACCAAAATATCCAAAATCCTTAAAATCCACTTTTATGAAATTGACCAAACTTTTTCCAAGCCAAATGTGAGCCATTGAGCCATGTACAAGCCACATGGAAGCCATGGAAGCCAGTTTCCACCTCACCAAGCCATTAATGGAAAGAAGAGGGGACCCTTTCCTAATCTTTCATTAAGCCCTTTTAACCATATTCATGTCACACTCTAAACCATGCTTAGCCACCTCACCATGGATGGAGACTTCACCACTCCAAATCAGCTGACCTAAATGATACCCTAAGCCCAAAGCCAGGTCATGGGAGGGTGCACCAAACCCAAATCCATGCCTTTGACCAAACTAAGCCCAAAATAGCCTTCCCCCCATTCCATTTCAATTTAACTCCTTTACACATGTCAAACTCCAATTAACTTCACCAAATTCAACCCCTGACCCCACTAAGTCAGATGGTGACCCATGCTTGGCCGGCCAGCCACCACAGCCGCCGGAAAACACCATGGTCGAGAGCTCCATGTGAGCAAAAAAAACTCAATTCTCCCTTGCTGAGTTGTCCTAACCCTAGTGGACACCAGAGCTCTTCTTCTCCTCCCCTGAGCAGCTGATCCCAGCCTCTAATTGCCCCTGGGAAGCCCTCCAGCCATGCCTATTTAAACACCACCACCTCTCGGCCAAACAAGGAGATGAACCAGACCTTAAGGAAACTCTGCCAAAATTGCTCCAGGACCTTCTCCTAACCTGCAGCGAGCTTGATCCCAGAGTGTTCCTTTGCTCTAATCCCCATTAACAGAGGTCAATTTCTGAGTTAAAAATCCACCCAAAAAACAGGACACTTCACCACAGTGAGCCAATCTCCAAATTGAATGGTCCTACACCTTCACCAGACCAAGAGGAGAAGTTCTTCAGCTAAAGCCCCCTCACCAGGCCAGCCATTGCTTCCAGCCTCTAAGCTTTGTGATCGGCCTTGGTCACTTTCATACCTAGATAATTCCCTAGAGCCAGAGACTTCATCTGGAGCTTGCCTAGACTCAATCAAAGGTGACACAACTCTCAGAACGAAGCTTCACTTCTCTGAGCAAAGGTATGAACTCATTCTTCCTCCCGAGCTTCCAGTAATTCTCCATTTTGTTTGGGTTGATTTCATAGCCTAAAAACCATATGGATGTGTTTGTCTCTTCAAGATGAATCGATAGAGTATAAGAACACAAAAATCCATTGAGAATCGAGTGAGTTCTTAGGGTTTTAGTGTTGACAGTCACAGGTGCACACCAGTCGTAGACGATGACCGGGAGCCATTGGTTCGCGCGTGTATCGAGCGGAAGGTTCAGATTGCGTCGGACCAGGGAATGTTACGTGAACCGTGGGCCCTTGGAGCCCTGAGTCAGATGGAGGCGTCGAATGGGAATGCGTCGTGTGGGCTTTAGGAGCTGCCGATGTTGCGCGGGCGCCGAGTCGGATAAGTAGATAAATAGGGTATTTTTGAATTATTTAAATGCCCACAACTTCAAAAATTCATATCTTTGCATAGAAAAATCACAAAAATAAAATAAAAATACCCTCTTGCTCAGTGAACAGAGCAAAATAATGTGGAAAAGAAATCAAGTTAATTGGATGAGTATTTTATTTTTAATAATTTATTTACTGTTTTCAGTATTTTGATTCTCCATTTGCATAGAAAATTCACCATGGCATAAGACCATAGGGCTTTTGAAGCCTCTGATCTTGGGCACATTCCCTGAAAATTTTCAAGGTCAGAGGCCATCTCCGTGAAAAGTTATTGAATTTTCAATTTCATGTCACTGGTTTAGGTATTTTAATTCCAATAATTAGCATGTCGTAAAATAAATTCTAGGAAAGTTTGGTGATGTTTCTTAGGACCAGGGGACCCCATGAAAAATATATTTTGAGTTAATTCATTCATAATAACCTTAATTGGCCTAAACCCCTAAAATTGAATT
Organism: Papilionanthe hookeriana x Papilionanthe teres; assembly: GCA_022702705.1. NCBI lineage: Eukaryota > Viridiplantae > Streptophyta > Magnoliopsida > Asparagales > Orchidaceae > Papilionanthe > Papilionanthe hookeriana x Papilionanthe teres. Next base: position 22,984,598 of record CM040431.1, on the reverse strand, counting down.
TGAATTAATTAGGGTTAACCACACATCAAATTGACTTGAAAACAATTCTCCACTGATCGTTAGGATCAGAGAGACCACACATAAAAATTTGAAATCAATTGGACTTGATTAACCCCACCAAATGGATTGATTAAGCCTCATAAGCAAAATGGAACTTTAAAAATTCATAACTCCAAAAAAACTTTTAAAAAATTCACAAAAATGATTTTGAAGCTTTTCTGATATCAGGGGAGTTCAGAAAAATTAAAATTGGAATTTTCTAAAAAAGTTAATTTTTCAAAATATTTTAATATTTTAATAATTAAAAAATAAAAAAAATCATAAAAATATTAAAAAACATAAAAATGTCACATTTTGATTTCTAATCACTTAGGAACAAACCACATATTTTTTTCTAAGTCCCTAGGATAAAATATTGAATTTTAAAGGCTTAATGTAATTTTCAATATTAAAAAATGAGTTTTTAACCTTTTCACTAAAATAATTCTAATAAATCAAAGAAAAATCCGAAAATTGTGAAATTTTTTTCTTTGAACTCCTTGAGGTCAGAGAGATTTAAGAAAAATATAAAATCTATTTTTCAACTTTCATTTTATTTTATAGTTAATTAATATTCTAAAACTCAAAATAATTATAATAAATAAAATATAATTCAAAAATCACCAAAATTGGTCCACATGATCCTCTGGTCATTAGGAACATCCCATAATGTTCTTAGGATAGAAACCTTTCCTTGGTCATGTTGTTGAATTTTCTTTGAAAACCCTTATTTTCTACTAAAAATAATTAAATAAATAAATTAAATTCAGAAAAATCACATTTTCTCCTCTAATGTCTTAATTGACATGTGAGTGAAGTGACAAAAATTTCAAGTTCATTTGAGCTCAATTTAGTGAGTTATGAAATAAATAGGCTTAAAATGGCATAAAGGTAATTAAAAATTTTAACCCTTAATTAAAACTTTAGGTTTAATCAAAATGGGGGGGGTAAAATATTTGATTTTAATTTTTCTCTTGAATGATTGAAACTTAGGGAAACTAAGGGGTAGAAACCCATCAAACACTTTGAAAATATCAAAATGAAACTTTAATTAATTAAACAATTTAAACTTTGGAAGGAATACATTTAAAATTTGGATTATTAAAATAGGGATATTATTAAGAAGATATTTATTCTTTAATTTAAAAATCCCTAAATAAGTCACTTTAACAATATTTAATCCTTAATTAAAATAGTAATCCAAATTAACAATTAAAATTTACAATTAAAACTAAAATTAAAACTAAAATTAAATTAAAATTAAATTAAAAATTAAAATTAAAGTTAAATTAAAATTAAATTAAAAATTAAAATTAAAATCAAAATTAAAACTAAAATTAAATTAAATTAAATTAAAATTAAATAAGATTAAATAAAATTAAATAAAATCAAATTAAAATTAAATTAAAATTAAATTAAATTCAAATTAAAATAAAATCAAATTGAATTAAATTAAATTAAAATCATTTAACAACAAACCCAAATGAAATCAATAAGAATCAATTCTAAAATAACTTGAACACTATTCCAATTTTAAAATTATTAATTAAAACCTCTTAATTAAATTAAAACACATTAAATCATTACCTCAAACTTTCAATTAAGAATGATTAAAATTCTCGATAAACCAACTTGCCCTTAAAGGCTTTAATTATTATAACTCTTAAATAGAGAATTAAGTGAGACGTCACTTCATTCACCAGGTAATCAAATACCTAAGTTCACTGAACAAGAGACAAAGTTTAACTAAACTCCTGGATGATTAATTCACCTGTGCAACTGAATTTATTTGGACTCAAAATAATCCCAGAAGTATTGAAAAGATGTTTAGGACTCATCCTAAACACTTCCTCAATATGACGGGATGTTTTAGAAGAACAATTGAATTTAATTGTTCTTTGATGAAGAAAATCATCCTTAAACCAAACCAACAGCCTAGACGTCATAGGAGATGACTAGTTATAGGATTAGGAATTTGGTAGACAACCAAAACCCTTTCCCTTAGTTTTACCTAGGTATTTCTTACAAAATATTTGAATGCCTTAACATGTGTTTCAAGTGCAGCTTGGGATGACAGGAAGACCCTCCAGGTACGCTTTAATTTTATTGCAATTTACTTACATGCACTGTACTTTACTTTTTCTTGCATGATAAACAAGACTGTTGCATGAAAACTAGAACCTTTAGGATAGTCCCTAAACTGAAGCCAAAACTAAACTAAAAGTCATTGCAAGATAAAATTCACCGCCACAACATTCCAAAATATAAAACAACTCAAAATTTAATCACAAACATAACAACAAAACTACAATTACAACTAAATTAAAACGTCTCATTGAATGATCGGGAATACCTCGGATGATGTAACCCACGTGTTGCTAACGGGATTTCCCAAGGCCTAAATGAAAGTGTGGAACTCATTCGGTTGAGTTTAGCAAATTCATCTGGACTAAGTGAATTCGATGAAAATAACGGTGACGGGATGACGGAACCGTGAGATCTTAATCGGTTCTGTTTAAACAACTTTAAGATTTGTTTTAATTAAAATTTTAAAAAACACTTGGATTTTAAGATTTCCTCTAAACCAAAACACTTCTCTCATCTCCTGCTTTATGACTTCTAAAATTAAACCTCCGCAACAACAAGGAGCTCGGAGCATGGTGGGCAGCTCGACCATCGTCATCAGCAAAACTTGAGTCTACTTCAGCAAAACTTTCCTTAGAATTAAATAACCAAGCCATAGGACTTTGAGGTAGTTTGCCTAGTGCAACATAAATCCTCAATTTTTCGTTAGGCATTTGTATAATCATGTTATGCAAATTAAGCCCTAACCAGTCTTAGGACTTCGAGGTAGTTGTTCGGTATGACATAAACCCTCACATATTCGAGGCTATTTGTATGATTATGTCATACAAATATAAGTCCTAATTAATTAAAATTGGCAAGATTGAAACATTAAGTAAATTCTCAAATCTAAGCCAAACAATAGGATAGTTTGGGAAGTTGCCAAGATTCTTCTTGGATCCTCAACTTCTCCTACTTCTTTTCCTTTGGATTCTTAAAATAAGCTGTTCCGAATTTGAGCTAATCCCTATTGAAATTTCCAAAATTCAATCCTTTGAAACCTTAAACTTTGAAATTCTTGAGAGCAAAACCACTGATCATTATCGAGAGTTTTCTTAAGTGTCTTTGGACATTTAAGATGTAATTAACTATAGGGGCTTGCCCTTATAGGGAACTTTAAGAACCCAGGTATTATAAACCCTGCTTAATTTCTTTGTATTAAGCAGGGGAACTTTTCGGCTTATAAGATTGGTTCGCAGACCAAACGGATGTCACAAATCTTCTAGTTTATTTAATTGAACCCCATTATCAAGTAGTGTGTCTATTCTTCGGGATAGATACATGTTTGTGGTGCGGTGCTCGTTTATATAAACTATTCGGGATGTGAGATCAGTTTGATTTCATATCTTAAAATTTTCAAACTTAAAATCATTTTCAAAATCAAATGCTACTTTCTAAATTATATTGATTTAAATTAAATTTAAAACCTAAAATTCGCAAACAATTTCTGTAGGCGACCCCTTTTCAAAAATACAAGGCACAAAATTAAAAATATGCCGACAAATTCTGGCTACTCCGCTGGGGACTAGTTCCTCTCTCCATTTTTGATTAGATGGTTTTGCTTTCATAAATCGGTAGTGAGTCCATATCCCTAGTGGACCAAAACTACCATTCTTCCGTTGGAATACCCCGTTCATTTCTGTCTTGAACGAGTATAGCCAACTCCTCTCGGATTTAGGAGCCACTGTTTAGACACCCCTAAATGGAGAGGTTCCGAGATCCTTTTACCTCTTTTCTGAGGTGGGGTGGACCCCCAATAGGTGTTAGTTTAGGAGCGGTCCTTTGAGTCGAGAAGTCTTGCATAAGACTTTCTCTTCCTTTCCAATTCTGAATCGGGCCCTTTACATTTTCTACAACCCTTTTTCCTTTAATTGTTTTGTTTCTAATAAACGAACCTCCTAATAAACAATCTCTTTTAAAAATCACAAATACACTAAGATAAACGAAAATGTGTTCGGACTCTTTCTTTTTCGTCCTAAACTTTATGATGAAAAGAAGCATAATTCGGGACTGACATTCAGAATCTGCCCTGCAGAAAATGACTGCCCCAAAGCTAATCTTCTCCTTCACCAATGGAATGGACTTCGTCGTTTACAAGGATGAGCTGCCCGACAATGGAATCATCCGTTTGGATAAGGATTCGGCAACACAGATATCAAGTTTGCTGATGTCACTCTCTTCACACTAATGGACAAAGTGTCAGAAGCTGAAAAGCCCGTGATTGAGTTCAATCTGAAATCGACTCAAGAATTCCCTCCCCTGCAAAGAATTCCAGCAGAAAGGAGTACTACTGTTCGTAGGAGGACTGTTGTCTCTACCCCCACCGGTCTAGTCATCTCTGCACCTACCCCGACTTCTGTCAAACTGAAGGGGAAGGAAATCCAAGTCTGTGATGAGCCTGTCACCGTGGAGGGTACAGATTTTGCTACAATACCATCTTTTTTTGAGATTGGGTCCAGTTCAAGAGTTGCGCCCCTAACTCGGACTCAAAGGAGAAATAGAAGCAGAAAGATTGCCAGAATTGAGAAAGCCAAAGCTGCTGAAGTTGCTTTTCTAGAAGAAATTCATGAGGAAAGAGAACAACTGCCTGAGTATGTACCTCTATTGGAAGGGAGCAGGTTTCACCCTCTCTCTGCCGCATTAGATGAAGAGAATGTCCGTAGGATTGCTGCTGCATTACCCCGACCTGCGTACTACAGCAATTACAAAAGGAAAAGGGATAAGACTACGCCATTGACTTGGCTGCAAGCTGTGATAGATTGGCAAAGAAAGAAAGATGCCCTATGTCAGAAATCTTAAGAAGGATAGGACGGGTGCCAGCTAAATTTGGCCTCGGACCGCGAATAAAGCATGTTGCTGCCACAGAGAAACCAAAGAAGAAAATTAAAGCCAGTTCACCTGTTGTTGTATCGGGTCTACAAATTAAGGAGGATACCACCTTCCAGCATATAGCCGACAGATCATCCGGTCCTAGGCTTCCGGCTGTGAGAAGGATGGTATGGCGACCTACTACTGGCAAGTTAAGACCAAAACAATGTCCTGAGAAGAAAATTCTCATCAGGAGACTTGAATCAGAAGAAAGTGCTACTGCAATAAAGGGGACTCCCAAGAAGGAAGTTCAACAACCGTCGCAAGACGACCGCGAGACCATGCAGAAAAGGCCATTAGAGGATGTCATGGACAAGTTAAGGACCGACATCCGATGGTTAGCAAAAGAAAGAGAAGAAGAATTAGAAGATGAAGTTGACTCATCAGAGTTCATGGATGAGGAGTATGCCGAGATCAACATAGTTGAGACACGAGCATCGTCAGCTTCGCAAGGTGCTCCAGCAGCTACGGAAAGAGATGAACTGAAAGTGATGAGAGCACAGATTTGGGAGAGAGATGACATAATTTCCCAAATGGCAAAGAGGATGGAAGAGATGGGCCGTCGCCTTAGCCACTCTCCGCAGTCAGGTACAACCTCAGAAAGAGACACCCCCAGAAATTATCCATATTACAGATGGAGGAAAAGAGATCACATCCGTCAACGGAGACGAACAACCAAAGAAAGATCCTGCACAAAGCATGATTCCAGAAAAGGACATTAAGAGCATGGTAGAACAGCAGGTGCAAGAGGCCCTAGCATAATCTAAGAGTGGAGCATCTATTCAAACGTGTAGACCTTACCCCGAAGAGTTTGATGCAGTCCAATACCCGAAAGGCTTCGTACCACCTCTGTTTAAGACTTTTGATGGAACAGGAAACCCCCGACAGCATGTCGCACATTTTTCGTGCTAGTTGCTACAATGCCGGTGGGAGTGACGCTTTACTCTTCCGACAGTTCGTCAGCAGTTTATCAGGGATTGCCTTCGACTGGTACGCAGAATTGTCTAACGGTTCAGTAAAGACCTTTTCAGAACTAGAGATTCTCTTCGTTAAACGATTTGTCGGGGCTCAGCACCACATCACTATCGGTGATCTAGTGGTGGAGCAATAAAAGTCGAACGAGACTTTAGTGGATTAAAAACTTCGATGGAGAAACTTAAGCATGAAGTGTGAACCACAGCTTCAAGAACAACATGCAGTCGGCATCCTAATTAAAAGTATCCATGGCCCGATAGCACTTCTCCTTAAAGGATTTACAATTAAGACTTTCGAGAAGTTGCTTAGCAAGGCCGGGAGCTTGTAAGAAGAGGCAAAACAGCTAAGTTTTGTAAACAAGAACGATGAGCAGAAAATTGTGAAAACATCCGAAAAGAAATCTGGAATCGTCACGGTAGTAGATAAGGGCAAGCAGCCGGTTCAGATACAGTCAGAGCGCCCACAGCCTAGTTATCAACCACCACAATGGACTTATCAGCAACCTCAACAGATCTATCAACAACCTCAGCAAGGCTATCAGCAACCTTGTCCGAGCTATCAGTCATCTCAGCATTATGAACAACCTCCTCGTTCATCGCGTACCTTAAGAGAACTTCTAAATAAAGAATATCCATTCAAAACTGAAGCAGTAGCGAAGATGTTTCGCAGCTTAATGAAGACACCGAATTTTCAGCTGCCATAGCCCAAGAAGCCGAAGGAAGTCAATAAGAAAGATCATCTGAACTATTGCCCTTACCACCAGATGCTCGGACATAAGATAGAGGATTGCATCACTTTCAAGAGTTGGCTTGATGACAATCCCCAGAAAGGGAACATAACGATCCCAAAGGAATACATGAAAGAACTCTAGAAAGGAGGTTCCGTCAATGTTATTTCAACGGATCTCATTGTTCCGATAAACCCGTACACGATCGATGATGAATGGAGTACCGTTTGGACAAAGTCATCAAAGAAACTTTTGAATCACATCCAGACCGCTTAGGTACGCACTTCAACTCAGAGTTTGAAACCTATCGAGCCGGCACTATCACTTGCGATTGAAGAACCGTCCCAGAAGGAGGAGAAGATCGTGGAAGAAAAGAAGACCGAGGCTCCGAAGGGTAGACTAGGGGCTGCTTATCCTAGGATGGTTGTTTCTGATTCGGGGGAGAAATCCCTTGAACTCCTGACTCTGTATGATTATCTGCTCGCACCGGCGGGATCTTATAATGATAAGGGTTTTGGCGTTGGCTACGTTTTGACTGTTTCTAATGATTACGTAACTAGGGACAACCGGCTTAATCTGGATCTCAATTCCAATACAGATAACGATTCTCAAATCATACACAACCTTGACGACCACGACGAGGAAGATATTCACAAAGGAGGCTACGAAAGCTCGACGAGCAACTAGTCCATTTATGAATTCCGAGGGGCTCCGATCACGATAGAATTAGAACCACCAGACACCGAAGCAACTTCAGAAGAGCCAGTTGTTCCAATTCAAAAGGATACACTGGCAGATTTAACACCAAATTCAGAAGAGATAACTGAAGTAAATTTAAGAAGTGGAAAAGTTCTACCTCCGAGAATGGGTCCAAAGGATAAAGGAAAGCAGGTGGTTGCTCAGGAAGAGCCAACCCCAGCAGAGGAACTGCCTATTCGGGAAGAAACCGAGGAACATGGAAATAAAGTGGACTACAACGTGCTAGCCCATCTTAGGAAATTACCAGCCAAACTAAGCATATACGACGCTCTGATCCTGTCAAAGGAGATGAGGGAGGCTCTGATCAAGGCTTTGCTTTATCCAGAGATTTGTTTTTGCCCAAATGGCCGGTAATTCCTTCGACGAGGTTTGCTTGTTAAGAGAACAGCGAGGTGTTACCTTCACAGACAATGATCTATTACTGGGAACAGCTGATCACAACCGACCGTTATACATTTCAGTCACTATTGGAAAGTTTACACTCTCCAGAGTGTTAGTTGATCCGGGAGCATCAATCAACATAATAAATCTTCGGACGCTAGCATATTTGGAAATTGATGCTCGCGAGCTTGAAGCAGACAAGATGCTATTAAGAGGCTTCAATCAAAAAGAAGAAAGAGCTCTTGGATCGATAACACTACTAATGAAGACCGGTGATTTAGCAAAGACAACCGCAAAATTCCACATAATTATTCTGAAACATTGTTCAACGCTCTACTGGGTCGACCATGGATCCATGAAAATCGGATGGTACCATCGTCTCTACACCAGTGCATAAAGTACTACGAAGGAGGGGAACAGTGCATCAAAGGTGATTTGCAACCATTCTCCGTGCACAAAATTGGAATTCATGAAGATGCGGTCTACGACGCACCCCTGAAGAAAACAATCTTTTCCAGAAAAACCAAACCAAATGAAGCAAAAGAAATTCCAGACGATGAAGAACCTGAGGTTCTAGTCCAACAGTTACTCACCACTCCTTTACGGCGAGATGGTGAAGATTTCTCTAGGACTTGCACTCGAGGTCGAAGCCGGGGACGAGGACATGGAAGAAATGTTGGAAGAGTTGGACAGAAGAAACTGGTCATCGATGTTGATTGGCAGAACAGTTCCGAAGAAGAAGAAATTAAGAAAGAAGCAGCGACAATAAGTCAAAAGAAACCCCAGTTCAAGATCTCTCTCGAAGATGAAAAGAATGAAGAATACAAATCAATGTATGAGAAGATTATCCATTATGTACATACTATGACCTTGACCCCGATCCATTCTAATAAGATCGAGGGTATGGTGGTCAAGGAAGTACATGGTGATGGTACTAAGCCGATCAAGTTTTACCGTGGTGCTTCTTCTTCCAATACTGAAAAAGATGTACAATTTGAAGATGTTACTTCTTCCGAATTAATGGAATTACCTTTTAAGTGGTACTCTCCCTATGTTCAAAATTTAATTCAACGCGGTGTCTTACCTTGACAATGGACAAAAGGCCAATCACAACACTGAAAAAATTATGGAATAATGTCGGTCGGCCTCCCAATTCAAAACATGGTCTTGGATTCGGCACAGTAGGATCAGTTGATGATACAGAATTTTGCTTGGTTGTCACTTGCGAGCCTAATAAAGAGTGCTTGGAAGCCTCAAAAGATCTTAAGGATCTACCAATCGACGACGCGCCACCAGAATTCGAACAAGAAAACAAATTTATGATAGATGAGTTAATGGAAGTTAACTTAGGTACTAGCGAAGAGCCTAGGCCAACCTTTGTTAGCTCCTTACTCAATAAAGAAAATTCCGAGGAAATAATCAAGATACTAATGGAATTCAAGGACTATTTTGCTTGGAGTTACGACGAAATGCCAGGATTAGCCCCAGAAGTCGCAGTTTACAAACTAGGAGTAGATCCTACTTCTGTTCCAGTCAGACAAGCCCCCAGAAGAATGCGTCTAGAAATTGATCAACAAGTAATAGCTGAAGTTAAGAAGCTAATAGACGCTAAATTAGTCCGTGAAGAATAATAACCAACTTGGTTAGCCAACGTGGTACCAGATAGAAAGAAGAATGGTCAGATCAGAATCTGCGTGGATTTCAGAGATTTGAATAAAGCGTGTCCGAAGAACGAATTCCCGCTACCAATTCCAGAACTGATGATCGACATTGCTTCCACACATGAAATATTTTCATTCATGGATGGATCATCGGGATATAACCAGATAAAGATGGCACCAGAAGACGAAAAGCTCACGGCATTCAGAACGTCGATCGGAGTGTATTGCTACACAGTAATGCCATTCGGACTAAAGAACGCAGGAGCAACATACCAAAGAGCGATGACGAAGATTTTTGATGATCTCATTCACAACCAAGTTGAGTGCTACGTGGATGATGTGGTCATCAAAAGCAAATTGAAAGAAGATCACCTGTATGATTTGAGAATTATTTTCGAGCGACTAAGATGATACAACCTTAAGATGAATCCCTTAAAAATGCGCCTTCGGCGTCACCTCCGGGAAATTCTTAGGATTTGTTGTCCGACATCGTGAGATTGAAATTGATCCGGAAAAGATTAAAGCTATCTTAGAAATGCCTCCTCCCAAAACTTTGAAACAACTACGATCCTTTCAAGGGAAGTTAGCATATCTTCTACGCTTTATCTCGAACTTGTCAGGTAGGTGTCAGCCCTTCTCGGCATTGGTTAAAAAGGACGCCAAATTCATTTGGGATGAGAAATGCCAGCAGGCTTTCAAAGATGTTTAACAATATTTAATGACACCTCCTGTCTTAGCAGCCCCAGTCTCAGGTAGATCGTTGATACTTTATACCGCGGCTTTAGACGACTCCTTGGAGCCTCGCTAGCCTGGGTCAATGATGAGGGAAAAGAAAATGCTCTCTACTACTTAAGCCGTCGTCTAATTCCGACGGAAGTAAAGTATCCTCCGATTGAGAAGCATTGTTTGGCCCTGATCTTCACCGCTCAAAAGCTCAGGCATTACATGCTTTCTCATAAGGTCAACCTTATTTCGAGAGTTAATCCGTTGCAATACTTGATGACCCGACCGACGCTTTCTGGCAGACTTGTCAGGTGGTCGATGATACTATTACAATTCGACATAACTTTCGTTCCTCTTCACGTCGTAAAGGGACAAGTCTTAGCAGACTTCCTCGCAGCACACCCTTTACCGGCAAATTCGCCTCTCGACGATGATTTGCCTGATGAGCATATAATGAGCCTAGAAGAACCTGATGATCGACGTTGGGAACTATACTTCGATGGTGCATCCTCAGCACAGAAGAACAAAGAATCGCAAACGATAGTGCCCGGTAAGGAAGGAATCGGACTAATCTTTATAACACCGGAGCGGGGAATGTTAAGATACTCCTAACACTTAACAGAACCGTGTACAAACAACGAGGCAGAATACGAAGACCTTATAACCGGATTGGAATTAACCATTCAGATGAAGATAACAAATATCAACATTTATGGAGATTCTCAGTTGATCATTCAACAAGTCGCTGGACAGTACAAAATTGTAAAACCAAGACTTGAGCAGTACATTCAGTATGCCATGAAACTGTTGGAGCAAATTCCAAACGTAACAATCTACAAGAATCCCAGAAAAGAAAACTCTCACCGATGCGCTAGCCCACCTTGCAAAGGAATTTGCCTGCTAGCAGGATGAGTCAGTCGAAGTGTCAGTTCAAGGATGACAGGTCTTATCACAGCTTGACATGGATACAATACATAAATCAGAAAGAAAAAAAGAAGAAACAATTGCAGCAGTGATAGAAAATACAGAAGATTGGCGGCAGCCATTAATAGATTACTTGCAGACAGGAAATCTACCGGACGATAAGTCATTAGCCCATCTAATCAAGAAAAGAACTATGTCTTATGCATTAATAAACAATACATTATACAGAAGGTCCTTTGATCAGATGTGGCTAAGATGCCTGAGCGGGTCCGAGGCTCGTGAAATCGTTAAAGAAGTACATTCAGGACTTTGTGGCGCTCATCAGTCGGGTCCGAAATGAAAATGAAGATTAAAAGACTAGGGTACTACTGGCCCTCAATGATGATCGACTGTATGAAAGTTGCCAAAAGTTGTCACCGGTGCCAAGTGCATGGAGTGGTTCTACACGAACCTCCAAATGTGCTACATCCAACAATTACGTCATGGCCATTTGAGTGTTGGGGCACAGATATAGTGGGTCCGATAGAACCACCTTCTTCAAGAGGACATCGCTTCATTCTTGCAGCTACAGACTACTTTTCTAAATGGGCAGAAGCTATTCCACTCAGAGAAGTGAAGGCACACTACGTGCTACAGTTTTTCAAGAACCAAGTTGTCTACCATTTTGGGGTACCGCGCAGAATCATTTCAGATAATGGGTTTGCATTCAAAAGTACAAAGATTAACAATTTTGTCAGAAGACACGGGATCGATTGACGATACTCAACGATCTACTACCCAAGAGCAAACGGCGTGGCCGAGGCCTTTAATAAAACTCTCATTCAAATTTTAAAGAAAACTTTGGACGACGACAAGAGAAATTGGCACGAGAAGTTGTTAGAAGCCTTATGGGCCTACATGATGACTTTTAGGACTCTTACTTAGTCTACGCCTTACGCTTTAGTGTACGGGTCCGAGGTCGTCTTGCCCCTGGAAGTTCAGCTTTCGTCACTCCGAATTACAGTCGCAGAAAAGATTACTACAGAAGAAAATGTCAGACTATGACTGGAAGAATTGGAAAGCTTGGAAGGGAAAAGACTTTCAGCATAGCAGAATTTAGAACTGTATCAGGCCAAGATGATCCAGGCCCATGATAAACTAGTCCATCCCAGGACATTCAAAGTCGGTGACTTGGTTTTAGTTCTCAGAAGACCTATTCTTGCACATCGTAAGATAGGTGGTAAATTTGAACCAACATGGGAAGGGCCGTTCGTCGACGAGACAGTCTACTTAGGAGGTTCCTACCAACTGGTGAATTGTCGTGGAGAACGACCCATGCTTCCGATCAATGGACGGTATTTAAAGAAGTATTACGCAACCTGATGTTTTGAAGGGTGGCCTCTAAAATAGAATCTTATCCCTAGAAACACGGGTGAAGTAATCACTTTGTGACTGGGTCCGAACCCAAAACAAAATAAAATGGATGATAAAAAAAAATCTCATCAACAAAAATGTTAAAAAAAGAAAACATGGGAAATCATAATAATAAAATGTCAATCTTTTCTTTTAAATTCATTCATTCCTGATATTTTCCCATCTCTTCCTTCTTCCATTAAATTTAAAAGAAGTGAATAAGAATTTTTAAGTATTTTTTTATTGTTCTTGTTCTTAGTACAGCTCCTGATCCTTTCCTTATTTTTTCGCAGGGAAATGTCGAACGGGCGGTTGGTTCTAAACTTTAGAAATGGCGTGAGTCTAGCACTTGATGAAAAGAGGGTGAGGGATGGAGCAGTGATAGAGATTGACTCAGACTTCACACCAGCCGGCTTACAATACGAAGAAAATGATTGGATCTCAGTTGATCGAGAAGAACTTTACAGCCAGACAGTGATGAAAATGGGTGGCCCAAGCCACCAATCCAGCAACAAGAAAAGAAAATCAAACGCTGCGCATGCAATCGGAGAAGATAAGTAAGTTAAGTCTGTGATTGCCACAGCAGAGGGTAGGCTTGTCAGCACCGCACCCGCAGAAATTCAAGGGGTAAGGAGAGCTACTCTCACTGCTACCCAACGAAGAAATAAGAATCGTCGCATTCGCAAAATGTTGACCAAGTTAGCAGAAGATCAACATGAACAGACAGTGGATATTGTTAATACAAATGCTCCAAGGAAACCGGTTCGTCAAGAACCATAAAGAACAAGTCAATTCCAAGAAAGTCGGAACATATAAAAGAAATACCAAGAAAAGCAGAAATAGAGTCGGTATCTCAACGTCGAGCATATGTACCGGATCCGAAGAGTCTTGTTGCGAAAGCAACCCCGGAGGATATCCCTAAGGAGACTATCCCCGAGGAGCCAAGACAAGCAGAAGAACGTGCTGGGGTTGAGCCATACATCCCGCAGTATGTTACTAGACACCGAGGACTTCAGATAATTCCGGAATACGAGCTGGAGAAAATGCAACTACTTGAGAAGAAAACATTTGAATACTTTGAAAGAATTGGAAACAAGAGGGTCAACATCTTGGAAGGCCTCCAGCTACATACAGATGTTTTCTCATATTATGAGCAACAACAAATTATAGATTGCATCCTTGAATTACAGAAAATGGGTTGAGCTGGCCGCCTAAGAGAAAAGACATATTCAGAACCCCGAAGATGGATGTCGGGGAAGGGAAGAGTTACAATCCAATGCGGATGTTGCTACAATTTTGCCATAGACAGAAAAGGAAATCCACCAGGGATACTCCATCGCAGTGAGGTGGATCCAATGCCAAGAGTCATCAAGAGAATGGTGAAACGGATGATAACATGGAGGGTACTGCCTGCAGATTGCATATCCAACAGCTACATTATCAACATCTACAAGGAAGGCGACTGCATACCTTCGCATATAGACCATCGCGACTTTGTTATACCCTTCTGCACAGTGTCATTCCTCAGCCAGTGCAACATCATGTTCGGATCTGACCTCCGGATTGCAGGCCCCGGTGAGTTCCGAGGGCCGGTGGAGATACCACTACCGGTAGGTTCCGTCCTGGTGTTAAAAGGAAACGGAGCAGACGTTGCAAAGCATTGCATTCCAGGAGTGCCTGTAGAGAGGATCTCAGTTACTTTTAGAAGAAGGGATGACAGAAAAATGCCTTACCACTTTCAGCCAGATCCAGAATTGGAGAGTCTCCGGCCCTACGAGCTGTGAGTTACATGGGAAATAACACACCTCCAATGCACATCCATGCGGCACTCCTGCCAAGGGTGGCTTGGAAGGTGATGTTATTACCCATGTTTCTTACTATTCAGAAATGGATTTTTGACAGACGCTTTTGCATGGATCAGCAAAAAGTTTACACAGCCCGTTTTGGATTTACATGAATTGTATGAGACATAAAATTTCTGAGGAAAATGTCATCATGACTAGATCAAGTTGTATGATGTACATTCAGCAAATTGGAATGAAAATGACTACGTCATATTTTTACTTTCACTTTTTTTGTACAAATTGATTGGGAAACACCATTAGAGTTAAATGAACTTTGAATGAAGAACATAAAAGAAAATAAAATAAATGAGAATTTTTCCTAAAAATCTGAATATTAAAATGAATTTCAAACTCACATGAACACTAAATAAACAACAAAAATATAAAAACAGGATCGTTAAAGGACAAACAAAATGAATCTAAATCTCAAATTGAATTCTGATCTGAATCCTCTGATTCGAACCTTTCAATTCTTCTCTCAATCAAAATCTGTTTGAAACTCCTTTGAAATTTGAATATTTTCCTCGACTTATTGCTAGGTCAAGTCTTTTCACCTTGGTACATTTAACAGCTTCTTTCAATTATCTTTCTTCTGTGTCTTAGAGGATCGACTAATTCTATTGACACGGAGCCAAGAACTTTGTTCGATTTGGTTCTGATGGCATGGGATTGGGTCCCTCTTCATACAGATAAATCTTCGAGATTGGAACCAGTTTCCATTTCTCATTAAAATTTCCGAGACTGGTACCTAAATTCCAGTTCTCTTCCTTCGAGGTCGGTACCTAAATTCTGACTCTCATTCGAGATTGATACCTAAATTTCGATTCTCTTTTGAATTGAACTAAATTTCAATTCTAAATTTCCGAGATTGGTACCTAAATTCTAGTTCTCTTCCTTCGAAGTCGGTACCTAAATTCTGACTCTCTTTTCGAGATGGATACCTAAATTTCGATTCTCTTTCGAATTGATACCTAAATTTCAATTCTAAATTCTGAGACTGGTACCTAAATTGCAGTTCTCATTTCGAGGTCGGTACCTAAATTCTGACTCTCTTTTCGAGATCGATACCTAAATTTCGATTCTCTTACGAATTGATACCTAAATTTCAATTCTAAATTTCTGAGACTAGTACATAAATTCCAGTTCTCTTCCTTCGAGGTCGGTACCTAAATTCTGACTCTCTTTTCGAGATTGATACCTAAATTTCGATTCTCTTTCGAATTGATACCTAAATTTCAATTCTAAATTCTGAGACTGATACCTAAATTCCAGTTCTCTTCCTTCGAGGTCTGTACCTAAATTCCAACTCTCTTTTCGAGATCGATACCTAAATTTCGATTCTCTTTCGAATTGATACCTAAATTTCAATTCTAAATTTCCGAGACTGGTACCTAAACTTCAGTTCTCATTTCGAGGTCGGTACCTAAATTCCGACTCTCTTTTTGAGATCGATACCTAAATTTTGTTTCTCTTTTGAATTGATACCTAAATTTCAATTCTAAATTTCTGAGACTGGTACCTAAATTCCAATTCTCTCATTTCGAGGTCGGTACCTAAATTCCGACTCTCTTTTCGAGATCGATACTTAAATTTCGATTCTCTTTCGAATTGATACCTAAATTTCAATTCTAAATTTTCGAGACTGGTACCTAAATTCCAGTTCTCTCCCTTCGAGGTCGGTACCTAAATTCTAACTCTCATTTGAGGTCGATACCTAAATTTCAATTCTCTTTCAGGTTTGATACTTAAATTTCAAATCTCACTCTCTCGAGATCAGTATCTAAATTCTGATTCTAATCCTTTTTACATCAACACTTAAACTCTGATTCTCACTCCAAGGTTGGTACCTAAATTCCAGTTCTCTTTGCAATCCCGAGGTTGAAACCTAGGTTTCAATTCTCATTTCAAATCCGAATTTCAAATTCAAAATTTCCTTAAATCGATTTTAAATCAAACTTCAAATCAAAATCCAAACTCACACATTGAAACTTGAAATTTAAAAGTAAACTGAAATCTAAATTGAATTCCCCAGATCTTGTGATTTGGAGTTCACCTCCTTTTCCATTCCCTAGCGAGAGTTCAGGAATCTCCAGTCTTGGAAATATACCTGATACTCCCCAGCAGAAATTCTTCTACTCTGTTCTAAGTTTGTACCTTGGACATCTGTGTTGGTTTTGTTGATCTCTTCGGTCAACGCCAATACGCGCGGTGTGCTTGGTTAGCACACCACACCTATTGGGGGTCCATTGTTGACCTCATTTTTTATGAGGTCTTTTGCTTCTCTCTTTAGTACTTAGGATCTAGCCTTAGGCTTTTCCTTTGACTAATCTTAGAGGACTAGAAGTCGAACCCACCCTTTAGAAATTCAAACACCTCTTGACTCCCTGCAAACCCCACAAGCTTGATTGTAGACCCCTAATCACTTAGAGGGTTGGAATCAAATGTGGAGGTTTAAAGGATGAGTTCCCTATAAGACTTTTTGGCCTTAGGAATACCCTGGGTGGCCTGGTCTGGTGAGTATTGACTTGCACATACACTACACTCTCACACACATTCCAAGTCCTAAAACCACACTGTCGGCATATTTTTAGGTTTGTGGTTGTAGTTTTAAAAAGGGGTAGCCTACAGAAATTGTCGGCGAATTTTTAATTTAATTTAAATAAATAATTTGAAAAGTAGTATTTGTTTTTGAAAATAATTTTAAATTTGAAAATTTTAAGATATGAAATCAAACTGATCTCACATCCCGAATAGTTTAAATAAACGAGCACCGCACCACAAACTGTATATCTATCCCAGAGAATAGATACACTACTTGATGATGGGGCTCGGTTAAATAAACTAGAAGATTTGTGACATCTGTTTAGTTTACGAACTAATTTTATAAGCCGACAAGTTCCCCTGCTTAATATAAAGCAGGGTTTATATTACCTGGGTTCTTAAAGTTCCCTATAAGGGCAAGCCCCTATAGATAATTACATCTTAAATGTCTGAAGACACTTAAGAGCACTCTCGATAATGATCAGTGGTTTTGCTCTCAAGAATTTCAAAGTTTAAGGTTTTCAAACAATTGGATTTTGGAAATTTCAATTGGGAATGGATCAAATTTGGAACAGTTTATTTTAGGAGTCCAAAGGAAGAGAAGTAGGAGAAGCTGAGGATCTAAGAGGAATCTTGGCAACTTCTCGACTATCCTATTATTTGGCTTTAATTTAGGAAGAATTATTTATTATTTCGATCCTACCAATTTTAATTATTTAGGACTTATATTCGCATGACATGATCTTGCAAACAGCCTCGAAAATGTGAGGGTTTATGTCGTACCAAACAACTACCTCGGAATCTTAAGACCGGTTAGGGCTTAATTTACGTAATATGATTATGCAAATGCCTAACAAAAGGGTTGAGGATTTATGTTGCACTAAGCAAACTACCTCGAAATCCTACGGTTTGGTTGTTTAATTCTAAGAATGTTTAGCTGATGTAGAGTTGTTTTGCTGACGAAGATGGCCGTGCTGCCCACCATGCTCCGAGCTCCTTGTTGTTGCAGAGGTTTAGTTTTAGAAGGTGACAATCAAGAGGTGAGAGAAGTGTTTTGTTTTAGAGAAATCTAAAAGTCTAAATGTCTTTAGTGTTTTAAATAAAATAAATCTTAAAGTTGATTAAACAGAACCGATTAAGATCCCACGGTTCCGTCATCCCGGCACCGTTATTTTCATTGAATTCACTTAGTCCAGATGAATTTGTTAAACTCAACTAAATGAGTTCCACACTTTCATTTAGACTGCGGGAAATCCCGTTAGCAACACGTGGGTTACATCATCTGAGGTATTCCCGATCATTCAACGAGACGTTTTAATTTAGATGCAATTGTAGTTTTGTTGTTCTGTTTGTGATTAAATTTTGAGTTGTTTTATATTTTGAAATGTTGTGGCAGTGAATTTTATCATGCAGTGACTTTTAATTTAGTTTTGGTTTTAGTTCAGGGACTACCCTAAAGGTTTTAGTTTTCATGCAACAGTTGTTTATCATGCAAGAAAAGTAAAGTACAGTGCATGTAAGTAAATTGCAATAAAGTAAATTGCAATAAAATAAAAGCGTACCTGGAGGGTCTTCCCGTCATCCCAAGCTGCACTTAAAACACATATTAAGGCATTTAAATATTTCAACAAATACCTAGGTAAAGCTAATGGAAAGGTTTTGGTTGTCTACCAAAGTCCTAATCCTATAGCTAGTCATCCCCTATGACGTCTAGGTTCTTGTGTTTTGGTTTAAGGACGATTTTCTTCATCAAAGAAACAATTAAATTCAATTGTTCTTATAAACATCCTATCATATTGAGGAAGTGCTTAAGACGAGTCTTAAACATCTTTTCTATATTTCTAGGATCGTTTTAAGTCCAAGAGAATTTAATTATACAAGTGAATTAATCATCCAGGAGTTTAAGTTTTGTTCTTTTGCTCAGTGAACTAGGACATTTGAATGTCCCATGAGTGCAGTAACACTTCACTTGATACCTCATTTAAGAGTTATAATACTAAAAGCTTTATAAGGGCAAATCAAATTATTAAGTATTTTAATGATTTAAACTTAATGATTTAATTTTAATTTTGACTTAAAAAATTTAGTTTAAGTTTGGAATAGTGTTCAAATTATTTTAGATTTAATTCTTAATGATTTAATTTAGGTTTGTATTTAAATGATTTTGATTTAATTTAATTCAATTTAATTTAATTTTGATTTAATTTAATTTAATTTAATTTATTTTAATTTAATTTTAATTTAAATTTAATTTAATTTTAATTTTAATTTAATTTAATTTAATTTGATTTAATTTAATTTAATCTTAATTTTAATTTAATTTTAATTTAATTTTATTTTAACTTAATTTAATTTAATTTAATTTTTATTTAATTTAATTTTTAATTTGGTTTAATTTATTTTAAATTAATTTGCTTAATTTAATTTCAATTTTAATTTAATTTAATTTAATTTAACTTGATTTGATCTCAATTTATTTTTCTTTTAATTTAATTTAATTTGATTTAATTTCAATTTAAATTTAATTGAGATTATTCTTTTAATTTCTTTAATTAAGACTTAAGTATTATTGAAGTGAATTATTTAGGGATTTTCAAATTAAAGAATAAATATCTTCTTAAATAATATCCCTACTTTAATAATTCCAATTTCTATTATTCTCCCAAAATTTCAATTAATTAATTAATTAAAGTTTTATTTTAATTATTTTTGAAATGATTAGTAGGTTTATACCCTCAATCATTTAAGTTTCAATCATCCAAAATCAGTTTAAAATCAAATATTTTACCCTCCCTTTTGATTAATCCTAAAATTTTAATTAAATGTTGAAATTTTTAATTACCATTTTGCCCTTTAAGCTTAATAATTCTATAACTCACTAAATTAAGCTCAAATGAACTTGAAATTTTTATGCAACCTTACTCACATGTCAATTAAGACATTAGAGGAGAAAATGTAATTTTTCTGTATTTAATTTATTTATGTAATTATTTTTAATGGAAAATAGGAGTTTTCAAGAAAAATTCAATAACATAACCAAGGAAATGTTTCTATCCTAAAAAATATTATCGGATGTTCCTAATGACTAGGGGACCATTTGGACCAATATTGGTGATTTTTTTACTTATATTTTATTTATTAGAATTATTTTGAGTTTTGGAGCATTAATTAATTTTAAAATAAAATTAAAGTTGAAAAATAGATTTTATATTTTTCTTAGATCTCTCTGACCTCAAGGAGTTCAGAGAAACAAATTTTGTATTTTTCTGATTTTTCTTTGATTTATTAGAATTATTTTAGTGAAAAGGTTGGAAAATACATTTTTTTAATATTAAAAAAATACATTAATCCTTTAAAATTCAATATCTTATCCTAGGGACTTGAGAAAAATATTTGGTTTGTTCCTAAGTAATTAGAATTCAAAATGTGACATTTTGGTGATTTTTATTATTTTTAAATTATTAAAAATATTAAAATAATGATAAAAATCAACTTTTTTAGAAAATCACAATTTTAATTTTTCTAAGTTCCTCTGATATCAGAGAAGCTCCAAAACCATTTTTGTGAATTTTTGAAAAGTATTTTGTGAGTTATGAATTTTTAAGGTTTAATTTCACCCATTTTGCTTAAGAGGCTTAATCAACCCATTTGGTGGGGTTAATCACGTCCAATTGATTTCAAATTTTTATGTGAGACTCTCCTGACCCTAAAGGATAGTAGAAAATTGTTTTAAGTTAATTTGATGTGTGGTTAACCCTAATTAATTAAAGTTCAATTTTGGGTATTTAGGCCAATTATGGTTGTTCCAAGTGAATTAACTAAAAACCTATTTTTCCTAGGCTCCTCTGATCATAAGAAACATCACCAAATTTTCCTAGAATTTATTTCTCAACATGCTAATTATTGGAATTAAAATACTCAAAACAGTAATATAAACTTGGAAAATCAATAACTTCTCATAGGGATGGCCTCTGACCTTGGAAAATTCAGGGAATGTTCCCAAGTTTAGAGGCTTCAAAAGCCCTATGGTCTCATGCCATGGTGAATTGCCTATGCAAATGGAGAATTAAAGCAATGCAGAGAATAAATAAATCATTAAAAATAAAATACTTAATGAAATTACTTGATTTCTTTTCCACATTATTCTCCTCTGTTCACTGAGCAAGAGGGTATTTTTATTTTATTTTTATGATTTTTCTACACAAAGTTATGAATTTTTTAAGTTCTGGTAATTAAATAAATAGAAAAAATATCTTATTTTCCTACTTATCCACGTGGCGCTGACTCAACCTCGGAGCCTCCGAAGCTCCACGCGTCGCCTCTTGATTCGGCGCAGCCATCTGACTGGGATGCTACGCGGCCTGCGGTTCATGTCCCGTTGCTCCGTCCGGCTCGATCCCGACCGTCCGCTAGATACACGCGCGATCCAACGGCTTCCAGTCATCATCTACGACAGGTGTGAACCTGTGACCATCGACCTTCTAACCCTAATTTCTCACTCGACTCTCAACAGATTTTTGTGTTCTTATGCTCTATGGATTCATCTTGAAGAGACGAACACATCCATACGGTAAACATGCATTGAAATTGACTCAAACTAAATGGAGAATCTCCAGAAGCTCGGGAGAAGGAGAGAGCTCATACCTTTGCTCAGAGAAGTGAAGCTTCAATCTGAGGGCTATGTCACCTTCGATTGGGTCCAAGCAAGCTCCGGATGAAGTCCCTTGGCCCGGTGAATTGCTCAGGTACAAAAGTGACCACAGCTCGATCACAAAGCTTGGAGGCCGGAAGCAATGGCTGGCCCGGTGAGGGGGCTTTTGCCGGGAAACTTCTCCTCTTGGTCCGGTGAAGGTGTAGAGTCAATCAATTTGAGGTTTGACTCACTCCGGTGAAGTGTCCTGGTTTTGGGCTTGGATTTCAACTCCGAAATCGAGCTCGCGGAGAGGAAATGGCAGGGGGATTTCAGGTGGGGATCAAGTTCTCCGGGTGTGGGGAAGAGTCCGGAATGATTTTGGCGAGTTTCCTTAAGGTTTGTTTCAGCACCTCACTTGGCCTAGAGGAGGGGGTGTTTAAATAGGAGAGGCTGGAGGGTCTCCCAGGGGGGTTTAAGGGTTGGGATCAGCTGCTCTAGTGAGGAGAAGAACAGCTGCAATGGCCATTTGGAGTTAGGCAGCTTAGCAAGGTGGAATTCCAAAATTTGGCTCCTCCTAAGGTCTCGGCCATGGTGTTTTCCGGCGATCCAGGCGGCTGGCCGGCAGGCAAGGGTCACCCTAAAGTTCAGGTGGGTCAGGGTCGGGGTTTTGTGTAGCAATCGAGCTTTGCCATGTGTCAAAAGCTTGATTTAAAATGGAATGGGAGAAGGCCAATTTTGGCTTGATTTGGTCAAGTCTACCTTTTGGGCTTGGTTCACCCTCCAAGGTGGCTTTGGGTGTTGTGGGGAGTCAAAAGAATCAGCTAGTTTGGCATGGAGAAGTCCTTTTCCAAATATATTTAGATTAAATTTGGGTTAAGGTTAAACATGTTTAAGGTTAATGACTTTTAAGAGGTGCTTAAAGGACCTCCTCCTTTTTCCATTTAAGGAGGGTTGACAAATTAGAGATTCTCATGGCTCCATATGGCTTGGGAAAAGATTTGGTCAATTTCATAAAAAAAGGATTTTGTGAATTTTGGCATTTTGATGGGAATTGTTATGAGGCTTGATTTGGAATTGTTTAATGATAAATTAGGACTTTAGGAATGATTTTAAATTGAATGTGTGATGAGGGAAAGTGTCATGTGGGCTTTAGATTGATTTGGGCTTTTGAATTTGGTGGAAGTGGGCTTTTAGGAAGGTTTAAGGGAGTGGGCCTTTATGTTTAACAATGGGCTTTTAGATGAAAAATTTTGCAAAGGACCATGCCAAATAAATGTTGAGTTTATTTTAAGGATGTGTCTTGAATGATTTGAAGCAAATTTGAGGTAGTTTGGAATTGAATTGGGTTGAATTTGGGTTCATTTGGTAAATGGGCCAATATAAAACAAATTGGGCTAACTTGGGCTAAAGTTGGGCTAATGTTTAAATTGATGTAAAATTAATGTTGGTAAATGTTTATGGGAGTGTTTCAAAGATATTTCAACTTTGGTTGGGTTTTGATTTTGGGGTTTGGGCCCATTTGGGTTAGGTTTGGGTGTAGGCCTATTTAGGGGATTTTGGCTTTAGGGTGGATTTGGGTGAGGTTTGAGTCCAAATTTTGGGCAAATCTTGTTAGGTTTTTGTTTGTGGGGATGTTAGTGAAAGTTTAGAAAACTTTTGGGGTCAATTGGAGTTAAATTGGGTTAGTTTAGGCTAAGTTTGGGTCATGGGTCCAAATTGGGCTTTAAGGTCAAAAGTAAAATTGGATTCAAATGTCAATCAAATTGGACTTGGATTTGGTCTAGATTAATATTTTGGATATTGAATTGAAGTTTAGAATTGAATTTGACCAAAATTGGGGTCAATTGGGTAGGTTTGGTTTGACACAGGATTCACTTGGGTTAAGAATGGGCTAAATTGGGGGTTTTAGTAAAAGTGGGGTAAATTGACAAAATTGGCCCATGGTGTAGTTGGACAAAATGAAATTTGGAATATTTGGGATTTTATGGAATTTTTTAGGAATTTTCTGAATTTTTGTATTTTTGGGTCAAAAAGGGTATTTTGGGTATTTGGAGGTTATTGAGGGATGCTTTTGGAATTTTTGGTATTTTTGGCTATGGATGATCAATTCGATTGGTGAGGAAATGTTCAAGGTTAATTTTGGGGAATTTTGGGTGATTTGGAAATTTTGGGGAATTTTGGGTGATTTGGAAATTTTGGAGGATTTGGGCAATTTTAAGAGCTTTTGGTAGGTTTGGTAGGTGTATGGTCCCCGGAGTTAAAAATTGAAATTTTGGAAGAATGAAGATTGATTAAATATGAGTGAAATGGAATCACTTTGGTTGAGCCATGAAGTCATATTAAGCCTATATGAGCCATGAGAGGACTCATTTGAGGCATTCACTATGTTGTTCCTAACCCTCTTAACCGGGGCTTAGGGGTTAAGGTCCATCCATATGAATTACCTACATGAGTCGGGGAGTCAAGTTGGGTATGGGTGTGATTTTAAGATTTGGATTGTGTGTGTGAGAGTGTAGAGTATGAGTGTAGTGAGTGTGTAAGTCAACCCTCACTGCACTGAGCCACCTGTGGGTGGTCCTAAGGCCAAAGAGTCCTATAGGGAACTCATCCTTTAAACCTTCACTTTTTATTTCAACCCTCTAGGTGATTAGGGGTCTTCAATCAAGTTTGTGGGGTTTGCAGGGAGTCAAGAGGTGTTTGAACTTCTAAAGGGTGGGTTCCACTTCTAGTCCTCTAAGATAGTCAAAGGAAAAGCCTAAGGCTAGATCCTAAGTACTAAAGAGAGAAGAAAATACCTCATCAAAAATGAGGTCAACAAATGGACCCCCAATAGGTGTGGTGTGCTAACCAAGCACACCGCGCGTATTGGCGTTGACCGAAAAGATCGACAAAACCAACACAGATGTCCAAGTGACAAACTTAGGATGAAGTAGAAGAATTTCCGCTAGGGAGTATCAGCTATATTTCTAAGACCGGAGGTTCCTGAACTCTCGCTGGGGAATGGAAAAGGAGGTGAACTCCAAATCACCAGATATGGGGAATTCGATTTAGATTTCATTTTACGTTTAAATTTCAAGTTTCAATGTGTGAGCTTAGATTTTGAGTTTTAATTTATATTGAAGTTTGATTTAAAATCAATTTGAGAAAATTTTGAATTTAAAATTTGGATTTGAAATGAGAATTGAAACCTAGGTTCCAACCTCGGGATTGCAAGGAAAACTGGAATTTAGGTACCAGCCTCGGAATGAGAATCGGAGTTTAAGTGTCGATTGAAAAGGATGAGAATCGAATTTAGGTACCGATCTCGAAAGTTTAAACGTAGCTGGAATTGAAATTTAAGTATCAATCCTGGGAGAGAATCGAAATTTAAGTATCGATCTCGAAAGATGGGAGGCAGAATTTAGGTACTGTCCCCAAAAGAGAACTGGAATTTAGGTACCAGTCTCAAAAGTTGAGAATTGAAATTTAGGTATCAATTCAGATGAGAATTGAAATTTAGGTATCGATCTCGGAATGAGAACTGGAATTTAGGTACCAGTCTCGGAAATTTTGAATTGAATTTTAGGTATCAATTCGGATGAGAATCAAAATTTAGGTATCGATCTCGGAATGAGAAGTGGAATTTAGGTACCAGTCTAGGAAATTTTGAATTGAAATTTAGGTATCAATTCGGATGAGAATCGAAATTTAGGTATCGATCTCGGAATGAGAACTGGAATTTAGGTACCGATCTCGAAAATTTTGAATTGAAATTTAGGTATCAATTCGGATGAGAATCGAAATTTAGGTATCGATCTCGGAATGAGAACTGGAATTTAGGTACCAGTCTCGGAAATTTTGAATTGAAATTTAGGTATCAATTCGGATGAGAATCAAAATTTAGGTATCGATCTCGGAAGATGGGAGGCAGAATTTAGGTTTTGTCCCCGAAAGAGAACTGGAATTTAGGTACCAGTCTCGAAAGTTGAGAATTGAAATTTAGGTATCAATTTAGATGAGAATAGAAATTTAGGTATCAATCTCGGAATGAGAACTGCAATTTAGGTACCAGTCTCGGAAATTTTGAATTAAAATTTAGGTATCAATTCAGATGAGAATCGAAATTTAGGTATCGATCTCGGAATGAGAACTAGAATTTAGATACCAGTCTCATAAATTTTGAATTGAAATTTAGGTATCAATTCGGATGAGAATCGAAATTTAGTTATCGATCTCGGAATGAGAACTGGAATTTAGGTACCAGTCTCGGAAATTTTGAATTGAAATTTACTGTGGAAATTTGGATTTAGCGAGAGATCGAAATGAGATATGAAAGTGTTCCATATCCCATGGGAATCAATCAAAATTTGATTATTTGGCGAAGGGTACGAATCCATGCCATCAGAACCAAATTGAAAATTCTTCGTGATTCTGAAATCATCCCAAGAGAGGGTTTCAAAGGAGGTCTGGGATAGATCTTGATTTGAAGAAGAATTAGAGGATTTGAAAAGATGGATTTAAACTGGAATTCAATTTGAGCTTTAGATTTGTTTTGTTTGTCCTTTAACTATCCCATTTTTTTTATTTGTTGTTTATTTGGTGTTCATGTGGATTTGAAGTTCTTTTTAATGTTTGATTTTTATGGAAGAGAGTTCTTATTTATTTTCCTTTTCTTTTTTGTTCTTTGTTCGAAGTTCATTTAACTTTAATGGTGTTTCCCAGTCAATTTGCACAAAAAGAGGTGAAGGCAAAAAGTGACATGGTCACTTTCATTCCAATCTTGTTGAAGATACATCATACAACTCGATCTGAAATATTTCTCACACAATCCATGACTCAAAACGGACTATGTATGATTCCTGTTGATCCATCCATGAAGTATCTGTTAGAAATCCATGTCTGAATAAAGAGATACACGGTCAATAACATCACCTTCCAAGCCGTCCTTGGCAGGAGTGCCGCATGGATGTGCATTGGCGGTGTGCTATTTTTCGTGTAACTCACAGCTCGTAGGGCCGGAGACTCTCCACTCGGATCCGTCCGGAAGTGCTAAGGCACTTTTCCGTCGTCCATCCTTCTAAAAGTGACGGAGATCCGCTCCACCGGTACTCCCGTATACAATGTTTTGCGATGTCTGCTCCATTTCCTTGTAATATCATGACGGAACCTACCGGAAGTGGTATCTCCACCAGCCCTCGGAACTTACCCGGGCCTGCTATCCGGAGGTCAGATCCGAACATGATATTGCATTGGTTGACGAACGTAACTGTGCAGAAAGGTCTGAAAAAGTCATGGTGGTCTATGTGTGGAGGTATACAATCGCCCTTCTGATAAATATTGATGATGCAACTGTTGGGTATGCAGTCTGCTGGCAGCACCCTCCACGTTATCATTCTTTTCACCATTCTTTTAATTATCCTCAGCATTGGGTCCACCTCACCGTGACAGAGTATCCCTGGTGGATTTCCTCTTCTGTCCTCTGCGAAGTTATAGCAACATCTGCATTGTATTGTGACTCTTCCTTTTCCTGGCATCCATTTTCGAGGTTCCGAATAAGTCTTTTCTCTCAGACGGCCTGCTCGACCCATTTTCTGAAGTTCTAAGATGCAATCCACAATCTGTTGTTGCTCGTACTTTGAGAATACACCTGTGTGTAACTCGAGGCCTTCCAAAATGTTGATTCTTTTGCCTCTAATCCTTTCAAAGTATTCGAAAGTCTTCTTCTCAACATTTTGCATTCTTTCTAGTTCATATTCTGGGATGATCTGCAAATGACGAGGCCTAGTAACGTATTGTAGTATGTATGGCTCAACTCCGTCACGTTCTCTTGCATACCTTGGCTCCACGGGGATTGTCTCTGTCGAGACATCCTCCGGGGTTGCTTCCAAAACAAGGTTCTTCAAATATGGTATCTCTGTCTGGCGTCGAGGCAATCTCTCTGCCTCTCATCTTCTCAGAGTTCCCTTTATCCTTTCTGTTGTTCTCGGAGCTTGTTTTCTCTTTTCAGGTTCCTGATGAACTGGTATCTTTGAAATGTGTGTGTCGGCGAAGGTGGTTGTTTCCTCGTGTTGATCTGCTGCTAGTTTAGTCAACATCTTGCGGATATGGCGATTCTTATTCCTTCTTTGAGTAGCGAGTGAGCGTAGCTCTCCTCACTTCTTGAATTTCGCGGGCGCGGCGCCGACGTGCCCGCCTCTCGTCGTGGCAACTACCGACTTGATTTTCTTGCTTTCCTCGATGTTTGTCTTTCTTTTCTTGTTGCTGGATTGGTGGCTTGGGCCACCCATCTTCATCACTGTCTGGCTATGAAGCTCTTCCCGGTCCACTGGGACCCAATCATTTTCTTCATACTGTAGGTTGGCTGGTGTGAAGTCAGAATCAATTTCTATCACTGCTCCATCCTTCACCCTCTTTTCATCTAGTGCGAGACTCACGCCATTTTTAAAGTTTAGGACCAACCGCCTGTTCGACATTTCCCTGCGAAGAAGACAAGGAAAGGATCAAGGGCTGTACTAAGAAGAAGAAAATTAAGAAAATATTTATCACTGAAGATTCTTATTCACTTATTTTAATTTAAAGGAAGGTAGGAAAAGATGAGGAAAGACCAGGAACAAGATTTGATTTGAAAGAAAGGGTAAAACTTATTATGATTCCACATATTTTATTTTTAGTACATATTTTTTGTTATTGATTTTTCTTTTATCATCCATTTTTATGTTTTTGGGTTCGGACCCAGTCACAAAGTGATTGTTTCACCCGTGTTTCTAGGGATAAGACTCTATTTTAGAGGCCACCCTTCGAAACATCAGGTTGCGTAATACTTCTTTAAATACCGTCCATTGATTGGAAGCATTTGTCGTTCTCCTTGGCAATTCACAAGTTGGTAGGAGCCTCCCGAGTAGATCGCCTCGATCACGAAACGGCCCTTCCCAAGTCGGTTCAAATTTGCCTCCTATCTTGCGATGCGCAAGAATAGGTCTTCCGAGAACAAGAACTAAGTCACCAACTTTGTAAGTTCTTGGGCGGACCGGCTTATCATGGGCCCGGATCATCTTAGCTTGGTACGAGTTCCAAATTTTGTTGCGGCTGCAAGTCTTTTCCCTTCCAAGTTTTCCAGTTCTTCCAGTCGTAATCTGGCATTTTCTTCTGTAGTAATTTTATTTGCAACTGCAATCCTAAGTGATTGAAGCTGAACCTCCAAAGGTAAAACTGCCTCGGACCCGTACACTAAAGTGTAAGGCGTAGACTGAGTAGGAGTTCTAAAAGTCGTCATGTAGGCTCATAAGGCTTCTAACAACTTCTCGTGCCAATTTCTCTTGTTGTCGTCCAAAGTTTTCTTTAAAATCTGAAATGAGAGTTTTATTAAAAGCCTTGTCCCAGCCGTTTGCTCTTGGGTAGTAGATTATTGAGTATCGCCAATCGATTCCATGTCTTCTGACAAAATTGTTGATTTTTGTGCTTCTGAATGCGGACCCATTATCTGAAATGATTCTGTGCGGTACTGCGAAACGGTAGACGACTTGATTTTGAAAAGCTGTAGCACGTGGTGTGCCTTTACTTCTCCGAGTGGAGCCGCTTCGCCCATTTAGAAAAGTAGTACGTAGTCGCGAGGATGAAGCGATGTCCTCTTAAAGAAGGTGGTTCTATCGGACCCACTATATTTGTGCCCCAACACTCAAATGGCCACGACGCAATTTTCGGATGTAGCACATTTGGAGGTTGGTGTAGAAACACTCCGTGCACTTGGCACTGGTGACAACTCTTGGCGACTTTCATGCAGTCGGTCATCATCGAGAGCCAGTAATACCCTAGTCTTTTAATTTTCATTTTCATTTTCTGACCCGACTGATGAGCACCACAAAGTCTTGAATGCACTTCTTTGAAAATTTCACGAGCCTCGGACCCGCTCAGGCATCTTAACCACATCTGATCAAAAGACCTTCTATATAATGTATTGTTTATTAATGCGTAAGACAGAGTTCTTTTCTTGATTTGATGTGCTAATGACTTATCGTCTAGTAATTTCCCTGTTTGCAGGTAGTCTATTAGCGGTTGACGCCAATCTTCTGTGTTTTCTGTCACTGCTGCAACTGATTCCTCTGCTTTTTCTGATTTTTGTATCATGTCTATGTCGAGCTGTGATAGGACCTATTATCCTTGAACTGACACTTCAACTGACTCATCTTGCAAGCAGGCAAATTCTTTTGCAAGGCGAGCTAGCGCATCTGCGAGAGCATTTTCTCTTCTGGGGATCTTGTAGATTGTTACATTCGGAATTCGTTCCAACAGTTTCATGGCATGCTGAAAGTATTGCTCGAGTCTTGGCTTTAAAATTCTGTATTGTCCGGCGACCTGTTGGATGATCAACTGAGAATCTCCGTAGATGTTGATGTCCGTTATTCCCATTTGAATGGTTAGTTCTAGTCCGTTATGAGGGCTTCGTATTCTGCCTCGTTGTTTGTGCACGGCTCGTTAAGTGGTAGGAGTATCTTAACATCCCCCGCTCCGGTGTTATAAAGATTAGTCTGATTCCTGCCTTACCGGGCACTATCGTTTGCAATTCTTTGTCTTTCTGTGCTGAGGACACTCCGTCGAAGTATAATTCCCAACGTCGATCATCAGTGTCTTCTAGCCTCATTATCTGCTCGTCTGGCAAGTCGTCGTTGAGAGGCGATTCTGCCGGAAAAGGGTGTGCTGCAAGGAAGTCTGATAGGACTTGTCCCTTTAAGGCACGAAGAGGCACGAAAGTTATGTCGAATTGCAATAGTATCATCGACCACCTGGCAAGTCTGCCAGAAAGTGTCGGTCGGGTCATCAAATATTTCAACGGATTAACTTTCGAGATAAGGTTGACCTTATGAGAGAGCATGTAATGCCTGAGCTTTTGAGCGGCAAAGATCAGGGCCAAACAATGCTTCTCAATTGGAGGATACTTTACTTCCATCGGAATCAAACGACGGCTTAAGTAGTAGAGAGCATTTTCTTTTCCCTCATCATCGACACTAGGCTACGAGGCTCCAAGGGAGTCGTCTAGAGCCAAGGTATAAAGTATCAACGGTCTACCTGAGACTGGGGCTGCTAAGACAGGAGGTGTCATTAAGTATTGCTTAATGTCCTCGAAGGCCCGTTGGCATTTCTCTTCCCAAACAAATTTGACGTCCTTTTTAACTAATGTCGAGGGCTAACACCTACCTGACAAGTTCGAAATAAAGCGTCGAAGATATGCCAACTTCCCTTGAAAGGATCGTAGCTGTTTTAAGGTTTTGGGAGGCTGCATCTCTAAGATAGCTTTAATCTTTTCCGGATCAATTTCAATCTCGCGATGTCGGACAACAAATCCTAAGAATTTCCCAGAGGTGACGCCGAAGGCGCATTTTAAGGGATTCATCTTAAGGTTGTATTGTCTTAATCGTTCGAAAACAATTCTCAAATCATACAAGTGATCTTCCTTCAGCTTGCTTTTGATGACCACATATCCACATAGCACTCAACTTGGTTGTGAATGAGATCATCAAAAATCTTTGTCATTGCTCTTTGGTATGTTGCCTGCGTTCTTTAGTCCGAATGGCATTACTGTGTAGCAATACACTCCGATTGGTGTTCTAAATGCCGTGAGCTTTTCGTCTTCTGGTGCCATCTTTATCTGCTTGTATCCTGAAGATCCATCCATGAAAGAGAATATTTCATGTGTCGAAGCGATGTCGATCATTAACTCTGGAATTGGTAGTGGAAATTCATCCTTCGGTCATGCTTTGTTCAAATCTCTGAAATCCACGCAGATTCTGATCTGACCATTCTTCTTTCTGACTGGTACCACATTGGCTAGCCAAGTTGGGTATTGTTCTTCACGGACAAATTTAGCGTCTATTAGCTTCTTAACATCAGTTATGACTTGTTGTTCAATTTCCAAACGCATTCTTCTGGAAGCTTGTCTGACTGGAACGGAAGTAGAATCCACTCCTAGCCTGTGAACTGCAACTTTTGGAGCTAATCCTGGCATTTCTTCATAACTCCAAGCAAAACAGTCCTTGAATTTCATTAATAGCTTGATCATTTCCTCGGAATCTTCTTTATTGAGTAAGGAGCTAACAAAGGTTGGCCTAGGCTCTTTGTCAGTACCTAAGTTAACTTCCATCAACTCGTCTATTGTAGATTTGATTTCTTCTTCGAACTCTGGTGGAGCATCTCCAATTTGCAGATCTTCAAGCTCTTCTATAGTTTCCAAGCAGTCTTCATTAGGTTTGCAAGTGACAACCAAGCAAAATTCTGTATCGTCAACTGATCCTACTGTACCGAATCCGAGACCATGCTTTGCATTGGGAGGCTGACCGGCGTTATCCCATAATTTTTTGAAGTGTTGTGATTGACCTTTTGTCCATTGTCGAGGTAAGACACCATGCTGAATTAAATTTTAAACACAGGGAGAGTACCACTCAAAAGGTAATTCCATTAATTTTGAAGAAGTGACATCTTCAAATTGTACATCATTTTCAGTATTGGAAGAAGAAGTGCCACGGTAAAATTTGATTGGCTTTGCACCGCTGCTATGTACTTCTTTGACCACCATACCCTCGATCTTATTAGGATCGGATCGGGTTCGTGGTCATAGTGTGTACATAGTGGTTAATCTTCTCGTACATCGATTTGTATTCTTCGTTCTTTTCATCTTCGAGAGAAATCTTGAATTGTGGTTTCTTCCGGTTTATCGTAGCTGCTTCTTTCGACTTCCTCTTCTTCCTCGTAGCTCGTTCTCCCAATCAACGTTGATCACCGGATTTTTCCGTCCAACTATCCCAAGTGTCTCTTCCATGACCTCGTCCCCGCCTCGACCTCGGATGCGAGTTCGGAGAAACCTTCACCATCTCGCCGTAAGGGAGTGGTGAGTGACTATTGAACTAGAACTTTAGGTTCTTCATCGTCTCGAATTTCTTTTGCTTCATTTGGCACGGTGTTTCTGGAGAAGACTGTTTTCTTCGGAGGTGCGTAATAAGCTGCATCTTCATGGATTCCAATCTCATGTACGGAGAAAGGTTGCAAATCACCTTTAATGCATTGTTCTCCTCTTTCGTAGTATTTTATGCACTGATGGAGAGATGATGGTACCATCCGGTTTTCATGGATCCACGGCCGGCCTAGTAGAGCGTTGAACGATGTCTCAGAGTCAATTATGTGGAATTTTGCGGTTGTCTTTGCTAAGTCACCGGTCTTCATCAACAGTGTTATTGATCCAAGGGCTCTTTCTCCTTTCTGGTTGAATCCTCTTAGTAACATCTTACCCGCTTCAAGCTCGCGAGCATCAATTTCCAAGTATGCTAGCGTCCGAAGATTCATTATGTTGATTGACGCTCCTGGATCCACCGATACTCTGGAGAGCATAAATTTTCCGATTGTGACTGAAATGTACAACGGTCGGTTGTGATCGGCTGTCCCAAGTAGTAGATCACTATCCATGAAGGTAACACCTCGCTGTTCCTTTAACGAGCAAACTTCGTCTAAGGAATCTCCAGCCATCTGAGCTAAACAAATCTCTGGATCAAGTAAGGCCTTGATCAGAGCTTCCCTCATCTCTTTTGATAAGATGAGAGCGTCGTAGATGCTCGGCTTGGTCGGTAGTTTCCTAAGATGGGCTAGCATGTTATAGTCCACTTTGTTACCATGTGTCTCAGTTTCTTCCCGAATGGGCAATTCTTCTGCTGGGGTTGATTCTTCCTGAACAACCACCTACTTTCCTTTGTCTTTTGGACCCATTCTCGGAGGTAGAACCCTTCCGCTCCTTAAGTTGACTTCTGTGATTTCTTCTGAATCTGGTACTGAGTTTACTGGTGTCTCCTTTTGAATCGACATGACAGGTTCTTCTGGAGTCGCTTCGGAATCCGAAAGCTCTAACTCTATTGTGATTGGAGCTCCTTGAAATTCACAAATAGATTCATTGCTTGTTGAAATTTCGTAGTCTTCTTAGTGAATGTCTTCTTTTTCATCGTGATTGTCGAGGTTGTGTATGATTTGAGAATTGTTATTTGTATCGGAATCGAGATCTGGATTAGATTGGTTGTCGTTAGTTGCGTAATCATTAGAAACAGTCAAAACGTAGCCAACGCCATAACTCTTATCATTATAAGATCCCGCCGGAGCGAGCAAATAATCATAGAGTCAGAGGTTCGAGGAATTTTTCCCCTGAATCGGAAACAACCATCCTAAGATAAGCAGCCCCTAGTCTAGCCTTAAGAGCCTCGGTCATTTCTTCTTCTACGATCTCCTTCTTTTCTATGATCTTTTCTTCCTGGGGTGGTTCTTCAATCGCAAGCGATAGCGCCGGCTTGACAGGTTTCAAACTCTGAGTTGAAGCATGCTCCGAAGCGGCCTGGATGTGGTCCAAAATTTTCTTCGATGATTTTGTCCAGACAGTACTCCATCCATCATCAGTCGTGTAAGGGTCTATCGGAACAATGGGATCCGTTGAAATAACATTGACAGAACCTCCTTTCTGGGGTTCTTTCATGTATTCCTTTGGAATCGTTATGTTCCCCTTTCGGAGATTGTTGTCAAGCCAACTCTTGAAGGTGATACAATCCTCTATCTTATGTCCAAGCATCCGGTGGTAAGGGCAGTAGTTGGGATGGTCTTTCTTATTGACTTCTTCTGGCTTCCTGGGTTCTGGCACTTGAAAATCCAAAGTCTTCATCAAAATGCGGAACATCTTTGGCACTGCTTCATTCTTGAATGGATATTCTCTGTTTATGAGCTCCTTTAACGTGCGCCTGCGGGCGAGGCGGTTGCTCATGTTGTTGAGTTGGCGATAACCGGGTCGAGGTTGTTGGTAGTTCGTTGAGGTTGCCGATAGTCGGGCCGCGCCGCTCCGCTGTATTTGCATTGGTCTGCTTGCCCTTATCGACCGCCTCGACGATCCCGGATTTCTTTTCAAATGTCTTCACGAGCTTCGTTTGTCCGTCTTGTCGACGAAACTTAGTTGCTTTGCTTCCTCTTCGCAAGCTTCCGGCCTTGCTTAACAACTTCTCGAAAGTCTTAATCGTAAATCCCTTAAGGAGAAGTGCTATCGAGCCGTGAATGCTTTTAAGCAAGATACCGACTGCATGCTGCTCTTGTAGCTGTGGCTCACACTTCATGCTTAGATTCCTCCATCGAAGTATGTAGTCCACTAAAGTTTTGTTCGGTTTTCGTTTCTCCACCACTAGATCACCGATGGTGATATGGTGTTGAGCTCCGGCAAACCGTTTCACGAAGAGGTTCTCTAATTCTAAAAATGTCTTTACCGAACCGTTCGGTAACTCTGTGTACCAATCGAAGGCGATCCTTGACAGGCTGCTGACGAACTGTCGAAAGAGTAAGGCGTCACTTCCACTAGCATTGCAACAACTAGCGCAAAAATGTGTAACATGCTGTCGAGGGTTTCCGGTACCATCAAAAGTCTTGAACAGAGGTGGTACGAAGCCTTTTGGGTATTGTACTTCATCAAATTCTTCGGGTAAGGTCTACCCGTCTGAATAGATGCTCCGCTCTTGGGATCGTGCTAAGGCTTCTCGCACTCGTCGTTCTACCATGCTCTTGATGTCTTTCTCCGGAATCATATTCTGGGTAGAATCTTTCTTCGGCTGATCGTCTCCATTAACAGTTGTAATCTCTTTTCCTCCATCTGTAATATGAATAACTTCTGGAGGCGTTTCTCTTGGGGGTTGAACCTGACTCTGAATAGTGGTTAGGGCTGCAGCCATCTCTTCCATCCTTTTCGCCATTTGAGAGATTGTATCATCTTTTTCTCAAAGTTGTGCTCTTAACATTTCTGGTTCATCTCTTTCTGCAGCTGTCGGAGCACCTTGCGAAGCTGACGATGCTCGTGTCTCAACCATGTTGATCTCCACATATTCGTCATCCATGAATTCTGAGGAATCGACTTCATCTCCAAACTTTTCTTCTCTTTATCTTGCTAATCGCTGAATGTCGGTTCTTAGTTTTTCCATAGCATCCTCCAATGGTCTTTTCGTACGGTTTCGCAGCTTATCATGCGATGACCGTTGGATTTCCTTCTTGGGAGTCCCCTTCATCGCAGTGGGCGCTCTCTTCGGACTCGAGTATCCCGACGAGACTTTCCTTTTCCGGTCGTTGTTTCGGTCTTAATTGGCCAGTAGTAGGACGCCATACCATCCTTCTAGCAGCGGAAGGCCTAGGACCGGATGGTCTGTCGGCTGAATGCTGGAAGGTGGTATCCTCCCTGATCTGTAAACCTGAAACAACAATAGGTGGACTAGCTTTCATCTTCTTATTTGGCTTTTCTGTGGCCTAACGGTTCTACTCGTGGCCCAAGATAGGATTTGGCTGGCACCCGCCCTATTCTTCTTAAAATCTCTGATACAGGACATTTCTCTTTCTTTGCTAACTTCTCTATCACAGTATGCAGTCGAGCGAATGGTGTAATCCTAGCCCTTTTCTTTCGGCTGTTGCTATAATATGCGGGTCGAGGTAGTGTAGAAGCAATCTTGCGGACATTTTCCTCGTCAGCTGCGGGGGAGAGGGGGTGGAATCTACTTCCTTCCAAAAGCGGTGTATACTCAGGCAATGGTATGTACTCGGGTAGTGGTGTGTACTCGGGCGGCTTCTTCCAAGAAAGCAACTTCAGCGGCTACGGCTTTCCTTACAATCTTTCTACTCCTATTTCTCCTCTGAGTTCGTGTTAGGGGTGGAACCCTTGAGCTGGACCTAATTTAGAAAACAGAAGGTCTCGCATGGAGATCTGTACCCTCCACGGTAACATGCTCGTCACAATTTTGAATTTCCTTCCCCTTCAGTTTGGCAGAAGCCGGGGTAGGTGCAGAGACGACTAGACCGGTGGGTGTAGAGACAACAGTCCTCCTATGAACAGTAGTATTCCTCTCAGCTAGAACCCTTTGCAGGGGAGGGAACACTTGAGTTGACTTGAGGTTAAACTAGATTAAAGGTCTTTCAGTTTCAGGCACTTTGTCTGTAAGTGTGAAAAGGGTGACGTCAGTGATCTTGACATTTGTATTCTCGAATCCTTGCCCGAAACGGATGATTCCATTGTCGGAAGCTCCTCCTTGTAGACGACTAGGTCGAAGTCCGTTGGTAAAGGAGAAAATCAGCTTTGGGGCAGACATTTTCTGCAAGGTAGATTCTGATTGTCAGTCCCAAGTTATGCTTCTTCTATTCGGGACGAAAAGAAAGGAATTGAAAAGAGTCCGAACACATTTTTGTTCATGTATTTATAAAAAGGAGTTATTTGTTAAAAGAGTCCTTCATTAGAGGATTTGTTTATTAGGAACGGAATGTTCAAAGGTGTAGAGAAGGTAAGGAATCCGATTCAGAATTGGAAAGGAAGAGAAAGACTTATGCGGGACTTCTCGACTCGAAGGACCGCTCCTAAACTAACACCTATTGGGGGTCCACCCCACCTCGGAAAAGAGGTAAAAGGATCTCGGAACCTCTCCGTTTAGGGGTGTCTAAACAGTGGCTCCTAAATCCGAGAGGAGTTGGCTATACTCGTTCAAGACCGAAATGAACGGGGTATTCCAACGGAAGAATGGTAGTTTGGTCCACTAGGGGCATGGACTCACTACCGATTTATGAAAATAAAACCATCTGGTCAAAATGGAGAGAGGAACTAGTCCCCAGCGGAGTCGCCAAAATTGTCGGCATATTTTTAGGTTTGTGGTTGTATTTTTGAAAAGGGGTAGCCTACAGAAATTGTCGGCGAATTTTTAATTTAATTTAAATAAATAATTTGAAAAGTAGTATTTGATTTTGAAAATAATTTTAAATTTGAAAATTTTAAGATATGAAATCAAACTGATCTCACATCCCAAATAGTTTATATAAACAAGCACCGCACCACAAACTGTATATCTATCCCGGAGAATAGACACATTGCTTGATGATGGGACTCGGTTAAATAAACTAGAAGATTTGTGACATACGTTTGGTCTACAAACTAATTTTATAAGCCGACAATTTTCCCTGCTTAATATAAATGAATTAAGCAGGGTTTATATTACCTGGGTTCTTAAAGTTCCCTATAAGGGCAAGCCCCTATAGTTAATTACATCTTAAATGTCTGAAGACACTTAAGAAAACTCTCGATAATGATCAGTGGTTTTGCTCTCAAGAATTTCAAAGTTTAAGGTTTTCAAACAATTGGATTTTGGAAATTTCAATTGGGAATGGATCAAATTTGGAACAGTTTATTTTAGGAGTCCAAAGGAAGAGAAGTAGGAGAAGCTGAGGATCCAAGAGGAATCTTGGCAACTTCCCGACTATCCTATTGTTTGGCTTTAATTTAGGAAGAATTATTTAGTATTTCGATCCTGCCAATTTTAATTATTTAGGACTTATATTCACATGACATGATCTTGCAAACAGCCTCAAAAATGTGAGGGTTTATGTCGTACCAAACAACTACCTCGGAATCCTAAGACCGCTTAGTGCTTAATTTACGTAATATGATTATGCAAATGCCTAACAAAAGGGTTGAGGATTTATGTTGCACTAAGCAAACTACCTCGAAATCCAACGGTTTGGTTGTTTAATTCTAAGAATGTTTAGCTGATGTAGAGTTGTTTTGCTGACGAAGATGGTCGTGCTGCCCACCATGCTCCGAGCTCCTTGTTGTTGCAGAGGTTTAGTTTTAGAAGGTGACAATCAAGAGGTGAGAGAAGTGTTTTGTTTTAGAGAAATCTAAAAGTCCAAATGTCTTTAGTGTTTTAATTAAAACAAATCTTAAAGTTGATTAAACAGAACCGATTAAGATCCCACGGTTCCGTCATCCCGGCACCGTTATTTTCATTGAATTCACTTAGTCCAGATGAATTTGCTAAACTCAACTAAATGAGTTCCACACTTTCATTTAGACCGTGTGAAATCCCGTTAGCAACACGTGGGTTACATCATCCGAGGTATTCCCGATCATTCAACGAGACGTTTTAATTTAGTTGCAATTGTAGTTTTGTTGTTGACTTTTAATTTAGTTTTGGTTTCAGTTCAGTGACTACCCTAAAGGTTTTGGTTTTCATGCAATAGTTGTTTATCATGCAAGAAAAGTAAAGTACAGTGCATGTAAGTAAATTGCAATAAAATAAAAGCGTACCTGGAGGGTCTTCCCGTCATCCCAAGCTACACTTAAAACACATGTTAAGGCATTTAAATATTTCAACAAATACCTAGGTAAAGCTAATGGAAAGGTTTTGGTTGTCTACCAAAGTCCTAATCCTATAACTAGTAATCCCCTATGACGTCTATGTTCTTGTGTTTTGGTTTAAGGACGATTTTCTTCATCAAAGAAACAATTAAATTCAATTGTTCTTATAAACATCCTATCATATTGAGGAAGTGCTTAAGACGAGTCTTAAACATCTTTTCAATATTTTTAGGATCGTTTTAAGTCCAAGAGAATTTAATTATACAAGTGAATTAATCATCCAGGAGTTTAAGTTTTGTTCTTTTGCTCAGTGAACTAGGACATTTGAATGTCCCATGAGTGAAGTAACACTTCACTTGATACCTCATTTAAGAGTTATAATACTAAAAGCTTTATAAGGGC
Organism: Papilionanthe hookeriana x Papilionanthe teres; assembly: GCA_022702705.1. Classification (NCBI taxonomy): domain Eukaryota; kingdom Viridiplantae; phylum Streptophyta; class Magnoliopsida; order Asparagales; family Orchidaceae; genus Papilionanthe; species Papilionanthe hookeriana x Papilionanthe teres. The sequence continues at coordinate 22,945,465 of CM040431.1, read as the reverse complement.
AAATCAAATTATTAAGTATTTTAATGATTTAATTTTAATGATTTAATTTTAATTTCGACTTAAAAAATTTAGTTTAAGTTTGGAATAGTTGTTCAAATTATTTTAGATTTAATTCTTAATGATTTAATTTAGGTTTGTATTTAAATGATTTTGATTTAATTTAATTCAATTTAATTTAATTTTGATTTAATTTAATTTAATTTAATTTAATTTTAATTTAATTTTAATTTAATTTAATTTAATTTAATTTAATTTAATTTAATCTTAATTTTAATTTAATTTTAATTTTATTTAATTTTAACTTAATTTAATTTAATTTAATTTTGATTTAATTTAATTTTTAATTTGGTTTAATTTAATTTAAATTACTTTGATTTAATTTAATTTCAATTTCAATTTAATTTAATTTAATTTAATTTAACTTGATTTGATCTCAATTTATTTTTCTTTTAATTTAATTTAATTTGATTTAATTTCAATCTTAATTTAATTGAGATTATTGTTTTAATTTTTTAATTAAGACTTAAGTATTATTGAAGTGATTTATTTAGGGATTTTTCAAATTAAAGAATAAATATCTTCTTAAATAATATCCCTACTTTAATAATTCCAATTTCTATTATTCTCCCAAAATTTCAATTAATTAATTAATTAAAGTTTTATTTTAATTATCTTTGAAATGATTAGTAGGTTTCTACCGTCAATCATTTAAGTTTCAATCATCCAAAATCAGTTTAAAATCATATATTTTACCCTCCCCTTTGATTAATCCTAAAATTTTAATTAAATGTTGAAATTTTTAATTATCATTTTGCCCTTCAAGCTTAATAATTCTATAACTCACTAAATTAAGCTCAAATGAACTTGAAATTTTTATGCAACATTACTTACATGTCAATTAAGACATTAGAGGAGAAAATGTGATTTTTCTGTATTCAATTTATTTATATAATTATTTTTAATGGAAAATAGGAGTTTTCAAGGAAAATTCAATAACATGACCAAGGAAATGTTTTTGTCCTAAAGAAAATTATGAGCTGTTCCTAATGACCAGAGGACCATTTAGACCAATTTTAGTGATTTTTTGAATTATATTTTATTTATTAGAATTATTTTGAGTTTTAGAGCATTAATTAATTTTAAAATAAAATTAGAGTTGAAAAATAAATTTTATATTTTTCTTAGATCTCTCTGACCTCAAGAAGTTCGGAGAAACAAATTTTGTATTTTTCTGATTTTTTTTTTATTTATTAGAATTATTTTAGTGAAAAGGTTGGAAAATACATTTTTTTAATATTAAAAAAAATACATTCATACTTTAAAATTCAATATCTTATCCTAGGGACTTGAGAAAAATATTTGGTTTGTTCCTAAGTAATTAGAATTCAAAATGTGACATTTTGGTGATTTTTATTATTTTTTAATTATTAAAAATATTAAAATAATGATAAAAATCAACTTTTTAGAAAATCACAATTTTAATTTTTCTAAGTTCCTCCGATATCGTAGAAGCTCCAAAACCATTTTTGTGAATTTTTGAAAAGTATTTTGTGAGTTATGAATTTTTAAGGTTTAATTTCACCCATTTTGCTTAAGAGGCTTAATCAACCCATTTGGTGGGGTTAATCACGTCCAATTGATTTCAAATTTTTATGTGAGACTCTCCCGACCCTAAAGGATAGTAGAAAATTGTTTTAAGTTAATTTGATGTGTGGTTAACCCTAATTAATTAAAGTTCAATTTTGGGTATTTAGGCCAATTATGGTTGTTCCAAGTGAATTAACTAAAAACCTATTTTTCCTAGGCTCCTCTGATCATAAGAAACATCACCAAATTTTCCTAGAATTTATTTCTCAACATGCTAATTATTGGAATTAAAATACTCAAAACAGTAACATAAACTTGGAAAATCAATAACTTCTCATAGGGATGGCCTCTGACCTTGGAAAATTCAGGGAATGTTCCCAAGTTTAGAGGCATCAAAAGCCCTATGGTCTCATGCCATGGTGAATTTCCTATGCAAATGGAGAATTAAAGCAATGCAGAGAATAAATAAATAATTAAAAATAAAATACTTAATGAAATTACTTGATTTCTTTTCCACATTATTCTCCTCTGTTCACTGAGCAAGAGGGTATTTTTTTATTTTTATGATTTTCTACACAAAGTTATGAATTTTTGAAGTTCTGGTAATTAAATAAATAGAAAAATACCCTATTTTCCTACTTATCCACGCGGCACTGACTCAACCTCGGCGCCTCCGAAGCTCCACGCGTCGCCTCTTGATTCGGCGCCGCCATCTGACTGGGATGCCACGCGGCCCGGGGTTCATGTCCCGTTGCTCCATCTGGCTCGATCCCGACCGTCCGCTCGATACACGCGGGATCCAACAGCTCCCAGTCATCGTCTACGACTGGTGTGAACCCGTGACCGTCGACCTTCTAACCCTAATTTCTCACTCGATTCTCAACGGATTTTTGTGTTCTTATGCTCTATGGATTCTTCTTGAAGAGACGAACACATTCATACGGTAAACATGCATTGAAATTGACTCAAACTAAATGAAGAATCTCCAGAAGCTCAGAAGAAGGAGAGAGCTCATACCTTTGCTCAGAGAAGTGAAGCTTCAATCTGAGGGCTATGTCACCTTCGATTGGGTCCAAGCAAGCTCCAGATGAAGTCCCTTGGCCTGGTGAATTGCCTAGGTACAAAAGTGACCACAGCCGATCATAAAGCTTGGAGGCTGGAAGAAATGGCTGGTCTGGTGAGGGGGATTTTGCTGGGAAACTTCTCCTCTTGATCTGGTGAAGGTGTAGAGTCAATAAATTTGAGGATTGACTCACTGTGGTGAAGTATCCTGGTTTTGGGCTTGGATTTTAACTCTAAAATTGAGCTCACAGAGAGGAAATGGCAGGGGGATTTCAGTGGGGATCAAGTTCTCCAGGTGTGGGGAAGAGTCTGGAATGATTTTGGCAGAGTTTCCTTAAGGTTTGTTTCAGCACCTCTCTTGGCCGTGAGGAGGGGGTGTTTAAATAGGAGAGGTTGGAGGGCCTCCCAGGGGGTTTTAAGGGTTGGGATCAGCTGCTCTGGTGAGGAGAAGAACAGCTGCAATGGCCATTTAGAGTGAGGCAGCTTAGCAAGGTGGAATTCCAAAATTTCTGGCGATCCCGACGGCTGGCCGGCAAGCAAGGGTCACCCTCAAGTTCAGGTGGGTCAGGGCTGGGGTTTTGTGTAGGCAATTGAGCTTTGCCATGTGTCAAAAGCTTGATTTAAAATGGAATGAGAGAAGGCCAATTTTGGCTTGATTTGGTCAAGTCTACCTTTTAGGCTTGGTTCACCCTCCAAGGTGGCTTTGGGTGTTGTGGGGAGTCAAAAGAATCAGCTGGTTTGGCATGGAGAAGTCCTTATCTAAATATATTTGGATTAAATTTAGGTTAAGGTGAAACATGTTTAAGGTTAATGACTTTTAGTAGGTGCTTAAAAGGACCTCCTCCTTTTGCCATTTAAGGAGGGTTGACAAATTAGAGATTCTCATGGCTTGCCAATGGCTTACATGTGGCTTCATTGCTCCATATGGCTTGGGAAAAGATTTGGTCAATTTCATAAAAAAAGGATTTTGTGAATTTTGGCATTTTGATGGGAATTGTTATGAGGCTTGATTTGGAATTGTTTAATGATAAATTAGGACTTTAGGAATGATTTTAAATTGAATGTGTGATGAGGGAAAGTGTCATGTGGGCTTTAGATTGATTTGGGCTTTTTAATTTGGTGGAAGTGGGCTTTTAGGAAAGTTTAAGGGAGTGGGCCTTTATGTTTAACAATGGGCTTTTAGATGAAAAATTTTGCAAATGGCCATGCCAAATAAATGTTGAGTTTAGTTTAAGGATGTGTCTTGAATGATTTGAAGCAAATTTGAGGTAGTTTGGAATTGAATTGGGTTGAATTTGGGTTCATTTGGTAAATGGGTTAACTTGGGCTAAAGTTGGGCTAATGTTGAAATTGATGTAAAATTAATGTTGTGAAATGTTTATGGGAGTGTTTCAAAGAGATTTCAACTTTGGTTGGGTTTTGATTTTGGGGTTTGGGCCCATTTGGGTTAGGTTTGGGTGTAGGCCTATTTAGGGGATTTTGGCTTTATGGTGGATTTGGGTGAGGTTTGAGTCCAAATTTTGAACAAAACATGTTAGCTCTTTGTTTGTGGGGATGTTAGGGAAAGTTTAGAAAAATTTTGGGGTCAATTGGAGTTAAATTGGGTTAGTTTGGGCTAAGTTTGGGTCATAGGTCCAAATTGGGCTTTAAGGTCAAAAGTGAAATTGGATTCAAATGTCAATCAAATTGGACTTGGATTTGGTCTAGATTAATATTGTGGATATTGAATTGAAGTTTAGAATTGAATTGGACCAAAATTGAGGTCAATTGGGTAGGTTTGGTTTGACATTGGGTTCACTTGTGTTAAGAATGGGCTAAATTGGGGGTTTTGGTAAAAATGGGGTAAATTGACAAAATTGGCCCATTGTGTAGTTGGACAAAATGAAATTGGGAATATTTAGGATTTTTTGAAATTTTCCGGTAATTTTCTGAATTTTTGTATTTTTGGGTCAAAAGGGGTATTTTGGGTATTTGGAGGTTATTGGGGGATGCTTTTGGAATTTTTGGTATTTTTGGCTATGGATGATCAATTTGATTGGTGAGGAAATGTTCAAGGTTAATTTTGGGGAATTTTGGGTGATTTGGAAATTTTGGAGGATTTGGGCAATTTTAAGAGCTTTTGGTAGGTTTGGTAGGTGTATGGTCCCCGGGGTCAAAAATTGAAATTTTGGAAGAATGAAGATTGATCAAATATGAGTGAAATGGAATCACTTTGGTTAATCCATGAAGTCATATTAAGCCTATATGAGCCATGAGAAGACTCATTTGAGGCATTCACTATGTTGTTCCTAACCCTCTTAACTAGGGGCTTAGGGGTGAAGGTCCATCCATATGAATTACCTACATGAGTCAGGGAGTCAAGTTGGGTATGGGTGTGGTTTTAGGATTTGGATTGTGTGTGTGAGAGTGTAGAGTATGAGTGTAGTGAGTGTGTAAGTCAACCCTCACTGCACCAAGCCACCTGGGGTGGTCCTAAGGCCAAAGAGTCCTATAGGGAACTCATCCTTTAAACCTTCACTTTTGATTTCAACCCTCTAGGTGATTAGGGGTCTTCAATCAAGTTTGTGGGGTTTGCAGGGAGTCAAGAGGTGTTTGAACTTCTAAAAGGTGAGTTCCACTTCTAGTCCTCCAAGATAGTCAAAGGAAAAGCCTAAGGCTAGATCCTAAGTACTAAAGAGAGAAGAAAAGACCTCATCAAAAATGAGGTCAACACACACTCTCACCCAACTTGACTTCCTGACTCATGTAGGTAATTCATATGGATGGTCCTTAACCCCTAAGCCCCTGGCTAAGAGGGTTAGGAACAACATAGTGAATGCCTCAAATGAGTCCTCTCATGGCTCTTATGGGATTAATATGGCTTCATGGCTCAACTCAAGTGATTCCATTCTACAAAAATTTGATCAATTTTCATTTTTCCAAAATTTCAATTTTTGACCCCAGGGCCCTACACCTACTAAACCTACCAAAAGCTCTTAGAGCTACCCAAAATTTACAAAATTGCCTAAATTATCCAAAATTACTCAAAATCAATCCTAAAAATTTCCCCCCACTCAAATTGATCATCCATAGCAAAAAAATACCAAAAATTCCAAAAGTACCCCCCAAATACCCAAAATGCCATTCTTAGCCCAAAATTCCAAAAATTCCAAAAATTCCCAGAAACTTCCAAAAAATCTCAAATATTCCCAATTTCATTTTGTTCAACTACACCATGGGTCAATTTTGCCAATTTACCCCACTTTTACCAAAACTCCCAATTGGACCATTTTTAACCCAAGTGAACCCAATGTCAAACCAAACCACTTCAATTGACCTCAATATTGGTCCAATTCAATTCTAAACTTCAATTCAACATCCCCAATATCAATTTAGACCAAATATAATTCCAATTTGATTGACATTTGAGCCCAATTTCAATTTGAAGCCTAAGGCCCAATTTTGGCCCATGACCTAAACCTAGCTCAAACCTAACCCAATTCAACCCCAATTGGCCCCAAATCTTTTCTAAAACCTTCTTAACACCCCCATAAACAAAAAAATAACTTGATTTTCCCAAAATTTGAACCTAAACTCCACCCAAACCTAACCCAAAACCAAAATCCCTTAAATTGACCTAAGCCCAAACCTAACCCAAATGGGCCCAAATCCCAAAATTAGAGCCCAACCAAAGTTGGAAACTCTTTGTGACACTCCCATGAACATTTCTCAACATTAATTTTACATCAAATCCAACTTTAGCCTAACCTTAACCCAAGTTAGACCAATTTGGCCCACTTTGGCCCCTTTAACTAAAAAGCCCAAATTAAACCCAATTCAATTCAAAATCACTTCACACTTGTTCCAAACCACTCATGACACATACCTAAACCAATTGCAACATTTATTTGACATGGTCCTTCACAAAATTTTCATCCAAAAGCCCACTTCCCTAAATCACTTTAAAAGTCCACCCAAGACCATTTCAAAAGCCCAAGTTTTCAATCCAAAGCCCACATAACATTTCTCTACATCATCCATTTAATCAAAATCACCCCTAAGTTTCAAAATCTTCATTAAACCATTCCAAATAAAGCTTCATCCAAATTTCCACCAAAATATCCAAAATCCTTAAAATCCACTTTTATGAAATTGACCAAACTTTTTCCAAGCCAAATGTGAGCCATTGAGCCATGTACAAGCCACATGGAAGCCATGGAAACCACTTTCCACCTCACCAAGCCATTAATGGCAAGAAGAGGGGACCCTTTCCTAATCTTTCATTAAGCCCTTTTAACCATATTCATGTCACACTCTAAACCATGCTTAGCCACCTCACCATGGATGGAGACTTCACCACTCCAATTCAGCTGGCCCAAATGATACCCTAAGCTCAAAGCCAGGTCATGGGAGGGTGCAACAAACCCAAATCCATGCCTTTGACCAAACTAAGCCCAAAATAGCCTTCCCCCCATTCCATTTCAATTCAACTCCTTTACACATGTCAAACTCCGATCGACTTCATCAAATTCAACCCCCGACCCCACCGAGTCGGATGGTGACCCATGCTCGGCCGGCCGGCCACCACGGCCGCCGGAAAACACCATGGCCGAGAGCTCCATGTGAGCCAAAAAATTCAATTCTCCTTCGCTGAGCTATCCCAACCCTAGTGGACACCGCAGCTCTTCTTCTCCTCCCCGAGCAATCGATCCCGGCCTCCGATCGCCCTCGGGAAGCCCTCCAGCCATGCCTATTTAAACACCACCACCTCTCGGCGAAACAAGGAGATGAACCAAACCTTAAGGAAACTCTGCCAAAATTGCTCCAGGACCTTCTCCTAACCCAAAGCAGTTGATCCTCGGTGTTCCTTTGCCCTAATCCCCATTAACAGAGCTCAATTTCTAAGTTGAAAATCCACCCAAAAAATAGGACACTTCACCACAGTGAGCCAATCTCCAAATTGATTGGTCCTACACCTTCACCGGACCAAGAGGAGAAGTTCCCCAAGCAAAAGTCCCCTCACCGAGCCGGCCATTGCTTCCAGCCTCCAAGCTTTGTGATCGGCCTTGGTCACTTTCATACCTAGACGATTCCCGGAGCCAGAGACTTCATCTGGTGCTTGCCTGGACTCAATCGAAGGTGACACAACTCTCAGATCGAAGCTTCACTTCTCTGAGCAAAGGTATGAACTCATTCTTCCACCCGAGCTTCCTGCAATTCTCCATTTTGTTTGGGTTGATTTCATAGCCTATAAACTGTATGGATGTGTTCGTCTCTTCAAGACGAATCGATAGAGTATAAGAACACAAAAATCCATTGAGAATCGAGTGAGATCTTAGGGTTTTAGTGTGGACGGTCACAGGTGCACACCAGTCGTAGACGATGACTGGGAGCCGTTGGATCGTGCGTGTATCGAGCGGACGGTTCAGATTGCGTCGGACCAGGGAATGTTAGGTGAACCGCGGGCCCCTGGAGCGCTGAGTCAGATGGTGGCGTCGAATGGGAATGCGCTGCGTGGGCTTTCGGAGCTGCCGATGTTGCGCTGGCGCCGAGTCGGATAAGTAGATAAATAAGGTATTTTTGAATTATTTAAATGCCCAGAACTTTAAAAATTCATATCTTTGCATAGAAAAATCACAAAAATAAAATAAAAATACTCTCTTACTCAGTGAACAGAGGAGAATAACGTGGAAAAGAAATCAAGTTAATTGGATGAGTATTTTATTTTTAATAATTTATTTACTGTTTTTAGTATTTTGATTCTCCATTTGCATAGACAATTCACCATGGTATGAGACCATAGGGCTTTTGAAGCCTCTGATCTTGGGAACATTTCCTAAAATTTTCAAGGTCAGAGGCCATCTCTGTGAAAAGTTATTGAATTTTCAATTTCATGTTACTATTTTAGGTATTTTAATTTCAATAATTAGCATGTTGTAAAATAAATTCTAGGAAAGTTTGGTGATGTTTCTTAGGACCAGGGGACCCCATGAAAAATATATTTTGAGTTAATTCATTCATAATAACCTTAATTGGCCTAAACCCCTAAAATTGAATTTGAATTAATTAGGGTTAACCACACATCAAATTGACTTGAAAATAATTCTCCACTGATCGTTAGGATCAGAGAGACCACACATAAAAAATTGAAATCAATTGGACTTGATTAACCCCACCAAATGGATTAATTAAGCCTCATAAGCAAAATGGAACTTTAAAAATTCATAACTCCAAAAAAACTTTTAAAAAATTCACAAAAATGATTTTAGAGCTTCTCTGATATCAGGGGAGTTTGGTAAAATTAAAATTGGAATTTTCTAAAAAAATTAATTTTTCACAATATTTTAATATTTTAATAATTAAAAAATAATAAAAATCATAAAAATATTAAAAATTATAAAAATGTCACATTTTGATTCCTAATCACTTAGGAACAAACCACATATTTTTCCTAAGTCCCTAGGATAAAATATTGAATTTTAAAGGCTTAATGTAATTTTTAATATTAAAAAATGAGTTTTTAACCTTTTTCACTAAAATAGTTCTAATAAATCAAAGAAAAATTAAAAAATTGTAAAATTTGTTTCTCTGAACTCCTTGAGGTCAGAGAGATTTAAGAAAAATATAAAATATATTTTTCAACTTTTATTTTATTTTATAATTAATTAATACTCTAAAACTCAAAATAATTATAATAAATAAAATATAATTCAAAAAATCACCAAAATTGGTCCACATGGTCCTCTGGTCATTAGGAACATCCCATAATGTTCTTAGGACAGAAACCTTTCCTTGGTCATGTTGTTGAATTTTCTTTGAAAACCCTTATTTTCAACTAAAAATAATTATATAAATAAATTAAATTCAGAAAAATCACATTTTCTTCTCTAATATCTTAATTGACATGTGAGTGAAGTGACATAAAAATTTCAAGTTCATTTAAGCTCAATTTAGTGAGTTATGAAATAAATAGGCTTAAAAGGGCATAAAGGTAATTAAAAATTTTAACCCTTAATTAAAACTTTAGGTTTAATCAAAATGGGGGGATAAAATATTTGATTTTAATTTTTCTCTTGGATGATTGAAACTTAGGGAAATTATGGGGTAGAAACCCATTAAACACTTAGAAAATATCAAAATGAAACTTTAATTAATTAAATAATATAAATTTTGGAAGGAATACATTTAAAATTTGGATTATTAAAATAGGGATATTATTAAGAGGATATTTATTCTTTAATTTAAAAATCCCTAAATAAGTCACTTTAACAATATTTATTCCTTAATTAAAATATTAATCCAAATTAACAATTAAAATTAACAATTAAAACTAAAATTAAAACTAAAATTAAATTAAAAATTAAAATTAAAGTTAAATTAAAATTAAAATTAAAATTAAAATCAAAATTAAAACTAAATTTAAATTAAAATTAAATTAAAATTAAATTAAAATTAAATTAAATTAAATTAAGATTAAATAAAATTAAATAAAATTAAATTAAAATTAAATTAAAATTAAATTAAAATCAAATTAAATTAAAATCAAATTGAATTAAATTAAATTAAAATCATTTAACAACAAACCCAATGAAATCATTAAGAATCAAATCTAAAATAACTTGAACATTATTCCAAATTTAAAATTATTATTAAAATCTCATAATTAAATTAAAACACTTTAAATCATTACCTCAAACTTTTAATTAAGAATGATTAAAATTCTCGATAAACCAACTTGCCCTTAAAGGCTTTAGTTATTATAACTCTTAAATAGAGTATTAAGTGAGATGTCACTTCATTCACCAGGTAATCAAATACCTAAGTTCACTGAACAAGAGACAAAGTTTAACTAAACTCCTGGATGATTAATTCACTTGTGTAACTGAATTTACTTGGACTCAAAATAATCTCAGAAGTATTGAAAAGATGTTTAGGACTTGTCCTAAACACTTCTTCAATATGACGGGATGTTTTAGAAGAACAATTGAATTTAATTATTCTTTGATGAAGAAAATTATCCTTAAACCAAACCAACAACCTAGACGTCATAGGAGATGACTAGTTATAGGATTAGGAATTTGGTAGACAACCAAAACCCTTTCCCTTAGCTTTACCTAGGTATTTCTTACAAAATATTTAAATGCCTTAACATGTGTTTCAAGTGCATCTTGGGATGACGAGAAGACCCTCCAGGTACGCTTTTATTTTGTTGCAATTTACTTACATGCACTGGGTTAATTTGAAATGTTTCATTTCAAATTAGGAGCAAACATTCAAAGGGTTGCATAGGCGTCACAGTTAAAGTGACTAATTTTATTTGATTTTGGCGCAAATTTGAAGGGGTTTTTGAAGCATCCTTTGGTTTAAACTTCACTAACTTCCCATCAGTGCCAAAACTCATTTAAATTTTGAACGGATGGATGCATTCTTAATGGATACATTGAATTTGAATACACTTTGACACCAAGACACCTTTTGGAAAATTTTAAAAAGAAGACTTGAAGATCAGAAAAATGGTTGTTGTTGAAGGTTATGATTAGTGTTAAGAGTCAAGTTTATGTTAGAGAGTTATTGAGAGCACACATTTCCACTTCACCACTTTTATTATTAATTGTATCTAGTTTTTATTAAGAGTAGAATAGAGATTCGGAGTCTACAAAGTTAGGTGCCAACATCTATTGTGTCTTGTAAAGAGAAAGCAAAGTTTGAAATGAAATTCAAGAGTCTCGTGGAGAGGATTTTCAGATGAGTGTTTAACTTTGTTTTACATTTGGCTTTAAAGTAAATCTTATTGTGTTTTCACTATGATTTCTACTTTCAAATCAAGTTGTGGTTGTGTTTTCTCCATGAATTCTGAGTAGTTTTCTTTATCTTTTTCCTTTTAAATGATGAAGTAATCAAATTATGGAAGGAAGTTGTGTGAAGTATAGAATTTAAATGTTGGAAGAAGTTGTGATGATTCACTACCTTGTACTTCATTTACTTCTTGATTTGGTCAATTAAGATGTTAAAATTTGTTAGGAGATTATGTAAGATCTATTGCGGTATTGTCTCAATCAACAATTGGAAAGAATCACATGTAATTGTATGGATGAGAATTGTAGTCCTTATGGTTGTGTGCAAATAAATAAGAAGATATTCTTAAAATGGGGAGTAAAATTAGAGGATTTTAGAGTGACAGACTAAAGCCCCCTAATTTGGTTTGATTTGAAAATTTTGGTTATGAGATGTTAGCCCCCAGGTGGAGGAAATCGAGAGAACTCTAGAGTGAGAGCTAGTATCTTCCCTGCCTAACCCATCTATAAGATTTCAAATCATCAAATTAATCAATGTTCTTTATAAAACCAAGTAAGGGTAAAGAATTTAATTACTTCTATTTGGCAAAACACATTTTAGATACTTCTACAATGAAATTCCATAAATATTATTGATTCATTGATAGAGGAAAAAAATAGTTTATTCTCATTTGCTTTCATACTATTTTATAGTTGTGGTAACTTTAGTTGTTTGATTTACTTTTTATTTAGAAAATACAAAAAAATAAATTTGAAAAACTTTGTATCTTAAAACATACTTTACAAAATCATTTTAAAAAGTAAAAAGTTATTTTTCTTATTTCTTTAAAATTTTTAGACATTTCCCTGTGGGTTCGATATCTCGGGGCTTAATCAAAAAGTCCTATATTACTAGATAAACGATATGTATACTTGCGTAGTATCTCATATTATAAATAATTAAAGTACAATTTCATATCTAAAACGTAAGGGTAAATATTCGGGGATCATTGCGCCAATAAGGCATAGTGCACTTGTTGGTATTTGTTCAATTTTTGATCGAACCAATGTTAATGGCACAACCAACATGACCTTGAGATTGAAAAGAGTTAGGTGCTCCAGAAAGGAAAGCTCTGAGAGCCTTATACACTCATAGAGGGTGAGAAAGAATGCATAATACTTACATCCAGCCCAAAAGACAGGTTTAAAGGCCATAGAGGCATGACCCGAAGGGCTGGTCCAGAGGTCGTAAAAGCATGACCACGTAGGGTAGATTCAGAGGCCGTAAATGCATGACCTAAGAATGGGGTTAAGGGGTTGTAAAGGCACATCCCAACAAAGTGGTTCAGGAGCCGCAGAGGCATGACCACACAAAATAGGTTCAGAAGCCGTAGAGGCTTGACAAATGAAATTGGTTCAGGGTCTGTAGAGGCGTGACTCAACCTGGTGGTCCAGAAGTCGTGGAGGCATGACCATGCAAGATAGGTTCAGCAAATCGTAGAGGCGTGACCTTGGAATGGGTTCAGGGGTTGTAGTGGTGTGACCCATCGTGGTTATAGAGGCATGACCACGCAGTATCAAGGTATTAAAACCTTAAACGCGTGCACAACATTGATGAGGACTGTTGTAGGGCCTTATGTCACTCTTTTAGAGGTAGGCAGGTTAGATAGGGAGTCGAGAGATGAGACACTTTCATGAAAGGACTGACTATAACATTGTATGGTTCGAAAAGCATCAGAGTCGAATGGATGGGGGACCAAAAACTAGAGACACTAGCTAGGGGGGAATGTGTACAAGACTTATATCCAACCCGAGAAAAAGAGTCCAGGTACTGTAGAGGTGTGATCCAAAGGTGAGTCTAGAGGTCAAAGGGGCATGACTCATAAGATGAGTCCAGGGGTTGTAGAGGCGTAGCTATACAAAAAATGTGTCTAGATGGATATAGAATCCTCGTAAATCATATCAAATCCATTAGGGAAATAATCATCTCATGGGATGGAAAGGCATACCAGGCTTAAACTCCCACAATCAATTGGAGAGACTGATTAGAAAGAAGCTGTTGGGATCTTACTTTCAAACTCGATCAAAGGAACTAAACATGAAGGTTGTGATTGAGCTTAAACTGCCAATCTCAATTAAGAGAATCAATCAAATAACAAGTGTTGGGCTTAAACTTCCAATCATGATTAGAGAGACTAATAAAAAGTGATGTTGTCCTATAGCTTCCAATTTCGATTAGAGAGACTAATCCAAATGTTGTTGGGCTATAACTCCAAAGTCGGTTAATAAAAATTAGTAAGGAATACCATGCGCTAACTCTTATATTTGATTAAGAGAAATTAAAAGTAAAGGTTGGGCTCTAACTCCCATACTCAGTTGGAGAACTAATCGAATAAGAGGTATTAGACTTTAATTCTCAAACTCAATTAAGAGAAATAAAAAATAATATTGGGCTCTAACTCTTAGACTCGATTATAAACCAATCATAAAAGAAGGTGTCAGACTCTAACTCCCAGACTCGATTAAGAAAAGCGGAAAGAAATGTTGGGCTACAACTTTCGTACTTTATGAGAGAAACTAATAAAAAAAGGTTATCAATGGATTAAAGTCTGATGGGTTCTTCCTCTCATCAATCAATTAGCTAATGTGATTTCTTTCAAAAGAGATAGTTCACGCCGTCATAGCTATGCGAGTATTGGAAGCAAATATAAGCTAATAGGCAACAACATCTTTAAAAGGGAAATGTAACTAAACAATTGTATGGGTATCAAAACAATCATCAATTGGCATGAGAGAATTGAAATATTCATACTACATAAATAGTTGAAATCTGATGGACATCTAGCTCACCTCTATCAATCGATATAACATCCTTTAAAAAATGCACATAAAGATATGGAAAAGCGAAACATCAAGAGCTTATGCTCGTTATATAAAAGGGGTAGCATCATTAAAGGAGGAAGAAGCAACTAAGTGGACATATGTGTATTAAACTAGGCACCAGTCATAACGGCAAATTAAACAATTCCTACTACTAAAAGTGGTAGCATTCAATTGGGTTGCAAATTTTTAGACATATAGGGGCTTTTAAATTTGTGTTTTGTTAATTTGGACGCGACCTAAATAAGCCAAATAGAGGAAGACAAAGGAGTTGAAGGTTTTTTTCTTATATCTCCAAATCTGGGTGTGCTACTCATGTTAGGGAGGGTAATTTTATATTTTGTAACCCGAACCCAAAAAAAAATGTTAGATTGGAAAAAAAGAAGGAATATACGTCTGACCCATATCTCCCAAAGGTGCAAGTTTATAACTAGCTAGGGATATAACTTTTGTCTATTTTATTCTAACCTGGTCTAAAAAGACCAAATCGAGGAAGAAAACTAGTATGAGTCTTCCTTCTATAGATCTAGAAGGCGAGATCTGTGTGATAGAGGTACCGTTTTCCATAACACACAATCATCTTATTCTTTAATGTATTCCCTTAAACTAAAGTGCAACTTGCTTCAAGGAAAGACATAAATTTTTCCTCTTTTAAGAAGAAAGATGAATCTTTTGTGTTTTGGTAACCCCAACCCAACCTAATTGGCTAAACCAGGAATGTCAATCTTCTTTAAGTAACTATTTTATTTCTACAAAATTGAATTAACTTCTCACAGACATCCCTATAAATGGAAAAAGAAAATGTGATTGTAAAACCACAAATTTTGTCGGTTCAAAACTAGCCAATACCCACACATTATAATTTTCATGATCAACTATTTTTGTTACAACCTGATTGTGACTATTCTAGATAAATTACTTTTGTACATCAGTAATATTCACATTATAATTTTTTATTCTCTAATTCATGAGAAGGCTCTACCAATGTATTTACAAACACATCTATATCTCGTAATTTTCTCCCTTTACAGGGTTTTGCCATGTTAAAAACTCCTAATGTCTCTTTTCTATTATCTGTGTGTGATAGATTTCATACAATATTAGAATGCTAAGTTAAGTTATCGCTCTACGACTACTAATTTTTCGGGACACAAGAAATATGATTTTGATATCAGAATATTACATGGATAAGCATAAAAACATAAATATTAAATATACAAATGTACAAAGATTACGTGTTTTATATAATTTTTTAAAAATAAATTATATTTTAATTTGACCACTTGAACCGACGTAGGCCCATCAACCGTTGTAAGTTGGAAGTCGCGTGCAAGAGAGTTCCTTCCTCGTATATTCTCTTTTTATTCCCCTGCCCCATTTTTTATTTTGCTGGTCCTTTCCCTTCTGTCCATCATCCTGAGGAGGAGAAGAAGAGGTTATTGAAATCATTAAGAGAAGCATTAGCATGGCGAACTGGGCTTTGTACATTATGCTGCTACTAGCCACTGTGCTCGCCGGAGGAGAGGGCAGTGGCTCGGCTGTGGAATCTACCGTACCGTCGACGCTTGATGGGCCGTTCACGCCGGTGACGGTGAGGCATGACGACGAGAATTTTCGGGGTCACGCCGTCGACCTGCCGGATAACGATCCGCGTGTGGTGAGGCGGGTGAGGGGTTTTGAGCCGGAGCAGATCTCTGTATCCCTCTCCACTACCGCCGATTCTGTCTGGATATCTTGGGTCACAGGTATGATATACTCTGATTAATCGCGGTGATTTCTTAAATTTATAACTCTATCCGTGGAAAGTTCTTTTGAAAATTTGAGGAAGCGGGTTTTATCATTATTTTATATCAACTATTAAATATATTTTATTGGTATTTATGCAGGGCTATTTTGATTGTTGTTAAAATGAAGATTCTGTCTTTTTCCTGTTCTGCTCATTTTTAATGGTTTTAAGCTCATTTGCGTTTGCTCATCTTATATTTTTTAAGATAAATTGATAAGTTGCGAGATTCTAGAGTCGCGATTTTATTATTTTGCTGCATTTTGGTGAGAAAGTGATCATGTCTTCACTGTCTTGGACAATTAGCATGCTATATACATATATATGATCTGTTTTGGTTATGTTTACTGAACTAATAAAGTTGTTTGGGAGATTTATTTTCTTTTGAGAAATTCTGAATAGGAATGTGATTTTAATTTAATATAAACAAAATAATAAATTTTTATGTTATTGGTATTTATTGCGCCGTCTTTTATGGGTGCCATTAATTCTTTGAAGTTACAGATTTTTGATGTTTTAAATTTACTATTGGTTTCCCTGACGGCAATGTTCCTTTAACAGTTTTATTGGGCTGATCTGCAGGTGATTTCCAAATTGGTGGTGATATTCAACCCTTGGATCCTGCAAATGTTGCAAGCATTGTTCGTTATGGAAGATTGCATAATCACTTACGTTTGAAAACTAAAGGCTATTCGCTTGTTTATAGTCAGATTTATCCATTCCAAAGCATGAAGAACTACACGTCTGGAATAATACACCATGTTCGCCTTACAGGTAGGTAGACATAGTATATGTTCTTTTTTCACGTTTAGTTGACGTTTAGTTGTTTTTACTATTCTATTTTTGAGATTTCTCTGCTAGTTTAAGTATTAATTGTTCATGTTACTCCTGTTGGAAGGTTAGAGGACAGCAATTTCTTTTACTGTGTGGGTTCCGAAAGTTCGATTTTCTGGCCTTCCTTGAAAAGAAAGAAAGAGATGAGTGGAGGGAATTTACCGTGAGGGTCTGGTTCAAATTTTCAAAAAACATATGAGATAGTAGATAATATACTACCCATAATTTTGCCCTTGTTTTGCGAGGACTTTAAGAATTGGTGTTCGAGGTTTTCCATAGGCACAAGCTACTGTGATTAATTAACGATCTCGATAATAGGAGAACACTTTTGATTAAGAGTAATTATGAGGCACTAAGTATTTAGACATAAGATATAATAATAATAATCTTAAGCTTTGAAAGTACAAAATTATCGTTGTTTGCTTAAAAGCGAATGGTGGGAAAAATGGTGACAAACCCAATTAAGATCTCAAGGTTTTGTTATCCCGAGTTGTCCTGGTCTCTGGTCTACTTAATCAAAAGTGGTAGTTGACCCAACCTAACGGAAAAATTTTTGTTTGTAGTTATGAGTTGCTTTGTCCAATAGAACCTTATAGACCTGGAGTGAATGATTGTTTAAGGGGACAAATTTAAGTCATCTTAGCTACTGGAAGAGTTTATACCCTACTAAGTATACCCTATAGTTCACAACTCAAATAAGCAAAGCTATTGGGGAACTTATAGGTTACAAACGAGATCGTAATATAGTGAAGCATGATCAACCAAACCACTTGGTAGAGCCTACTAGCCAAACTACGTGATGGAGTATATTTGCCAACCATCTGATGAAGCCTACTGGTCAAACCACATGATGAAGATTATTTGACAAATCACTCAGTCAATGGATTTTAGTTATAACCGCTTCTTTATGGAGCCGTTGAGGCAAATCACATGGGCAGAGTGCACAAGTCATGTCCTTACTAGCGTGAGATCATTTTGAGTATAAATTTAATAGTATAATTAATGATAGTCACTATTTGTGAGCTTAGGTTAATATGAGATTTGTCACTCTTCACAAACAATTGTGTGGAGGATGTGATTTTACTTAAGTTTTTAGTGATAGATCTTGTTAGGAATTTTAAAATTATTATAGTTGGAAACTTATATAATTTTAAGATAGACCCATTCAGTTAAGTTGTGCAATGATTATGTCTATCATCATAGACTCAGGGTCTATTTGGAGCAACTGCAACTTATTGAATAATCTACTGATAAACAGCTGATCTTGATAAGCTGCTGTTCCAGATAAGCTGATTAGTTGTTTGGTTTGTGTTGTTTGAAAACAACTGATTTGTAGTTGTTTCTGGATAAATGACAGTTCTACTCATGTGCAGTAATTTTATTTGCAACAGAAGTGTCATACAATATATTTGATATTTGAGAAGCAACACACCACTTCATAACAATAGAAAAAATAAGATACACATATCGCATAACAATGAGTATCATACTAAGAAAAAGAAAAAAAACTGTTAAAATTACTATTATCTCCGAGAAATTCCTTTTACCATTATTTTTTGAAACAGAGTTCGCATGAGCATGATGAAGCAAACTCATTGTATTTGTCTCCTATTAGTGATCAGAGTGAGCATAACAATAATGAAACAAAGAAAAAGGAACTTCGAGTCATTTCTTACATGATTATACAAATGATAGGCAAGATCTAATCAATCTAACAGTTTTTCTGATGCAATTTCATGCAATACCTCACACCATGAAGTTGTTGTGTGTGAAAACAATTTCTCTTTACCAATTTTTTAAAATAGGTTTGCATGAGCATGATGAAGCAACCTTATCAATGCATACTATTCTGTCCAATAATTTCTTTTACCATTATTTTTTGAAATTGGGTTGCATGAGCATGATGAAGCAAACTCATTGTATTTGTCTCCTATTAATGGTCAGAGTGATCAAAGCAGTACTGATCAATGATCTAGCGAAAGAAACTTTGAGTCATTTCTTACAGAATGTTACAAAGTATAGCCGAGGTTTATCAATGCATACTATTCTTTCTAATAGTTTGTTGATGCTCTTTCATGCAATGCTGCACACAATGAAGTTTCTGTAAAGTAAAAAAAATTCACTTTACCATAATTTTGAAACTGGGTTTGCATAAGCATGATAAAAAAATCTTATTGTATTTGTCTTCTAACAGTGATGTTAGTGGTCATGGCAATGATGTTCGTTGAGAGAGTAACTATGAGACATTCCTTGTTGAATTTTACAGATTATAGTCGAGAGCTATTAATGCATAATATTATCTCTAACAGATTAGCTGATGATACTTCATGCAATGTTTCACAACATGATATTTTTGTGTGTGAAAATTAGTTCTCTTTATCATAATTATTTGATGCAATGTTTCACATCATGAGCATGATGAAACAATCATATCAATGCATACTATTAACTCATAGCCACCAACAACACACACTTGCAAAAAAGATAGACATTGTACCAACTCATATACCAAATTCTATTCCATTCTTGATATTATCCAAAAAAATCAAAAAAATCTTGTAAAGAAAGCTAGTTCAATGGAAAACTGCATAAAGAAACCATTATATCGATAAAAACTGTCAGAAATTGCATATATAAACACATTCCATCGAAAATACTTACGAAGAACGGTTACTAGGAATCAGAAGTAGGAGGAAGAGGCGAGCGAGCGAGATAGTAGCAAACAAGGGAGAGAGCTGAGCGAGGAGTAACCTAGGGCTCGAGCGGGAGAAGGTCGAACAGAGGGGTAAGTGAGTAATAATATGATCGAAGACACTGCAGAGTCGATCATGCGGGCCGCGTCTAATAGACGAATTGAAATTGCGGGGAGGGATACACAGATTGAACTCACGAAACAAGCGCTACTTACGTAATTTCAATACTCCGAACACACGAATAACCTGCCTCAAACGAGCACTCAATCATGCTTATAAATGATCGAGTTCATAATTGACATATAATTGAATTTTTTATAAAATAATATTATGCAGATGACCTTGCCAACCCTAATGTAAGCATATATGATCAAGTCTACGGATTATGAGTTGTGATTATCTTTCGTAGGTTTTATTTAAATGTTTGGATTTTTCTTTGAAAAATTTTATTTATACAATAAACTTTCCGTTTTAAAATTTTCTGTCAACTCAATCATCATCAGAGAGTTTAAAATAGCTTGAAATTTTCATATTTGACGTTTAATCAAAGTTTATTGATTGAATATTATTAAAAATCAATCATATCAACTCTCATCATTATGAGAAGGAAGATCAAACTGCCTCAAATGGGGCTCGATTTTGTCAACTCTGATCATTTTGAGGATGATCAAATTAGGGACTCAGCCTTGTTTAACTTTGATCCCTATAAGGAGGATAATTTGATTAGACAAATTTGGAAGTTAAATCTTCGCCTTATAGACAGAGCGACTTGGTTGAGAGCATGTTAAGCTTAATGATGTTAAATATACTTTATGAAAGAGAGATTTTCTTACAATTTATATAACTTACATGCATCTTGAGGTATAATACAATTTATTATAAACTCATATGCAACCCATAAAATATTCTCGAATAAAGTATTTAAGCATTAAATATATTGATTGGAGCATATGCGCGTAATTTATATTTGTTAGTTTGAATTGACTTTTAGTGGATTTTATCGCTATTTGCACGAGTGCATCATTATTAACATAGATGTAAATATTTTTATTTTAAACATTTGGATTTGCATTATCTCCACTCGCGTAAAAGTATTGTTGATCCGATGGTGATATGATGAATTGGAATCTCTTAAATACCGAGTGGAATGGGATTTTTCATTTTTACATGTTTGAACATTAGTGTGGTGGATTACACAGAGAATCATCTTTTATAAATTCAGACAATGTTCACATTAAATTTAAGTCTCCCCAATCGCTTAAGGATGTTAAGAAATTTTGAATCTCATTTTGAGTAGGGGGACTCTACTTGCATTCTAAACAAGCTTTCAAATTCTTCAAAAAAAAAAGAAGAAGAAGAAAACCTTTGTAGTTTCATTTTGATATTCAATTTTATCTTTAGGTCATTCATCCAGCCCTTTATTTAATCATTTTTATGTTCAATTAAATTCATAGTTGTTCAATGTAAGTTCTATCAAGTCTCCTATTAGATGAAATCCCGACAGCGTCCAGGTGTCATCCTTGTACAGGGGCTAACTCAGGAGCGCTGGATCCGCCCACCATTTATAAGATGCATATGAGTAGTGCTTTACAACACTGATGTCATAAGTTTTCTAACTTACCGCTTAAAAGACGAACACACGAGA
This sequence comes from Papilionanthe hookeriana x Papilionanthe teres, assembly GCA_022702705.1. Lineage (NCBI taxonomy): Eukaryota > Viridiplantae > Streptophyta > Magnoliopsida > Asparagales > Orchidaceae > Papilionanthe > Papilionanthe hookeriana x Papilionanthe teres. Next base: position 22,924,228 of record CM040431.1, on the reverse strand, counting down.
CTGCCAACAACGTCGAGACAAAATGACGAACCTTCCTGCGTAGGAGTAGGCGGAGGAAGCTATCGGATATTAGAGAGTGATGCTAGAGATGAGGTCGGCGACGGACTTGGAAGTTATCGGAGGGTTCATACCGCATGTCTTCGATGTGGAGGTAGAGGGTTATGACTTATGAGGGTATAGGGCTTGGTTACGTGAGAATGAGATAGAGGGAAAGTCAACCGACAAGCAATGCGACAGTGAGGTTTAGCACGCTTCTCGTGGAACATAGAGAATGAATATGGAGGTTGAGCAGATAGGGTAACCTAGAATGGAGAGTTTGCCGGCGGCTGGGAGCTTCTTTGAGAGTAGGCCTTCAATCAGCGAGCGGAGGAGTTGTGGTGTTGTGTTGGATGATGATAGAGAGAGAGAGAGAGAGCGATGCTCTGACCTGTGGGTCGAATGCATGTCACGGGAATAGGAGGAGCTTCATGTAAGAGTAGAGTTGACGGGATGGGTGCTGTTTTGTGGGAATTATAGGATCCGGGACTTACTTTTCTTCTTTTCCGCTATTCTAAAGCTTTCCTTTCTCCTTCTACAGAGCCACACGACCCACCTTCCTCTTTTGATAGCACGAATCACGCGATCACGCAGATAGCGCGACCACGCTCACTGCTGCCTTTCTGATTTGGCTTCTCGTACGTGATCTACTGTAGGAATTTCTTCCTCCTTTGCTCTTTACCATATTTTGCCGCACGAACTGACTTTTATTTATCGCCATTGCACCAGCTTCCTTCCTGTCTCTTTCTTGGTGCCGCTGAATCTACTAGATTGAGCGACCCTTCCTTTGCCTTCAAACTTCCTTCTTCGACCCTTAGCGACCACGAAATCCTCTGCTCCCTTCAACCCTGCAACTCCTTTTCTTCTCCTTGCCCGATATCAACTGTCGAGCCGTTTCCCTTGCCTCTGCTTATTGAGAGCGTTTGAGTTTCCTTCTCCGATTGATCTAACAAAGTGTGAGAACCATTTTTTTTCCTTTCCTTCCATGTATGTAACTTCATTCTTTTTATTTATTTTAATGTAAATTGTTCAATTATTTAACTAATTTGTGTATGATAGATTATGTTAGAACTAACTTTGATAAGTTTTTAATCTGCTTTCAAAATTACAATAATAGTAATCTAATTAATAATACTAATAAATAGTTAGTTCCAATACATTTATGCTCATAATTGTTAATGTTTGGAATTAAATTGGTATAGAACCTTCTAGTTGATGTTGATTGAGCCGTTAAGACCTTTAAGTGCTTTGCGCTCTTCAAGTTAAGTAGTTATTATTTATTATAGGATAATCATACCTTTCATTGTTAGGGGCATTATCCTTGCTCCTTGCATTAGATTTCTAGATAATTGTAGCTTTATCGATCGAACCTTTTAAATTTTGTTGTTATAGTTGCAGTAAATTATATTTTTGTTTATAATAATTTGCACAAGTAATTAATCTTACTTTATTACTGCATAACTCCTGCTTGATGACTCGCGTCTCATGTTTCCGACATTTATTATTTCTTTTATAGTTTTGGTGTGCTAAACTGCATCGTTGGAAATTCATAATTATGCATAATTATTGATGGAGATATTGTAGTTGCTTTGATTGTGGTACATGATATATATATATATATATATATATATATATATTATAATATTATTATGTCGGTATTAAACTTTTTGTTATAATTAGTCAGGCCGACGTGTCCTCAGAGCAATCAATAAATTTTGATGGGATTGGTGCATACTATTATGCAAGAATCTTTGCTCAACAATCTCTTCTGGTAGCTGACACCCCTATGAAGATTATCAAATGGACTCTTGATTTTGACCTATCTAAGGAACCTCCTATCGTTCCTATGTGGTTCAAGCTTCATGGACTTCCCTTTCAGTTGTACCACCGAAATACTTTGTATAACATTAGCCAAGCTCTTGGTAATCCTCTCAAAGTTGATTCCCCTAATTTTGATAGGGCCTCGCCAGATTGAACCAGGGTTCAGGTGGAGAAGGATATCACTCTTTCAGATATGGATCGAATTTAGATCACAGATGATGAGGATGGGTTTTAGCAGGAGGTTGTGGTGGAGAACATGCCTCTTTATTGCTAGCATTGTAAAATGTTTGGGCACATTATGAACACTTGTTATAGACTGCATCCTCCCTCAAGAAAAAAGGGCTTCTGGGCCTTCTTTAGCTGCTGTTGGGATTTCCCAATAAAGAGTTGATACTACCCTGGTTCAGGAGAAAAGGGTAGCATCTGATGCTGATAACATGTTTAACAGTTTAAACTCAGTTGACAAGACTGTTGGGGAGACTTATCCGTATGTTGCACAAATTGCCACTCCGGTGGCTACTCAAATGACCAACACAGTTGTTACTGAACAAGCTGGAAGTGTGTCCCTTCTTACTATGGTGAAACTGCTCTGGTGGATACTATAGCTCTCGAGTCTGATCGATACATTAAAAAATTTAGCAGAAAAAGAAGAAACCCCCAAGTTATACCCATTGCTGCACCCACCGTTATGAATTAGCAGGATCGGTCAACAGAAGAGGAAGAAGAAGTATAAGAAGAAGATGATGAAGAAGATTGACAAGTTTACACTTCTCGACGGAAGAAGAAGCCTGACGATACACTTCTACTTGATGATACCTTGTGGAAATGAAGTAGCACTAAAGAGATTACTTTATGGATCACCAAGAAACAGAGCGAGAGTACTGCCTTCGCGATCTCGTTCTTAGACATTTTTATTGTTCTTTTTCTGTTCCGATCTTTGGATCCTTTTGTTAGCATTGTATCGTAGGGGTAGAGTTTCATTTATTGGGCCCTCCCCTCAAGCTTTTGTAATCGTTTTAGTTTAATAAAATAGGCCCTAGGGTTTTTCTCAAAAAAAAAAAAAAAAATATATATATATATATATATTGCACTTTAATATTATCCGGTAGTTTTAATATATTAATTAAGTCATATCTGTATAAAAACCGGATATTCTTGAATCTAAATATCTGTTTAGAATTGCATGACTTAAACCGCTCGCATTAATAATCATATGCATTTGATACTCCTTGCAAATTATGTTATTTATCTAGTAAATCGTCCATTTTTATTGTTCATACTGCATGATGCAGGGCGTCTCTCTCCTACAAAGCAGACGCGTGATCGAGCGATCTCGTGGTTGCGTGTGCTCGTGGTTCACACGAACTATTGATCCCGCGATTTTAAATATATTTATAAATGTAAAATTTCGACACCACTACTAGAATATATAAATCCTCAGCAACAGTGCCAAAAATTTGATCCAGAGCGTAATTTTAATTTTAGTAACAATTAATTATAATCTTTTAATTGCAGAGTTACATTTAAACGCGAGTATACGTATCGCTCAAGTAATACAGGGCTTTAGTGGAGTCCTGGATATCGATCCCACAGGGAAATATATTAAAGCCTACGGACTAGGATTGTATAAACCAATTCAGAATCACAACTAAATTGAATTTGCCTATCTATCTGTCACTAATATGCAATCGATAATAATATGAAATTTTTGTATCTAAACTAGTTTTACTAACAATTTACTAATACTACTAAAGTTAAGTTCAGATATATAATAGGAAGAATCTTTTTTTTTGTTAAGATATTTAAGTGAAGCAATAATTAGAATTAGTTTTATATGTGTTGTGCCAAATAGGAGCATACATATTCTTTACCCTTTGGTCCAGGCATAAAGAACAGCGACTAATCACTATGCTTGGTTATCGAATCTGCAGGTTAGGCTCAGGAGGATACCGAGCTCTCACTTCGGAGCTCCCACGTTCCCTCGCCTGAGGGCTAACAATCTACACTTCAACACCCAAACGATAGGACCAAATTGAAGATTTTAGTCTGTCACTCTAAAATCTCCAATTCTACCCCCGATTAATATTATTTCCCTATTTATTTGCACTTCTCCTTTCAAGAATTTACCTGTTTACCTTTCAAAGAGAAATGTGATACATACTTGTTAAAAATTCCTAGTCCGTGGTCAGATCTTAAGAAGTCTTCACAGATTTTAACAATACAAATGACCAATTCGTATAGTAAAGTAAGTTTAGGTATAGTATTATCACAACTTCTTTATAATATGTTTGATAGACTAATTCATATAATCATTTCACAAAAACATCAAAATAAGAAGGAAGACAGAACAACTACTCAAAATTCATGAAGAGAATGCAATAAAACTTGGATTTCATATAATAAAGTAAAGTTCTACAAACTAAAGTAAATAAACACAACTTATCTTAAATTCCTCTCCAATCAAACTCCTTGAAGTTATTCTGAATATCTTCCTTTCTTTACAGTACGCAGAATTCTCCTTCGAAACGGCAATGCAGAAGAGATCTCTCACTTCCCTTCCACTCTTACAATCCTTCGAAAAATTCCTCACAAAATCTCTATTTGAACTCACTACTCACTAAATAACAACATTAAAATAACTATCTACTCACTAATAGACACACTTATGTACTCTTTTGGACACTTTGAACTCTCTAATAAACACATAGGAGACCACTTTTTCGGTCTAAAATAGTTCTTTTTAAAGTTGTAGAAGAGTCTCTAAGGGTTTTGCAGGCACCCCTTCGAAAATCATCCACATTCGACGTATTTCTGAAAAGAACCGTCGATCCCGCCGTCGGCGGCCTCGAGCTATGCCGTCGGCGGCCTTCTAGAAACTGTACTTTAAACATGCCCCACCGTCGGCGGCCTCGACCTCAACCGTCGGCGGCCTCGACCTCAACCGTCGGCAGCTTCTCTTGTAATTTATTTTGAACTCTCAGGAAAATCACGCCTTCGACGCCATCGACCACATCGTCGGCACCATCGACCTCGCCATCGGCGCCCTAGGTCAAATTTACATAATTTGGTCATTTTTGCTTCAAATTCGCTCATTTTTGCACATTTTCGCTCATTTGTCCTTAAATCTTCGTACCTGCAGAAAATACAAAAAATACGTTTCTTTAAAGTGCAATATCATCAAAATCAGTATAAAATAAACATGAAAATCTTAACATTTTTCCTTAGGTCAAAATCTCCGAAACTTAGCTATTACTTGCTCTCGAGTAATCTTTAGTACTTACATAAAAGTTATGATTCATTGTGGTAAAGTTTTAATTCAGAAATACTATAATTTTGATTTAAATAAATATTATAGTAAGAATTCTTAGAAAGATTTTCAAGTAATTAGATTAATTTTGCAGGTATAAGGTTATCTAGTAATAAAGTCTAAGAGTTCTAGTTTTCTATTCATTTCAAGAATAACTATATGTTGCAATATCAATTCACTTAGAATATTCAGAAGATAGGAAATTCATGAGGAAACTACAAGTAAGAAACTAGTCATAAATATAAGTTCAGAAATGCTTTTAGTTTTCCTTTTTAGGTTAATCCAAATGAAGCCAATTTTTAATAAGACATTTCCTCAAGCTTCACCTCACTTATTTTCATTTCTTTTTCATTTCTTTTCAGGGATTATTTTTCAATTCTTTTTTCTTTTTTTTTCTTTTTCTTTTTCAAGTGAGAATTACTATATCTAGATAGCCTGTTAATAATTTTGAACTTCACTCTTCTTTTCCTAAATTTGAAATTTTCAAACATTCTTTACATTATATGTATTTCATAGTTTTTACATTATTGGATCCCAATCTTTTCTTTCTCAACTAAATTCCTAAGATTCTTAATATTTCAAAATATAATTTTCTTTACTTTAAATAGTTAACTATAATCTTATTCTTTTTTACTAAATATCTTAATTTACAAAATTAATTTTCATCATAAAAAATATTTTTTTGAATCTTCTACAATATTTAGATAAAATCTAAATATAGTTATCGGAATTAAATTTTATCACAAAAATCATATTAATAATTTTTGGAAATATGTTATTTGAGAACATATAATAGTTAAGATTTTTTTTTCCTTCCCCAAACTTAAAGTTTTTTATAAATAGAAATAGTACTTGGTGGAAAGAAAAATTCTAAATATAAAATTCATAACTTTGCACTTTAGGCATTTTTGTCTTTTTGAAATTCGCAGATTCTTCTCAAAGTTTCTAACTTCAACTGACTTGTAATATTAATATACTTTCTACACACATAACGGTTTAGAAAATTTTTGTTGGGTGAAATTTTAAAACAAGTATATAAAAATAAACATTAAACAAAAACAACTAACTACATTACATAGGATATATGCATTTCACAACACAAAACAAACAGTTTACTATTTTAAACTCAACAAGTTACAATTACAATTACAATTACAGATATCAAAAAAATTTAGAAATGAAAATACAAACTAACAACTAAACACATATCACAGAAAAATAAAGCATAGTCCACAGAATATAATAAATAAAAGTACTACAACCTAAACAAAAACAAACACAAACACATACAACACATCATTATCAAATCATTAAACATCAAAATCCCATATAATGTCTACATCACCTTGGTCAGTAGGAGGATTAAGCTGATACTGAGTATATCGGGGGCATTCTGAAAAAATGACATCAGGCTCTCCTCTGTAGTATCTAGCCTGAGCATCGTAATATGCCATCTCAAAATCTGAGTGCCTCTGAAGATACTCACTATCGTGATCATGTCTTCGCTCTAATCCTTCAATCCTGTGATCAATTAATTATTTCCAGTTTTTCATCCAACTTTTCAAAACTTTTCCTCTGCAGAGTCATGGCATTCATCAGATCATATAAGGTAGGGGGACTAAAGGCAGGAGAGTCATAGCTAGTAGAAGGGATATCCCTACTAGTAGAAGGTCCTTTGCTCCTACTCCCTGATCTCCATTCCTCATGGGATTCATAAGTCTTTATATTTGCTTTACTAATGGGTTTCATCGGATACATCCATTCTTCATCTCCTCTTGCTTCAACTCCAGATTGTTGACAAAGTGCATAAATGAGGCCAGGATGCCCTAAATATCCACTTGTCTTACTCTTCGTAGTGACCATAATATTCTTATAGATTATTCTCCCCACATTAATGCTTCTATGTTCTGAATACAGAAATTCAGAACAACTTTCTCTCTAGAGACTTCACTATGACGGTAGGTGGGTAGTAGAGTCGAATAGATGAAATAATGCCATGACATTCATCATGGACAATAGAAAGTTAATCCGTTCACGATTTTTAATTTTCCAAACTCCTTTCCCATCAGTGAGAAAGTCGATAACATCGTTCAATGGACCTTCCATTGTTCCAAATGTTTCATACTCGCTAGAAAAATAGTCGTGAAGCTCGTAAAAAGTGTTAATGCGATTAACACTAAAGTCGACAGAGAATCCTCTTACTTGGACTGGTTCATCCTCAAGTTGAGTAAGATTGGAGTATAACTCTCTAACAACTTCTATAGCAGCCTTGTTTGTTGTGTAGCAGAAGTTTTCCCATCCTCTCTCTTTGATAACTCGTTCTATTTCTTCTCCAGGATTCTCGAAAACTCTATCTTGTATACACTTTTTACTTTGAATGAGTGAAGTGTACCTCGATTGTGCTTTCGCATTAACGAATCGAGTTTCGTTAAATTCGAGTCTTCTCTTTTGTCGTTGAGAGCCATTGTTTGATCTATCAAATCACAAAAATTCCAAACTAATCTCCAAAATAATAATACAATGGCTTCTAAAGGGGGTTTAAAACAATTTAAATCAATTTTCATGAATTTCTTCCAAGTCTTTTCTCCACATTTTCAATTTTCCAAAATTTCTTAATGTGGAAGAAATTCATGGTGAAAATAAAAAAATTTTACATAGGAGTGAAGCTTTTACCAAGGGAAGATGAAATCCGGTATTAGAATTTGTTGAAATCACTCCAAATCCCGAGATCTATCAAGCCCTAGGTCGACTTTTCGGGTAAAAAGGGGAAAAAAATGATGAATAGTGGCATTTGACCGATCAAAATTGCGGTAAATAGGTAATTTTCGCGATTGCGCCGTCGGCGGGCTCTATTGAATTAAATTCTATTCTTCTCTGGAAAATCGCGCCGTCGGCGGCCTCGAGCGCGCCGTCGGCGAGATTCTAAAAAATTGATCATTTTTAAAATTTTTGCGATTTCGATCAATTTTAAGCCTCGTCGTTCCTTTTTATCATATATTTAAGTGATTAAGTGATGTATTAACACAAATAAACGTTCACACAACAAACTTCACATTTATATATTGAATCCAAGTGTTTGCAACACACAATACATAACACACATAAGTGGGTATTCTTTCAACCTAAATCTATCTAATCAGCGTTGCAATCCAAACCACAACACTTAAAACGCTGAAAACAAACATTTCAAACTTAATCTCATCTATACTGAGATTAAAAAGCAAACTAATCAAACACACAAACATATAAACATTTGTTCAAATCAAACACAACATAATCAAGTCTACTATTTTTCTGAACTCGTGTTGGTCTCTCATCTGATATCACCCATTACTTGAACATGGACGAACAGGTTGTAGAAAGGTCGGAATGGGAATTCTTCAGTTGAATCTTCATCGATCAATCCCAATATTCTCATTAATCGCACCAAACTTGCTTCGAATTGCCCAATATGATCAAAATGTTCTTTCATTCTCCAATCGATGTGATCGAAGAAATCAGACATGTTAACTGTACTCGTTAAGTTTTGTACCTGATTCTCTAGATTCTTGATTCTATGCAAGAGTATCGGTGTCTTGTCTGTTACTAAATGTTGAACATGAACAAATTCTGCGATGCTTGATCCATAATCAAGCCTACATCACTCTCTCCATCATTGGCTGGGAACATCTGAGTTGGGTCTAAGGGTTTCCAGGGCAGCAGTATCTTCTCCCAAACCTCATACGATACTTGAAACAAACTGCAAATCGAGAAAATTGTGGAAGGATGTCCAAGCCCTTGGGATGATTCTTGAATGATCAGACCATAAACAGACTTCACAATAATCGATCCAATATCAATGGGCCATCCCGTTTGAATGCAGTAGTTCAAAATTGCACTTTCTTTCGTTACTTTGCCGATCATCGTCGGCAATAACTTCGCAGAGATGAAAAAGTGTCAATGTTTCGAAACGAGATTTAAAAGTGTTGCAGAAAAACTAACATACCCGTTCTCTCTAACTTCCCAATCATCAGTTTCGCCTGTCAAATATTAGTATATTTCATTCATCTTTTCTCCGATCGACACGAAATTCAAATAATAACAGACTGGAACTTTCTCAAGCATATATAACTCATTAATTCTTCAAGAATTAAGTGTAATCCACCTACCTCGCACATAAACATTTCCTTGGTTAATTCTATGTAAATTGACATAGAATTCCTTAACCACTAGAACGACTACTGCAGCAGTAGTGTAGCAAAATACTTCACATCTTCTCCGCACGATCATTTCTTCAATTGGTGATGAAGAATTGCTTTTTCCTCTATTGACAAATCCTCTTTCTTTAATCAATTTTTTCTTCGAGATTACCTTGTTGAAAAGTCGCTGCGCCTCCACACTGATGAACTTGCTCCGGTTGTATACTCGAAATCTTGGGTTATCAATTGAATTGGAAGCCATTTGAGAAGAATTCAAGAGAATATCCATTTGTTTTTGGGAGTTTGGAGTGTTTAGGAGCCATCCATAGGAGTTTATAGAAGACGAATTTGCTAAAAACCGTCGTTTTGAACACGAAAAACTGCCCACTTGTCGATCCCGCTGTCGGCGGCCTCGAAGGTGCTGTCGGCGAGCCTTGTGCAATTAAATACCAGAGCTCTCGGGAAAAACCCGCCGTCGGCGGCGTCGAGCGCGTCGTCGGTGCCCTAAGCAAATTTTTGCACAAAAACGCCGTAGTCCAATACGTTCCAAATTTTCTCTATGGATTCAAATTCTATGATAATCAAAGGGTAAATATAAGTAGTAGGACTTACTATTACTATAAATTAACAATAATTTCAAACAAACACACATCTATTAAAGATAAATATGGGGTTGCTTTCTCAAAGCCATGCAGTTTAACGTCGTCGACCAGACCTATTCAGGTGTTATTCAGGTTGACTGAACATTAAAACTTCTTTAAAATTTGGTTTTTTACCCTCAAAATATAGTTTTAATCTATGTCCATTTACTTTAAATATATTCCCAGTCTTAGGATCTTCAATTTCAACTGCTTCATAAGTATAAATCTGAGTCATAGTAAAGAGTCCTAACCAACGAGACTTTAATTTCTCAGGAAATAATTTAAGCCTTGTATTGTAAAGCAAAACTTCTTTGCCTCAGTTCGAAGTCCTTTCAGTTAATCTTACGATCATATCTTAACTTCGGTTTTCTTTATAAATTTTGTTGTTATTATAAGATTCATTTCTTAATTCTTCAATTCATTCAATTGCAACATTCTCTTCTCACCAGGCATTTTTCAAATTATAATTAAATTATTTAATTACCGAATATCTTTATGCTCCAGTTCTACCGGTAAGTGACAAGTTTTTTCATATATAAGCTCGTAAGGAGTTATACCGATAGAAGTTTTATAAGCGATCCGTGCCTATACATATGCGATATCCGGTCTTGTAGACCAATCTACTTATATTAGGATTCTGCGTTTTTCTAAATTTGTTTAATCTCGCGATTATAAACTTCATTAAACCACTAGTTTGAGGATGATAGGCGGTAGAGAATTTATGAACGATATTAAACTTTTTGCCAATCTTTGAATGTATTTATTCCAAAATGGGATCCTCCGTCGAGTGATAATCACTCTCGGCATACCGTATATTGTGAAAATGTTTTTTATTAAGAATTTTGAAACACTTTTAGCTTCACAACGAGGTAAAGCTTGTGCTTCAATCCACTTTGATACATAATCAACCACAATCAAAATATATAAGTTCCCAAATGAAGGAATAAATAGTCTCATAAAATCTAATCCCCAAACAACAAAAATCTCAACTTCTAATTTGAAATTCAGAGACATTTCGTTTCTTCTAGATATAATACTTACTAGTTGGCATCTATCACATGTTTTGATATCTGTAAACATCTCTAAAAAGAGTAGGCCGATAAAATCCAAACTTGTAAAATTTTATATACGGTTTTATCGAAAGCCAAAATGTCCTCCAAAATTAGAATCATGACATTTCTGAATGATCTGTTCAGTTTCTTCATAAAATACATCTTCTAATAATAAGGTCATTACATTGTTTATATAAATATGGTTCATCACAAAAATATGATTTTGAATCATGAATAAATTTTTTTCTGTTGCTGCAGTGTTAGCATATGTGGTAAAATATCGCTTACTAAATAATTTCTTATATCGACATACCAAGGTATTTTCCACTCGTTAATATTGTAAAGTTGTTCATCGTGAAGCATGCATTATTTCTTTGTTGGTGTCGGATAATTCGTGATATTCGATACTCGAGAAATGATCGACGATTTGATTTTCGGTTCCTTTCTATCAATCACTACAAAATCGAATTCTTGCGTTAAAGTACTCATCTAATTAATCTTGGTTTAGTATCTTTCTTTGCATCGGATATTTAATAGCGGAATCGTCGAGTATGCACGATACATTTAGTTCCAATTAAATATGATCTAAATTTAGCAAAAATATACACTAGCCAGTAACTCTTTTTCAGTAATCGTATAGTTAATTTGACTATCATTAAGAGTTATACTAGCGTAGTATATAACTTTAAAAATTGTCATATCTTTGACTAAGAACAGCTCCAATAGCATAATCACTAGCATCACATATTAGTTAAAATGATTTCTCCTAGTCAGGTGAAACTATTACAAGTGTTGTAATTAGTTTTTTCCTTTAATAACTCAAAGGCATTTGAGCAGTCTTCAGTAAATTCAAATTTCTTATCTTTTTCTAAAAGTTGGCATAGAAATTTTGTAATTTTTGAAAAATCTTTAATATAGCGCCTGTAAAAACCAACATGTCCAAGAAAACTTCTTACTCTTCTCATTGTAGTAGGAGGTGGTAATTTAGCTATAACTTGAATTTTTGCGAGTCTACTTACATCTTTATTTTTTGAAATTTTATGCCTTAATACGATTCTCCTACAATAATAAATTGACATTTCTCCAATTTAGAACCAAGTTCTTTTGCATAACTCCAAAACTTTTTCAAGATGATTTAAGTATGTGTCGAAACGATGTTCGAAACACGAAGAAATCATCCATAAATACTTCTATTCCATTGTCTATTAATTTACTAAAAATAGACATCATACATCTTTGGAATATTGCAGGTGCATTACATAGTCCGAAAGATATCCTTCTAAAAGCAAAAGTTCCGTAAGTACTAGTAAAAGTTATTTTCTCTTGATCTTCAGGAGCAATAGGTATTTGATGGTAACCAGTATATCCATCCAGAAAACAGTAGTACTTAGGTCCAACAAGTCTATCCAACATTTGGTCTAGGAAAAGAAGAGGAAAGTGATCTTTTCGGGTGGCGGCATTTAATTTTCTATAATCAATATAAATACGCCATCCAGAAACTTGTTTGATAGGTATTAATTTATTATTTTTATTTTCTTCAACAGTTATTCCTCATTCCTTGGGAACACAATGAATTGGACTTACCCAAGTACTATCCAAAATAGGATATATAATTCCAACATCTAACCATTTTAAAATCTCCTTTTTAACTATTTCTTTTATAATATGTTTTAGTCTCCTTTGAGGGTCAATTCTCGGTTTATGTTCTTCATTTAATAAAATTTTGTGCATAGAATTCGAATGACTAATTCCTTTAATATCAGCAAAATTCCAACTAAAAGCTCTTTTGTATTTTTTTAATGTATCCATTAATTTTTGTTCTTCAATTTCATTTAAGTCCGAGGATACAATTACTGGTAATGTTGAAAACTCCTAAAAATGCATATTTCAAATGAATTGGAAGATTCTTTAATTCAAGTTCAGGGGGTTTTACAACAAATGGAATTAATATTATTTTCTGGTGCTGTTGAATTGAGCGTTTCAAATTTCTCATGAATATAATCAGCTTCTTCACTTTCTATTTTATCATAATTATCTTTTTCTATATCTTCTTTTTCTTCATAATTTTTTTTGAAATATTCTTTTCTTAGATAGTCACATATATCCATTCTGAAACATTCATCATTCTTTTCTATTGATGGATATTTCATTAACTTTGAGATGTTAAATGTTACTTCTTGATCATTTACTCTCATAGTCAATTGTCCTTTTTAAACGTCTATCATGACTCGTACTGTAGCTAAGAATGGTCTTCCTAAAATGATTGATTTTCTTTATCTTCTTCCATATCTAGAATGATAAAGTCCACAGGAAAAATATACTTATCAACCTTGACCAAAACATCTTCTACAACTCTCTTAGGATATGTAATAGATCGATCAACTAACTGTAGAGTTACATAAGTTGGTGCAATCTTTCCAATTCCTAACATTTTAAAAGTTGATAGAGGCATCAAATTTATGCTAGCTCCCAAATCACATAATGCTCGCCCATAAAATTTTTCATCAATAGCACACGGGATAGTGAAACTACCAGGATCTTTAAATTTTTTAGGAAGTTTTCTCTTAATTATAGCACTACTCTCTTCACTCAGTGCAACAATTTCATGATCTAATAACTTCATCTTTTTGTTGAGTATATCCTTCATAAATTTAACTTAGTCAGACATTTGTTCTAAAACTTCAACAAAAGGAATATTTATTGACAATTTTTTTAAAATGTCTAAGAATTTAGCAAATCTTTTTCTTTTATCTTGTTGCTTTAATCTTTGAGGAAATGGTAGAGGTAGTTTTTTAACAGTAATTTTCATAGGTTTCAGAGGAAAATCAGGATATAAACTTTCGTTTTCTCCTTCAGTTTCTTCTTTTTCCTTTTCAACTACAGTTTCTTTTCTAACTATTGTTTCCCACTCTTTTCCACTTCTTAGTGGAATAGTTTTGATCTGTTCTTTTCCTTGATCTTTGGGATTTACTTCAACTTTGCTAGGTAAAGTTCCAACAGGTCTATTGTTTAATACAGAAGCAATTTCCCCTAATTGGTTTTCTATATTTTTAATAGCATTTCCTTGATTTTGTAATTGATTACCCATATTCAAAACTAATTCTTCCATAGACAACTTCTTCTCCTTGAATTGTGAATTATTATAAAAATGCGGTGAATTAGAAGGTCTATAATTGGAATTACTTTGATTATTTATATTTCTCTAATGAGTTTCTTGGATTGTTCCCCACTAAGGATTAACATTATTATTTTGGTTATTCCGATTAAAGTTTGGATGATTCTTCCAACCTGGATTATAATAGTTTGAATAAGGATTATTTTGTCTATTATTTATTACATTTATAGTTTCATACGAAGATTTAGCATCTACGATTTGTCCTAATGAATTTTCTTATAACACTGGAGGTGTTTGAGAACGATTCATTCCGTATTGATCTATTTTCTTTGAAAGAGCAGCAATTTGAGAAACTATCATAGTTAAAGCATCAGAATCATGAATACTAGCTACTCTCTTAGGATTTACCCTTTTAGCAGACCATTGAAAATTATTGGTAGCCATTTCTTCTATTAACGCATATGCTTCTTCAAAAGGTTTAGACATTAGTGATCCACCAGCAGCAGCGTCAATTATAGATCTAAGAGATTCTACTAATTCATTATAAAATGTTTGAATAATTAACCAATCTGGTAAAACATGATGTGGACATTTCCTAAGAAGTTCTTTAAATCTTTCTGAAGATTCATATATCGATTCTCCCTCATACTGACTGAAAGATGTGATATCGTTTCTAAGCTTGCAGTCTTAGACGGTGAAAAATATTTCGATAAGAATTTTTGTGAAAGTTCTCCCCAAGTTATAATAGATCCGAGTCTTAATGAATTTAACCAAGCCTTAGCCTTTTCCTTTAGTGAAAAAGGAAAGAGTCTAAGTCTGACAGCATCATCAGACACTCTGTCGTACTTAAAAGTAACACTAAGTTCTAAAAAACTTGCAAGATGTAAATTAAGATCTTCATTTGAAGTTCCACCAAATTGATTGTTTTGTATCGTTTGGATAATTGCAGGTTTAAGCTCGAATGAATTAGCGGCTACATCGAGATTTTGGATAGTTAAGTGAATTTCATCTAATGTAGGGTTAGCGTAATCTCTTAATGGTCTAGATTGATGTTCATTTTCTATTCTTTGGTTATTTACGTTGTTTTCCATTGTTTCACAATTTATAGGTTCTTTACTTAGTTTTTTAATTCTCCTAACAGTGCGTTTTAATTCTAAATCGTATGGTATAAGATTTTCATAACCAAATTTACGCATACAATCAAAATCGATTACAACGAAAACTGATTAACTAAATAAGTTGCAATTCTATTAAAAAGGTTTTTTAACAGTCCTAAATTGTTCGTTACTCTAATTATGTTATATTCCTATAACAAATAAAATATTTCCCCGCCAATGGCGTCAAAAACTTGATCCCGCGATTTTAAATATACTTATAAATGTAAGAATTCGACACCATTACTAGAAGATATAAATCCTCAGCAATAGTGCCAAAAACTTGATCCAGAGCGTAATTTTAATTTTAGTAACGATTAATTATAATCTTTTAATCGCAGAGTTACCTTTAAACGCAAGTATACGTATCACTCAAGTAATACAGGGCTCTAGTGGAGTCCTGAATATCGATCACACAGGGAAATATATTAAAGCCTATGAACTAGGATTATATAAATCAATTCGAATCACAATTAAATCGAAATTGCCTATCTGTCACTAATACGCAATCGATAATAATATGAAATTTTTATATCTAAACTAGTTTTACTAACAATTTTCTAATACTACTAAAGTTAAGTTTAAATATATAATAGCAAGAATCTTTCTTCTTTGTTAAGATATTTAAGTGAAACGATAATTAGAATTAGTTTTATATGTGTTGTTCAAA
This sequence comes from Papilionanthe hookeriana x Papilionanthe teres, assembly GCA_022702705.1. NCBI lineage: Eukaryota > Viridiplantae > Streptophyta > Magnoliopsida > Asparagales > Orchidaceae > Papilionanthe > Papilionanthe hookeriana x Papilionanthe teres. Next base: position 22,908,254 of record CM040431.1, on the reverse strand, counting down.
TAGGAGCATACCTATTCTTTACCCATTGGTCCAGGCATAGAGAATATTGACCAATCCTATGCTTGGTTACTAAATCTGCGGTTAGACTGGGAGGATAGCAACTCTCACTTCGGAGCTCTCACGTTCCCCTCGCCTGAGGGCTAACAATCTATAATTTAGCACCCAAACGATATGACCGAATTTAGGATTTTAGTCTGTCACTCAAAAATCTCCAATTCTACGCCGGATTAATATTATTTCCCTATTTATTTGCACTTCTCATTTCAAGGATTTACCTGTCTACCTTTCAATGAGAAATGTGATACATACTTGTTACGAATTCCTAGCCCACGATCAGATCTTAAGAATTCTTCACAGATTTTAACAATACAAATGACCAATTCGTATAGTAAAGTAAGTATAGGTATAATATCATCATAACTTCTTTATAATAGGTTTGATAGACTAATTCATATAATCATTTCACAAAAATATCAAAATAAAGAGAAAAACATAACAACTAATCAGAATTCATGAAGATGATGCAATAAAACTTGGATATCATATAATAAAGTAAAGATCTACAAACTAAAGTAAATAAACACAACTTATCTTAAATTTCTTCCTAAGCAAACTCCTTGAAGTTCCTCTATACGCGGAATTGTCCTTCGAAACGGCAATGCAGATGAGATCTTTCACTTCCCTTCTACTTTTTCAATCCTTCGAAAAATTCCTTACAAAATCTCTATTTGAACTCACTACTCACTAAATAACAACACTAAAATAACTATCTACTCACTAATAGACACACTTATGGACTCTTTTGGGCACTTTGGACTCTCTAGTAAACACGTAGGAGATCACTTTTTCTGCCTAAAATGATTCTTTTTAAATTTGTAGAAGAGTCTCTAAGGGTTTTGCAAACACCCCCTTCGAAAATCGTCCACATTCGACGTATTTCTGGAAAGAACCGTCGATCCCACTATCGGCGGCCTCGAGCTGCGCCGTCGGCGGCTTTCTAGAAACAGTTCTTTATACAGGCCCCGCCGTCGGCGGCCTCGACCTCCGCCGTCGGCGGCTTCCCTTGCAATTTATTTTGAACTTTCGAGAAAATCACGCCGTCGACACCATCAACCTCGCAGTCGGCGCCCTAGGTCAAATTTGCATAATTTGATCATTTTTGCTTCAAATTCGCTCATTTTTGCATATTTTCGCACATTTGTCCTTAAATCTTCATACCTGCAGAAAAACACCAAAAATACATTTCTTTAAAGTGCAATTTCATCAAAATCAGTATAAAATAGGCATGAAAATTTTAACATTTTTTTCTTGGGTCAACAACCCAGAGCCGAATAGAACCTCTTGTTTTCGATTCCTTTTCAATTTTTAGCAAGTTTCCTTCTTTCCTTTTATTTTTTCTAATCTTTTCCTATATATGTGTTGTATTAGGGTAAGATTTTAGTTTTGGCATATGTTTTCTGTTGGGACAATCGTTGGTGTCTTCTTTCTCACTTATCGGGTTGTATCCAACTGTGGGTAGTGTTCCAGTTGTAGCATGTCTGAGGTTGTGATCTCCTTCTAAGGGGTCGAGTGGTACTCTGGCTGTAGCTCGTTTACACGGGGTATTTATCTCCGACTTTTCCATCCTCCACATTCCTCCCTTCGCTTCCGCTGTAGTTCCCGACCTTCCGCTTTTTTTTCATCGTTGTCCTTGTTCACTGCTTTTTTTGTCACAACCCCACTAATCTTTCTTGTTCTTGTTTATCACTGTCTGACCACCCTCCATCCCTGTAACCGCCCCCGAACAACCTCCTAGTTGTTGTTTTTTGCAGTTCCAACTGCTGAAAATGCCTTCCCCTTTCCCTCATCACTCGCATCACAGTTTTCACCGTCCACCTTTTGTTTTCGCCACCTAAAATTTCCCCACCTTTTTGTTTTATCGTTGTCTGACCATCCTACATTGTTGCTGCAACCCAAATAACACTTTCCTTGTGTTAGCATGTTGTCCAGCCCCTTGCCCCTCTTGCCTCCGCCCCATGACAGCCCGTCGTCTCGTTGTTTTGATAGTTCCTCTTCCTTTTGTTGCCACCATTGCCCCCTTACTGCCGCTCCACCATCCAACCTTTAAAGCACTATTTTGCTACCTCTCTGGGGGTCCAAACCTTGGCCGATCACCATCTCACCTGAGATCCACCCTAGCCGTATGTGTGAGTCGTGTTGTTATTTTCTATTTCAGCGTGTCACGTGTCGTATCTATTGTTATTTTTTCTTTTTAAGTGTGTTGGTTGCAACAAACTATTTGTTTTCAGTAATAATATTTGTTTTTCCTATAGTGGTTTGGGTTAACCTCAATATCATTTGGTATTAGAGCTAACTTAACCCCAGTCTTATCCTAGAGTTTCTAGCATCCCCCCTATCTTCACCCAAATTTTATTTTCCCACATGAAATTCCATTACACACTTCCTTCCACCTATCCACATTAAAACCCTAATTATGCTACCGAGGAGATAATTGTCGGGCGCTGACCAAAAGTTTATCATGGAAGAGATACAATGACAATGCCACCGAGTGATGCAACGATTAGATGATATTATGGAAAGAAGATGATCCACAGGCGTCACATAAATTTCATTTGATCCCCGAGATGAAGAACCACTTTCCCAAAGATTGGCATGAAATCTTGGGGAAGCCAAAATTTTAAAGTAAAGGTGGATTTGCCATATTTTGAAGGCCACATGGATATGGATGAGTTTATCGAGTGGATCTGTATATTAAAATGTGCCTTTAAGTGTCAGGACAGCTTATCGGATGGAAGGGTGAAACTAGAGCCCAACAAGTTATAAAAGAGTGAATTGTTTTAGTGGGAAAATTTGAAGCACATATGCTAGCATGAGAGAAAGGACAAGATCATCTTGTCCAAGGTGAAACAGGAGACGTAACACCGGTACATGCCAACTCACTGGAGACCGGATGTTCAGACCCCAATTTAAAAGTGGAGAGTTCACATCATCAAACAACCACATCTTACAAGCAGGGTTCACCCCCAAGATTTCACGGTCATAGTACACGCGGGAGATCATCCAAACTGACACTGCCTGAGGAGAAACTGATTCAGAATAAAGAACAGTTGAAGTGAACCAGTATTCCTAAAGCTTTCCCAGCTAAAAAAGTGATTTAAGTGCCATAGATTTTGGCATATTGAATTTGATTGCACAATTAGATGAATGAATAAATGGGTGATGACACCGAAGACACTAAAGAAGGTAAGAATACAAAGGAAGAACACCGACTTCCAATTGATGAAGTAAAAACACACATAGTGCTGCTGAGCCCATGAGAAAGACTCCGATCAAATTAACAGTGATTGTACAAGTGGTTTTGAGTTCAAGGAACTGATATTAGAGGCATGTCAACTTCAAATATGAGAAATTCAAACTTTTTACATCTAAGACTTCTTCCTGAGTTGCCCTACTGAGAGAGGTCCAACATGTCAGAGATGATGCTCTTTTGTGCCACATTTGGAAGATTGCATGGAGTTATTCGGATATTAGATTCAGTTTAGTACTGCATCCACCATCAGATGTCCAAAGAGGATAGATGAAACAAACTTTTGAAAATTATCTTAGGAGCTTGATGGGGAGAAAAATTATTCAATGGGATCTAAGACGTATTAGTGAACAAGAGATCTCTCTTGAGGATTGATAGTGAGAATGACACAACTTGCCATAGATTTCATTTCAGAGTTGATTTCTCTTCGCATGCTTATTTATCAGATACATCTTGCAAAGTACAAGGAGTGAAGAAGCATATCATTGATTTACTTGCTTGAGATTTGGCTTGTGAGAATCGACGTCATAATGCAGCTCTAGCTCAAGTTGTGCCAATTGTGGATGGATACTTTTTTGTCAAGAGGTTCTTTGAAATGACAATACTTATAAGATTGACCTATCAAGAGCTTGTAACATTTTAGTCACCTTTAATGGGGCCGACCTGATTACTATGAGGAGAGAGAAGCTTTCACAAATGAAGTCAAAACTCTCCCAAACCCGGAGACTGACCCCGACGTCTCTCGCTATCAAAGGGGACGTGGGGCATCTTCTGCTTATGAAGCGGTTGCGGAATATGAGTACCCCGTTTTTTATTCCTTTTTTTACTTTTTGTAAGTTTCCTCCTTTCCTTTAATTGCTTTTTAATCCTTTCCTATAAATGTGTTGTATTATGGTTAGTTTCAATTTTGGCGTATGTTATCTGTCGGTACAGCCATCAGTGTCCTATTTCTTCCTTCTAGGGTTGTATCCAACAGTAGATGGTGCTCTGACTGTAGCTTGTCTGAGGTGGTGATCTCCTTTCAAGGGGTTGAGTGGTGCTTCGGTTGTAGCTCGTTCTTGCAGTGGCTTTTATGTCCGAATTTTCCATCTTCTGCATTCCTCCTTTCATTACCGCTGCTATTCCCGACCTTTCGCTTCGCTGTCATCACTGTCCTTTCCCTCAACCTTGTCGTCACAGCCTGACCAATCTTTCTTGTTGTTGTTTACCAATGTTTGACAGTTCCTAACCTCCCTTTTGTTGCCACATCACCTCCTTGCTGCCGCTCCATCATCTAACTTTCCAATCGCCATTTTGCTACCTCTTCGGAGGTCCAATCCCTTGCCGATCACCACCCCACCCTAGCTACATCCTAGTTGTGCGTCGTGAGTCGTTTTGTTGTTATTAAAGATTTCAATGTGTTGCATGTCTTGTATGTTGTTATTTTTCCTTTCAAGTATGTTGGTTATAACTGCCTATTTGTTTTCGGTGATAATATTTTCTTTTCTTATTGTGCTTTGGGTTAAATCCGATATCATTGCATATCCCAGCTCCTTATCTTTTATGCTTTAATAAACAGTGGTTATTTACTAATTTGAATTGTCAAACTCACCTATTGATATTTTTGCATACTAAGTTCTATTCAATCACTTGTAGGATCGTCTCAATAATAGCATTTTCTAGCTTTAGATCACTTTTGGGTGTTTTCCACTTCATCTTAATTATTATTATTATTATTTTTTTTTGTTCTACTAGTTATTATCATCTCAGTTTCCTTTCAGTTATTTTCTTGATTCCTATAGTTGTATTAGTTGTTGGACCTTTAGCTATGGAGTAAAATTTGTTTTTCGTTGTTTTCTTTCTGTATTATCTGCATACAATTTTTCTTTTGAGAATATAAATATATTCCCTTCATTTCATCTTGCTCTACATTGCTGGGGTGTACTGTCTTCTAGGAATGAGGAGGAAGCTTTGGTGCGGGACTGCTGCGAGGGAGCTGGGCTTTGATTTTTGTTGAAGTGAGAGAGGGAGGAGATGAGAATGAGAGTTGAAAATGCTTCTATTTTTTTTTTAAGTTTCTTTAGTGGGACGGGATGAAGAAAGGATGGAATGATGAGGAGCAGTGTACATCACGGGAATTCTTGGATTTTGACAACGCAAATACCAGGAAGGATTTAAAATTTGATGTTTTTATATTATTATAAACTATTATAATTATGAACTTTCATTATTAAAATTTATTTATGTAATCATTTTGATCAATTTCAATGTTATCCAATTTAATTCTACATGAACTGTGATTTTTTTCTGTAAGCGTTTATATATCGGATTATGTAGTAATAATATCTCTCTCTCACACACACACAGACATGTGTATGTATGTATGTATATATATATATATATATATATATATATATATATGTGTGTGTGTGTGTGTGTGTATGTATGTGTGTGTGTGTGTATATATATATATATATATATATATGTGTATGTGTGTGTATATATATAGACATAGGTGTATATATATATATATATATATATATATATATATATATATATATATATATATATATATATATTTTTTTTTTTCCAAAAAGCCTCAGGGCCATTTTTATTAAGATAAAAAGAGGGAGTTACAAAACAAGTAGAAATAGTATGAGAGGGCCCCATGATGGAGCCCAACTCAAAGAAACAAAAAGCAACTTAAATAAAAGTACAAAAGATAGGACTAATTTAAACTAGCAACTAAAACTTTTTCAGTGGACGAAGTCGCTAAGGCCTTCCTCTTCCATGGGTTCTTGAAGCGCATTCAATAATCAAGCTCTGGAGTGATTCCCCATTGCCAGGAGAGACCAATGTGTCATCCATAAGATTCCCAAGTAGCAAAGTACCCCCGTCTTCTTCTTCCTCCTGGAGGTATACACTTGCCACTGATCCTCCGAAGTGTGAGCCGTCTGATCCGCAGTGGGAGAAGCTGATGTAGTGATTGGTTCCCTAACCGCCAGGGCGGTTTGCACCACAGGAGGAAGGGCCACCCTTCCAACTTGTTCAGTAACCACGGTAGCCACAGGGGTGGCAGCCGGTGCGGCCCGCCGAGGAGTCTCCCCAACAACCTTCACAACGCGAGTCCCCGAAAGCCGAGTCAGCTGAATTATCAGCATCAGATGCTACCCTAGTCTCCTGAGCCAAGGTAGCGTCAAGTCCATGTTGGGAATTTCCAACAATAGCAGAAGGCCTAACAGCCCTTTTCCTCGAGGGAGGATGTAGTCTATAGCAGGTGTCACTAATATGCCCAAACATTTTGCAATGCTGGCAAAAAGAAGACCTGCTTTCCACCACAGCCTCCTGCCAAAACCCATCCGCACCATCTGTGATCCAAAAACGATCCACATTAGGGAGAGTGAAATCTCTCTCCACTTGAACCCTGACACCACCTTGGGAGACCATATCATCATCCACTCTAAGATGAGTACCGAGAGCCTGGCTAATGTTGTACAAAGCACGTGGATTGTACAAATGAAAGGGGAGCCCCGGAAGTTTGAACCACATAGGAACAATAGGAGCTCCTTAGATGGGTCAAAATCAGGAGTCCATTTGATAATCTGCATTTGAGTGCCAGCAATCAAAACTGATTGTTGCGCAAAAAGTCTAGCAGTCTTCTTCTTTTTGTATCCGAATAAGTAGATGTCTGCCATCTAACACTCCCAATTTCCATCCACCAAAGAGCTTCAAATTCTCGAAATATTTTCTGACTTTATCCATCTTGGGGTGCCCAAGTTGGAATTTTCCAACTAAATTAAATTTAACATTGTCAGAGAGAAGCTTCATTTCCAGTGTCGTGAATATAACAGCAGGTTTACCATCTTTAGTGTCAATCGGCCTGATAAAAAGACCCTGTGTTTTGCCAGCCGCAATGTCATGAAATTCTTGCGGAAAGAAGAGGTGATCATTGTGGGACTTTCTGCCCACAACTCCAGCATAGGACGTCCTAGTTGACATCTGAGTCCGAGCGGCCTCAACAGTCTGACAGAAGCCACTATGCGATCGAGCTTCCACAAGAGGTCGAGCTTGATATATATATATATATATATATATGTATATATTATATGTATATATATGTATATAGTATATGTACATCTATACATACATACATACATACATACATACATACATATATGTATATAGTATAGGCATATATATCCATACATACATACATACATACATACATACATATATATACATACATATATATACATACATACACACACACACATATATATATATATATAAAAGAAGCCCTAGGGCCTATTTCATTGAAATAAAAGGTTACAAAATAAGTAGTATGAGAGGGCCCAAAAGATGAGGCTCTACTCATAAGAGACAGAGCAAAAAAGCTCAAACGAGAAATACAAAAGATAGGACAAAAGAAAAACATGCAAATAAAATATTTCTATGGACGAGGTCGCCAAGGCCTTCCTCTTCCACGGGTTCATGTAGCGCATTCAATAATCAAACTCTGAAGTGATTCTCCATTTCCAGGAGAGACCAATGTATCATCCATTAAATTTCCAAGCGGCAAAGTACCCCTAGCCTTCTTCCGCCGGGAGGAATACACTTGCCAATCCTCTTGGGAAGACTGGTCGGTCTGGACCATAAAAGAAAACGCAGGTGTAGCGGTAGGTTTCAGTGTTTGTGTAGTAGCAATAATAAGGCTATTATTCGCTTCTTCCCTTTGTTCAATCACGTCAGGGAGGGAAGCCTGAGCACCCTCTATAGTAATTGCTACGCCAATGGAAGAAGGCATGGTAGTGACCGCATTGTGACACTCCAACAATTGATCCTTATCAACATGTTCCGAATCAGTATCAGTAAAATTTTGCACCGTGTCCGGCGTGGGCGTCGTAGTGGGTATCACAGGCAGTGAGGAAGAGGGTATATCCGTCGCAGGAATGTGTGGCCCAGTAGCGTTTGTACATGGAGGTTTGAGATTCCGATGCAGGTGGTAACACTGTTGGTGGTAGTGACCGAACATACGGCAGTGGGTGCAGTAAAGAGATACCTGTTCAAGTTCTACTGGTTGCTAAAATCCCTGGTGCTGTGTGCCAATCCATATCTCTTTCGGGAAGGGTAACGTAATGTCCCGTACTATCAATATTATAGCCTCAGAAGGTCTAGTTAGATGTTCTGTAGGCGGATCAGTTTGGAGTGGTGTGTCATAGAACTTTGCGAAAGTAAATAGAAGCTCTTGATCATAAAGATGAACCTGTAAATCTAGGAAGCGTAGGCACACCAGAATGATGGGAGGCTCAATACGATGGTCAAAATCCACCGTCCATTTCAACAATTTCATCACCCGATTGTCTATACGAAGTATTCTTATAGTAAACACGTGGACGTAATCTCCATCATCTATTAACTGAATGAGAACGTGTCGACCATCCAGTCTGCCAATCTGCCAACTACCATGCTGCTTCATTTGCTCAAATTCCTTTCAGATCAGTTCAAGTTTAGGATTACCGTAGAGGAACTTACCAACTAGAAACAGCCTGCAGGGTGCAGCTAGGGTAGAGATCTCTTCCTCTATAAGAAAGATTGCAGGTTTGTCGTCTTTAGGCGAATGCATCATGGAATCTCTGCGGGAACATGTTAGAATGTGAAGGGGCGCGGGGGAGGTTATCGCCGACGAGGGCGTCGGCGTAAGATCGACCCGAGGCCATTTCTGCGGCTGCGCAAAACCCGCTTACAAGATGGAATCCCGTCGAGCTCGTCGCTGACGGAAGCTATGGACCTGTAGGATCTCAGTAACCCGCAGCCACAGCAGCGAACGCAGGAGGATGCGACATCTTTGTTGAGCTTTGATCGATCCCGTAGCTGTCACGCAGAAGTTGACGCGAGGTCCGGCCACTAGCGGAACTTTAGTCGCAGTAGCAAAGCCGTGCAGCTCCAGACATGCCGCTACGTAGGAAGCCGATGACGCGAGCTGTTTGGTCGAGATCGAAGACAACGCTACGCACGAAGAGAAATGAAGAAAACGACTAGGAGAAAACACAAGGATCAGCTGCGATAGTACAGTAACGGTCGCTAGGGTTCGCCATGAGGCGAAACCCCAGCAGAGCCGAGCGAGGGAGACGACATTTGTGATATATATATATATATATATATATATATATATATATATATATATTGCTTAGCAAAACCTTCTAATTTATATTGGTATTTAGCAAAGTACATTTTTCATTGTTTTAATGGGAAATTTTATTACAATGTTAAAAAAGATCAAAATTTTATTACAATTTTGAATTGACACTCATTATGCCCAAGTACCTACAAAAATGTGAAGCATACAACTGCCTACGTGTGAGATTGGTGACATGCAACTTGAGATGGGCAACCACAAATCTTAAGAGTAATATATATATATATATATGTATGTATATATATATATATATGTATGTATATATATATATATATATATATGTTTTTTTTTTTTTTTTTTTTTGGAAAGGCCGTAGGTCTATTGCATTGAAATTAAAAGAGGGGTACAAAGAGTAATATAAGATGGCCCAAACAAAATTGAGCACATCCCATAAAACCAAAAAAGTAAAATAGAGCTCTATCAGAGCGATACAGAAGATACAACACAAAAACTAACAGCTAAAGAGGACAAGGTTCCCAAGGCTTCCCCCTGCCCCTAGCGATAAAAACACAGCTCTAACTCGCATTCTGAAGAGCTTCCCCAATACCAGGGGAAACCAGACTATCGTCCATAATATTTCCAAGGGTGATAGTGCCCCCGGCTTTCTTCAATATATATATATATATATATATATATATATATATATATATATATATATATATATATTACTCTTAAGATTTGTGGTTGCCCATCTCAAGTTGCATGCCACCAATCTCACACGTAGGCAGTTGTATGCTTCACATTTTTGCAGGTACCTGGGAATAATGGGTGTCCATTCAAAATATTTATGACATTTTGGACGCCTATGTGTTCTCTGTTTTGTGATCGAAATATGTCGAGAGTCATCGAGGCAATTTAGACCTGAATTGCATGCTCACGTTTGTAGTATGTCTTTTTCACTCTGCTTCTTTCGATCATAAAAAGTCTCTTCTTAGACAACTTCAACGTTTAAGACAATATGGTAAAGTATGTTTCACAAACCAGCGTCATCTAGGCAATTTTGGCAGTTGTTGAGGTGATTTAGGCCGGAATCGCACGTTATCATGCTCATTGTTGGCTACTTTCATTATATTTGCTCAAAAAGATTTATTGAGCAAGTTCAAAGGTCAACGTTTGGTCTATTTATTCTTTGTACCTGAGTCTAAGCAATGCACAAAAGTGTTTGACTACCATAACGTAATTGAGTGAGTTCTCATTGAGTGATCCATGATCTTGAAATAAAAAGGCCTAAATTTGAGTTGGAGTGAGAAGTGACTCGAAGAGCTCTTTCACAGAGGGATCCTGTAAGGCATTAGAGAATACTGATTTAATTGAACCTTACATAAAAAGATTATATTGGTGTAGAAATACTAAATAATTGGCTCTCATGTGTATGTTTAAGCTTTTGGATTGAAAATGAGTTTGACCTCTTTTCTATTAAGCAAAACTTTATCAATCCTCGATTTACACTCCCTAACATCAATTATCTAGTATATAAAGGATTTCTTAATGACTTGGAAATGCCCTTTGTCTTCAGAGTTTTTCAATTGAAGTCTCCAAAACCAGAGTTGGTAGAGATATTAGGATATTTGGTACTGTTATGTCATTTAATCCAATGGTTTTGTCATGAGCTACAAGAAAGAAAAGATGTGGCATGCCAATGAAATTTTGAAATTTTCATGTGGGAGTGGGATTATTTTTTTAATTGCTACACATTGTGAGATACGTTCTATTATTTCTATTGGGTTCCAAGCTTGCAAATCCTTTCGAACCAATGGGATACTCTTTTGCAATAAGTTTGATTCTCTAATAGGCATGTTCTTTCCATTTTTAAAGCAAATTTCATTAATGATTGGTATATGTTTTGCTCATCGTACTCATATTTTATTAAAATAACAGGCGAAAATTTTAGTACATGAAGTCTCAAAGTATCTTTTTGGGTGCTTTTTAAAGCGGGACATATTTGCCCACCATCTATCTTGGTGGGTCCTTAAATCATCTAATAATTTTTCCTTTGCACGTTTGAAATGCAACATTTTTAGCTTATCACATTTTCTCATTCCAAATCAGATTTTTTCGGTTTCTTTTGCAAGACTAATCAAATTTAGCTTGCATGGATTGCAGGACTTCGACCAGGCACCCGTTATTTCTATCGGTGTGGTGATCCTTCTATACCTGCAATGAGTTCCACGCATAAGTTCAGAACAATGCCCATTTCAGGTCCTAAGAGCTATCCAAAAAGAATTGCAGTTGTTGGTGACCTTGGTCTTACTTATAATACAACTTCAACTGTTGATCATATGAGAAATAACAATCCTGATCTGATCTTATTGTTGGGAGATGTTACTTATGCAAATTTGTATTTAACAAATGGAACTGGGTCAAATTGCTACTCTTGCTCATTTCCAAATACCCCGATACATGAGAGCTACCAACCTCGTTGGGACTTCTGGGCAAGGTAAATATTATTGAGTTTCTATAATATAGATCTTTCTTTCTCATTTGGTAATAATTAAATTTTAAACATTTGTATGGCTTCTTTTCAAATTGAGAAAATTGTCAAAATAGTCCTTGCCTTTTTTTAAGGGTCATTTTAGTTCCCATAGAAGACTATTTAAGTCCAAAGTAAAGAGTAGGGACTAATTTGACACTTTTATTGACTCTGAGACTAAGAGTGCGTTTGGGAGGGATTTTTAGCTTCTTCCAGCTGGAAAAGCAGAGTCCATGCATTTTGGAGCCCACTTTTTACATTCTTTTCGTAAATTCACATTCCCAAAACCCGAGTTTTGAAAACGGCGCGGCGGGGCGGGGTTAGTTTGGCGAAATAGCTTGTGGCTTGGTTGGGAGAAGACATCATTTCCCTTCACCTTTTCCTCAAATGACTTGTTTATCTGTGCTATTTACGTTTGTGGGTTTGGCTTCTCCCTTATCTGAGCTGTAAGCTATCGGGGTTAGAGCATACTAGTGAGTGCTTTTTGCTTTGGCTTCTCCCTCTTCTTCCGTTGTCTTCGCTAATAATCATTTGTATGTATCCCAAATGCCATTCTTTGGTTTAGGGTCACACAAAAAAGTTTTTTTGCGGTGTGAGGTTTTCATTTTTTTCTTCTCCGTCACCGGATTTCTACATTCCAATCTTCTTCGTATTGGTGAGATTGATTGTTAGTTTAGGGTGTGCATTCCACATTATTTGGGGTTTGTACTCCTTGCAAGAACTTCAAATTTGTAGATGGTTAATTCGTTTTCAACTCTTGGTTTAGGTTTTTCATTCCATGCAACTGTGATTGGGGTTGTTCTGTTTGGGGTTTGGTTGACTGTGATTGATGTTGCTCTGTTGGGTTCTTATTGGCTATGTTTGGGTTTGCTCTGGTTGCATTTTTGTTGACACTGATTGGGATTGCTCTGATTGGGGTTTGGTTAGTTGTGCCTGGGGTTGCTTCTGTGGGGGTTCGTTTAGCTATGGTTAGGGTTGCTCTGGCGCTAGTTTGGTTGGTTCTGGTTGGCCCTGCTCTAGTTGGGTTTGATTGGTTGTGGTTGCTTTTGCTCTAGTTTATGATTTTTATTGGCTGTGGTTGGGCTTTGCTCTGTTGGGGTTTTGTTAGCCATGCTTGGGGCTGCTCTGGTTGTTTTTGACTGGCTGTGGCTGGGGTTGTTCTGGTTGGGATTTTGTTGGCTATAGTTGTGTTTGCTCTGGTTTAGGGATTGGTTGGCTTTTTTTGGGTTTTCTCTGGTTTAGGGATTTTCTTGGCTATGTTTGGGGTTTCTCTAGTTAGGGTTTTCTTGGCTATGCTTGGGCTTGCTCTAGTTGTGGTTTGGCTGGCTGTAGTTGGGGTTTTGTTGGCCATAGTTGAGTTTGCTTTGGTTTAGGGATTAATTGGTTTTGGTTGTGTTTACTCTGGTTTGGGGATTTTGCTGGTTGTGGGCTTTGTTGGATGCGGTTGGGGTGCTTTGATTGGGGATTTGTTGGCTTTGGTTGATGTTTCTCTGGTTGGAGTTTGGTTGACTACGGTTGGGGTTGCTTTAGTTGAGGGATTAGTTGTCTGTGTTTGGGTTGATTGAGGTTTTGTTGGTTGTGTTTGGGGTTGCTCTGGTTGTGGTTAGGATTGCTTTGGTTGGGGTTGTTGTAGTTGGGTTTTGTTGGTTATGGTTGGGTTTGCTCTGGTTTAGTGATTGGTTAGTTGTGGTTTGGGTTTGGTTTGGTTGGAGTTGTTGTAGTTGGGTTTTGTTGGCTATGTTTGGGTTTGCTCTGGTTTAGTGATTGGTTAGTTGTGGTTTGGGTTTAGTTGTTGTGATTGGGTTTTCTTTGGTTTACGGTTTTTGTTTCCTATGGGATTTGTGGATGTGATGTTTTACATACATACAAGTTAAATCTTATACTTTTATATATGTAATGTGTGTTTCGATGACTGATTTTTTTAACATTATGTTGAGGAATGATGGAAAAATAACAAAGAGTTCAGCTGATCACAAATCGTGATTCTTATAATTGTCCCCATATGTTTGCAATCACAGTTAACCACATATACTACATGGTCTTAAAGCCTGCGTGTTATAGTTAACCATAGATAATACTTGATTTTAAAGCATACGATGTAATTAATCACAAATATTATATGGATTTAAAACACATGCCACAATTAATCACATATTCTATCTAGTCTTAAAGCACATATGACAATTAACCACAAAAAATGGGTAACCGAACAAACAAAGGAGGAATTAACGTGTGGCTTTCTTGTGCGAAAGGTATCAACTGAACTTGACTTCAGTCAATCGGGCCACCAAAAGAAAGGTTGGTCAAAATGTAGTGCACCACCATGAGGCATTCGACCCGAAGGCCAAGCCCAAACATACTCTTCAGGTGGGGAATATACGACACTCATCTAAAGTGAGCGGGAGTGAGCATATCCATAAAAAGAGCTCAGTTTGGACCTCGTATAACCGAAACAGTCACATTAAGAGATGTACGATGGCCTTTCTCACAATGACTATGGGTCGCGTCGGGTATAGGCCGCCCGTAGAACTTTCACATTGCTTATTTAGCAATCTCACAATCAATTTAAGAGGCGCACAAGACTTCTCTTACACATGAAAAGTCTCAATCGTATTTAACTTTAGTCAATCAAGATTCTATAAATGTTAGTTAAACGAGATTCATTAACCAATGAATGCTTTAGCCAAAAAGGCTAAGCCTAAGCTCCTCAAAAGGGGTATCTTTCACACTCATCTAAGATGAGGGGGATAAACATATCTGCTACACTCGTTTATGGTGGGTGGGACACTCATTTGGACCCGCTCGAAGGTCTTAAGACACACAAAACAGTTAATCACAAATACTACCTGGTCTTAAAGCTTGCATGACATAGCTAACCATAATACCACCTGGTCTTAAAGCCTGCATGACATAGAGAACCACATATGTTATCAATGTTTATCCAATTATTGAATGTACGTGGTGATCCTGGATTGAACAAATTGATAAATTTATCTCACTGAGCTCTAATTTGATATTTTCTTTTTTTTTTTTTTAAATTTTGTTATAATTTTTTTAGTTATAAGTTAAATTATATAATTTCCTCCAATTTTTTTATCTTCATGATACATTAAATGGGAAAATAAATGGAAGGTGGTATATTGATCATTTGAGAGGAGCCGAAGAATATATTATGTGGTTTATGCTTGAATGAGATCGAAATTGACAATAGACCAACCAAACACTTCAATAAAGAAAGTTGGCGAAAAATCTTCTTAAAAAACAGGAGGATTGTATCATAAACCTCAGTTGAAAACAAATGAGATCAACTAAAAAATGATTAAAAATTATGGAACAAGTTAAAGAGAATGACAATTGGATTAAGTTGGGACTCTGTTAAGAAAATAATTAATGCATCATAGGAGCATCACAAAGAAGAAATTTCAATAATTTGAAAATATTATATGAAATTTTTGTATTCTCATATTAATTAAACTAGGATTTTATTAATTATAGGTCCTACTCAATGCAAAAAAAAATTAAGATTTCTGGCATAGATCCTGAGCTAGAGGAGAAGCTTGTTATATATTTTTTGATGTTGTGTTTATGAGCTCTAATGTCTAGGCAACAATGTAGGACTTCTACAGTTGTGATGAGCCTGAATATGCTCATTTAAATAAAGTACATGAGGAAGCACCACAGGAGTGAGAAAAAGGTGAATCAAGTCATTTCAAACGCTCCGCACCCTCCCCATAGAAGTGTAAAAAAAAGAGAGAAGGTCAACGCCCAACATTTATCCGAGCAAATTTCATAGCTCACTATAACCCTCACCAGTATGCCATTCAACGCTCATGTGGCTATTTAGGGATACCCGACTATGACAGAAGTTGTGGAGTTACTGGACTTCACTCTTGAGATATTTCCATATATTTATTTGCTATTAAATTTTTAGAGGATCGAATAAAGCTGGAGACTTTCATTACAATGTTGTCCATTATTTTTTTAAACAATCAGTCTAGTTAGTATATATTTTTATTTCTATTTCAGATTGATGTGTAATAATTTCAACTTTTATTCTGAATAATATTATGTGTTGTGCTTTTGTGATATTTGATCATGTATGTTTTGCACTAGTTGTACTTTAATTATGTTGTTTACTTATAACATAACTTTTTTTATATATATTATGGCATACATAAAATAGTTAGATGGATTCATCAAATGAAGATGATATTTTAGAGATAGTGAAACGAACTATAATTTTGACTCCTGCAATATGTCTTATCAATTAGTACAATCAGACAAATTTGTGCAAGACACTGTTTGTATCATCCTTATTTGTGGGTAGCAAGTAGATTGGTGAGCAACACCAATGTCATATGGGCAGAATTCATAGCATATTTTGGATGTCGGATTTTTTCTTTTTTTTGATTTGCTAGATGAATTGAAAAATAATTATGGTTTGCATGGACCGTCTCGATTTACAGTCAGAGAAATACTAACCATCACTTTATATATTACGTCTAATAATGAATTCATTCAAACTGCTTCTGAGTGATTCTAAAACTCAACATAGATGATTGACATCTATTCAATATTAACTATTTGCTTAGAATATCAAACAATTTTATCAAACCCATATACTTGCTTTTGTGCATATAATAAGAGAAATTCATAATGATACGAGATATATATTGTTCTTCAAAGTATTGATTTATCTATTTAATTTGCATACATAATTTTAAAAAAAATTATTCTAATGCATATTTTAAATCAGATTACATAAGAACAATTGATGACAAACATGTCGATGCACGTGTTGGCAACACCGACAAGATTGCATATATCGGACGTTAGGGTCCTGCAATACAATATCTTAGCAGTTCGTGACTTTAAGATGTATTTTACTTTTTTAATGGTTGCATGAGAAGTGATGCCCATGATAGTAGCATATTCAAATTTCTTACTGGAATACAAATTTTTAATGCCTC
Source organism: Papilionanthe hookeriana x Papilionanthe teres (assembly GCA_022702705.1). Lineage (NCBI taxonomy): Eukaryota > Viridiplantae > Streptophyta > Magnoliopsida > Asparagales > Orchidaceae > Papilionanthe > Papilionanthe hookeriana x Papilionanthe teres. The sequence goes on along the minus strand of CM040431.1, from coordinate 22,891,332 downwards.
AATTTGGTTATTACATTCATGGCCGTATATGAAGTGTTAAATTTTAAGAGATTTACTAATAATCTTATTAGTCAGGAAAATATTACATTGTCAATTCAGAATATTCTATGCAACGAGGTTTCTTAAAGACCTTCCCTATTACGGGTTGTAGATTCCTAATTTTGAGCGCAACAGCCATGTGATTAGAGGGATGGATGAATTGTTCAACAAAATACACTCATCATTACGGTTCGATAGAGCATTCAACGTATGAAAGAAGTGATTATTCTCCGAGATATACCGGCTTATTCCTTTAAAAAGCAGAAAAGATAGTTGTTGCGATGACAACTTTACATTATTTTATACGGAGACATCCATCTCGTGGTGATGTTGATTTCAAGGTCTTAGATGAAGATCCAACATGCATACCTGTAGAAAAATTCGAATATCGGGCAGGACAATCATTGCTTTAGGAAGATTTCAGTGTGAATGACTTCAACGGACTAGATTAAAAAAGTTGTTCAAAAGGTATCTAGTTAAGAGGAGATTACATATGCTTTAGTGAACTCATTGAGTATATTTAATTAATATTTTGTAGTGTCTTCTCGTTGATGTTTAATATTTTAAATGTATTAAAGATTGATTGATGTCTATTTTCTCTTTTATATTTTGATATTTTAATTTCCAAGATTATAACTTCAGGGATGCATATTTTTTCTTGTGTGTTTTTTTTTATTATGAACTATAATAATTTTTTTTTGTTATTGTTCTACTGCATATGTAGTCGAATTTGTTAATTAAAATCATAATGTATTATAATTTCAGAAAAAGTGAGTTTAAGTTCATCAGGTACTTCAAGAGTTTTGTACTGTCATTATGATATGCAGTGTTTTTAATATTCATTAAGAAGATAAGTTATTTAACGGGAGGTTATTTTATTGTTGTCCCATAAATATGACGCGAAGATTGTAGATTTTTTTGATGGACTAATGATATAGAAAAGCTCACTCCGGATAGTGACCAAGTCAGAAGAGATGTTATAGTCAAAAAATTTTCTTGAAGACTTAATTGTTTGCACATGAAGACGAACGTCATTATAACATTATGGTTGTTTTTGTAGTTTTTTATTATTGTGATATTATGCGCAAAGTGATGACTTCTAGTGGAGAAATTAGACTCTTGACTTATTTTCTGTATTGTTGAAGTTGTTTTTATTATTCTGCTGTGATTATTTTGAAAACAGCAGTTATTCAACAAATTTTTATCTATAAGAACAACTGCACAATAGACTAACTGCTAGGCCAACGGTATTGAGCTTCCTAGCTGCATCTTCAAAAAGCAACTGCCCCAGGCACTCTAAAATGACGTCAAGTAAAAAGTCGGGGGACTTTTTTAACAGTTCACTCTTGTAGCTTAGACATATTTTTTTTTACTCTGGATTTGATGCTAATCTAGCTATCATTTTAATTTGTCTTCTTAAACAATACAAAATGGGTGCACCCATTGAATGAGACTCCAATTACTGGGGTATTAGATTTGGTTGATATATGGACCGTTGCCATTGCATTGCAGAGGAGGTGTTTTCCTTTGGTGTTTCTAGGTCACATGGAGGCAACCTAATCCTTCCAATGCAGCCCTCAAAACATGAAACTTACTGCTGCTGTGATGTTTCTGGACTTTTGTTGTGTCTAATTCTGCTTATTAACTTCAATGAAATTTGTTTCTCGATTAGAAGTATCATTGAGAAATCTCTTCAGGTTCATGGAGCCTATAGTGTCAGAAATTCCAATAATGGTGGTAGAAGGAAACCATGAGGAGGAAGAACAGCTGGATGGCAAGACTTTTGAAGCTTATAGTTCAAGATTTGCATTCCCCACTAAAGAAAGTGGTTCAGAATCCACGTTTTACTACTCCTTTAAAGCTGGAGGAATACATTTTGTCATGCTTGGGGCATACATTTCCTACAATAAGTCGGGTAAGCTCAAGTTGTTAGCTTTTTACATTTCCTACAATAAGTCAGGCGTGCTTGTGTTGGTGGTTCTTTTACTTTCCCGGTAAATATATTGAATGACATTTTATATTAGAGCACTTGTTCTATCTATGATGCTTATGGAATTTTGCTACACATATTGAAGTTATCATAGAGACATTGCTGATTTTGATTTTCTTGATCTTTTTTCGTCCTTTTTACATTAAAAACTTGTTAAAGTTGGTATTTTTTATGTATATTGTTTTATGATGGAAATTTGGCATTTATCAATAGTGTTTTGCCTCAACTAACATGTTCGTGCAATGTCATAATCTTGTTGTGATGATTTCAGAACCTCAACATCTCTTTGAATTTGGATCAGAAGATTGACGGCTAAATTATAGTGCATTTGGAGTCATAACACATGTTTTAATCCATTGACATTCTTTTTCATTAATCTCCTTTTCCCTCACTTTCTTTTCCTCGGCTTTTCCAACTCTCCCAGTATCCAAGCATACATTCGTTTCTCTAATAATGTTTAAGAGAGAAGTGTCAAAATAGTCTCCTAATTTTTAGCGGTGGTTAATTTTTGTCCTAGAGTCTACAAAAGTGTAATTTAGTCCACGGATGTTTTAATATACGGGCTGAAATAGTCCACTTTTTAGCCCCAATTTAAATAGCATGGAGACTAATTTGATACTATATAGACTCGGGTTAAAATGACCCCATATAGATAGTCACAGCACTATTTTGGCACTTGTGTTTGATCATTACTACATATTATTTATTTCATGACAGGAGAGCAGTATGCGTGGCTGCGAAGGGAATTGTCTTCTGTAGATAGAAGAGTTACTCCTTGGTTGATTGCCACTTGGCATGCTCCGTGGTATAGTACATATAAAGCCCATTATAGGGAGGTGGAGTGCATGAGGGTGGAAATGGAAGAACTACTATACTCATATGGTGTTGACATTGTCTTCAACGGTCATGTAAGTTTCTGGTCACACTCTAATCATGGAGCTTCTTGTTATAAATACATATTGGGACATTTGCATGCATAGCACACAATTCTTATGTATTTACATATATCACACCTAAACTTTCATATTTACACAAATTTGTTATGATGCTATCAACTTTTTGACTATGAAGTTTTAGTAGTTTTGGAGGCGAGGGATGGATCTCAGTTTACTATTTAATTCGAATTTGATGTGATTAATTGAGAGCAATCAACTTGCTCGTTAGTTTTTGGTGGTAGATCCTAAAGCTTGTAGTAACTTCAACTGAATAAGTTCTGTTATACTAAAGGTGAGCTCAAATTCCTTAGACTAATAATTACCGTATTGAGCTAAAAAATTAATCTTTACCTCCAAGGGCTTATAATTTGGAGATCTCATTATTAACTGTGGTCATTTGATCATCTTTTTGCATACACCTGAACTTGAAGCTCATTCTGCAATTTTCAGAACCTCTGAACTTAGCTGTTGAAATTAAAAATCATCTTTTGCAGTGCGGTATACTTGAATAAAATATAAAGATTTGTTCAAAAAATCTCAACTCTTTGTTAAAGACTTGGGCTTGTATAGAGCCTTGCAATATTCCTTGCAAATAAATCTCTAGATTTATTCTATATTTTCCTATTTAAAAATAGGACCCTAAACTGTAGACAATTCTCAAAACTCTCCCTCAAGATGTGCAAAAAGATATCCACTAAGCCCATCTTGTCACATGACCTAGATAGATCTAATGAGTTAAGTCCCTTGGTGAGGTACTCAGCTACTTGCTCTCTAGTTGCTACTTGACTTATCTCTAGTAATCCGCTTTTTGGCTTCTCCTTGATGAAGAACCTATGAATCTTCAAATTCTTGGTTCTGTCATGCTACACCGGGTTGTTGGCAATGCTGATTGTTGATTTTTTGTCGCATCACAATTTCATTTGAGCATCTTGGTCCACCTTGAGCTCTACCAATAGAACTCTTAGCCATAACATCTCGACAACTCGTAAGGCCATGGCCTTGTACTCTGCCTCTGCCATCAACTCTGCTATTATCAAACGTTTCTTGCTCTTTCAAGATACTAAATTGCCCCTGCAAACATGCAATATCCTGGTGTGGACTTTCTGTCATCAGGACAACTAGACCAATAAGAGTTACTGTAGCCCGCAATTCCTGAATGCTTATTTTTTTGGAAGATCAACCCCTTCCCTGGTGCATTCTTCAGGTACCTCAGAATCTGATACACCTCATCCTTGTGACCCTTCCTCGGATCAATCATGTAACAACCAATGTCTTGTTCTTATCAAGAGCACCAAGTTCCTCCAATATTACAACCTTCTACTTTGGACCCTCTTTAGCTATCTACCAACACTTAGGTATAGAGACGGTGTCCAAAGATGCAATGAATGCTTTGTGACAAACTGGGCAATGTTATGTGAGAAACCAAAATGATCAGGAGAATCCCACATTGCTGTGAGAGGTTTTCATTAATGTAATGTGATTGAGAGGAGAAGGAAGATGAATCTTATCACCTATGTAATCAAATTCCGAGGTGGATGGTGTAGGTGTCTCAGGATTCGGGGTAGATTGGGATAAGGGACTTGTTGGCACAAGTGGCACGACAGGCGTTGTTCTCTTATTCTGCCTCCTCTTGAGCTTGAATCTCATTACCTTTGAGCTCATATTCCTCATTTTTCGGCACTTCCTAGTCAATCTTTCTCACACAATAGGAAAAGACATCGTTCCCACATTTACTAATCTCTCACCATCACTACTCTCCCCCTCTTGCCTCATACTTCAAATATCTGGCGAGTCACCAAAGGGTGAGGTCATCTCCAATGTGCAGTACAGTTCAAATTCTCTAAACGTCACATCCATACTCAGTCTCTTCTCTATCCGGCTCTAGCAAATATACCTCTTCTGAGTGGCAGAATAACCCACTAAAACATACTTCACAGCTCTGGGATCCAGTTTTCCTATTGATGATCTATTATCATTTACAAAACATACACAACCAAATACTTTTAATGGGAGAACCTCACCATTATGTTCTTTCAATAACTCATAAGAAGATTGCTACTCCAATACTCCTGAGGGAATTATGTTGATCAATTCAGCGGCTGTGAAAAAAGCTTGCCCCCACAAGTACTTTAGGACATTTATAGAGATCATCATGCTTCGGGTACCTCTAGAAGGTATCTATTCTTTCTCTCTACTACTCTGTTTTGTGCCGGTGTGTATGTACTTGTGGTTTGATGCTGTATTTTTTGGGCTTATAGGTACTCAAACATCTTGTTTTTATACTCCATCCCATTATCAGATTTCAATACCTTCACTACTGAACTGAATTGAGTCTGAATTGCCCTATGAAAGTCTTTAAAGCAGGCAAGCACATCACTTTGTTTCTCAGCAGATATAACTAGCACGAGAAAAACAATCAGTGAAAGTCACAAAATATGTGTAGCCGTTTATCGAAGTGTAGAACAAGGTCCCCATAAATTTGAGTGCACCAAATTAAAAACAAAGGAACTTATATTACCATAACTAACATAAGAGCTTCTCGTATGCTTACCAAACTCACAAGCATCACATTTATTTATTTGCCTTCCATACAAAGGTAGATACAAATGGCTCAATAAACTACACAAAGATCCCATGCGTTTGTGATGTAGCAGCAACACATCATTTGCACTACTCCCAAATCCTCTTACTTGATGTCAAAGCTGAGTCCATCTCCTTTCTATCTAAGTGTTGGAGTCCATTACGTCACGTGTTAGTCCCAAGTCTCAGACCAGTCTCATTCTCTAGAAAGATAATATTAATAATATCAAATGAAACAATATATTTTAGCTAGAGTATAATGACACCAATGGATAAAAGATTCACTTGAAAGGAATGAGCATGCAAAACATTGGATATAGCCATAGAATTAGTACGCCTCATTGTACCCTTACCAACCACAAGTTGTGTTGTACCATCAACAGTCTGAATGCTCTCTGGAACTGCTAGGTGAGTATATGACTAGAACTCACTATAAGCACCTGCCACTTTTCGAGATGCATCAAAATCTAATATACATTCTAGTGATCTTGTAGCGGATATAGAAGCAAGGGCATGTCTATCAAGAGTATTTTTGGCTAGATAAACATAAGTAGCAGTATTCCTCTTAGATGGTGATAAGGTGGATGTATCCTTAGTCACATCACCTACCACTTATTGCTTCCTCTTCAACATCTCTAAGAACTCGTGATATTTATCGGTAAAGTCTACTCCCCTCCCTCATTCTCCGCTACCTTATTTGCCTGGTGCCTCTCTCTTCCACCTCTTTGGCCCCCATGATTATGACTATGGCATCTAGACAGTTCACATACACCCCTCTCTCTCCTTGGATGGCTTTGGACAAGCCTTGTTCAGGTGTGCCACTTCTCCACAATTGTAGCACCCTTGCGGGTCTCCCTCCGAGCACTTTTCATACTTAGGCTCGAAGCGGCCAAAGCTGTTCACATACTTGGAAGTTCACTCGGCTCAGAGTGTAGACTCATGTGACTCTCCTCATGTATCATCACGATGATGGCCTCATTCAACGAAGGAATTGTTGCTAGGCTAGGAGGACCGATTTGCTCTGGTCAAAGGCCGTGTTCAAATGAATCAGAATTTGCATAGTTCTTATCTCTACAAAGATCTACCCTTTCATGCACCTCGGATCATCGGTGCGAAGTAATCTAAATCTACCTACAACCGCTTCAGATCTATGGAGTACTGAATCAATCTATCACCTGGAACCACTGACGCTATTTCACACTGAATCTGGATCACCCTCTTGTGGTTCTCAGCTCAATCATAAATATTCTTCAGCTTTGCTCAGATGTTGCTCACTTTTTGAATACTATTCGCTGATGAGACAATCGATGGAACCATCGAGTTGAGTAACCAGGTGTAAAACAAGGCATGTGTGATCTTCCACACATCCCTCTCAGCACTGTTACACTTTGGCTCGAACCCATTAGATATCCCTCTAATATTTTCCCCACTAGAGCAGCCTCGATCCGAAGTGACCAACTCAGATATGTGCTGGATCCATCAAGTTTCAGATCCGCACGAGAGAGATCTAGCTTCATCTGTGTAGGAGCACATGCTGAGATAGCAGTTCCTGTCGAGATGCTAGCTCCTTGTATGAGCTCGATCAAGATCTTCAAAACAGGATCTATTTCCCCAGAAGCTTCAAACATTTACCTCCTGCACTATCTCCATCTCCTAACATCCTCAATTTGCTCACGCATGTAGAACAAAAGTTTTCTCCTCCACTACTATGATTTCACGCACACTTCATCCCTGCCTTGCATCGAGCCACTTGAACAACTCTACAACGATCCAACAACTCAAGGTGTCGTCGGCTCAATCCTAGAGCACGACCGAGAATCGCAATGGTTCGCTGCGACCCCTTAGTTGCCGTAGTTGCCTTCCTAGCGATTGTCTGGACTGTATCGCAAGGTTCTCTATTGCGATCACGTATTGCCTTCCCAGCGACTGTATCACGAGCGTTCTCTATTGCCATCCCTTAGTAGACTTCCCAACAACTGTATCATGAGGGTTCTCTGTCGTGATCCCTTAGTTTCCTTCCCAACGAATGTATCGCGAGGGTTCTCTGTCGTGATCCCTTTGTTGCCTTCCTAGCGAGCCGCGATCCCCTCGTTGCCTTCCTAGCGAGCCGTGATCCCCTCGTTGCCTTCCCAGCGAGCTCTAGTCGCGGCTGTTTCGCGATGACAAAGCGGAAGGAAAGGAAAATCAGAGTTCTGGGTCTCTGCAACGATCGAGGAGCACCAACGACGCCAATCCCGACGATCGAGCAACACCAACTACGGGCACTTTGATACCAAATAGAAATAATTGGTCAAAAAATCTCAACTATTTATTAAAGACTTGGGACTATATAGAGCTTTGCAACATTCTTACAAATAAATTTCTAAATTTGTTCTATATTTTCTATTTGCAAATAGGATCCTAAACTATCTACAATTCTCAACAAATAGTAATGGTGATCAAAATCCACAGTTTCTACGAGAAGAAGAAAAAAATAATGTCTAATTATAACTTTTATCTGACTCTTTAATACCAGGTTCATGCATACGAGAGATCAAATCGGGTTTATAACTACACTTTGGATCCTTGCGCTCCCATTCATATTACGGTTGGAGATGGGGGAAACCGGGAAAAGATGGCGGTGGATCATGCAGATGACCCCGGTCAGTGCCCTGATCCAGCAACAACACCTGATAATATTGGTGGCTTCTGCGCCTTCAACTTCACGAGTGGACCAGCCGAGGGCAAGTTTTGCTGGGACCGTCAACCTGATTACAGTGCTTACAGAGAAAGTAGCTTCGGCCATGGAATTCTAGAGGTACAATCACTATGCTTAGTAGGCCTCTTAAGTTAGTTGTATATTGTGTCCTAAAGGACTCAAGAACTTTTGGCTTATAGATAATCAAATATTGATACTACTTAAAGCTTAAACTAAGGTTTAATGGAGAATTATTTGAAATGCAAGTTAATTTAAAGAGAAATAATAGTGATAGATTGAAAAGGTCTATTTCTTTTAACAGCTTACGGTCGACTAAATAACTTTTTTATGTTTAAGCAAATGAGTGAGTTTTGATTTGATTCAGAATGATGGGAAAGTGAGAGTCCGTAAGCAACTGTAGAGGCATGGGGGATTGGACTCTCAGCTTCCTTAAGCTTATGAAATCTAAAAGGAATTAAATTTGATTCAGTTATGCATTAATAATGAATTTATATCCTTTGGTCCTTTATTTATTTCATGCTTCTCTGATAAATGATAGCGCCAAAACAAATGACTAATTTATAATTACATCCAAAGTTTCAAATTAATTAGCATAGTACCAAATAAATAAAAATATGACCATGAATATTAATGTTGAAATCCTAAATAAAAGGGTCATTTATGTGTCTGTGTGCGTGTATGTTGATCATTTACAACTTTTTTCTCTTTTATATCATAACATGCAGGTGAAAAATAAGACTCATGCACTGTGGACATGGCACCGGAACCAGGATTTATATAATAGCACAGGTGATCAGATCTATATAGTCAGGCAGCCACACAAGTGCTCCATCCTGCCCAAATCAGCAGCAAAAATTAATTTCTTCTAGACGAAAATTCTTTCAGATTTCTTTCACTTCATGCATTTAAAGCCTTAAAAGGCCTCCACGAAAGCAGCACCAAGTTATGTTATTGAAGACAGTTTGAAGTCCTCATGTAAATTATATAGCACAGTAAAACAGATCAAGCAAGATGTAAATTGATAGATATTTCACCACATAGAAGTAGACAGACCAATAGTTTTGTGTATATTGATGATTTGTATTAAGGAATTGGGATATTGAAGAAATTGATTTTGGTTAGAACTTTAATGTACACTGAATAAAAATAAGGTCAATTGCTTAGTTTTGAGAAGGTTTCATTTTTCATGGATGTACATTTCTATCTTAAAATAATAATAATAATAAATGGTTGGATGCATTTCATTAAATTTTGTTCTATATGCTTCGCAGTTCTATCAGACTTTCTTTTTATGCTATTCTTCTTCTTTTGTTTTTTTTTATTCCTTTTGCAAATTTGTTAAATATTTTCTGGAGAACTTGAGCTAAAAATGAGCTTTATTAGATTTACCAAGCTATTTGTGCAGTGGCTTGTATTTACACTTCTTTTTTAGTAGATCATGAGTTCATGCCGCTATTCTAATTAACCGTTATTTCTTGACAAACGAAATCTATGAATATCGTCTACCAACTCTCTAAAATCAAATGGTTCGCTCCATTCTATCTCTATATGTAATGGGTGCTATACCCTTCTTTAACATGTAATATATATATATGATTTATAAAGATTTGTTATTATTCTCAAGAAAATAATTTATGCTAAGCATTTTTAACCTATAAGAAAGTGTAGGAACAAATCCCATGTTATTTGGTTGAGAATCGATGAAGATTTTAGGATTTGAAAATGAACGGTTCTCGGTTTATAGTCCTGTAGGGGCGATGAGCGGATGTCATTTATTCCCATGTATTTGAAATAGACGACACAGATTAGGTCAAGCTGTATAACGGTCCAGGTTAAGCCACCGCCGAGCGGGCCGAGTTAGCGGCCGAGGTGTAAAGCATGGCGAATCAGCGAACGACTCGTGGGGTTTTAACACATCCGAGGATGATGCGGCGCCGATGTAGTTAAGTAGGAAATTCACGTTTTTTAGAATTTAATAATTCCAGAAAATGTATATTAACTTTAAAAAATCATATCTCACTGAGAAAAATCATAAAAATAAAATAAAAATATCTCTGAACTCAATGAACAGAGGATAAATTTAATAAAAATAAAAATAAGAATATTTATTAAATATTTAATTTTAATTAATTAAATATTCTAAATGATGTTTTATTTATTTAAAAGTAGTTATAAATCAACATGACATGAAATATTGAGGGATTGTTTCCCATGAGATTGGGAATTTCTTCTGATTTTTCAAGGTTAGTGGGCTCCTCTAACATTAAAAACCCTAGTTTATTATGCTATTTATCACTGTATGATAAATAAATTATAAGAAAAAAAAAATTGAAAAGTTAAATATGGAAAGTCAAGAAAGACAAGACATTTAAGAAAAATAAATTTGAGGTATATGATGTATTTTTTAAGTATTATTATATTAAAAATGATGAAAAGTTAAAAAACATTAAATATAAATAAAAATGACATGAAATTCTTTTTGGCTGATTTTCTTAATCTTAACCATCTTATACAAAATTTTCAAAGACAGAAAGCATTTTTTTAACAGCTAAATAAATTTCCATTCAAGCTTCATAATTTCTTTTTTAAATAATTACAAAAAATAAAATAAACTCCAAAAAATATAAAACTTTATCTGAAACATTAGTTATCATATGGGCGAATGAATGACAAGGTTTAACACAAATATAATCATGTTGGCATAGTTAGTAAGTTGTTTATCATAGGGGCACATTTGCAAATATTATTTTTTGTAACTTAACCCTCAATTGATGGATAATGGGTTACATCAAAGGGTAAATAGATTAAAACTACGATCAAATACTTATTGAAATGTTTGAAACACAAAGGGTTGAGTAAGGTAGCCATTGAGTTATTTAAAATATAAGAAGGGTAAAATTGTAAATTTGAAATTGTTGGGGATTAAAAGACCCCCAATACTTGGATGACTAAGCAGTATGTATTATAGTTTGAAAACTATTAAACCTCTAATCTGAGTTTCCTACGACAAGTTGGAAGGACTTGTGCAATTAGTTGGGTGAAAATCAAAGTTGCTTAAATTACAAATTTACCCCTAAAGCTCTAAAAGATCCACAACTCAAAATTATTATGGTTTAAAATGAAAGTTCTTAAGCAAGGTATGAACAAACAAATACTCTAAATTTTTAGGTCTTAACCTAACTTAGGGGAATATATACGAGTACTTTTAAAATTACAAAAATATCCTTGACGACTTTCCACTCATTTAGAGACAAAGTTTGGTTTAGGAGGTTCAATTTACTTAAGTTAATTGTTAATCAACCTAATACGATATCTTAAACAACATTGATGAATCATTGATAAGTGATTTAATTGCTAAAGTGCATATTTACAATTATGCCCCTCTTAGTAATAACACTTGAATAACTTTCCTCATAGGATTCTAATTTGGGTAAGGTCTTCACCCATAGCCTAACTGAATAATAAGAGATAAAGGTATTAGGAAAACTTTATTCTTAAATTATTAATATTTCAAATTATCTATTATCTTAAAATTGACTGATAAATTTAATAATTCACTAAAATCTCAAATGAATTCGAGATTACTTAAGATAATTTTGGAAGAATTTAGAATCACATTATGAATGCCCCTGTAAGATTCTAGGCATTTTGGATGTCATTTAGACTTCTTGTGAATTTCAGAGAAAGTTAGGTTTAAAAGAAACGATCCTAAAATTTAAATGAATAACTAAATTTCATAGAATCAACTCGATACATCTTAACCAAAAGTGACATCCAATACTCAAGGGTTTAAGTTCTAAATATTATGCTTAAGCCCTCCTTGGTAATTGGAGACATTTTAATCATGAGTGTTTCATATGAAACATTGAGTTGACTCATAAGTTGGAGGTGTTAGCAAAAAAATCAACGTTGCAAAAGGCATCTGGTGTTAAATTCATGATAATATAATAGTATTATATATGTTCACCCGATGACTTTGTGAGGGTGTGGGATTGAAATTACTATTCACCAACATTTGGTGAGAGGTTGCCCTTACACTTCGAGGCTGCTAGTGGCTCTAGCCCAACAAGTTGACCGACTAGTGGACCTTCTGGTTTGTATAAATATATAATAACATGACAAAAGCTTTCCTTTCAATGCTAAATTGTCACCATTAATGACTCTGGTGAAAGATTAATTACTTATATACATGATAAATTAAGGATATTGGGTGTTACCTTCTGTATGTCCACTTGTCAGTCATCTTGATTGGGCTAAGGGTTGCCCTCCCTTAGTTGTCTTGCTAGTGGCTTCTACCTAATTTTGGATATCATACGCATAGATACTGATGGCTACCTATGGAAGTCCCTCGGAAATAATTGTCAGGGTCAAAGGCCCCGAAGTTGACCCCATCCCTAACTCATGATACTTATACTTAGTTTCAATCTTTCATATATCTATCACTTGTTTAATGTACTGCATATCTGAGTGTTAAAATTTTCAATTTATGCATAATTCATATATATACATGTATATGTAATAAATAATTGCAATATTTCTAGAACATCATTAGAGGCGGCAGATACGTATTGTCACTTTCTCTTTTTTATTGTACTTAGCTGTGTTTTGTTTTATGTTATCATCCTGCTATTACTACATTTCTAACATGTGGAAAAGAGACCCTAGGGTAGAAGACTTATAACACATGCTTAGGGTGTAAAACTCTAAATGCATAATTCTTTTCTTATGAAGGCCTTCGGATACGGGATGTAAGAGATATGTTTAGGTGGAAATTTTATGACCCACGGCTAATTAATTAACTTAAGAAAACCTTAATAATTCTTAAGACTCCATAACAAAACATATTGACCCAATAATAATAATAATAATAATAATAATAATAATAATAATAATCACCATCATCAACCCAAGTGCACCTCCTAAAAATCAAAACAATTAAAACAAAGAACCTATGATAGGCCGTTCGAAGCATGGTTTCTCTCCTCCCGTCTACTTTCACATAACGAGATGATGACACGCCGAACGGTGGGCAACCTTCAGGCGATGATCTAGACCAAAGCATGAAGTGAAGGATGATCCTCAACTAAAGCTTTCATATTTTAGACAACATAAACTCATAGGGCTTCAATGTTGTTCGTCTAGCACGACGTAAATCCTCACATTTTCTTTTAGGTTTTTGCATGATTGTATGTCGTGCGATATAAGCCCTAACTCTTTTTAGGGGCTCGAGGTCGTTGTCCAGTACGATGTAAATCCTCGTATCTTCCTAGGCTATCTGCGTTGATCGTATGCAACTAATGTAATTCTTAGATTTAAAACAAAACGGCAGAAGTAAACATCAAATAACATCATTTATAAAATGTAAAGTTATATAATAGATTACTTTGAGAAGTCATTGAGGTTCTCCTCAGACATCCCCTACCTTATGCTCATTTGAAGTTCAAAATAAATGTTCCACATTAAGCCCCTCCCACTTGATTTCCTTTTGCAAATCATGAAAACTAAACTTTGAATTCTTTAAGACGAAACCCTAAACTTAATCAAGAGTATTCTTAAGTAACTACAACCGCTTAAGATGTAATTAACTATAGGGGCTTGTGCTTATTGGAGAATTAGTAACCCAGATATTCTAAACCCTATGTACTCTATCTATTATGCAAGGGAATGATCCATTGAAAATATTGCAGATCTAATGAATATCATAAATTACTTGGTTTGAATAATTGAGATTATTATCGAGTAATATCTTCATCTTTCGAAATGGGATACTACTTGTGATATCATGCTCAGTTATTTAAACCATTAATATGAGATCTGTTTGGTCTCATATAAACAAAAAAAATAAAAAAAAATATACTTTTAAAATCATATGTGTGTGTGTACGTATATATATTAAATTAAATCATTTTCATATTTTCAAAAAGCAAAACTGATGGATCAGTGACCACACCTCATCTAGGCGTGATCACGCCATAACTCACATGAGCACACCAGTGTCAGTCATGACAACACAAGTTTCGGGCATGACCACGCCGATTTTAGGCGTGGTCAAGCCACCAGACCGCTAGATCCCATTTTAGAAGGTATTTCTTGTCAATTTTTGCTAGATCTTTAAAAAGGGAAGCTAGAGCACAAATAGAACCAGTGTTTTAGAAGAGGAGAAATCTAGAGGTGGCATTCACACCAAAGTTGAGGGTTTTTTAGAGTTTTCCTTAGGTTTCTTTTTCCTCTCTTGGGGATGAGGTCCTAAGGGTTTATTTTAACTTTTTCCTTTGTATTTCTCTTATATTTTTTGAGAGGTTATTGTATGAGAGAGAAAGTAGATGCTGTTGAAGAGGGAACAAATAATTTTTGTAAGTGTTTCCTTTTCATTTCTCCTTGCAATAATGGCTTCAATGGGATGCTTTTTTGGTGTTCTTTCTATCATGCGTAGTTAAAATTCTTTTCACATCTCTGTGATTTATGGGATGCGGTTTATGGTTTTCTCAAATGATTTCTTTCCTTGTATTATTTTTCTGAGAAATTAGAGCTTTTCTTTATTGTGTTAACCATAGATTTTCATTTACTCTTAACCTAATTAATTAGAATGTTTGCATATTCATGATTTGTGACTCCTAATCAATGAAAAAAATGAATGAAATGGTTAACCACAAAAATTCGGGTAACAATAGAAATATTTTATTCAGGTTTTGCAGCCTAAAAAGAGGATCACAACAAATCCGTCAGATGCCATGAGGATTGAGGAAGCTTCAAACTCATGGATTCTAGCATTCTTTTAAGCTAGACATGGACATAAGGAGGACTTTCTATCACTGTTGATAATAATTAAACCGGGTAAAGTTTAGGAAAACCACGAATCACCACATTACCTTAACACAGTGGCACGGGCCTCACATTCCTTAAAGAATCGTAAGATTTGTCTATCATTGTCGTTCTGTATTTTCTGAATTTGTTAACTTATTTTTTCATTTTTAATAAGATTTTAGAAAACCACCTCTTATTGTGATCATGTTGAACTAGGTTTACAATTTTAGTAAACTTGAGATGCACCCCCAAAATAGTTCTTAACCCTTTCCTCATGACGTCGATATGCGACACTCTTTAACTGTATTATTACTTGACCCGTATACTTGTATTGTGAAACCAACTTACTTAACAATGAGTTTTAGCACGTCAAAGACCGGATAATAACTTCCAGCCACTATAGCCAATAATCACCATCAACCACCGCTCCTCGACCGCTTTTGCTCGTTGCAATCGGCCACCCCTCCTTTTAAAGTTATATTTGAAAAACAACCACAACATATAGACCTCTATTGAAAATTAAGTGATAACTAATTTCAATGCCATTCTTGACTAAAGACCGGGCGATAACATCCAATCTCCATGGCCACCGGAAACCATTGATCATTACCCATTGGACTCCAAAAACCATCATCATCCTCACACTACTCACTGTCAACGGTGACCCAAGCTTGCTAATGTCGTATCAGAAGTATTTACATAACTTAGAGCAACATATTGAAGACCACAATAACTTCCAGCCTTCATAATCATCGATCACTGTTGACCATCGCTCATCAACTATCAGTACTGATTGTTGTCGGTCACCCTTTCTTGTAACAACATATTAGAAATGCATCGTAACATATAATACCATATTGGAAATTAAGTGAAAACTAATTCTAATATCGTTTTGAAATGAAGACTAAGCAATAACTTTTAACCTCCATGGTTGATAAACACTATTAACCACTACTTGTCGTCTCCATATACCATCACCGAGTGCATCCTGCTTGTCACCGTCGATGACACCTACTTGCTAATGTCATATCATAAAAATTTTTGTAACACATAATGCCATATTAAAAAATCGATGATAACTTTCGATCTCTGTAGCCACCAACCGCCATCGACTACCACTGGTTAGTCTCCATTAACCACCACCGGCCACCTCTGCACGACATCATTAATGACCTCTACTTGCAAACAATATATCTAAAATATCTTTATAAAGTATTACTTCATCTTGAAGACCCGACGATAACTTTTGTCCTCTATAGTTGTCGATCACTATCAACCCTCACCCGTTGATCGCCATCGACTACCGTCGGCTACCTCTGCTCATCATCGTTGGTGACTACTGCTTATTAACATTGTATCCCGAATATGGTTTTAATGTACAATGTTATATTGAAGACCCATTGATAACTTTCGACCTTCATAACCATTAACCATCATTTATAATCATTGATTGTTATCACCTGCCGTCAACGACCACCGGCCAGCAACTTCCATTGCTTACGATCGTTATAGTTAGAACACATTGATTACTTCTAGCACTTGTATCTTTCTTTAAGTTGTATATTGATAGGTGCATTTTCCATTGTAAAATTATAATCATGTTCTAGGAGAAGGTGACCGAACACTGATTACGACTTATGTGGACAACTGAAACTATTGTAGCACCTAGTTATGATCAACATGGTCAACTCCTACTACAACTTCCAACTATAGACTCTATAGCCGACTAATGCTATTGTAGTCCCCATATACAACCTATGTGTCCAACTGTTACTATAGATTTCAACTATGGTCTTTGTGGCCAATTGACACTATTGTAGCCTCCAACTATAAATTACGTAGCCAATAATTACTATAACTTCAAACTATAGTCACTATGGCTAACAAACACTATTGCAATGCTTGGCTATGATCTATGTGGCCAAGTCCTATTACAACTTTCAATTACAACCTATGTGGCCAACCGAGGCTATTGGAGCCCCCAACTACAACTTATATGGACAACTATTCCTACAACTTCTAACTATGATGACTATCTCTTATGTAGCCAATTGTTACTATAGCTTTCAACTAAGGTCTTTGTGGCCAACTAACTCTATTGCAGCCCCCAACTAGAACCCATGTGGCCTAATACTACTACGAACTCCAACTACGGACTCGGTGGCCAACTGATGCTATTGCATCAACCATTACAATTGCCAACTATAACCTTCATGATCAACTACATTTGTTGTAGATCAATTGTGACTATCATAGTTGGACCACTATTGTACATTTGTAAAATTAGCATTACAATTTCATATTTTCTAATTCATGAGGAGAGTAGACATATGCACTTACAAATACATAGTGCATTACTTTGATTGGGCTAGGCCCAGTGGTTTTTCCTTTTGCAGGGTTTGTCTATATAAAGAATTATGATGTCTCCTCCTGCAACTTTTCTATTATTTATGTGCATTGCATCTTCATGCAATGCTAAAACGTTAAATTATAACTCTTTTAGCGTGAATTTTCTAGCACCCAACACTCTTCAAAATAAAAAAAAAATCACATGACTCAAAATCATAATATTAGCGACTTAATTTTTGCCAATATTCATAGGGACTCGATAATTCAGTGACATGATTGGATATTAAAAAAAATAGAATAATTACTTACATAGCACCCGAAACATGGCTATTTGCAAAATCTAGTACTCGGGTGCTATTTTTGAACTACCGAATCTGTGTTTACGTGTGCCATGATCAAATAATTAAGAGTTTGATAAAAATAAATAATATGAGTTTGGTTTTTTTCATGAATTTTGATATTTGACCGAGAATTTGAAAAATAAATTAAAAAGAGTGCTATATTTATAAATAACAATATTTTACATGCTATGTAAGGGCTCCCCTTTAAATTAGCAGTGATCAAGCCAGCATAAACTAACAAAGTATACATTGTTATAGTAGAAAACCTACCATTTTTCATTCCATTTAGTAAAAAATGTATATGATTTTGAAGTGGAAAATTATAAGCTATTGAAATGTAAAATAATTATTTTATATTATTATAACATCTAACTTTATTATTTTTCCGAACAAAAATGTTATTGCCTTGTAATTTAAATAAATATTTAATTAATTTTGCCATAATAAATATATCAAGATCTTAGCGCGATTTTTCCTTCTTAATATCTATCACAATCATTTATATATATATATATATCTCTCTCTCTCTTTCTCTCTCTCTCTCTTAGAGTAAGAGAGTGTGTGTGTGTGCGCGCGCGCGCGAAAATTTTGGCTCATTGATTGCGTCTTTTGTTGTAAGACCGTTGGGTCAGGGATTCAAATCTCACCTATTACGGGGAGGATTTGAATAGCACACCGGATTGGAAGGTGGGTCCGCTCCTCAGTCAGTTCAACCTATAGGGGTTGATCGACAGTCTCCAATTATCGATCAATATATATATATATATATATATATATATATATATATATATATATATATATATATATATATCTAGAGAGAGAGAGAGAGAGAGAGAGAGAGAGAGAGAGAGAGAGAGAGAGGCAACGAAATGTTTGTGTTGTTAGCTAGCCCAACCCTAACAAACATATATTTTGATGATTTAAATAAACTGTAGAGGTTGCGAGAGAGCAGAATCAAATTGCTTTCAGCTACCTAATAACTTTGAAATTTTACTTCTAAAACAGATTACTCATATTGAGTTGAGTTGGGAAGTAGTGGGTAAACTAATTCATTTTTCGGATAAATTTTGGACTCCTTAATATTAAATATTGTATGGAATTAAATATTATTTTTATTTATTTGTATAAAAAAATAAATGTTATATTTGATTGTTAAAGCTACAATAAAATTAATATTTTCAAATTAGGGGAATTTTCTCGTTTCATAATTTATATTAACCGCAAATTTATAAACATAACATGTATTAAAAAAAAATACATGGTCTCATACCACCTACATAGGGCTTGTAAGAGGAGAAAGTGACAAAGATCATTTTTGGGTCGATTAGGAGGATGACTGAGAGAGAGAATGTGTGTGTTTATATGTCATTCTATGCCTAGAATACCCCTTATTTATAGGTCCCTCAGTGGCTATGCCTTGGGAATAGCTACATAAATGATTGTACGAAAAAAAAGACTGACAGTTTGGGCTATCATAAGATATGATGTTACAACTGCAAGTGTAACCTGTTGCTGCAGAACGCAAGGCGGGCTAACGAACTCTCATCCTTCTTGTCAAGTTGGGGCGAATTAGAAGATTTGCCGAGTTAAGGCGAATTAGTTTAGATTGCCCAACTGATATCTCACATAGGCCAAGTGCCTCTTCCAATATGCTTTGAATATTCTTGTTCAAGTCATATGTTTGAGACACTCCTATGTTAATATTAAGATTAGTTCACTAGTACGTCGACATTTATTCATTAATTATTATTATTTTTTTTTAAAGAAGATCATCAAATATTCATATTTATATGCATAACATTAGAATCTTTAATTTTGTATTAATAATACCACTATTATTAGCTTTTTTGAAAGTGAAAGAGATTTATATACTAATGTGTTGTAAATATAAAGATCAAATTTTAGATATTAGATATATGAACACAAAAATTATGGGGTATGTGTGAGATCCTGTTCTATCTATTAACTCATATCTCAAGAAAAAAGTTGGCTCAATAGAACAGAGCTAGAATGGGAAAATTGCTATTCCTCTCAGAGGAGAAAATTGGTATTAGGTACAAAACATAGGGACTAATTTCTTTTCTTAAATTTATAGAATATTTTTTTCATATACTACTAAATAAGTACTTATTATTATGATTTTAACATTATAATTAATACTATCGATGTGAATTATCTTATTTTGATATTTGTTCCACATATATTCGTCATGTCTCACAATATTGTTGGAATCTGTTTTGCATTTGAAGTAATTCATCGCTGATCAACTTGGCTTTGTGCAAGTTGTCCTCCTTGAATGAGTCGATCTCTTAGGATAATGAGATATACTTGGTCCCTTAGATGAGCGGTTCAAATATCCGAACGAAACTTCATGTTCAAGAGTTGAATGCAATGAACAAATTGATAACTCATACTCAGGCAAATGATGCTCATCAATTGGAGAAATATTTACGTACGGAGTACGCTCGCAAAATTGCGTGTGTACTCAGGAATATCCTTTGAGTAGCTCTTCAATAACTTCATAATAACCCTGATTAACACTTAAAATAAAACCATGAAGATTATTTGGGGGGGGGAGGGGCATATTGAGGGGTTATGTGGTGTTATTATGATTAATATCCCAATAACCTCTCAAAACCCTTGAATTACACACACAAAAAAAAAATGAAAGTAGAACCGCAAAAATTATTAGTGAGTTATAAAGGGTGCTTACGGGGAGTATCCGTACCTAAATATTTTTCCTTCAACTGACATTCAACTTTATTGTTCATATTTTAATTTTCAAATTGCCCTTGTCTAGTAACATCTAGAGAAAAAAACAAAACCCCACTTTTACAGCAAGTACTTAGATATTAAACTCGCCCCTTACATTCGTGATTTTATTATATTAAAATAAGTATTCACAATATTTTATATTGCTATACAAGAAAGTGAGTTAGTGCTATTAATAATAATAATAATAATAATAATAAACGCTTTGATGTTCGAACGTCAATAATTAATTTTAAATAACTTTAATAAAACCGTTCTCTGATTTCTTATGAAATGAATTATAAATACTGCATAAATTGCGTAAATGTGACTTTCTTGCAATATTTTTATATTTAAATATGAAGCTATTTATCTTCCCTAGAGAGGATTTTTTTTTCTTTTTTTAAGTTTTTAAAATTATTATAAATGGGACTATTAAATTATTATTAAAAATTTGTTAGTAAGTACAGTAAAATTTTTTTGATGTTTTGTATATAGGGTTGTCATACAAGCTCGTTCTTCGCGAACAGCTTCGTGTTTGATTCTCGCAAGTTCCTTGTTCGATTCGTTCGATAAGTTGAAACAAAGACGAACACAAACAATTTTTTTCGTTCGGTTTGTTAAACGAACCAAACACGAATAGTGATGTGTTCATTTGTGTTCGGTTTGTTATTATTCGAAATATAAAAAATTTAAAATAATTATATATAAAAAATTTATGATATTTTAAAAATAAATATATATTATAAAAATTTATCATATTTTCAATAATTAAACTTATATAAATTATAATATATGATAAATTATTAATAAACAATAATAATATTATAGTGTTAATTATATTAATATAAATATTATAATATTATAATTAATATACTTACGTGTGTATCTGAATACTCGATCAATTTCTTACGTTTAGGAAGATGCTTATCAAAGTTTGAAGATATCAAAAACTCGTTGTTATGAACAGGTTATGTCGGTTCACAGTAAAGCTTGGTCGATTCATTCCATAAGCAAACGAGACGAACACGAATATTTTTTTTTTCGTTCGGTTTGTTAAACGAACCAAACACGAACAGTAACGTGTTCAAACATTTCAAAAATGAACACTAGCTCTGTTCGTTCGTGTTCAGCTCGTTTACACCCCTAATCTTATGATATTAAGGAGTCTAATAAATAATCTAATGGTGGCAAATGCCTTGCGTGACAACCTTCTAATTTCGCCATCAGAAAAAAAAAAGAAATTAATTATTCCCTCTTATTGTGAGTTAATGCATGACATTAAATGTAATTTAATTTGTAAAATTTGTAATATTTAATTGGCCGAATAAACATTTCAATATTTTTTTCTAACAAAAATATTAATTGAGCAACTTTAAACTCATTGAATTTCTATAATAAAGAATATAATTTCGATTATATACATATAAATTTTTTGAAGATATCGATCTCTCAAAAATAAGGGTGGAACCAGCATCATAAGATGTTCAAATTTTTTTAAAGTATTGGGAAAAATATATATTGAAAAGGAGATAAATTACTAAATTAAATAAATTTTTAACATTTATTAAAGTAAAGATTATTTTTACTATGAAAAAAGAAAAAAAAAAAAACAATTGCTATCACAAAATCATCACCATCATCAGAAATTCGAAGCAGAAATAACAGAGAATTTAAATCCAAAATCTTTACCAGGCTAGCTAACACTCAAGAATCAAAATATATCGAGGACATCAACGACGACGCCATTGCAGAGGGGGCAACTCCCCCTTCCGCTCTTCAGCTCCCGGGAGCACACCCTGCAATACGTGTGCCCGCAAGGGATGAAAGCCGCCCCTTTCTTCCTCACCAGGCACACGCAGCATACCATCTCTTCCGTCAGCACATCACCGCCGCCGACGCCGCCGATGCCGACGGTTGTAGCTTTCTCTCCAACCTCCTCTTCCGTTAGCCCCATCAACGTCATCAACGGAACCCTAATAACTCCCCCCTCCGACGATTCCGGCGGCATCCCCCTGCTTCCATCTTCCTCCCGGAGGATGTCGAGAAGTCTCCGCTCACCGCGCTTCTCCGACTCCAGGATCGACGCTAGGGTTACAGCGTTGGTGCTACGTCGGCCGGCGGCGGCGGCTGCGGCGGCAGGGATGTGGTCTTCCTCACGGATATTGAGGAAGTCGCGGAGGTTTGTGGGTTCCATCACAGAAATCTGTTCAAGGAGTGTTGTTCGGCTCCGCCGGATCCTCGCCTGAGCCATCTCGAGCACTATTTTTCTCAGAATTACAATGAACCTCCGGTTCAATCGATCTCCGGCGTCGGATTGTTTTGGAGAATCTGGAATGGTGCTTTACTTAAGCCGGAGGTTTCATCTGAGGCAAAGATAGGAGAAGGAGAGGGGATTAGGAAGGGATAAGGATAGAGGCTATTTTACTATTTTAGGCGTGGATCTAGGGTTCTGAAATTTCTGCTTTTTCTTCTCTAATTGTTGGTTATTGTAGAAGAGTAACAGAGAAACAGAAATGGCCCGAAGTCCATCCGACATGGGGAGCGCTAGGCATCCCGGGCCTTTAATACAGCAGAACTCAGGACTCAAGATGTAGCTTGCACCTAAGTCTAATGACAGAGCGTCATTTGTCAAGTGGGTCTACCGCAATAAATTGGAATTGATCAGTGTTAAAAGTGATGGGCCTCACTTAACACGTGACGCCTCACTATTAGACTCCGGATACAATTTAAAGTCCTGATGTAATATTTTTTTCCTTATAAGACGACCATGCTTGAATTATAGATAAATTAAAATGAAGCAAATAAAGTTATTATTATTATTATTATGTTGAAAAATGAGGATCACACCCAATTTTATTTAAATGTAAAAAAAAAAGACATTATAACTCTACATATTACAATCTCAACTCACATAAATCAAATAAACAAAGACTATCACCAAACAAAAATATAGTATATATCAACAACATCATACAAAAATACAAAAAAACAACGCCCTCTACATCCAAGGTGACTAGTTGACAAATATAAATAAAGACAACTATTAAAGAAAGAATCTCTTCCAAGCTCCAACTTAAAACCTAAATATCATCGAACACTCTAAGAATCAAAAACTTAAAACCAACAATAGTACCAACCAAAAAAAGGCAACAAACAATTGGGCTACCTCCAATCAAGTTAGTGACAAAATAACTTATATCCTTGAAATAGAGCTTCAGAAACCAAAACTCATAAAGATAACTATTAAAACAACAATAAATTCAAATTGAACCATAAAAACAATATCTACACCATACAATAACCAGAAAATGTATCTTTCAATAACCAGAAAAAAGATTGTAGCCAATAAAGATCGGAAAAAAAAAGAGAAGAAGCTAAATTAATGAGAATAAAATAAAAAAAAAAGCTCAGCTAAACCATTATCCAGTCCAATAAAATTCATCCAGATTCAATGATAAAGAAATCTTAGGCTATCAATATATCTTGGCAAACTAACCACCGGTGTCATCGTGCATCGTGCCACCTTTGGTCATTATCAGTTTTGTTGATGTTGTCGAGTCGCTAGTTTGTATTCTATTATGTTACCCTTCTTTCTGAATGCCTCTCTACTTCATATCATGTTAGTGATCTTGAGAAGTGAGAAATTAGGGAGGAAAGAGGACAATAATAATGGGGTCAAATGAAAGAAGAACATGGACAAAATACTTTCAAGAGGTGAACCATATATAGTTGGTGTTGACCTCATTTTTGATGAGGTCTTCTCTTTTTTTTTAGTGCTTAGGATCTAGCCTTAGGCTTTTCCTTTGACTATTTTAGAGGACTAGAATTGGGACCCACCTTTTAGAAATTCAAACCACTTCTAAACTCCTCGCAAACTCCACAAACTTGACTATAGACCCCTAATCACCTAGAGGGTTGAAATCAAATGTGGAAGTTTAAAGGATGAGTTCCTATAGGACTCTTTGGCCTTAGGACTACCCTGGGTGGCCTGGTATGGTGAAGGGGCTGACTTGCACACACACTACACTTATACACTACACTTTCACACACTTCCTAAAACCACAACCATACCTAACTTAACCTCCTGACTCATGTAGGTGGTTCACATGGATGGTCCTTAACCCCTAAGCCCTTGGGCTAGGAGGTTAGGAACAACATAGATGAATGCCTCAAATGAGTCCCTTCATGACTCATGTGGGCTTGATATGGCTTCATGGCTCAACCAAAATGATTTCATTCCACTTACATCCACCCAATCTTCAATTTCTCAAATTTTCGATTTTTGACCCCAGGACCCTACACCCGCTGACTTTACCCAAAACTCTTAAAATTACCCAAATTTTTGCAAAATTTCCAAATTACCCAAAATTCCTCAAAATCATTCCCAAAAATTTCCACATCACTCAAATTGATCATCCATACCCAAAAATATCAAAAATTCCAAAAATACCTCTCAATACCCTCCAAATACCCAAAATACCCCTCTTGACCCAAAAATCCAAAAATTCAGAAAATTCCCAGAAAATTCCAGAAAATCCCAAATATTCCCAATTTCATTTTGTCCAACTACACCATGGGCCAATTTTGTCAAGTTACCCTACTTTTGTCAAAACCCCCAATTTGACTCATTTTAACCCTAAGTGAACCCAATGTCAAACCAAACCTACCCAATTGACTCAAATTCTGGTCCAATTCAATTCTAAACTTCAATCCAACATTCCCAATACCAATCTAGACCAAATCCAAGTTCAATTTGGTTGACATTTGGATCCGATTTCACTTTTGGCCTTAAAGCCCGATTTGGACCTATGACCCAAACCTAACCCAAACTCACCCAATTCAACTCCAATTAACCCCAAATCTTTTCTAAATCTTCCTTAACATCCCCACAAACAAAACACTAACATGATTTGCCCAAAATTTAGACCCAAACCCCACTCAAATTCAACCCAAAGCTAAAAGGCCCAATTTTGACCAAAACCCAAACTTAACCCAAATGAGCCCAAACCCCAAAATCAAAGCCCAACCAAAGTCAAAACCTCTTTGAAACACTCCCATAAATATTTCTCAACATTAATTTTACATCAATTTCAACCCTAGCCCAACATTGGCCCAAGTTAGCCCAATTTGACCTACATAGGCCCACTTACCAAATAAACCCAAATTCAAACCAATTCAACTCCAAATCACACCAAATTGACTCCAAGCCCTTCATAGAACATCCCTAAACCAATTATGACATTTATTTGACAAAGTCCTTCACAAAATCTTCACCCAAATGCCCATCCTAAAATCAAAAAGCCCATTCCCCTTAAACTTTCCTAAAAGCCCACTTCACCACATTCAAAAGCCTAAATCCATCCAAAGCCCACATGGCACTTTCCCTCATCATCCATTTAATCAAAATCACCCCTAAGTTTCAAAATCATCAATTAAACCATTCCAAATCAAGCTTCATGCAAATTTTCACCAAAATATCCAAAATTCTTAAAACCCATTTTTATGAAATTGACCCAACCTTTTCCCAAGCCAAATGGAGCCATGAAGCCATGCACAAGCCATATGCAAGCCATGGCGGCCACTTTACACATCACCATGTCATTTTTGGCAAAAGGAGGGAGTCCTTTAATGATTCCCTTAAGGGTGATTTAGCCACTTCCATGACTCCACTAAACCATGCTTAAGCTTAATTGTACTTGGATGGTGACCCTTCCCCACTAATTAAGCTGACCTAAACCACTTTATCTTCAGCCCAAGCTAGCCATGGGAAGGTGCACCCAACCCATTTGCATGGGTTGACCAAAATGAGCCAAAATGACCCCTTCCCCTTTCTACTTTGAATCAAACCCTTTACACATGGCCAATGCTAATTGATTGCACTAAGCCCCAGCCACGACCTCCACGACCAAGATGGTGACCAATGCACAGCCGGCCGGCCACCGGGCCGCCGGAAAACACCATGGCCGAGAGCTCGCATGTGAGCCAACATTGAAATTCTCCCTTGTTGAGCTGCCCCATGCCTAGTGGCCACCATGGCTGTTCTTCTCCTCACCGAGAGCAGGTCGATCCCGAGCCCTAACTCCCTGCGGGAGGCCCTCCACCCTCTCTGATTTAAACTCCACCCCTCTCGGCCATGAGAGGTGCCGAAAACAAACCTTAAGGAAACTCGCCAAAATTGTTCCGGACTCCTCCCCATACACGAGCACTTGATCCCAGGTGAGATCCCCCCGCCATTTCTTCTCTGCGAGCTCGATTTCGGAGTTGAAATTCCACCCAAAACCAGGACACTTCTCCACAGTGAGCCAATCCCCAAATTGATTGGTTCTACACCTTCACTCGGACCGAGGAAGGTGTCCACCGACAAAAGCCCCATCTCCGGGCCACCCGGTTGCTCCGGCCCTCCAAGCTTTGTGATCGGGCTTGGTCGAAATCACACCTAGACGATTCACTGGACCGGGAGACTTCATCCGGAGCTTGCTGGGATCCGATCGAAGGTGCAACAACTCTCGGATCGAAGCCACACTTCTCCGAGCAAAGGTATGAGCTAATTCTTCATCCCGAGCTTACGGAGATTCTCCATTTCAAATGCTTTAATTTCAATGTATGATAACCGTATAGATGTGTTCGTCTCTTCGAAGACGAATCCATAGAGCATAAGAACATAAAAATCCGTTGAGTATCGAGTGAGATCTTAGGGATTTAGTGTGGACGGCTCTCGGGTGAGGACGCTCGGGGACGATGAACGGATGCCGTCCATTCAATACACGCGCGGACGGACGGCTCAGATGGCGTCGGACCAGGAGACGGTGCGAGAACCGCGGGGCCCGGGCTGCTGACTCAGATGGCGACGTCGAATGGGAGCACGCCGCGTGGCCTTTCGGAGCTGCCGAGGTTGACGCGGCGCCGCGTGGATAAATAGAAAATTAGGGTATTTTCTGATTTATTTAATTCCCTAAACTTTAAAAATTCATAACTTTGTGTAGGAAAATCAGAAAAATAAAATAAAAATACCCTCTTGCTCAGTGAACAGAGGAGAATAATGTGAAAAAGAAATCATTTAATTTCATCAAGTATTTTATTTTTTATAATTTATTTACTATCTGCATACATTTAATTCTCCATGCATGTATACAATTCACCATGGCATGAGACCATAGGGCTTTTGAAGCCTCTGAATTTGGGAACATTCCCTGATTTTTCCAAAGTCAGAAGCCATCCCTATGAAGAGTAATTGATTTTTCAAGTTCATGTCACTGTTTTGAGTATTTTAATTCCAATAAATAGCATGTTGTGAAATAAATTCTAGGAAAATTTGGTGATGTTCCTTATGACCAAAGAACCCTAGGAAAAATAGGTTTTGAGTTAGTTCATTTAAAACAACCCTAATTGGCTTAAACACCCAAAATGGATCTCTAATTAATTAGAGCTAACCATACATCAAATTGACTTCAAATCAATTCTCTACTGACCTTTAGGATCGGAGGAACCCACCATAAAATTTGAGGTCAATTGCACTTGATTAGCCCTACTAATTGGGTTGATTAAGCCACTTAGTCATTTTAAACTTTAAAAATTCATAACTTTCAAAATATCTTTAAAAAATTCACCAAATTGATTTTGGAGCCTCTCTGATATCAGGGGAATTTAATAAAATTAAAATTTCAATTTTCTAAAAAAGTTGATTTTTAACATTATTTTAATATTTTAATAATTAAAAAATAATAAAAATCACAAAAATAATAAAATTCACCAAAATGTCACATTTTGAATTTTAATCACTTAGGAACAAACCCCATATTTTTCTTAGGTCTATTTAGTGAGATATTAAATTTTAAAGCTCTAGGGTAATTTTAAAATTAAAAAAATGTATTTTCTAGCATTTTCACTAAAATAATTATAATAAATCATAGAAAAATCAGAAAATTGTAAAATTTGATTCTCTGATTTCCTTGATATCAGAGAGATTTTTGAAAAATATAAAATTCATTTTTCAACATTTATTTTATTTTTAAATTAATTAATACTCCAAAACTTAAAATAATTATAATAAAAATAATATAATTCAAAAAATCACCAAAATTAGTCCAAGTGGTCCTCTGGTCATTAGGAATGTCCCCTAATTTTCTTAAGGACAAAAACTTTCCCTTGGTCATGTTATCAAATTTTCCTTGGAAATCTCTATTTTCTACCAAAAATAATTATATAAATAAATTAAATACAGAAAAATCACATTTTCTCCTCTCATGTCTTTATTGACATATGAGTGAAGTCACATAAAAATTTCAAGTTCATTTGAGTTCAATTTAGTGAGTTATGAAATTATTAAGCTTAAAGGGTAAAATAGTAATTAAATTTTAACCCTTAATTAAAACTTTAGGTTTAATAAAAAATTAACAAGTGAAATATTTGATCCTAATCTGATTTGGATGATTGAAACTTAAATAACTAAATGGTATAAACCCATTAAGCAATTTAAAATGATTAAACTTTAATTAAATAATTGATTAAACTTGGAAGAATAATAAAATTGGAATTATTAAAATAGGGATATTATTAGGAAGAGATTTATTCTTTAATTTAAAATCCCTAAATTAATTATCTCATTAATATTCAATTCTTAATTAAAATGATAACTCAAATTCAAAACATTAAAAGACTTAATCATTAAACTAAAATTAAATCATTAAACTCTTTCAAAAATTTCAATTAAAATTAAAAATAAAATTAAATTAAAAATTAAATTAAATTAAGTAAATTAAATTGGATTAAATGAAATTAAATTAAATTAAAATTAAAAGTTGAATTAAATTAAAGATTAAATTAAATTAAATTAAATAAAAAAAATTAAATTAAATTAAATGAATTAAAATTAAATTAAATTAAATTAACTTAAAATAAATCAAATTAAATTAAAATTAAATTAAATTAAATTAAGTTGAATTAAATATAATATCACCTAAGACATAAAGAATTCAAAATAAATCTAAAGTAACTTGAACACTATTCCAAATTTAAACTAAATCACAAACCATTTAAACACCAATTTACCCTCAAAAGCTTTAGTTATCATAACTCCTAAACAGAATATTAAATGAAGTGTTACTTCACCTATAGGATATTCAAATGTCCTAGTTCACTGAGCAAGATAACAAAACTTGAAATTCTTGGACGATTAATTCATTTGTATAATTAAATTTATTTGGACTTAAAACAATTCTAGCAATGTTGAAAAGATGTTTAAGATTCTTCTTAAGCACTTCCTCAATGTGATAGGATGTTTATAAGAACAATTAAATTTAATTGTTCTTTGATGAAGAAAATCGTCCTTAAACTAAAACACAAAGAACCTAGACGTCATAGGAGATGACTAGCTATAAGATTAGGAATTTGGTAGAAAACCATAACCCTTACCTTAGCTTTACCTAGGAACTTGCTTAAATATTCTAATTGTGTTTTAAGTGCAGTTTGGGATGACGGGAAGACCCTCCGGGTACGCTTTTATTTTATTGTGATTTACACTATTGCAATTTATTCAACTGCATTACACTTACTTCTTCTGCATGGTAAACAACTGTTGCATGAAAACCCACACCTTTAGGATAGTCCCTAAAACTGAAACCAAAACTAAGTTAAAAGTCATTGCAAGATAAAATTCACCGCCACAACATTTTAAAATATAAAACAACTCAAAATTTAATCACGAAACGAGAACACAAAACTACAATTACAACTAAATTAAAACGTCCTGTTGGATGATCGGGAATACCTCGGATGATGTAACCTACGTGTTGCTAACGGGATTTCCCACGGTCTAAATGAAAGTGTGGAACTCATTCGGTTGAGTTTAGCAAATTCATCCGGACTAAGTGAATCCGATAAAAATAATGATACGGAAGGATGGAACCGTGGGATCTTAACCGGTGTCGTTATAATCAATTTTAAGATTTGTTTTAATTAAAACATAAAAACACTTGGAAATTAAGATTTCTCTAAACCAAAACACTTTTCTCATCCCCTGATTTATGACTTCTAAAACTAAAACTCTGCAACAACAAGGAGCTCGGAGCATGGTGGGCAGACACGGCCATCGTCATCAGTGAAAACCCGAGTCTACTTCAGTAAAACATTCCTAGAATTAAACAACAAAGCCATAGGATTTCGAGGTAGTTTTCCTAGTGCAACATAAATCCTCAACTCTTCGTTAGGCATTTGCATTGCAAATTAAGCCCTAACCGGTCTTAGGATTCCGAGGTAGTCGTCCGATACGACATAAACCCTCACATTTTCTAGGCTATTTGTATGATTTTATCATACTAATATAAGCCCTAATTAATTAAAATTGGCAAGATCAAAACATTAAATAAACATTAGGACTTTTCTAAATCCAAGCCAAACAATAGGATAGTCGGGAAATTACCGAAGTTCACTTCGAATCCGTAATTTCTTCTACCTTTCTTCCTTTAAATTCTCAAAACAAAATGTTCCAAACTTGATCCATTCCCTATTGAAATTCCAAAATTCGATCCCTTGAAAACTTAAACTTTGAAATTCTTGAGAGCAGAATTATTGATTATTATCGAGAGTTTTCTTAGGTGATTCCCGTCACTTAAGATGTAATTAACTATAGGGGCTTGCCCTTATAGGGAATTTTAAAGAACCCGAGTAATATAAACCCTGTTTAATATTTTCATATTAAGCGGGGAATTTGTAGGCTTATAAAATTGGTTCGTCGAGACCAAACGGATGTCACAAATCTTTTAGTTTATTTAATCGAGCCCCACCATCGAGCGGTGTGTCATCCTTAGGGATAGGTACACGGTTTGTGGTGCGGTGCTCGTTTATATAAACTATTCGGGATGTGAGATCGGTTTAATCTCATATCTTAAAACCTTCAAATTTAAAATTATTTTCAAAATCAAATACTACTTTTTCAAATTATTTATCTAAACTAAATTTAAAATTCGCCGACAACTTCTGTTAGGCGACCCCTTTTTAAAATATCACACAACCTAAAAATATGCCGACAGTTGGCTCTGAAGTGCTTCACTAATATACAATCGGTTTAAGACACTTTGAAGAAACTTCTATGAAGAAAACCCCCATAACCATAGATTTTAAGTTATGTCACCTATTATGGGGTTCACCTTCTCCTATAAGGGTAAGTCTTTATAGTTAATTATGACTTAAATAATCATGATTACTTAAGAAACTCTCGATTAAGGCTATAATATGTGCTCGAAATGCCATTAAGGAATAGATGTTTAGAAGCATATCCTAAAGATAGTAAATACTTGAAGGCTCAAAGGAGTTTTATTAAGATTTCAAGCTATTCTAAAGGCTTATGTCTTTTAAGGTTTTGTTAAAGTTCATTCTTTGCTCCAGGTTTTGTTCGTGCCTACAAAACAAAGTTAGTATATCATAATAACATGCAAAATAAATATAGGGTAACACCTACCTTTTGTCTTCAACAGTCCTGCAAAATAGTGTTTGTACAAAGTTAATTTAATTGGTTAATTTGTTATTTCAATTTTAGGACAACCTGGTCAAGATGTCCATGGCTCCGTCATCCCGGGGTCGGCAGGAACTCTGATCTACTTAGTCTGAAAGGCAATTAAACATACTCTAATTGAAAGATTCTTGTCAGCAACCACATGTTGAGTCATTTAAGAGAAATTTATAGACTCAAGCAGCTGGGTTAAAGTTGCGTTAGATGATCGTTGTTTATTAGGGTTTCATTTAAGTTTTAATGTCTTTTTTAGATTTTTAAGGGTTGGAACTTTTAGGTTACTTAAGACTTTATTAGCTAATTAGAATTTTTTTATCATTTTTTTTGTTATTTAGGAATGACCCAGTCAAGATCACATGGTTCCATCGTTCTGGGTCATTAGGGTTTGCGATTTGATTAGCTACGTATGACTGTAAGATATTTTGTTCCTAGTCATGGGTTACCTTCTCCAAAATATCTTCTCAAACCAGGTTGACATTTTGGGTTCAAGTTTAAGCTTTAATGTCTTTTAGGGTGAATTTTATGTCCTTTTGTTTAGGTTGGTTTGATACCTTAGCCTAAATTATTCCTGACCGAGGCTAAGTGTACTTTCATTCTCGTAGTAGAAGCCAAACCCTCCTTAACCTTCATACCACCTAAAGTTGAGATGGTTTAGTCAAAGGTAGGTTGAATTAATGAGTCTCTGTTTAATCTAAGTTAGCATAATTAGTCTAGCTTTCCCTTAGATTGTCTTCGAGCCTCGTTCGAGTAAATGAAACTTAATAGGATCGACCCAGGTTAGCTTAATCTGATAGAGGTCAAACCAAACCTATTCAATTTAAACTAACTTTGAAATGTTGAATTAGTTTTAAATTAAATTGAATTAACTTTGAATCATTTCAGGCTAGGCTAAGCTGATTTAAATTAATTAGGCTAGGTCAAGTTAAATCAGACTTGTGTAAGGTCCAAGTTAATTTATACTTAAGTGATTTTCAAGTTTAGGTTCGGTTAGACTTGAATTTATCTTAGTTAAGCTAAATTTAAGACTTAAACCAATCTCAAAGTTTGAGTATCAAATCGGTTAAATCCAAATTAGGTTAGGTTTATTTTTTAGAGAAAATAGTGGATTTAGGTTAACTCGAGTTAGACCAGGTTAAACCGGTGATTTTAGTTAATTGGGCTAACCCGAGTATGGTTAGATTGACCTGCTGGTTTCAGTTCATTTAGTTTACCCAATTTTGGTCTGGTTCACCCGGTGATTGACTTCGAGTAAGGTCAAATTGACCTAATGATTTGAGTTGATTTGGGTTAACCCGAGGTACTTTGGATTAGACCGATGACTTGAGTTGATTTGGGTTAATTCGACTTAGGTCGGGTTGACCCGGTGAGTTCCAGTTCATTTAAGTTAACCTGAGTTTTTTAGGGTTGACATGGTGATTTCAATGATGAGTCTAAGTTGAGTTAGACCCAGAAGGACTTAAGTCATAGTTTAGCTAGAATTTGGATAGCTTTAGGTTAGACAAGAGTTGAAGGGATGTTCAATATAACTAAGTCTAAGTTAGATTAAACTTAGGCTAGGTCTAGGCTAGAACTAAACCTAGGGTGAAGTTTAATTTGAACTAAGTCAAAGTTGAGTTAGACGTAGGTTAGGTCTATGTTAGACTTGACCTAAAGGAATCTCAATTTGAACTAAGTCTAAGCTAGATTAGACTTAGGTTAGATCTAGATTAGGCTAGACCTAAGGTAATTTAATTTTGAGCTAAGTCAAAGTTATAATAATAGACTTAAACTAGGTTTAGTTTGGGCTAAACCTAAGGAAGTTCAATTTGTTCTAGGTATAAGTTGAGTTAGACCTAAAGGTTGAGTTTGGTCAATGCAGGTTAAACATAAAAGGTTTAGCTAAGTCTAAGACAGGTTAGACTTAGGGTTTAGGTTTAGGTCTAATGTGGGTTAAACCTAAAATGTTTAGCTAAGTCTAAATGAGATTAGACTTAGAGTTTAGGTTTAGGTCCAGTATGGGTTAAACCTAAAGGATTTCACTAAGTCTAAGTGAGATTAGACTTAGGGTTTAGGTTTATGTTTAATATGGGTCAGACCGAAAAGATTTAGCTAATTCTAAGTGAGATTAGATTCAAGGTTTAGGTCTAAGATTGGTTAGACCTAAAAGATTTAGCTAAGTTTATGTGATATTAGACTTAAGGATTGGGTTTGGATAGGTCCAATGTAGGTTGGACTTAAGGATTAGGTTTAGTTTGGTTTGAAATAGTTTCAAATTGGGTTGAACTTGTGATATAGGTTAAATTCAGCTCAAGTAAGATTGAACGTAAAATTTGGGTTAGGTTTGGTTTAATTTGGGCTGAACCTAAGGTTTGGGTTAAGTTAGGTTAAATTTGGGTGGAACATAAAAATTTAAGTTTAACTATGTTTAATTTGGCTTGAAACTATGAGTTTAGATTGAATTACGATCAATTTGGATTGAACCTAGAGTTTGAATTTGATTAAGTTCAATTTGGGTTGAACCAAAGTTTAGGTTAGGCTAGGTTTAATTTTGGTTGAACCTAAGGTTTATGTTAACTTTGGTTCAATTTGAGTTGAAACTAAGGTTTGGGTTAAATTAGGTTTAATTTGGGTTGAACCAAAGTTTAAGTTAGCTAGGTTCAATTTGGGTTGAACCTAAGGTTGAGGTTAAGTTAGGTTCATTTTGGGTTGAACCTAGTTTCAGATTTAGGTTAGGTCTAATATTAGTTAGACCCTACATTTATGGTTACATTCAAGTTAGATTGAACCTAGATTTAAGGTTATGGGTTATACCCAACATTTAGGGTTAGGTTCAAGTTAGGTTGAATTAAGCTTAAAATTTAGGTTAGGTCTGATATGGGTTAGACCTAACATTTAGGGATATGTTAAATTAGGTTGAACTTAGTTTTAAAGTTAGGTTTGTTCTAATATGAATTCAACCCAACATTTAGGGTTAGGTTCAAGTTAGGTTGAACCTAGTTTTTGGTTTGGGTTGGGTCTAATATGGGTTAGACCCAACATTTAGGGTTAGATTCAAGTTTGATTGAACCTAGTTTTAAGATTTAGGTTGGGTCTATTAAGTTTTAGATCCACATTTACGGTTAGGTTCAAATTAGGTTGAACCTAGGTTTAAGGTTTAGGTTGGGTCTAATATGGGTTGACCCAACATTTAGAGTTAGGTTTAAGTTAGGCTGAACCTATGTTTAAGGTTTAGGTTAGGTCTAATATGGGTTAGACCCAATATTTAGGGTTAGGTTCAAGTTAGGTTGAACCTAATTTTAACGATTAAGTTGGGTCTAATATGGGTTAGACCAAACATTTAGGGTTAAGATGGGGCTAATATGGGTTAGACCTAAGGTTTGGGGTTAAGTTGTATGGTTTGAAGGGTAACGTAGTGTTAACACTTTAAGATCAAAGCTTTATTATTGGCTTAATTTTGTGAACCAAACTAAGGACAAATTTGGGAGAAAATGTAAATAATTAAGTTTATAATTTTACCCCTAACTTTCTAATTTTGTATTTTAAGATTCTTGTTGCACAACCCTGATGTTTTATTTTGAATTTTCATTTTTTTTATATTTATATTTATATTTATATTTATATTTTTGTAATTATTTTTCCAAATTATTACATTTTTGATAAAAAATTCACCATTTTAGATTTAGGGTTTTCTTTTGATCTTGGAAAAATCAGAAATTATTCTCAATATTAAAGGGAAAATACCCTCCGAAATTTGGAACTTTTGTTCTTATAATTAAGATTTCATAATTTAAATACTTTTAAGAGCATCAAATTTATTAAAAACTAAATATAAGTTAATTATTTTCTATTTTATTTTATTATTTTCTTATTTATGTGCTGAGTTTAGAGGTTATTTTATTTTATTTTTATAATTTTTCTTCACAAAAAACTTTTAATGTTTTTAAGGATTATTTAGATTTATTTAATTTGAAGAAATTGAATTTCTTATTAATCCATGCGGTGCCATGTCATTCATCTAAAGTTCTGCATGCTTGCGTGGAGTCGTCTAGCTAGCCGTCCTTTCCACGTTATTATCTATGGTGGCACCGATCCGAAGTACTTCTCCTCCGGAGTTCCATGACCTGAGATAATTGCGGCCATTAATTTCTAATACACGGAAACAGACGACATCGGTTAATCAACCACACAAGATGATAAACCGTGCACCATCAGTGATTAAATCCTAAGATCTCCATTGATTCTTAACCAAATCATGCAGAGTTTGTTCCTAAAGCTTTGTCTAGTCAAGGCAAACATATCTATACTGTTTATCATGCATAGAATTTTCATTTTATTTATAAAAGTGCAAACTCAGAGCATTTTTTAGGGATTTTGATCTATATTTGGTCTCAAGGGGCATAGACTCAATTGGGTTTGACAACCACGATCGTTACAACCGCATGAAGCTTCTTCTTGCCTCAATATTAATTGAAATTGGCTCTAGCTATGAGCTAAGCCAAATGGTAGCTTGGTTGGCGTTGAGAATGTTTTGAGCCTATGAGAAGGCTTGTTTTTGATTGGAAGAGTGTCGTAGGGGTTCTAGGAAGTTTTTTAGATGCTTAGATTTGAGTTTGAAGGAGTTCAAGTCAACGCTAAAAGTTGCTCTGGTTTTGGATTGAAAAATTAGGTTTTCTTAATGGGGTTGATGAGCTGAGAGGATGGGGGATCAAATGCATAAGTAACTAGGGTTTAAGATTTAACTTCCATGGTGTAATACTTTATTTTGTTTGACACTTAGTTCCCTTCTTCAAGCTAGTGTAATGCTCTAATACCATTTATAATAGCTCTAACTCTCATCCATCAAGAAATTATCCACTTTGCCATAATAGTCTCACATTTTTTTCTCATTAGTGTAACTTTATAGGAGGTTACCCATTCCAAGAGTGCTCCCCACACGAGCATGCTTAACTTTGGAGTTTATTTATGAAAATTTAATTGTTATACCAAAAGATAACTCGATGTTTATTGAGTTCAGATTAAGAGTCGTTACAATCTTCCCAACTTAGTCAACCAACATCTTCATCATATTCTTAGCCCAAAAGCATCCAGTAAGTTGATAAAATACTAGATATGGCCCCTAAAAATTCAAGCGGCGGCTCTCACCATTTAGCACTTTTATTTCATCTAAGTTTAAGAGGTGACTCTTATGATATTACATTTTGTTGTTTTATAGCATTTTGTTCCCATATTCAGGTTGTCATAACGCCATTGTAACTGCCCAAAATTGAGGTATTGTCTGTTTTGGTTTAATGGTCTCACAATTTTGTCACTGTGATGTAAATTCAAAGTTCACCCATCCGAAGAATATTTCTGCAGAAGCATTTTTGGAGAAATTTCAACTGCTACATCAAAAGACAACTTAATGGTTTAAGACTTCATTTTATTTAAAGTGGATGCACAGGCCCTTTTTTTTAAATCATATTTAAGCCTTACTCGATCTTTTATTTAAATTATTTTTAAACCATACAATCATTAATATTCAGGAAAGCTCGAACATGGACCCGATCTTGCTAGGACATGATTGAAATTTATTTGAATCTTATTTGACTATTACAAACACTAAATAAATGCTCTAAAGATGGGAGTGTTTGAATCTAGAACAAACGTTCATATAGATTTTCCCAAGAAATTAATAACCTACACATTTTTTAAATTTCCACTGTAATGAGGCATCTAAAGGAAAATTTCCCTATCTTGGTGAGTTAATGTTTCCATGAAGAATATGATCAAGGGGAAATTTTTAAACATACCAAATGTTTTCTTTTTCTAGATCAGCCCAAAATTTCAGAACCGACCTCCATAATATTGCAGTCTATTATATACAATAATTCAAGACTATAAAAGCAGCAACTAATAAAAAAGCCGGAACTATAATATAATGTTTGAATTCTCGGGCATGATTAAGGATTTGTTTGGGGCAGCTTGTGTGTTTCAGGATAAACAACTTATCTAGAAACACGGCCCGCAAGGGTCGACCCGCGGCCTGCGTTTAGCGTAAAAAACCAAAACACGGCAGATAATTTTTTCAAAAACACGCGAACCAAACGGTTAGACGGCGTTTTTAAAAACACCGCCGCATTTATAAACTGTCCCAAACGGGCGCTAAATATTGAGACTTTTTACGTTTGAAAAGTTCTTAGGCACTGTCGTTTCACATTGAAGAGTTCCACCCAACTTTTTAATTTCAATTAATTTTACGTACACCTCACACAATTGTTATTTGTATTTATATATCTAACACATAAAATTTGATATTTATACTCATTAGCACTTTGATGCCATAAAATTGTACATGAAAATGTTCATTTCAATTTAAAATGGTTACTAATGGTAACATTTTTTTATGTAATGTAATGGTTTGAGTGTTATATTAGGTGTTAGACATGTAAATATATAAGAATTGTGTTGGGACGAATCATTGATGATAATTTTATTTGTTATGAGCTTCTCCAAGAAGAGCCTAGAAAGCTCATTAAAGGTATTGATAGTGCCTATCGAGAGAGAGTAGGACTAGGTGTGAGCCAACCCTTGAGAGTGGTAGGGAACACTGGATAGAGAAGTACAATAGAGGCATGTTAAATGTGCGTGTTGATTTAATAGTTGTCAACATGCTCGTAGGGGTCAGTTGCCCCTTCATAGGAATTTACATTTAGGAGTTTGAAAATCATTTGGATGGGCTATTGGAGGATGGCCTCGACCAAGAGTAAGACCCTTGAAAATTGCGATAAGTGAAAAAGCGTGAACAAACAATCCTTATCCCCTAGAGGGAACTCTTCTCAAACAAGACATTGTAGTTCGTTATAAATTTGAGTTTTGAGGAGCGGCGGTAAGATGCAACATTACCTTGTTTCCTGTGAGCATTAGAGAATTACTTTTCATCATTGAGTGGAACTCACAATATTGAGGAGGTCGACGTTCAACATAGGAAGAGTTCCTTGTGTGGAGGGAGCTCGGTAAGAGTGTACTTAAGTAAAGCATTTTTTGTTGATTCTTGAACTGGATATGTGAGCATTGGCTACCAAGCCTTGCCTAGGAGTTGAATGATCTCATTATGTGAATCTTCCATCATGCGCTCTTGATCCTCTAGAGAAGGACTAGGTTCCTTTAATAGTAGAATAATGTATTCATGGGTGGGAGGCAACAAAGTCTTGGCGTTATTGGATTTGTGATTGTCCCTTGGAATGGTGTGTGTTGGAACAATACTCTATTTTTTTGCGAGTGTTACATCTGGTGCTCATTAGCAAGTTTTGCAATTCATTTGGTTATGGGATTGTTGTTCCCACTAACAATGCAAAATGATGTGTGATAGAAGATTCATGGTGGTAATGTGATTATTTATTGTCTTTGCATTGCACAAAAGTCTAACACATACTAAGATAATAGAAGTAACATGTAGAAATTCCAGAAATTTTAACGTTAAAAATCCAAAGGAAAAAAGCCATGGTCTAACCCAGTTGAAATCATCCACTGTGAGTGATCAATTACACATTCGAACCCTTATCTCACAGGTGGGAAAATATTACACAATTCCTCGAAGTACAATGTTTGTAGGTCGAAGGGATCTCTGCACAATGATTGGGAGAGGTTCCAATTGGGAGTAGTTATTGGGGACTCAACATACCATTTTTGAGGTGCATCATTGCACCAAGCTCCGGAGGATGCAACGCTGTATAGAATACTTTATTATTTCAGGACTTTGGTGGTTACTCTGCATAGTACTTCATTACTCTGCAGCGTATGTCTAGACTCTACACAAGGCATCAATGCAATGAGAAAGGGTGGCTGAACGGTGGTCAACAATGATGGACAAGCTATGACAGAGGATGGTCGATGGTCGTAGGAGCTGGAAGCGTTCGCCGGATCTTCAAAGTAGAAATGATATTAGAATTCCGCTCCTTCTCGCGATCCTCTTCCAAGCTCAAGTCTTCCTTTCGTTTAAGGAATGGGTTCTCCTTCATTGTGGGGGTATGGTTCCATTTATAGAGTCTAAGAGTAGCCTCATTGGAAATAATAAAGGAATCTGAACCGCTTCATCAAATGGTCTAGAGAGATTCCTTGAAGGTAATTTGTGGACATTTAAGTGCCTTAACAGTGTCAAAATTGAGTGATCTTAGACTCGTAAGATTCTACTAATTGATACACTTAATTTGATTATAAACTTACCACATTTGAAATTCTTATGAACTTCAAATCTGCAACTCAAAGCTTCCAATAGTAGTTTGACTTGATTTGGGCTTCATTTGACTTGTAATAGACCAATTTTGATGTCATTGCGTTGGTCTCATTGAGATGGTGATTTTGACTGTAAGTTAACTGAAATTGGAGTTTTAAATGATTTTTAATTGGAGTTTGAATATTTCTTGCTATAAAAGGCTTCAAGATCCATGTTATTCTTCTCAAATTCATGTCAAATGACAAATTTTGTTAATGACTTTACAAATAATTGTTTTTCTTAAATTAACCTTGTTATAACACATCAAATATATTTTATTTTAGCTGGAAATATAAATAAAAATAAAATAAATACAATAAAAATAAAAAATAAAAATAAAAAGTGATTCTAAACAACTCCTTAACATTTGTGAGTTTATTTTAATAGTAAATTGTTTAATCTTTCATTTTCTGTCCAACTTTGTAACTAAAAATATTATTTTCACTTAAACATGCGTGCCATGTAATTCTTTATGTATTTACATTTCTCACAACAACAATAACAAGCCTTTAGCCCACTAAGTGGGATTGGCTACATTAATACTTTTTTCCCATTATGTCCTTTTGAGTGTCTTATTTTCATTTAATTCTAATAAATTAAGATTATTTTTTATGCAATATGCTCAAGACTCTCAAGGTTCAGCTCCATCTTTCTTAAAATATATCGAATCTAAAACATCTATTCTCCTAAATGGATCATCAGAATGGTCGACGTTTAATGTGACCAAACCATCTAAGACAACTCTTTCTAATTTTGTCTGCTAGTGGAGCTACATCAACTCTATCAGAGATATATTCATTTGGCATTTTCTCTCTTAGTGTCAAGCCACTCATCTAGTAAGCATTCTCACCTCAGCAACACTTAAATTTTTTTTATGCTTCTCTTTTAAAGACCAACATTCTGTGCCATATAGCATTGCAAGTCTCACCACCAGCTTATAAAATTTTTCTTTCAATCTAAGTGATACTTTTCTATCAGATAATAGGCCCTAAGCATTCCTACATTTCAACCAACCAAGTTGATTTCTACTATTAACATCCCTGTTTATATCACCATCACTTTGAACAATAGACCCAAGATATATAAAGCGTCACACCTTTTGAAAATTTGATCACTCATAGTTACAACTCTGCCACTAGAGCTACTGCTACTAAAATTATATTCCATGTATTCAGTCCTAAGATATCTAAAGTGTTCACACATTTTGATATTTTGATCACTCATAGTTACAACTCTGCCACTAGAGTTACTGCTACTAAAATTATATCCCATGTATTCAGTTTTTATTCTGCTCAAACAAAGGACTTTAGATTTCAGTGTAAACCTTCATAATTCAAGCTTTTCCTGAACTCTTTCTCTTGTCTTATCCACAAGAATGATATCATCAACAAAAAAACATACACCAAGGTGCATTCTGATGTAAATGTCCAGTAAAAACATTCATAACTAAAGCAAAAGGATATGTTCTTAGAGTCGATCCCTGCTGTAATCCAATTGGAATAAGAAAATGTTCGATCAATTCTCCTATTTAAACATAAATAACACTTCCGCTATATGTATCTTTAATGACATGAATATAGGTCAAATCAACACCATCTTTTCTAGAACTCTGGAAACTGTATTTCTCTTAGAATCTTATAATAAGCTTTATCTAAATCAATAAAAATCATATGTATTCTCTCTGTACTTCTCCATCAAATCTCTCAATAAATGTATAGCTTCTATAGTAGTTGTGCCCTACATAAATCCAAACTGATTAAAAAATGTCACCATTATTTACTTTTAATAGTAAAATATAACTATTATCACATAGATTTATAAGATTTAAATATTATAAATATAAATATTAAAATTTAAATGTTAAATATATAAATATAAAAAATTCATGTGGTACTTGTATAAAATTTCCCTTAATGTATTGAAAATTTAACTTTATTAATACATAATTATTTACTGTCGAAGACATTAAAAAGAGGGTTCCTTATAGAAAGCATCATTTTAAATATATTTATTTGTGCTGGCCGCCAACCGAGAAAAAAAAAAGACTGTACTTATGAAATTATTTAAATAATATTTCGTGCTCTATAATCGATAATTTTGTACTTTATATTTCCATCATAATAAATTAATGTTTATAATATTAAATAACTCTATAGATATTCAGCTCAGTTATATTTAATTTATAATATTCTCTTTCTTTTCTGAAAATGTCTGAAGTAAAATAAATCAACTGTACTTGATTTAATCCTTATTTAGATTGATTTAATCAATCATTCATAAAATAAATTACTTTAGGTGGGTGGGTCACTATAACTGGTCAAGATGATTTCATGTAAGCTACAATTGAGATGAAACTTATCTAAATTATTCCATCAAATGTGCCTTTATAATTTCATGTAAGCTACAATGGAGATGATTCATTTAGATCGCCGATCAAAGTTATTGTTGGTGGTGATAGATACCATCTACGATCTTGCTCTCTCTTGGTCCAAACTCTCAATGGGTTCGTCGAGAAAACCAATGTACAATATTGTCTACCCATATTTAGATTATGGGATGGCATGGTCAATATCATTCATTGATAAGTGTAATATCATTGATAAGTGTAATGATTGTTCGCACAAATTATGGGTAAGAATTGGATAAACATTTTATGTAATTATTTTTTTCTCTTCAAAAAGTTGTCATAACCTCTTGAGTGTTGATGTCATTGTTGCTGAAGGACTACTCGATTACTTTGTATGCGCAATAATAATTTTTATTATGTCCTATCATAGCTATCTCCTTCAAAATAGTTACAATATTACTTTTGCATTATCCATTTTGTCCTTTCCTTTCAGTACGTGTTGCACCTTCGTTGATGCAATCTTCTTTGAATTGCATCACCTTAACTAAAAACTATGCCAAAGGTTTGATTTTGTTATAGTTATCATTGCTTATAATTTATATGCTACAATCCTTTTTTTTTGTCATGGCTATTTTTATTTTAAAACGAACACCGAAATCTCGTATACATTGCATTAGTTCTATTCAAGATCTATATCACAACTTTGTTTAGGCCATACTATACTTTTCAAGATTCATTGGCAACAATCATTCCCTTCACGACAAATGACTGTCACTTGTTTCAATTATAGTCACTGTCACTTAAGAACATACACTACATGATGTGCATCCCATCGTATTCAGCTTTTAAACATATATTATGACTTAATTTGCATAGCCATTATTTTTTTTCAAAATTCAAGCTAGACTGACGCTTATATTACAATTGTCATTTCATCAAGCTTTAAGCCATAATCGTGGATATGTTCTGATTGTCTAGTTTAAAACACTTATCTAATCAAACTTGCTATAGTATTTGAATCATATGTAGTCATTGTTAGAGAAACATACACCATGAGCGATAAATTTAGGAAGGGAGAAGGATGAGAAGAAGAATATAATCATTAAAAGAATGTATAAAAACAATGAATATATTGGGAAGGAGCATTATTCTGCTCTGATTCTATTAATTGAAAAAGGAGTTACAAAAGGGGAGGGGAGGAGGCTCTCCAAAACTAAAAGGACAAAAAATACATTGAAATACTCCCTTAGGGGTTCCTTCTCCCACAGTACAACTCCAAGCAAGAAAGAAGAAAATCACAAGATACGTACAAGTATACCCAAAAAAAAAAATAAACCCAAAAAAAGAAAAGTATACTTGTATAGAAAAAGCATGAAGAGAAGTGAATACAAGACTCT
Source organism: Papilionanthe hookeriana x Papilionanthe teres (assembly GCA_022702705.1). Lineage (NCBI taxonomy): Eukaryota > Viridiplantae > Streptophyta > Magnoliopsida > Asparagales > Orchidaceae > Papilionanthe > Papilionanthe hookeriana x Papilionanthe teres. The sequence continues at coordinate 22,847,362 of CM040431.1, read as the reverse complement.
AGACAGATAGAGAAACATCCACCAAGAGGCAAGTCCTTTCAGAAAACATTCCCAGCATAAATCTTCTAAAAAAGCAAACCATGCCACGAAGAAAGGATCTACATCGAATCTGCAACAATATAACCAGAGGAAATCCAACCTATAAAAAAGTCAATAAGAAAGAGGAGCACATGGTTGCACTACAAAGAGGGAAACTAAATCCAAAATAGGCAGCAGAGCATAGGAAAATTGTCAATATAGAGCTGTGGAGACATCCACTGTGGAGACATTCAACAATCCCAAAGAGCAGAAGTACCATCAACAAAAGTCCAAATCAACTCGAGAGGCCCCCCTAAAGAGAAGTAAAGTGGGGAGGCAGATAACCTCAACCAACATAATAAATCAGCAAAAAAAAAGTGTAAACATTGATGGGTAAACCAGTCTTAATAGGCAGCGAGAGGTGATAACAAAGTGGATAAAAGCAGATGTAGAGCATGTGCAGCACAACAAAGTAAGCTGCAGGACAACCAAAATAACCACAACAAACTTAAAAAAAAACTAACAATACAAAACAAAGCATGATATCATGCTAAGGACGAATATAGGAACTATCCAGTAAGTCACCAGCTAGTAGGAGTTTCAAAATAGAAGGGGGGGTAAACACCCACAAAAATCTCAGTGGTGTCAGTCTTAGCAAGCCAATCCGCAGGGGCATTGCCCTCTCTATAAATGAAACTAGACATAATAGTAATATTATACCGTTGAATACGATGCCTGATATGATTAAAGACATAAACCAAATTCCAATGAGGCTGGGCAGTGAATGATAGTAATTGAAAAATAATTGAGGAATCAGTTTCACTAATAGTTTAGGCAAATGGAGTATGGATGCAACCTGCAAACATAAAAGCACAGCCCAACATTCAGACTCAAGAGGACAGGAGGCATTAATAGGGGAGCAAAGTAGCAGACAACATTGCTCAAATGGTTTCTAAAAACACCTCCAGCACCAGCAGCAGTTAGAGCCCAGCTGCCATCAATATTAGTTTTAATCCAGCCAGCAGGGAGTGATAGCCATCTAAAATGGATAGGACTACCACAGCTGTTGGGAGAAGAGATAGGCACAACATCACCATAGCAGTTCTTAGTAGTAAAAAATGAGATAGGATATAAGAGACTGTAAGTGAAACGAGAGGGGGGAGAGCATGAATGTATGCAATTGTTTATAGCAGACCACAAAAACCATATCACAGTTAAAGGGGAAAAAGACAGCCTTGGATGAAAAAGATGAAAAGTTTTATAAACAAACAAGTAAGCCTCCATGGTGGGGGTAGCTGGCCAAACAACCCCAGGAAATCCTCAATTTGATTCCAGACAGCTCTAGCAAACGAACAACAAAATAAAAGATGTCTAGTAGATTCTTCCTCAGAGTTACAAATATAGCATTTAGAAGCAAGCCAGAGCCCTTTTAGTTTTAAAATATAATCTAGTGGCAGCATAGAAGAGATGTATCTCCATAAGAAAATGGAAATAGAGGGGGAGAAGAGTTTAAGCCAAAATTTTTTGCCCCACATCCAAATATCAAATGTATGCAATTTATTGTAAATCAATTTTGTGATTGAAATCTTCGAGGAGACTTTCCAAAGAGGTTTGTCTTTTCTGTGATGAGCAATGGGGATTGTTGTGATTTGGTTGGCATCAACACCAGCCAAACCACTAAGCTTAGAAAAGTCCTAAGATCCATCACTCCAGAAATCAGCATCCAACAAAAACCATGTTCATGAATATGAGGTGAGAAAACCAATTGATCTTTCAATCCCCAATGCTCATGCCGAAAGGACACCTTTCCCCCACCTAGGTCCCAAAATATAAACTGATTAGCCACATTCCTGGCTTTCAACAGAGATTTCCAAATACGAGAATCACCAATCTCCTTAGAGAACAAGGGGTATATATATATATATATATATATATATATATATATATATATATATATATATATATATATATATATATATATATAAGGTTTTTGATCGTGAAAAATGCTTATCATATTAATTTTTGCTAGCAAATGGTACGGATGTTTTTAAACACACAATAATGATGATAAGAAAAAGTCATATTTAAAGTATAATACTTTACTAACATTTAAAAGGAGAAATTCAAGAATTTTTTTATGGAAATAACATCCAAACATTTGAATTTAAGTAATTTGATAATTCAAAATTATACATATACACAAATAATAAAGTAAACTAAAAATAATAAAGTTTTTTTTGTAAAATTATTGGTAATAAATTTAAGTCATATTTAACTTAACTATTTTTAAATAGAAAACAAATTATAATTTTAAAATCTTGATTTCAGTTAATCAAGATTTTAAAATTATAATCCAGTTTCTTCTCAATTTCTATTTAGCTTTAGCTTAAAATCGTAGATTTATTAAATACAAGTATTGGTTGGATTTTTAAATTCAAATTTATAAGTGATACGTGCTAGAAAAATTGCTGGGTTAGAGTAACGGATTATCGTCTTAGCGTTGCACGAGAATTCAACACACATTCCGGTAAAAAAAAAACCAGTAATGATAGCAGAAGCTTTTACCAGTAATGATAGCAGAAATTTTTACGTGGAAAACCCCTAAAGAGATAAAACTACGGGGCCAAGCCCAGCTGAAAAAATCCACTATAAACTGGATATTACATGTACAGTCCCTCGTCCCACAGATGGGAAAGGGTTGAACAATTTTTGGATTACAATTTCATTGCACGAATGAACTTGTAAGAAATGAGTGGCGGTCGATGACGATCGATGGAGGCTGGGAGGTGGTGGTCAACGACGGTCAGTGATGGTCGAGGCAGCCGGTGATGGTCGACGCCGGCCGATGATGATCGACGGCGGTCAGCGATGGTTGACGACGACTGATGATAATCGATGGTGGTCGGCTGTGATTGAACGCTGTCGGCGGTGGTCGAGAGTGGCTGGAGTGATGCTGCACTTCAGCTCCTCAAAACTTTAAGCTCTTCTTTAGGCCTCAAACTCTCTTTCCATCATGAGAGGGCTGTGGCTCTATTTATAGTATTTTTGCTGCAATTAATGCATGAGTATGAACCATTTTGATCTGACAGTTCACAGGGCTTCTTTTAATCAAATGTTGTTTGATGAACATTTGAATACCTTAATGACGTTGGAATTGAGCAAGCTTGGGCTTGTTGGGTTCGTCTTATCGAGACGCTTGATTTGACTATAGGTTTCCCAGATTCGACATTCATTTGACTTCAAAATATGTTTGAAAAATTTCCCAGAGTGGTTTAATGATTTGATCTGAGCTTGATTTGACTTGGATTGGAATAATTTTGATATCATTGGGTTCGTCTCATCGAGCCGTTCAGTTTTACTATAAGTTTGCTGAAATCGGAGCTCTGAATGATTTGTTATCAAGATTTGAACATTATTTGCTCAAAAAATTATCTCGAGATCTATGTCTTACCTCTAGATTCATGCCGAGAAATGAAAATTTTTTGATGACGTATCAACAAGATTTACTAAATCCACTAAATCGATTATTGAACAACCCCTTTAAAATATTTATAATAATTAAAATATTTTAGAGTAGCCCCAAGAGCAGAGGATGGCCTAGCCATCCTTATATTAATTTTTATAGGGTTGGAATGAGTTCAGCAACCCTAATAAGTAGATGTGTGCATTAGTTGGTTAAAACAAAAATAAAAATCAAACTGAATCAATCACATATGTTTGATTTGGTTCACTTCGTTAAACCATGATTTGATTATTTTTTGAGAGAAAGAAATTCTTAGATAATTGTTATTGATTCAATTTGAATTTAAAAAAAATATCAAAAACATAATTTTGTTCGCAAATAGCTAACTGTTATTCTATTGTTTCTATTTTAAAGTCTAAGTTCTCAATCTTGATGTTATCATGTGGCATCATATACTGATTTTGGTTTAAGTTTAGTCAAATAAATTAATCCAAATTCTAATTTGATATGAATTAATTTTAGGAAAAAAATTGTTGGCTTAATTTTTTTTTTTTGGATGGTGGATAAAAATCAATCAACAAGTAATTAATTGGTTAACAAAATCATTTTTACTAATAAGGTACAATAATAAAATTTCTCACAAGTCAAATGTATTGTTTACGCATCATTGTTTGAGTTGAAAAATGAATCAGAGTTTAATTATATTGATTTAATTCTTTAATGCAAGATAGAACTTTTATAATTTATCACTTAAATATAAATCCCAAAATACCATCAAATTTTATTTTGTTATTTTATCATCTTTCCTTTTATATTTAGTCTATATCCAAACTATGCACACATTTATGAAATCCAATCCTTTAAACCTAAATTTTTTCTTTCAAAATTGTTTGAAAAATCTTAATTTTGGATCTTTCTTAATTTGGTAGGAATATTATCTGATAACTATTTTTTTTCATTTTTTAATGTCAAAATTTCATATTTATTTAGATTTTTTAAAATTTGATTATTGAATTTCACTCACATTAACTATATATTTTTAAAGTATTGAATGTATGTTTGAATGTTCTATCTAAATAACCATGAATATGAGGAGAGGCCAAGGTGGAAGTATGATGTTGCTAAATTTGCATAGGAGGCACAAAAAATTATATCCAAAGCTAGGCATAATGAGATTTTGACTAACCTAAGTATATTTTGTCTTACTAAGATTTTATTTTGATAACTAAATGTTAGGAATATGGTCTACTATGTTTGAATAGATTTTTCACCATTACCTTTTTTGGTACTATCATTATGTCTTTCTTTATAATATATTTCAAAATGTTAAATTATGGGTACATTAATTTTTTAATTTACTTTATCATTATGTTTCTATTTTTTTTCATAATACCATTTTATAATTTTTTTTATACATGTTTTTGTGACTTGTAATCTTATAGGAAAAAATGGCTCTTTTTTATTAGGATGAATGGAATAATATATTATACATATTTTTTAGCATTACAACAAGTTTATAGATATTATTACCAATCTTTAATAGCGAATGGATGAGATTAAGTTTCTTCATGTATCCATTTAATTACATTTTTGGATCATAATAGCAAGCTATATTACCATATTGATCAATAATATTTTTTCATTTTGAGAATGAATTTTGAAGATTTTATGAGCTCAACTATGCTGTTGCATATGGTCATATGAAAATTTGGAAAGCCTAGGAATTTAGAATGTGGAAAAACTAATAATTATTTAATTAAAATAAATTGTTAAAATAAGGAATAAATTTATAGTGCAGTTGGAAAGACTAAAGAAGGCAAAGGCTGAAGCAGGTTATGAAGTTGCTCTATTTTGTGATTCTTTTCGGAGATGTTCTTCTAGAGTTGTCGTTATTTTTTCATATCATTTCAAAAATATGAGTAGTTTTGTTGGTTTAGCTTATATGTTTAGAAGTAGTAATAGCCCTAGACCATTTTTGAATAATTTAAGCCTCTAAAAAATTAAATGGTTGTTATATATATCTAATGTAGGTAAGTATGAGCAATAGTCAATGTTAAAGAGTTTGTTGACCTCATTTTTTATTAGGTCTGTCTCTCCCTTCCTCTCCTTTAGAACCTAGGATCAAGCCTTAAGTTTTTCATAGAGGCTTCCCTAAAGGAGTAGTGAGTAATCTTCACTTCTTTTGGTTCAAGTACTTAATTTTAATCCTTAGCATTTTTATTGAGTTGATTTAAGTTAGTCATTGAGGGTTAGGTTGAGTTCTGATAGGCTTAAAAATGAATTTAAGCTATCATTTGACTTTAGAGACTTATGTCTTTTATTTACACTTTTTTGGGTTCTTTCTAATTTCATTCCAAAATTCTTTGTTGACTCTTTCTTTGATTTAAAAAGAACACATTTGATTTAGTGTTCACCTTCAACCAAGATTGAATTTATCTGAAATAGAACTAAACATTAATAAAATAATAAATAATAATAATAACCCAATCAAAATCAAACTCATTAAGTTCAAATTCAAACATAAAATTTTAAAATTGATGAAATTATAACTCATTAAACATCAAACTCATCAAAATTCAAATTCATTTCCAAACATGATAAAATTCATTTCTAAAAGAAAATTGAATATAATTGAAATTGAGAACAATTGATATAAAAGTGAGCATAATAAGTCTAAATTTAAATATAAAATTTAAAAATCAAACAGATCATAAACAATGCAAATTCAAATAAAATCAGACTTAAAATTCAAAAAAACAAAATAAAATAAAACATAAATCCATGACCAATCCATAAGCATTTAATTAAGTATAATAAAAAGCTAATAATTTTGCCTAAAAATAAATTACTTAACCTTTTCAATATCTAGAACTTCAAATCTTAACCTAACCACATTCAAACATTCTTCTCCACCCCTCTCTATCTATCACTTTTATTATCTGAATGTGTGTTGGATTCTCATACAATATTGAGATGATAATTCATTACTCCCCAACACGCATCAAAGAATAACAGTTTTCTCAACTCAAGTTATTTTGCAAATTTGTGTTTTTTTCATGCCTACAAAATCAATGAGCAGGTTGCATGGAGGTTCCATGTTTTTTTTTTTTACATAATCACAATATAAATGAGCTATCCATATTTATGTCTTTGAACTTTATTCTTTTATGCAGGTTGCTTTTGTATCATTTTATATCTAAATTTAAATTTTTATCAATATGAATTTAAAAGACCAACATTCAAATTTAGCTCTAATTTGATATCGCCCAAGCTTAAGGGTCTGTTTGGGGCAGTTTATGCGTTTCAGAATAAATAGTTTATCCTGAAACGCGACTCGCATGTTGTCCGCCAGGGTTCGACCCGTGGCTTGCATTTAATATAAAATCCCTACTGCATTTTCAGATAAACTGCTGAAATTTGTTTTTCAAATGATGAGGTAGCGTTTTGTAAACGCCTCCTGCATTTATAAGATACCCCAAACAAACTCTAAGGCCCCGTTTGGTTGGGCGTTTTGTCGCGCGGCGAGGCAAATCACCGCGAATTTACCCGCGTTGCGCCTGTAGGGACCACGACTTCGCGGCAACGCGCCGCAAAGTTGGGTGAAAGCGGGCCGCGGGGTCCCCAATTTTGACGGAGCTTTTCCCTTGGCTTGCCCTTGTTCGTCTGCACTCCCGAAGTCCTGCTCTCCTTTCCGCCCTAGAACTTCTCTCGCGAGCGCTGTGCACCTTTCATTGCCGAGTGCGATTCTTTGAAGGTAAAGCCCTTCTTCTTCATCGTTTGCGTTGGTGATTCTGTCTTCTCTTCTTCCAGGTAAATGGTTACACGTGAAAGAAATTTCTGCTCTCTTCTCCCCTGCCCTAATCTATCTTCTTCCTGCGGATGAAGCTCGCTTCTCCACTATATTCCCATTTTGATCCACGTTTTTGGGAAGGTCCTGTAATCGGATCTGTCTGCTCTTTGGAATTGCATCTTTTGATGTTCGATTTGTTTTGTGCATGGTTTCAACTCACTTGATTTTTTCTGTAAGAGATGTTTTTTTACTTTTGCAAGCTTTACATACATGCCACTCAGGGAAGTACTGAGCAAGTTTTTTTTTGGGTTCGGTTTCTTTGGGTGGTATTCAGGAGCCAAACAGTCTTGAGCCACGGTAGGACCTCAGTGAAAATGGCTCCCCTGAGGCTTATTTGTGTGGAAGTACTGAGCAATTTTTTTTTTTTTTGTTAGAATTACGGCAATTATCAATTGGCTTCTGTTTGTTTGGAGCATGAATCAATTTTAAACTATATTTGATCCTATATTTATATCCAAATGATTCTGTTACAATATATCCAAATGATTCTGTTACAATATATATAAACGTCTCATTCATGTAGTATTTTGAATGAATATTTTGAAACTTCCCTATTATAGCATTGATATCATGATAAGAACTGGATAATAGTTGTAACGGTTAAGGTGCAACAATGGAGAAGGAAGGCCAAGTAAATTGCAGTATAGTTGTATCAGACCTTTCTTCTATGTTGTGGGTTGTCCATCTGTTCCAACATCAGGAAGTTTGGTTGATTGCAGTTTGGTGTCGTAGGTGTATGTTTGGTTGAATGCAGTTAAATACATTAAATAACTTCTATCAGAACTCTCAATTACACTCCATTTTACGGGAGACCATTTTAGATCAATTTTGATTAATCAGATAAATTAATGATTTTGTTGCTTGTTGATGTGTTATGGTGAAGTTTTACCTGTGAGATAGTTCTAGTTGTAATCAGCATGCATTAGCAAGTCCTTTATTTATTTATTTTTTTATTTAAGTTGTGATCTCTCTTATAATTATTATGATTTACTATTATGACATGAAGGAGTCAATGCTACTTTAGTATCCAACTGAATTATCTGCAGGAAAAAATGGTATTCGATAAATCTGCATTCTGTTGATTTTGAAAACAATAACATTATTTAAAACATTTTCGAAAAATTGGATTTTGGTTGTGCCATGACAGTTTCCTTTTCAGTTTCTCTAACTTTTTGGATATGAAGTTCTTTAATAATTCCATCATAAGAACTAATATTTTCAATTCAATCATAAGCACTACTATTTTCATAAGAAACTGGATATGAAGTTCATGTCTTTTTGGATATGAATTAGTTAAATGATTTAAATAGTGATGGATGGACTAATGGATTATTGCTTTTTTTGGTTGATGGACCAATGGATTACTTTCAGTTACATATACTTTGGGTTATTGGTTGATTACTTTGTTTCAGTTATTGGCTGTTACTTTAAGTTACATCTACTTTGACTTATTGGCTAATGGCTTTCTTTGGGCGAGGAATACTTCAACTGATTCTAAAAGGAGAAAGGAGTGAGTGTGTTTTTGTTGGGCCAGTTGAGGAAGGTTCTAGTGATAAGATCATCAAAGATTGACTGGTCAAGAGTTGACTTCTCATTGTAAAAAGGCCTACAATATAAGCTTTTAGAAATATCCTATGACAAGTTAAAATTGTTTGGACTAACAGACAAGTTCTGAAAGGCTTTACAGGTGTTCTTTTTCTTGCATCAATCCTATTAGGAAATCAATCTTCTCCTCTTATTTCACTGCTTGGCTTGCTTGTGCGTGGCCCCTGCTTGGTCTTTCTAGTACATAGATCCCCTTGCATGTATAGGCGTTCTTTGCCTTTGATATTATAAACTCTTTCTGAGTTGCTCCATGGGTTCATCTGCCTGCATGTGGCTTTTTGGTCTCGTTTGCAATTATCATTCTACCTATATTTGCCATGATTGCAATTGGTTTTGGGGTGCTATGTCTGGCATTACTTCTTTTGCAATTTATGCTTATCATCTCGTGGCTCATCTCCAAACAAGTTTTTTTGGTGAACTTTAGTATGAACAAATATAAGTGCGCGTTACAATGGTGATGTTGATTTATGATGACTAACCAATTGTGTTTATCATCCTGTGGTTGATCTGTTGCAACTTGTTTTATTGTACATTTTATTTGCGATTGTTGCTTAATATGTTTGCCTCAGTTATTGACTGATTACTCTAGCAATATTACTTCAGTGGTGTGTATGAAAAGCATGTGCTTACATATTGAATGTGATGTTTTATTAGGTGTTTCAAAACTTGCCTGCTATGGTATATATTTCTTATACATATATGACACTTTCTACTACTTCTGTATATTTGAGGTATATAAATGACATATATGAGGCTTTTCCATATATCGGGCATGTGTGAGGCATACGTTGAGGCTTTAACCATACATAAGGCATATGTTGAGGCATATGTCGAGGCATATACTGAGGGGTATATTGAGGCGTTATCCATATATAAGGCATACATGAGGCATATATGAAACATATACGAGACATATATGAGGCAGATGTTTTCAGTTTTTATCTTTTTTTGTTCATCTCTGATTTTTTGTTTTTAATTTGAGTTATTTCATCCTTATTGTACAATGGGAAGTTATAGGAAATTTGGTATATGGAGTTCTTATTGGTTGGAAATGGTATCTCCTTATATTTTGTAACATCTGGTGTAATTGGTGTGTAACCTTAGGTAAATTGGAGTTGAGTGTTTCTGTTACATTGAAATGCTATGTACATATTATCTATTTCAGCAATAAAGAAATATCATTTCTTTCCCGTGGATGTAGGTCAGTTTGACCGAACCACGTAAATTGTTCTCTTTTTTGTGCTTACCTGTATTATTTGGTTAATTGCAATTTATATCTGTCAATGCTAGTATGAGTAAAGATATAACTAATATTTGTCATATTCATAGTATGACTAATAAGAACAAAGAAGTTGCTACTCTTGCACTTTGGGAGAATGATATAAAAATAATTTTCTGTGATCTATGCATAACGGAAGTCGAAAAGGAGAATAGACCAAATTTTTTTTTCAGCAAAGAAGGTTGACAAAATATTGTTACAAAGTTTAGGGAGGTCATAGGCAGGGATTATGATAGGTTACCACTAAAAAATAAATGAGACCAACTCAAGAAAGAGTAGAAACTTTGGAATGATTTAAAACAAGGATCGACTGGCAATTAGATGATTTAAAACTCAAAATTTTAATACTTTTAAAATATATAGATATATAAAAATATGTAGATATAAATCGATAAATATTTTTAAACACATCTTTTCATAATTTTAAAATATATAGATATGAAATAATCAATTAATTTCATTTGAATAAATAAAACATAATTTTTAAACACTCCGCTACCGCTCTCTTTTCACCTTGTTACATCGGTCATCTACACGACTTCGCGGCATAGCTTTATATATATTTCTTTTAAAATCAACTTAAATTGTATGATTGTATATGTTTAAAAAAATAAAATATTAATATTTATGTGTTTGCATGCATATAAGAAAAAAATTTAAACATACGTATATACATAAATAGCTATAAATATGTTAAGCTTCTAAATATATTTAACCAACATAAAGCTTCTAAATATTTCATTTTATTAATTTGAACAATATATTTAACTGCTAATGACGCTTAGATTTTTAAAAATAAAATTTATATTTATTAGTTTGAATATTTAAAACCTAAAATTAAAAAAAAAAAATTGCATTTACAAATCCTGTATATCATATAAATAAATCGAAAATTTCAAACAATTTTAATAAACAGGGGCATTCTGATCATTTTTACGGAAAAAAACTGCACTGCAGCTATTTTCCCACATTACAACTAAATTGATAATAAATTCACATGATATTCTTCAAGCAATAGCAATGCAATTGTTAACTTGCAAAGCTGAAAAGCTGCAGTTGAACCAAACATACCCTAAATCTTCCTAGATACAAAAATTGAAAGAAAAAGAAAATTAAAAATTTGCCTTCCACGTGTCAGCGAATCATTCTGCCAGATCCGGATAAGGATTGGATGGCATATATCCATCATCCAATCAGAAGCGAAGAACAACTCCACGTCATCGTTATCTCAGCTCCCTCTTCTTCCATTGCAGCATTCTTAATTAAAAATCCTCCTCATCCCTTCAGCCTTAGAAGGAGGCCAAGAGAGAAAAAGAAAGGGGTATTTCGAGTAGAAAGCAGCTTAAGGGAGCAAGAATATGGCTACAGCCTCCGCTCCTCCCATGGCCACCCAGTTCAAGAGCTCTCTTCTTCATGGCCGCTGTGCTCCGGCCGGCCAGTTTGTGCCCAGGGGCATTTCAGGAACTCCACTGAGAGATTTCGGCTCCAGGAGAAGGCCCTTCCTCGTCGTCCAGGCCATTCAGGCTGAGAAGGTTAGATGCTAATTAATTCAGTTTAATTAGGCAGCTTTGTGTAATTAAGATCCTTTAATTCTTAGTTTACACTTCGGTCGGATTACAGCCAACATTCCAAGTGATCCAACCCATAAACGGCGACCCATTCATTGGTAGCCTGGAGACTCCAATCACCTCCAGCCCACTCATCGCATGGTACCTCTCTAACCTACCAGCCTATCGAACAGCAGTAAGCCCGTTACTCCGTGGCATCGAAGTGGGTCTTGCCCATGGGTACCTCCTCGTCGGCCCCTTTGTGAAAACTGGCCCTCTCCGTAACACCGAGTACGCCGGCGCCGCTGGTTCACTTGCTGCCGCCGGCCTCGTCGTCATCCTGACAGTCTGTCTGAGCATGTATGGAATAGCAACCTTCAACGAAGGTGATCCATCAACGGCTCCAACGCTGACACTCACTGGTCGGAAAAAGGTGGCTGATAAGCTACAGACGGCGGAGGGTTGGGCTCAATTTTCCGGCGGTTTCTTCTTTGGAGGCATATCTGGTGTAATTTGGGCTTACTTTCTCCTTTATGTTCTTAACCTTCCATACTACATCAAGTAGATTTTGCTTGCTTTAGGCTTTGGGATAATGTGTATGTAATAAATTTATATTGCTTTGGTGTTAAATATAAGTGACTTCTATGAAGCTTTTGGAATGCTTGGATCATTGTGAGTGATTTATGAAGTATGAAATCATGGGATTTTCATGATTTGGAGGTTAAAAATTTTGAACTTCTGCTTTATGCTCGGTATATTTCATTTGCTCCTAATAAGAGGTGTAACTGAGTCAAGTTAATTTGTGAGCCAGCTTGAGTTCAGCTTGATAAATTACTTGTGAATGAGCTGGATGAGTTCATAGTAGAGGCTAACATCAAGTCAAGTCATTATCTTATCTATTGGCTTGTTTAAACAATACTAAGGTATAAGATTCATAAACAAGATTAGCATTCAATAATACGAGTAAAAAGTTAAAAAAATTTACATAAAACTTATATTTCTATTACTTGCAAAAAGCGATTTTTTGTAATTCTCCACTAATTTCTTTTTATATTTCTATTGCTTGCGTCAAAATTATATTTTTGTATTTCATGATGAATGTATCAGCTAATTAGTCAACTCAAACTCGTAGAAACAAGCTGAAACTTGATCTTGACTCGATTAGTTAATCACTTCAAGATTAAGCCAATAATCATTGTAGTTTAATAAGACTAATAGTTGGCTGTTTTATCTCCAATTACGAGGAATTGAATCTAAACCTTAGAACATTTCGATGAGTGAGTGCGTTGAAAAGCTCATACCAAGAATGATTTAAACTCAACTCAACTCATTTACATGTGCACTCTCAATTAAGGGCTGAGATAGCTTGCAAGGCATACAAGTTAATGTTAGAAACTATTGTTTCATTGTTACTATTTGAGAATAATTGAAATTATGTTTTAAAATGAAGTTTAAATGCATAATTTTTATATGAAGTAATAAAAATGAGCTTTTATTTTTTAAATTGCTTAATACATATTAAAATAAATTCTCTTATAAAAGCATGAAAATTAGTTTATATTTCAGTTTACAAAAGATAGTAACAAAATAATATAGAATGAAACGTGATGGCTAAATAGCTCAATACTAATAGAGTAGTAATAAAAGAAAATTCCCTTTCACTTGTAGCCAGTGGTAGAATGAAGAGGGTGCTTGGGGTTAAGAGGAGTGGGAGAGGAAATCACTCACGAATTTTGTTTTGGTGCCTATAAATTTTTGCTAAACTTTTTAATATCATAATATATTTAAAGATTTTCCCTTTACTCAGCCTTTTAAAAACATAAATACTCAATAAATAAAAGTATTTAAGTTTTAATAATTATTAAATAATTATTATTTTTAAAATTTCTTGAGCGGTGTTGACCTCACTTTGGGTGTGGTCTACCCTCTCTCTCTCTCTTCCAACTCATTTAGAGCTTAGGATATAGCCTTAGAACTTCATTAAAGGCTCCACTAGAATACTAATTGATAGTTGAGACCCAAATTTAGAAATTCAAGTCGAATCCTCTCACCCTTTAATTCGAAGCACAATACTTTAATTCATGACTCATGTTTGGTATTGAATTGATTATTACTAGAGTATTGAAATTAAATGTTAAGTACCTATAAGCCATTGAAGATGCCTTTAGGGGAGACCCATTGAGCCTATAGATCTCCACGGTTGGGATACTTCTTTTAATACTTAGTTTGTCCCATGGACTAAGTTGGTTAGAGCAACCAGTTTTGCTTAATTGACTTAGAAGAGATCTTGTGGGGCCCACCTATCTCTTCATGGCTTCTTTCCATGGTTTTGAGTGAGCATAATTAGCTTAGTGTTCACCTCGAGCCATGGTTAAGCTAACCTCAAGAGCAATTAAAACAATAAAACACAAAATCAAAAATCAAATTCATTTAAATTAAATTTAAACAAAAAAAAAGATTAAGTGCATAAGTGTTCTCTTGTGGAGTTCTAATGGTCCATAAGGAAAATGTACAGTGAATGAGGGCTCACTAAAAGAAGACCATAGGTCCACTTATTCAATTGGGTGAAGCTCTCCGAGCCAAGCCAACAAAACAAGTAGATTGAACCATGGGATAGACGAAACCATTGTGTGAAATGACACAAAAGAGTATCCAAGCCATCTATTATAAGAAAGGCGATCTAAGGGAAGAATCGGTTCCCTAGTATCTCGAACCATCCATGGATGTCTAGAGGCTTTTTTTTAGAAGTCAAGGATGATTAGCTGGGCTATATCAACCAATTGTCTCATATCAGCCAAGCCTAATTGATTGAGCCGATCTTAGCCGGTCGAGCTGATCTTTCTAACCCGAAGGCAATTAAGCTAAGTCGATTAAGCCATAGAACAACCGAGTGATAGGCTTGTATATGTGAAATATCATGAATATCATGTACGACTATTCCATATAAATAACGAGATCTTTTCATTAATAAAAAATATATATGTTAATGTACATTATCTCTCTATTTCTCTCTCTCATAACTTTCACTCTATTCATTGGGTGTGATTTATGGATAAATTAGGATTAACACCCTAAAAGGTGTGATGAGCATATATCTTGCCACTGACAAGAACAGAAGCAACGAACAAAAAAGATACCCACAACAGAAACACCGATAATATGGAGTGCACTAAATGATTTGTGAACTAGCATATTCAAAAGTTGAAGGATCAAATGTTGGAGGCCATCTAGGATGTGTTGGCTCGATGAACTATCAACACCCGTGAGAGAAAAGGTTGGTGCCTAATGGTCGAAGAGTCCCCAGACCTTGGAATGTGAAGGAAACTCTTGATACTTCAATATCGTTGGATCAGCCTTGATCGAACAACACCGGTTCTGACATATATAGGCTTCCCACAATCCAAAAATACATTTTCTTAGAAAATCTCTTAGGAAGAGACCTCAAAGGGTTTCATAATCCAGTACTTGAGTCCTATAAGAGAAAGACTTATCCAACCGACCACATATCCTCGTTTGAGTCAATTGTATGTTTGAGGATCACTGATGCTCTGAAATGCCATCCCTTCTTTACCACATTGAGGGAGTCGGCCCTCAGTGTTTCAATGCATTACCACCAAGAGTGATTGTATCATTTGCTAATTTAAACTAAATTTTTGTGGCGCAGTTTTTTAGCACTCGAAGCCTTAGAATACTAGCATGCCCTTCTACAAATTTGACAAGGACACATCGAGAGTATTTGTTCAATTATCACTCACTTCCAGAAGGAAATGTTGGTTTGGCGGGATCCTAAACCCAAGATAGCTTATGCTACCCCAGCTTAAGGACTAAAGGAAGAACCTTTTGGTATGTGTTGGGTCAATAGTGACCAAAAATGCTAGTCGAGTTGTTGGAGCTACCCAACAACCACATTTTGGCCAAGGAGTATAACTTCAATCCCATTTCCTCTACAATAGTCCTTGACCTATTGCTTGCAAGAGAAGGCCCACCAAGGCAAATGTTGGAGTCTGAGGCATGCTTCACTTCCTTCCACCTACAATCACTATGAAGACACTCTGTAGCCCTAGGACCATAAGACAACCTACATAACATTCCACCTAGGGTTTCAGTCTTGGTATCCTGACCAGCGGTTAGCTCGGTACAAGAGTGCCCATTGCCTAACCATTAAGTACACTAGACAACTCCTATGAGAGTTTTGATGGTCCAGATAGTGGAGGTCATCCAAAATAAGGATTATTTCATGAGAGCACCCCCGATAAAAATCGAAGCTTACCTCCGGGACCCTAAAATGTATTATACCTACCATCGCAACTATGGTCGCTACATGAAGGATGTCGGCATATTTTTAGGTCGTGTGTTTTATTTTGAAAAGGGGGTCGCCTAACAGAAGCTGTCGGCGAATTTTTAATTTAATTAAAATAAATAATTTGAAAAGTAGTATTTGATTTTGAAAATAATTTTAAATTTGAAGGTTTTAAGATATGAGATTAAACCGATCTCACATCCCAAATAGTTTATGTAAACGAGCACCGCACCACAAACCGTGTATCTATCCCTAAGGATAGACGCACTGCTTGACGGTGGGGCTCGATTAAATAAACTAGAAGATTTGTGACATCCGTTTGGTCTGCGAACCAATTTTATAAGCCGACAAGTTTCCCCGCTTAATATGAAAACATTAAACGGGGTTTATATTACTCAGGTTATTTAAAATTCCCTATAAGGGCAAGCCCCATAGTTAATTACATCTCAAGTGATGGGAATCACCTAAGAAAACTCTCGATAATAATCAATAATTCTGCTCTGAGGAATTTCAAAGTTTAAGTTTTCAAGGGATTGAATTTTGGAATTTCAATAGGGAATGGATCAAGTTTGGAACATTTTGTTTTGTGAATCCAAAGGAAGAAAAGTAGGAGAAATCACAGATTCGAAGTGAACTTCGGTAATTTCCCGACTACCCTATTGTTTGGCTTGAGTTTAGGAAAGTCCTAATATTTATTTAAATGTTTTGATCTTGCCAATTTTAATTAATTAGGACTTATATTTATATGATAGAATCATACAAATAGCCTCGAAGATGTGAGGGTTTATGTCGTATCGGACGACTACCTCGGAATCCTAAGACCGGTTAGGGCTTAATTTGCGATGCAAGTGCCTCAACGAAGAGTTGAGGATTTATGTTGCACTAGGCAAGCTACCTCGAAGTCCTATGGCTTTGTTATTTAATTCTAGGAAAGTTTCTTTGAAGTAGACTCGGAGTTTTGTCGATGACGATGGGCCGTGCTGCCCACCATGCTCCGAGCTCCTTGTTGTTGCAGAGATTTTAGTTTTAGAAGTCATAAATCAGAGGATGAGAAAAAGTGTTTTGGTTTAGAGAAAATCTTAATTTCCAAGTGTTTCTTATGTTGTAATTAAAACAAATCTTAAAGTTGATTATAACGACACCGGTTAAGATCCCACGGTTCCATCCTTCCGGCATCATTATTTTTATCGGATTCACTTAGTCCAGATGAATTTGCTAAACTCAACTGAATGAGTTCCACACTTTCATTTAGACCGTGGGAAATCCCGTTAGCAACACGTAGGTTACATCATCCGAGGTATTCCCGATCATCCAACAGGACGTTTTAATTTAGTTGCAATTGTAGTTTTGTGTTCGTTTGTGATTAAATTTTGAGTTGTTTTATATTTTGAAATGTTGTGGCGGTGAATTTTATCTTGCAATGACTTTTAATTTAGTTTTGGTATCGGTTTTAGGGACTATCCTAAAGGTGTGGGTTTTCATGCAACGGCTTGTTTACCATGCAAGAAAAGTAAGTGCATTGCGAGTTGAATAAATTGCAATAATGTAAATTGCGAGAAAATAAATTGCAATAAAATAAAAGCGTACTCGGAGGGTCTTCCCGTCATTCCAAGTCGCACTTAAAACATAATTAGAATATTTAAGCAAGTTCCTAGGTAAAGCTAAGGTAAGGGTTTTGGTTTTCTACCAAATTCCTAATCCTATAGCTAGTCATTTCCTATGACGTCTAGGTTCTTTGTGTTTTTGTTTGAAGACGATTTTCTTCATCAAAGAATAATTAAATTCAATTGTTCTTATAAATGTCCTATCATATTGAGGAAGTGCTTAAGAAGAATCTTAAACATCTTTTCAATATTTCTAAGATTGTTTTAAGTCCAAATGAATTTAATTATACAAATGAATTAATCGTTCGGGAATTCAAGTTTTGTTGTTATCTTGCTCGATGAATCTAGGACATTTGAATATCCTATGAGGAAGTAACATTTCATTTAATGTTCTATTTAGGAGTTATAATAACCAAAGCTTTCAAGGGTAAATTAGTATTCAAATGATTTGTGATTTAGTTTAACTTCCATTAATGGGTTTAAATTTGGAATAGTGTTCAAGTTATTTTAGATTTATTTTGAATTCTTTATGTCTTTGGTAATGTTATATTTAATTCAACTTAATTTAATTTAATTTAATTTAATCGAGTTTTAATTTAATTTAATTCAATTTAATTTAATTTAATTTGATTTGATGTTTAATCAATTTGATTTGATTTAATTTTAATTTAATTTGATTTAATTTTTATTTAATTTTATTTTATTTTATTTTATTTTATTTGATCTAATTTAATTTAATTTGATTTAATTTATTTTAATTTAATTTAATTTAATTTTATTTTATTTAATTTAATTTAATTTAATTTTTAATTTAATTTAATTTAATTTTTAATTTAATTTAATTTAATTTAATTTTAATTTTAATTTAATTTAATTTATTTAATTTAATTTAATTTAATCTGTTTATTTAATTTAATTTAATTTGTTTATTTAATTTAATTTAATTTAATCTTTAGTTTAATTTAATTTAATTTTAATTTAATTTAATTTAATTTAATTTTATTTATTTAATTTTAATTGAAATTTTAAAAGAGTTTAATTTAATTTTAGTTTAATGATTAAGTCTTCTAATGTTTTGAATTTGAGTTATCATTTTAATTAAGAGTTGAATATTAATGAGATAATTAATTTAGAGATTTTTAAATTAAAGAATAAATCTATTCCTAATAATATCCCTATTTTAGTAATTCCAATTTTATTATTCTTCCAAATTTAATCCATTATTTAATTAAAGTTTAATCATTTTAAAATTGTTTAATGGGTTTCTACCCTTTAATTATTTAAATTTCAATCATCCAAATCAGATTAGGATCAAATATTTTACTTGTTAATTTTTTATTAAACCTAAAGTTTTAATTAAGGATTAAAATTTAATTACCATTTTACCCTTTAAGCTTAATAATTTTATAACTCACTAAATTGAGCTCAAATGAACTTGAAATTTTTATGTGACTTCACTCATATGCCAATAAAGACATGAGAGGAGAAAATGTGATTTTTCTGTATTTAATTTATTTATATAATTATTTTTCGTGGAAAATAGAGATTTCCAAGGAAAATTTAATAACATGACCAAGGGAAAGTTTTTGTCCTTAAGAAAATTAGGGGACATTCCTAATGATCAGAGAAGCACTTGGACCACCTTTGGTGATTTTTTGAATTATATTATTTTTATTATAATTATTTTAAGTTTTGGAGTATTAATTAATTTAAAAATAAAATAAATGTTGAAAAATGGATTTTATATTTTTCAAAAATCTCTTTGATATCAAGGAAATCAGAGAAGCAAATTTTGAAAATTTTTGATTTTTCTATGATTTATTATAATTATTTTAGTGAAAATGCTAGAAAATACATTTTTTTTAATTTTAAAATTACCTTAAAGCTTTAAAATTTAATATCTCACTAAATAGACCTAAGAAAAATGTGGGATTTGTTCCTAAGTGACTAAAATTCAAAATGTGACATTTTGGTGAATTTTATTATTTTTGTGATTTTTATTATTTTTTAATTATTAAAAATATTAAAATATTATTAAAAATCAACTTTTTTAGAAAATTGAAATTTTAATTTTCTTAAATTTCCCTGATATCAGAGAAGCTCCAAAACCAATTTGGTGAATTTTTTAAAAGTATTTTGAAAGTTATGAATTTTTAAAGTTTAAAATGACTAAGTGGCTTAATCAACCCAATTAGTGGGACTAACCAAGTCCAATTGACCTCAAATTTTTATGGTGGGTTCCTCTAACCCTAAAGGTCAGTGGAGAATTGATTTAAGTCAATTTGATGTATGGTTAACTCTAACTAATTAGAGACCTATTTTGGGTGTTTAAGCCAATTAGGGTTGTTTTAAATGAACTTACTCAAAACCTATTTTTCCTAGGGTTCTCTGGTCATAAGGAACATCATCAAATTTTCCTAGAATTTATTTCACAACATGCTATTTATTGGAATTAAAATACTCAAAACGAGCAACATGAACTTGAAAAATCAATAACTCTTCATAGGATGGCCTCCGACTTTGGAAAATTCGGGGAATGTTCCCAAATTCGGAGGCTTCAAAAGCCCTATGGTCTCATGCCATGGTGAATTGTATACATGCATGGAGAATTAAAAGTATGCAGGGAGTAAATAAATTATAAAAAATAAAATACTTGATGAAATTAAATGATTTCTTTTCCACATTATTCTCCTCTGTTCACTGAGCAAGAGGGTATTTTTTTTTTATTTTTCTGATTTTTCTACACAAAGATATGAATTTTTGAACTTTAGGGTATTAAATAAATAAGAAAATACCCTAATTTTCTATTTATCCACGCGGAGCCAGCGCATCCTCGGCAGCTCCGAAAGGCCACGCGGCGCGCTCCCATTCGACGCCGCCACTAGAGTCAGCAGCCCGGGCCCCGCGGTTCTCGCACCGTTTCCTGGTCCGACGCCATCTGAGCCGTTCGTCCGCGCGTGTATTGAATGGACGGCATCCGTTCATCGTCCCCAAGTGTTCTCACCCGAGAGCCGTCCACACTAAATCCCTAAGATCTCACTCGATTCTCAATGGATTTTTATGTTCTTATACTCTATGGATTCGTCTCGAAGAGACGAACACATCTATACGGTTAACATGCATTGAAACTAAGGCATTTGAAATAGAGAATCTCCGAAGCTCGGGATGAAGAATTAGCTCATACCTTGGCTCGGAGAAGTGTGGCTTCAACCCGAGAGTTGTTGCACCTTCGATCGGATCCCAGCAAGCTCCGGATGAAGTCTCCTGGTCCGGTGAATTGTCCGGATATGATTTCGACCAAGCCCGATCACAAAGCTTGGAGGCTGGAGCAACCGGGTGGCCTCGGAGATGGGGCTTTTGCTCGGTGGACACCTTCCCTCGGTCCGGTGAAGGTGTAGAGCCAATCAATTCGAGAATTGGCTCACTGTGGAGAAGTGTCCCGGTTTTGGGTGGAATTTCAACTCCGAAATTGAGCTTACAGAGGAGAAATGGCGGGGGGATTTCACTCGGGGATCAAGTGCTCTAAGAGTGAAGAAGGGTCCGGAACAATTTTGGCGCAGTTTTGGCAAGGTTTGTGCTTAGCTCTTCTCATGGCCGAGAGGGGTGGAGTTTAAATAGGAGAGGGTGGAGGGCCTCCTGGGGGAGTTGAGGCATGGGATCGGCCTGCTCCGGTGAGGAGAAGATCGGCCATGGTGACCACTAGGCATGGGGCGGCTCAGCAAGTGAGAATTTCAATGTTGGCTCACATGTGAGCTCTCGGCCATGGTGTTTTCCAGCGGCCTGGTGGCCGGCCGGCCAGGCAATGGTCACCATCTTGGTCAGGTGGGTCAGGGCTGGGGTTTAGTGTAGGCAATTGGCAAGCAAAGAATTTTATTTGGTCGAATAAATATGAGCAAGCACTCAAATACTAAAAGTCTCCCTAGCTTTGAAACCACTTGTTCATATCCAAAATTCAAATGGAAAGCTCTCCCTATACTTTAGGGTTGGACCTGAAGCCATTAGCTTTATTTTAGTTTGAGAAGAATTAAGGAAGAAGTTCTCAGTTTACTATGTCAAATGAGTCCTCTGAGTCATGAAACACAGCTGTCACATTATGAAAAAAATTAATATTTTCTCTCATTATTTATGCATACAGAAGTTGCTCGTATTTCCAAATGTATCCTATCAGGATCATCATCAATAACCTGCTCAAAGTTGACTTAACTAGGCCGGAGTACTCAGTCAGCTCTTCAAATGGGTAGTGAAACTCAACAAAGTTGATCTCTCTTACATGCCCCAGACTGCAATCAAAGCGCAAGCCATAACAAATTTCTTGGTCAATTTTTTAAACCGAGCAAGAAAACAAAGAAATGGCATTCGACAACCATACATGAGTCCTAGAAATTGACGAAGTGTGTAGTCAAATTGGGCAGGCTCAATCTTACTTTGATCAGTTCAACTAATGACCATACGCACCACTTAATCAAAGTTGGATTTGAAGTCACCAACATTCAAGCTGAATACAAAGCTCGAACTGTTAGGGTATGGTTCACTCACTAGTTGAGCACTTAGCACCTCCTGGTGAAATCTGATTCGCAGTTAGTGATGAATCAAGTGAACTAAGAATTCAAGATCAAAGATGAGATGATGTCCAAATACCTCGGCAAAATCAAAATGGAGAAAGGGAAATTCAAAGATTTCAGGATCACACATATCTCTTGAGTGGACAATCAAGTAGCAGACCTTCTGTTCAAGTGCATTTACTTCAAGGAAGGATGTCTCAATTGCTTGTCTGATCGACCATTAAGGAAGCCAAAGTGATGGAGTTGGAAACTAAAGGGATAAAAAGGTGAGTGGATCCTTACATCTTGTACCTTGAGATCGAGATTATCATAGAAAGAGTTACTGATCTAAAGTGCTTCAAGAGGTACACTCTAGAGATCAGTCACATCCTTATACCTGAAGTGTATATAAAAAGACGAGGTAGAGGATGTCCTCTAAAAGGTACACTTTGGAGAGTGCGAAAGTTATTCCATAGGATAAACTTTGACAGATTAAGTACAACAACAGGGTTATCTTTTGTCGATGCTTCAAAAAAATGTTGAGGGATTCGTAGCAAGATGCTAATAATGTCAAAAATATATACCACTGCAACCCATCTTCAACTATAGCCTTCTATCGTCCGGTAACTCGTTGTCCTTAGACCATTTCCCTTATTGTGAGACCAACAAAAATATTTACAAGTTGATGTGGATTGAAGCTAAGTCGTTTGCTCGAATCACTATAGAGATCATTCAAAACTTCATTAGGATGGATCTGATCTATCAATATGGGCTACCACACATGATCATCATAGATAACAAAATGCAAATTTATCGACGGAAGGTAAAATTTTTTTGGCAATGTTAGGGGATCAGTCCGAAGTTTATATCCATTCATAACCCTTTAACAAATGGACAGGTTTTAGTAGCCAACAAGATATCTTAAACCTATTAAGGAAAAAGATTGAAGGACTTATGCAATGTTTTTTTTTATCAAATATGAGCATCATAATGAAAGAGTGGTGGCAGTCCCAACATTTCACCAAGGAAATTAGTCGATTGCTAGGAAGCAAAAGATAAGGGGATAATGTTTGTGATTGACATTGTCGATGAGAAATGAACATACTCGGCCATTCAACATAAAGAGATAAAAAGACGGACGACTTGGTACTACAACAAGCACATCCCATAAAAGACTTTTTCTATTGAGGATTGTTAAAAAAAGTCGACCCCGGTGTGCAAAAACAAGCCGGGAGAAGCTCGGTCACATTTGGACTAGACCATTCATCATAGACAAATGGTTTGTACCCATAGCATTTAAGTTTAAGATCTACACAGGGAAAGGATTCCCTCATACCTGGAGCAGAGATGACTTGAAGATTTTTATCCTTAAAATTCTTTCAATCTCGATAATAAGAATATGTTATCATTCTGACACTTGTATTTTATTTTTAATAATATAAAAAATATTTATGTATGATTTCACTAATTATACACACGATCCTAGATCTGGCTGACACTCAAGAACTCAAGATGTTTATTCAAGAGATCGTCAAAATTTGACTGATACTTGAGGAACTCAAATCAACTTAAGTGATAAAATTGATAATGAAGGGTAACATCTGATCGGTAAAAATTACCTAAAAATAACCAAAAACTATGAACAAATGTCCCATTAGAACCCATGTCTCCTTGCTTGAAGCGGATCAAGCTCTAGCAGCGATTCTCTACCCATTAAAAATAATATCCATGGCGGGTTGCATTCGAACACCCCAATAACAAGTATTCGTTACCCCTGTGAGGTCGAAGACAAGATCCACTTAATATGCTTAGCTAAAGGTGCGGCCTGTCAAAGGCGACAATTTAACCAAGCAACTGATACAAAAGAGATATAAACTTGAGCTGGGCGGTAGCATAAACCCTTTATAATCATATATAATCTAGCCCTTTAGCTTTTTGGAATGACCTAAAGCGGGTTCCCTTTAACCAAATGAAAATCAAATATTATTAACTTCAATCAAATCCTAAAATTAAACTAAAATCCAGCTCATTGAGGGGTTGTTCTAAATTTATCATTTTTTTACTCTGAAATTATCATTTTATCTACATATTATTGTAGCGCTCAAAACTTCATGTTGAGCTACAGTTGATTTAGTTAATGTATGTATATCATGAAGTAAGTTTTGACGACTATCAGACAATTTTTTATGTGACAATATGCATGGCGAGCTTTCATCATGAGGATTCATTCCACGTAAAAAATTTTCAACAAAAAGTTCTTTAACAAAAGAGACTCTTCAAATGCGTCCGAATTGTTGAAATATTTCAAATGAGCCCTATGTGCCCAATTGTGACTCCATTCGGTGACTCATCTAGCTTACGATAATATGGGCAATAAATAAGATAATTTAAGTGATAATTATAATTTTGTGCTTGAGATCAATCACTCCAAACTTAAAATATAATCAAACTTAGCTGAAAACATCAAAACTAATGAAATTAAAGTTCATCTAATTCTACTTTTGTTGAGGTCCAATCTTTCTTTATATAGACTAGAGTCTAGCCATATGACTCTCTTGGTGACTTTCTTATAAGACTAGTGATGTAACCCTACTCCCTTAGAAATTCAAAATGCTTCTTTGCTTCACTTGGAGTTTCATATGTTTAATGTCTGACAACTAAATATTTAGGAGGATGAGACTAAGCATAAGAAAACTCAAAGGGAGTTCCCTATAGGTGGACAGACATGACTGCCCCTGATTAGTCTGGAGCTAGCCACACACACACTTGCACATTGCACTCTCACACATACTCACAACTCTAAGCCAGACATGCCTATGCCCCCCTACTCTTTTGGAAACTCATGTGGGTGGTTCCCCAAGCTCTTGGTCCTAGGCTAGAGTTTGGCTAGAACCAACATATGAAACATCTAAAATGGAATTTCTCTTGGTTCAAGGCTCAAATGGATTAAAATTTTCAATTGCCACCCAACCTTACCAAAATTTCAACTTTTGACAAAAAATCCAAAAAAATTGCCTTAGTTACCCAATTTCCTCTAAAAGTCATTCCAAAATGTTTCCCAGTACTCAAAATACCCAAAACATTTCAAAATTCCCAAAATTCCCAAAATACCCTCAAAATGGCCAAAGTTACCAAAATGCCCATCCATAACCCAAAAAATACAAATATTCCAAAAATTCCAAAATCATCCTAAATGTCTCCAAAATCAATTTGAAACACTTCATTGGACCCAATTTGACCAAATTGACCCATTTTAATCAAAAGCCCCAATTTCCCCTTTAAGCCTAAAATGCCCAAATCACCTCCAATGTCAACCAAATTGACCTCAATCCTCTTCAATTTCAATTCCAACCTCAAATTCATCATGCCTAAACCCAATTCAAACCAAATCCAAGTCCAATTTGACCTAATTTCAAGCCTAATTTCAACTCAAACCAAAAAGCCCTAATTTTGACCATGAACCCAAAATCCCCCAAATTGAACCTTAGCCAAGTCAATTCTCCAAAAAGTGAATTCAAAACTCTTCATAACAGCCCCCAAACCATATTAATCCACCAATTTACCCACATCTGAACTCAAACCTCACCCAAGTCCAAAATAATTCAAAATCCCTAAGTTTGCCCCAAATTGGTCAAATATCTAATTCCGCAAAATTGAATGCCCTAACCCTAAAATCTCTACCCAAGTAATATCAAAAAATCTTTATAACATCCCATTAGACCATTTTGATCATTCAATTGATTTTTAACCCCACTCTAGCCTAACCTAAATCCAAGCTAGCCAAACGGACTCGAAATTGGCCAAATAACCAAATCAAGCTAAATTGACCCCCCCCCCCAAGCCAATTCAAAATCACTCTAAACCTTTCCAAATACTTCATGGCAAATAATTCACACAAAATTGCTCAATAAATTAGATCCAATCCAAGCTCAAACATAACCTAGCCCAATTTGACCCCAAATTGAACCTATGATCTAATGTGACCAAATCTAGCCAAATGTGACCAACCCAAGTCCACCACACCCACCAAATGAACCCTAGGGACTGGTCTACGTCCACTTAGCCCAACCCGGTTGAGCCATGGACCAAGGGTCCCCTAAATTAGGGGATTTCTTTCCTAAAATGCTTAAACCAAAGGGACCTTTGCTAAAGTCCATCACCACTCAAATTGATTACTTGGCTCACCTGTCCCCTAATCACCCCCTGGCCTAGCCAGCCGGCCTAGTCACCAGAGGAGCCAAAACTGAGAGCCACATCCCATGAAAAAAAATCCAATTGCACTCTCTTGAGCTGTCCAACTCTGATTAAACATGCTCCTTGCTGCCCTCCACCTAAGCACTTAAACGCACCCAAATCCAAGCCATGGCAGCCACTCTAAGCTCCTCTATTTAAACCACCACCTTTCATGAGCAAGAAGAGAGGATAGACAAAACCTAGGGGAAATTCTGTCCAACTGCTTACAGAGCCTCTCTCAGCCTTCCGAAGCTCAAACCAACCAATTCCCAGCCATCCCTCCACTTCTTGAGCTCAATTTTTTAGCTCAAAATCAGCCAAATCCATGAAATTCTCTATCACTCTACCATAGTGCACCAAGATCCAAATTTGTCTTCTCCTCACCATCCCCTCACCAAACAAAGTAGATTTCTCATAGAAGCCCCATCATAGAACCTCTCCAAATTGGACTTCTCTAATACCTAAAATTCCCATCTGATCAAGTTCATATCTAGACCCAAAGAGAGCTCAAATTAGTGCTTGGAGGAGCTTCGCGATGTCCTTACAAAGGTATAGAAGTAATTTGATTGAATCCACACCCCTTTAATCAAGTTATTGAGCTCTCACTTTAGCCCGAGCTTATTTTGATTTTCCATGCATGTACATTGTATTTCATACCATATAAACTGTATGGATATATTTGTCTATGTCAGATGAGTCTATAGGAGCAAACCCGAGGTGATTTAGATGATTATATGCTTTGATCTTATGGTTAGAAGGTGTACAATTTAAGAGTTAGGTTAATTGGGGACGATGACTAGGAACCATTTGATCGCGCGTGTAATGGTTGGACGACTAGGATCGCACCGGATAGATGATCTAAACATAAAGCATGGATGCGTGATAGCTGAGTCAGAAGGAGGCGTCGAATAGAGAAGCGACATGTGGGGCTTCGATGATGCCTAGGATCCAGTCAGCGCCGCATGATTAAATAGAAAATTAGGGATTTTAGGATTTATTTAAATTAGCTAACTTAGAAAATGCATAACTTAGTGTAGAAAAATCATAAAAATAAAAGAAAAATACCCTCTTATTCAGCAAACAAAGGATAATAATGTGGAAATGGCTTCATGTTTGTTTGATTTATATTTTATTTTTAGTTAATTAAATAAAATAAATCATATTTAGGGCCTATTTAGCTCTAGACATTTCACCATGGCATGAGGTTTGGAGGGCTTAAAGGCTCCGTGGTTAAGGATCTTCCCTGATTTTTCCAAGGTTAGGGGGCATCTCTAGCAAGAGACCCTTAGGGTTGATTAAAACATCAATTCATTGAGCATAAGAGTATGATAGAGATGAATCATTAGGCAACATAATAACTTGAATGAACTCGAGACGTTTCGAAAGATTATGAGATATCCAGGGACCGTCCCCTGGACCTTTCTCATACTCTTTTGGATACCTTGTAGGACGATCAAAATTATTATGCCTTATTTAAGGAGTCATCTATACACTTAAAGTAGGACCCACCAAGTTATGACCTATGATATGATGGATACAATTTAAACATGCTTTTTCTGCTTTATGGCATGCAGATTTTATTCCCTATAATATACATATGTTTTGTTGCAGAAGGGTAAAATTTCAGCTAGCATACAAGAAGAAATGTCAGGTACACTTTTATTTTATTGCATTGCAATTTATTTTCATTTACTTTCTCGTTCCTTTTCGTGCTTGTGAAATTGCATGCTAAACAACAAGGTCACCCAACATGTAAAAATGAAAACTTTTAGTATAACCACAAAACAAAAATCAAAACTAAAATTAAAATTCTAAATAAAATTCACTGTCACAATATTCAAAATATAAGACAACTCAAAATTTAATCACAAACGAAATAACAAAACAACAATCATAACTAAATTAAAATGTCTATTTTTATGATCGAGAATACCTCGGATGAGGCAAGCTACGGCTGCTAATGAGATTTCCCACGGTCTGAATGATTATAAAGTTATTAGTTTATTTCATCAAGCCACACTATTAAGTAATGTGTCTATTCCTCATGGCTTGAGGTGTAGTGATTAATTATTTAAACTAATGAGGACGTGAGATCGGTTTGATTTCATATTTTCAAATTTAAAAAATTATATTTTTCCAAATTATATATATATATATAGATTAAATTAATCACTTTTAAAAGTTGGGTGTCGGGATATCCATTCCGACGACCGAAAGAAGAAAGAAGAGACCTTTTACCTCATCATCTCTTAAAGGGCCGACAGGAAAGTCATTACCCAGGACTATTGAGACGGGGTCATCTGCACTAAGAGACAACATTCGGAAGATAAGATCAAGAAAAAAAAATCAAAACATAATAAGTAAAATTGAGGCTACTCATACCAAGGAGTCAATCCCACTCAGATGATGTAATCAATATGTCATTCTCACCGGGCCGTGGTAAAACATTGCAACTTTTTGACCCTGACGTGATGTTGAGCATTGACAACATTTTGTGCCCTAAGTAGTGGTAGAGTACCAACAACTTATTGTGTGGTTTTTTCAATCAAGGAGTCTTGTGTCACAGCCGAAGATTGAGCCAATGAATCTAATATCTGGTCAATTGCATGAATGTTCCTCTCCCGAGAGCTGAGGAACAAATCTAACGAGCACACCTGATTCGCTAGCACGATCACTTTTCTTTTCTTTTCTTAATAACAATTTTCTTCTTATTTTCAGCTTTCAAGTGGTACTGCTCGTTCGGATTTTTGAAGACAACATGAAGCATATTTTTGATAGGGATATCGATCGGGGTTTTGGCACATTCTTCATTATAGAGGTTATAAGTTGGTCGATTAAAACAAAAAAGGATGTGGAGCAAATATAGAATGTAAAGAGTCCATTCATGCTTTATTATTAAGGGAGTTCAAATATTAAATTATTGATTAAGAATAAACATGATATATTTTTTGTATTAGATTCACTTATTGTTATCGTAACATTGCTTTCAAGAAGTAAGAGAATCAGATAACTAGAACATGTACATAAAAAATTTGTCAGCACTGATCATGAGGAGATCTAAAGGACCAAAAGGAAGGAGTATAATGAAGGTGGGCTCATTGATAGAAGATCATGAGGTTAACTTTTCAATTAGGTGAAGTTCTTAGGGACAAACCGTTGACCTCATTTTTGATGAGGTCTTCTCTTCTCTCTTTAGTACTTAGGATCTAGCCTTAGGCTTTTCCTTTGACTGTCTTAGAGGACTAGAATTGAGACCCACCTTTTAGAAATTCAAACCACTTCTAAACTCCCTGCAAACTCCACAAACTTGACTATAGACCCCTAATCACCCAGAGGGTTGAAATCAAATGTGGAAGTTTAAAGGATGAGTTCCTATAGGACTCTTTGGCCTTAGGACTACCTGCCGGTGGCCCGGTGCAGTGAAGGGCTGACTTACACTACACTTACACACTACATTTCCACACACTTCCTAAAACCACACCCATACCCGACTTAACCTCCGACTCATGTGGGTGATTCACATGGATGGTCCTTAACCCCTAAGCCCTCGCTAAGAGGGTTAGGAACAACATAGTGAATGCCTCAAATGAGTCCTTTCATGGCTCATATGGCTTCATGGCTTCATGGCTCAACCAAAATGACTTCTTTCCACTTACATCCACCCAATCTTCAATTTTCCAAATTTTCAATTTTTGACCCCCGAGACCCTACACCTACTAAACCTACCCAAAACCCTTGAAATTATCCAAATTTTTGCAAAATTTCCAAATTACCCAAAATTTTCCAAAATCAATCCCAAACATCTCCACATCACTCAAATTGATCATCCATACCCAAAAATACCAAAGATTCCAAAAATACCCCCCAATACCCTCCAAATACCCAAAATACCCTTCTTGGCCTAAAAATCCAAAAATTCAAAAAATTCCCAGAAAATTCCAGAAAATCCTAAATATTCCCAATTTCATTTTGTCCAACTACACCATGGGTCAATTTTGTCAATTTACCCTACTTTTGTCAAAACCCCCAAATTGACCCATTTTAACCCAAAGTAGACCCAATGTTAAACCAAACCTATCCAATTGACCCAAATTCTGGTCCAATTCAATTCTAAACTTCAATTCAACATCCCCAATACCAATCTAGACCAAATCCAAGTCCAATTTGATTGACATTTGGATCCAATTTCACTTTGGGCCTTAAAGCCCAAATTTGGACCCATGACCCAAACTTAGCCCAAACTAACCCAATTCAACTCCAATTAACCCCAAATCTTTTCTAAACCTTCCTTAACACCCCCATAAATATTTCTCAACATTTATTTCAACTCTAGCCCAACATTAGCCCAATTTGGCCCACTTAGACCTACATAGGCCCACTTACCAAATAAACCCAAATTCAAACCAATTCAACTCCAAATCACATCAAACTGATTCCAAGCCCTTCATAGAACATCCCTAAACCAATTATGACATTTATTTGACAAAGTTCTTCACAAAATTTTTATCCAAATGCCCATCCTAAAATCAAAAGCCCATTTCCCCTAAACTTTCCTAAAAGCCCACTTCACCACATTCAAAAGCCCAAATCTACCCTAAAGCCCACATGACATCTCCATTTGTCATCCACTTAATTAAATCCATTACCTAAGTCCTAAATTCACCATCAAATTATTCCAAATCAAGTTTCATACAAATTTCCATCAAAACATCCAAAATTCTTAAAACCCATTTTCATGAAATTGACCAAACCTTTTCCCAAGCCAAATGGAGCCAAGGATGAGCCATTCACAAGCCATATGAAGCCATGAAAGTTTGGCATGTGACCATGCCATTAATGGCAAAAGGAGGAGGTCCTTTAACCATCTCCTAAAAGTCATTAGCCTTAAGCATGTCTCCCTTAACCAAGATTTAATCCAAATATTCTTGGATAAGGACATCACCACCTCTCGACCAGCTAGCCTAACTCGATCTTCTCGGCCCAAGACCAGCCATGGGAGGTGAACCCAACCCAAACCAATGGGTTGACCAATTTCAAGCCAAAATGGCCTCTCCCCCATTCCATTCTAATCCAAACACTTTACACATGTCCAAGCCCGATTGACTTCACCATTGCCAAGCCCCGACCTCCCCGGTCAAGATGGTGACCCATGCTCGCCGGCCAGCCGCCCGGATCGCCGGAAAACACCACACCCGAGAGCATCATGTGAGCCCAAGCTTGGAATTCTCACTCGCTCGAGTTGCCCCATGCCCAATGGCCACCATGGTCGTTCTTCTCCTCACCGAGCAAGCTCGATCCCATGCCTCAACTCCCCCGGAGGCCCTCCACCCTCTCCTATTTAAACTCCACCCCTCTCGGCCATGAAAAAGCTAAGCACAAACCTTGCCAAAACTCGCCAAAATTGTTCCGGACCCTTCTCCACTCTTAGAACACTTGATCCTCGGTGAGATCCCCCGCCATTTCTCCTCCGTAAGCTCAATTTCGTAGTCGAAATTCCACCCAAAACCAGGACACTTCTCCACGGTGAGCCAATTCTCAAATTGATTGGCTCTACACCTTCACCGGACCAAGCGAAGGTGTCCACCAGCAAAAGCCCCATCTCCGAGGCCACCCGGCTTGCTCCGACCTCCAAGCTTTGTGATCGGGCTTGGTCGAAATCATATCCGGACAATTCCCTGCGACCGGGAGACTTCATCCGGAGCTCGCGGGACCCAATCGAAGGTGCAACAACTCTCGGATTGAAGCCACACTTCTCCGAGCCAAGGTATGAGCTAACTCTCCATCCCGAGCTTCCGGAGATTCTCCATTTCAAATGCCTTAGTTTCGATGCATGTTAGCCGTATAGATGTGTTCGTCTCTTCAAGACGAATCCATGGAGTATAAGAACGTAAAAATCCATCGAGAATCGAGTGAGATCTTAGGGATTTAGTGTGGACGGCTCTCGGGTGAGAACACTTGGGGACGATGAACGGATGCCGTCCATTCGATACACGCGCGCACGAACGGCTCGGGATGGCGTCGGACCGAGAAACGGTGCGAGAACCGCGGGGCCCGGCTGCCGACTTAAGTGGCGGCATCGAATGGGAGCGCGCCGCGTGGCCTTTCGGAGCCGCCGAGGATGCGCCGGCGCCGCGTGGATAAATAGAAAATTAGGGTATTTTCTTATTTATTTAATTCCCTAAACTTCAAAAATTCATATCTCCGTGTAGGAAAATCATAAAAATAAAATAAAAATACCCTCTTGCTCGAGTGAACGAGAGGAGAATAATGTGGAAAAGAAATCATTTAATTTCATCAAATATTTTATTTTTTATAATTTATTTACTCTCTGCATTATTTTAATTCTCCATGCATGCATACAATTCACCATGGCATGAGACCATAGGGCTTTTGAAGCCTCTGAATTTGGGAACATTCCCTGAATTTTCCAAAGTCGGAGGCCATCCCTATGAAGAGTTCTTGATTTTTCAAGTTCAGGTCACTGTTTTGAGTATTTTAATTCCAGTAAATAGCATGTTGTGAAATAAATTCTAGGAAAATTTGGTGATGTTCCTTATGACCAGAGAACCCTAGGAAAAATAGGTTTTGACTTAGTTCATTTAAAACAACTCTAATTGGCTTAAACACTCAAAATAGGTCTTCAATTAATTAGAGTTAACCATGCATTAAATTGACTTGAAATCAATTCTCCACTGACCTTTAGGATCAGAGGAATCCATCATAAAAATTTGAGGTCAATTGGACTTGGTTAGCCCCACTAATTGGGTTAATTAAGCCACTTAGCCATTTTAAACTTTAAAAATTCATAACTTTTAAAATACTTTTCAAAAATTCACTAAATTGGTTTTGGAGCCTCTCTGATATTAGGGAAACCTAGGAAAATTAAAATTTCAATTTTCTAAAAAAGTTGATTTTTAATAATATTTTAATATTTTAATAATTAAAAAATAATAAAAATCACAAAAATAATAAAATTCACCAAAATGTCACATTTTGAATTTTAATCACTTAGGAACAAACCCCATATTTTTCCTAAGTCTATTTAGTGAGATATTAAATTTTAAAGCCCTAGGGTAATTTTAAAATTAAAAAAATGTATTTTCTAGCATTTTCACTAAAATAATTATAATAAATCATAGAAAAATCAGAAAATTGCAAAATTTGCTTCTCTGGTTTCCTTGATATCAGAGAGATTTTTTGAAAAATATAAAATCCATTTTTCAACATTTATTTTATTTTTAAATTAATTAACACTCCAAAACTCAAAATAATTATAATAAAAATAATATAATTCAAAAAATCACCAAAATTGGTCCAAGTGCTTCTCTGGTCATTAGGAATGTCCCCTAATTTTCTTAAGGACAGAAACTTTCCCTTGGTCATGTTATTAAATTTTCCTTGAAAATCTCTATTTTCCACCAAAAATAATTATATAAATAAATTAAATACAGAAAAATCACATTTTCTCCTCTCATGTCTTTATTGACATATGAGTGAAGTCACATAAAAATTTCAAGTTCATTTGAGTTCAATTTAGTGAGTTATGAAATTATTAAGCTAAAGGGGTAAAATGGTAATTAAACTTTTAACCCTTAATTAAGACTTTAGGTTTAATAAAAAAATCAACAAGTAAAATATTTGATCTTAATCTGATTTGGATGATTGAAATTTAAATAATTAAAGGGTAGAAACCCATTAAATAATTTTAAAATGATTAAACTTTAATTAAATAATAGATTAAATTTGGAGGAATAATAAATTGGAATTATTAAAATAAGGGATATTTATTAGGAAGAGATTTATTCTTTAATTTAAAAAATCCCTAAACTAATTATATCATTAATACTCAATTTTTAATTAAAATGATAACTCAAATTTAAAATATTAAAAGACTTAATTAAATTATTAAACTCTTTTAAAATTTTAATTAAAATTAAAAATAAAGTAAATTAAAGATAAATTAAATTAAAATTAAATTAAATTTAACAATTAAATTAAATTAAATTAAATTTAATAATTAAATTAAATTAAATTAAATAATTAAATTAAATTAAATTAAACAATTAAATTAAATTAAATTAAATTAAATTAAATTAAATAAATTAAATTAATTAAATAAAATTGAATTAAATCAAATTAAATTAAATTAAATAAATTAAATTAAATAATTGAATTAAATTAAATTAAATAATCAAATTAAAATTAAATCAAATCAAATTAATTAAACATCAAATCAAATTAAATCAAACTCAATCAAATTAAATTAAATTAAAACTCAATTAAAATTAAATTAAATTGAATTAAATATAACATCACCTAAAGCAGAAAGAAAATAAATTTAAAGCAACTTGAACACCATTCCAAATTTAAACTCTTTAACTTAAACCAAATCATTTGAATACTAATTTACCCTTGAAAGCTTTAGTTATTATAACTCCTAAATAAAACATTAAATGAAGTGTCACTTCACTCATAGGATATTCAAATGTCCTAGTTCATCGAAGCAAGTTAACAAAACTTGAAAACCTCGGACGACCGATTCATTTATATAATTAAATTCATTTGGGCTTAAAACAATCCTAGAAATATTGAAAAGATGTTTAAGATCCTTCTTAAGCACTTCCTCAATATGATAGGACATTTATAAGAACAATCGAATTTGATTATTCTTTGATGAAGAAAATCGTCCTTAAACCAAAACACAAAGAACCTAGACGTCATAGGAAATGACTAGCTATAGGATTAGGAATTTGGTAGAAAACCATAACCTTTCCCTTAGCCTTACCTAGGAACTTGCTTAAGTATGCTAATTGTGTTTTAAGTGCAGCTTGGGATGATGGGAAGACCCTCCAGGTACGCTTTTATTTTTATTGCAATTTACTTTCTTGCAATTTACTTTCTTGCAATTTACTTTCTTGCAAATGTACTTTATTTTTCTTGCATGATAAAACAACAGTTGCATGAAAACCCACACCTTTAGGATAGTCCCTAAAACCGAAACCAAATTAAGTTAAAAGTTATTGCAAGATAAAATTCACCGCCACAACATTTCAAAATATAAAACAACTCAAAATTTAATCACAAACGAACACAAAACTACAATTACAACTAAATTAAAACGTCCTGTTGGATGATCGGGAATACCTCGGATGATGTAACCTACGTGTTGCTAACGGGATTTCCCACGGTCTAAATGAAAGTGTGGAACTCATTCGAGTTGAGTTTAGCAAATTCATCCGGACTAAGTGAATCCGATAAAAATAATGATGCCGGAAGGATGGAACCGTGGGATCTTAACCGGTGTCGTTATAATCAACTTTAAGATTTGTTTTAATCAAAATACAAAACACTTGGAAATTAAGACTTCTCTAAACCAAAACACTTTTCTCATCTCCTGATTTATAATTTCTAAAACTAAACCTCTGCAACAACAAGGAACTTGGAGCATGGTGGGCAGCACGGCCATCGTCGTCAAGAAAACTTGAACCTACTTCAACAAAACTTTTCTAGAATTAAATAACCAAGCCATAGGACTTCGAGGTAGCTTGCCTAGTGCAACATAAATCCTCAACTCTTCGTTAGGCATTTGCATTGCAAATTAAGCCCTAACCGGTCTTAGGATTCCGAGGTAGTCGTCCGATACGACAATAAACCCTCACATCTTCTGAGCAATTTGTTTGATTTTATCATACAAATATAAGCCCTAATTAATTAAAATTGGCAAGATTGAAATACTAAATAAACATTAGGACTTTCCTAAATTCAAGCCAAACAATAGGATAGTCGGGAAATTACCGAAGTCCACTTCGAATCAGCGATTTCTCCTACCTCTCTTCCTTTGGATTCACAAAACAAAATGTTCCAAAATTTGATCCATTCCCTATTGAAATTCCAAAATTCAATCTTTGAAAACCTTAAACTTTGAAATTCTTGAGAGCAGAATTATTGATTATTATCGAGAGTTTTCTTAGGTGATTCCCGTTACTTAAGATGTAATTAACTATAGGGGCTTGCCCTTATAGGGAATTTTAAAGAACCCGAGTAATATAAACCCCGTTTGATACTTTCATATTAAGCGAGGGAATTTGTCGGCTTATAAAATTGGTTCGCAGACCAAACGGATGTCACAAAACTTCTAGTTTATTTGATCGAGCCCCACCATCGAGCGATGTGTCTATCCTTAGGGATAGATACACGATTTGTAGTGCGGTGCTCGTTTATATAAACTATTTGGGATGTGAGATCGGTTTAATCTCATATCTTAAAACTTTCAAATTTAAAAATTATTTTCAAAGCCAAATACTACTTTCTAAATTATATATATATTTAAATCAAATTTAAAATTCAAATTCGCCGACAACTTCTGTTAGGCGACCCCCCTTTTAAAATACAATACAACCTAAAAATATGCCGACAATTTCTGGCGACTCCGCTGGGGACTATTCCTCTCTCCATTATAATCAAATAATTCTGCTTTCAAAAATCGGTAGTGTATCCATGTCCCTAATGGATCAAACTACCCTTCTTTCCGTTGGAATACTATGTTCATTTCTATCTTGAACAAGTATAGCCAACATTCTCTCGGATTTAGGAGCCACTTGTTTAGACACCCCTAAACGGAGAGGTTCCGAGATCCTTTTACTTCATTTCGAGGTGGGGTGGACCCCCGATAGGTGTTAGTTTAGGAGTGATCCTTCGAGTCGGGAAGTCTTGCTTAAGACTTTCTTTTCCTTTCCGAATCGGATTCCTTACCTTCTCTACACCTTTGAACATTCCGTTCTAAATAAACAAACCCTCTAATAAGTGATTCTTTTAACAAATGATTCTTTTTTATAAATACATGAACAAAGAATGAGTTCGGACTCTTTTCAATTCCTTTCTTTTCGTCCCGAAGAAAAGAAGCATAACTTGGGACCGACAACCGAGTCTACCTTGCGAAATGGAAGCCCCGAAGCCGATTTTCTCCTTCACCAACGGACTGGACTTCGCCGTCTATAAGGATGAGCCGCCCGACAATGGGGTCATCCGATTTGGACGAGGATTCGAAAACACGAACGTCAAGGTCACCGACGTCTCCCTCTTTGCACCGACAAACAAGGTATCCGAAGCCGAGGAACCACTCGCCGAGTTCGACCTTAGGTCGACCCAAGAGTTTCCTCCCCGCAAAGGGTCCCGACTAGGAGGAGTACTCGTCGTCCGCGGGAGGACCGTTCTTACTACCCCCACCGGTCTAGTTGTTTCGCACCTACCCCGACTTCGCCAAATCAAAGGGGAAAGAAATCCAGTAACTATGGTAAACTCGTTACCGTGGAGGGTACGGATCTTCCTGTAAGACCTTCGTCTTCGAAATCGGGTCCGGTTCGAAGATTCCGTCGCCGACAAAGACCCGAAGAAGAAATAGAAATAGAAGGATCGCCGGGAAGCCGGAGCTGCCGAGATTGCTTTCCTGGAGGAAATTCCGTAGTTGCCGGAATATACACCGCTACCGGAATATACACCACCGCTCGACTACATACCACTTTTGGGAGGAAGCGGGTTCCATCCCCTCTCGCCGCGAGAGGATGAGGAGAATGTCCGCAAGATTGTCGCCACATTACCTCGACCCGCATACTACAACGATAGCCGCAAGAAAAGAACTAGAACTACGCCGTTTGCTCGACTGCGAACTTTGGTAGAAAAGCTAGCAAAGAAGGAAAAGCCGCCCCGTGTCGGGAATTCTACGAAGGATAGGACGGGTGCCGGTCGAATCCCGTCTTGGGCCCCGAGTAGAGCCCGTCGTCATGATAGAAAAGCCAAGCAAGAGAATGAAGGCTAGCCCGCCCGTCGTAGTATTAGGATTACGGATTAGGGAGGATACCACCTTCCAAGCATTTGGCCGACCGGACCATCCGGTCCTAGACCTTCTGTCGCTAGAAGGATGGTGTGGCGTCCCACTACGGGGCGATTGAGATCGAAACGACGAGCCGAGAGAGAAAGTCTCGCCGGGAGGCTTGAATCCGAAGAAAGCGCTACCTGCGATGAAGGGGACTCGTGAAAAAGGACCCGCAACCATCGCATGACAACCACAAAGATACACGGAAAGCTCCGCTAGAAGATGCCATGGAAAAGTTGAGAACCGACATCCGACGGTTGGCAAAAGAAAGAGAAGAAAAGTTCGGAGATGAGATCGACTCATCGGAATTCATGGACAACGAATATGCAGAAATCAACATGGTTGAGACACGAGCTTCATCATCTTCTCGAGGTGCTCCTGCAGCCAGCAGAAGAGAGGAGCCGGAGCCGATGAAGAGACGGCTTCGGGAAAAGGACGACACGATCGCTCAAATGGCGAAGAGGATGGAAGAGATGGCCATAGCTCCGGCCACTCTCCAAAGTCAAGTACAACCACATAGAGAGACACCCCCGAAGTCATTCACATCGTAGACGGAGGGAACGAGATTACATCCGTCAATGGGGATGACCGACTGAAAAAGGATACAACACAAAGTATGATCCACGAAAAGGATATCAAGAACTTGGTAGAGCAGCGGAGTGCGAGAAGCCTTAGCACAATCGAAGAACGGGACATCCATTCGGACGGGTAGACCTTACCCGGAAGAATTCGACGCCGTCCAATACCCGAAAGGCTTCGTACCACCTCCGTTTAAGACCTTCGACGGAACCGGGAACCCCCGACGACATGTTGCACACTTTCGTGCCGGTTGTTGCAATGCCGGCGGGAGCGATGCGCTACTCTTCCGACGAGTTCGTTAGCGATCCGTCGAGAATCGCCTTCGGCCGGTATGCGGAATTACCCAACGGTTCGGTGAAGACATTCTCGGAGCTAGAGAGCCTCTTCATTAAGCGATTTGTCGGAGCTCAGCACCACATCACTATAGGTGATTTAGTGGTAGAGAAACAAAGGCCGAATGAAACTCTAGTGGATTACATACTTCGATGGAGAAATTTAAGCATGAAGTGTGAACCACAACTGCAAGAACAACATGTAGTCGGCATCTTGCTTAAAAGCATTCACGGCCCGATAGCACTTCTCCTCAAGGGATTCACTATTAAGACTTTTGAGAAGTTGTTAAGCAAGGCCGGAAGCTTGCAAGAAGAGGCGAAGCAATTAAGTTTTGCCGACAAGACGGACAAGCGAGCCGGTGAAGACCTTCGAGAAGAAATCCAGGATCGTTGCAGCGGTTGACAAAGGCAAACAACCGATGCAAATACCACCAGAACGGCCGCAGCAACCACAACAAAATTACCAGCAACCCCGGTCCAGCTATCAGTCATCTCCGCAGTATGAACAACTGTCTCGTCCGCAACGTACATTGAGGGAGCTTCTGAGCAGAGAATATCCGTTCAAGAATGAAGCAGTACCGAAGATGTTCCGTAGCTTAATGAAAACTTCAGATTTCCAGCTGCCAGAGCCCAAAAGACCAGAGGAAGTCAACAAGAAAGGTGATCCCAACTTTTGCCCCTACCATCGGATGCTTGGGCACAAGATAGAAGACTGCATTACCTTTAAAAGTTGGCTCAATGAAAACCTTCGGAAAGGAAATATAACAATCCCGAAGGAGTACATGAAGGAACCCCGGAAAGGAGGTTCCGTCGATGTTATCTCAACCGATCCCGTCATCCCGATAGATCCCTATGCAACCGACGATGGATGGACTACCGCTCGGACGAGATCTTCGAAGAAGATTTTAGACAACATCCGAACCGCTTCGGTGCGAGCTTCAATTCGAGTTCGAGACCCGTTAAGCCGGTACTATCACTTGCGATAGAAGAGCCACCTCGACGAGGAGACAATCGAAGAGAAGAAGAAAATTGACGAAGAAGAGGGGACCGGGATTCCTAAGGCTAGACTAGGGGCTGCTTATCCTAGGATAGTTGTTTCGATTCGGGGGAGAAATCCCTCGAACCTCCGATTTTGTATGATTATCTCGCTCACTTCGGTGGGATCATATAATGATAAGGGTGATGGCGTTGGCTACGTTTTGATTGTTTCTAACGATTACGTAACTAGCGACAATCCGGGCGTCGATTTCGATACCAACAACAATTCTCAAATCATACAAGATCTCGACGATCAAAATGACGAAGAAGACATCCATCAAGGAGGCTACGAGAGCTCAACAAGCAACGACTCTATCTGTGAGTTTCGAGGAGCTCCAGTTACGATAGAGTTAGAGCCTTCAGATTTGGAAGATAATCCAGAAGAGCCAGTCATTCCGATTCAGGAGGAGACACCGACAAACTCAACACTAGATTCGAAGAAATTACGAAGTCAACCTAAGAAGTGGAAAAGTTCTACCTCCAAGAATGGGTCCAAAAGACAAAGGAAAGCGGGTGGTTGTTCAAGAAGAACCAACCCTGCGGAAGACATACCCGTTCGAGAAGAAGCCGAGACGCATGGAAACAAAGTGGACTACAACGTGCTAGCCCATCTTAGGAAACTACCGCCAAGCCGAGCATTTACGATGCTCTCATCTTATCAAAGGAGATGAGGGAAGCTCGATCAAGGCCTTACTTCGATCCGGAAATTTGCTTAGCTCAAATGGCCGGAGATTCCTTAGATGAGGTTTGCTCGTTAAAGGAACAACGAGGTGTTACCTTCACGGACAATGACCTACTACTTGGGACAGCGAGATCACAACCGACCGTTGTACATTTCGAGTTATGATCGGGAAGTTTACGCTCTCCGGAGTTTTGGTGGATCCAGGAGCATCAATCAATATAATGAGTCTTCGAACACTAGCATACTTGGAAATTGATGCTCGTGAGCTCGAGGCCGACAAAATGTTATTAAGAGGATTCAACCGTAAAGGAGAAAGAGCCCTCGGGTCAATAACGCTAGCGATGAAGACCGGTGACTTAGCAAAGACAACCGCAAAATTTCACATAATCGATTCGAAACGTCGTTCAACGCTTTCTTGGGCCGACCATGGATACATGAAAACGAGGATGGTACCATCATCTCCGCATCGGTGCATCAAATATTACGATGGAGGGGAACAGAGTGCATCAAAGGCGACTTACAACCATTCTCCGTACATGAGATTGGAATCCATGAAGATGCGACTTATTATGCACCGCCAAAGAAAACAATCTTCTCTAGAGATACCGTAACAAATGAAGCAAAGAAAGTTCGAGACAACGAAGAACTCGAAGTTCTAGTCCAACGGTCACTCACCACTCCCTTCCGGAGAGATGGTGAAGGTTTCTCCACAACTCGCATCCGAGGTCGAGGCCGGGGACGAGGCCGTGGTAGAGACGCTAGGACAATTGGACGAGAGGAAACCAACCATCAATGTTGATTGGGATGATAGTTCGAAGAAGAAAAAGAAATCAAGCAAGAAGCGACAACAATAAGTCGAAAGAAGCCGCAATACAAGATCCCCCTCGAAGATGAAAAGAACGAAGAATACAAATCAATGTACGAGAAGATTAACCACTATGTACATACTATGACCCTAACCCCGATCCAGATCTAGCAAGATCGAGGGTATGGTGGTCAAAGAGGTACGTAATGACGGTGCAAGGCCAATCAAATTCTACCGTGGTGCTTCTTCCTCCAAAACCGAAAATAATGTACAATTCGAAGATGTCACTTCATCGAATTAATGGAATTACCTTTTGAGTGGTACTCTCCCTGTGTTCAAAATTTAATTCAACGTGGTTTCTTACCTCGACAATGGACAAAAGGCCAATCACAACATTTTGAAAAGTTATGGAACAACTCCGGTCGTCCACCCAATTCAAAGTATGGACTCGGATTCGGCACGATGAGGGTCAGTTGACGATACTGAATTTTGCTTAGTTGTCACTTGCAAGTCCAATGAAAACTGCATGGAAACTACAGACGAACTCGAAGATTTACAAATTGGAGACGCTCCACCAGAATTCGAAGAAGAAATTAAATCCACAATAGATGAGTTAACGGAAGTTAACTTAGGTACTAACAAAGAGCCTAGACCTACCTTTATTAGCTCCTTACTCAATAAAGAAGACTCCGAAGAAATAATCAAGTTATTAATGGAATTTAAAGACTGTTTTGCTTGGAGCTACGATGAAATGCCAGGATTAGCCCCAGAGGTTGCAATCCATAAGCTAGGAGTGGATCCTACTGCATTCCAGATCGGACAAGGTCCCGGAAGAATGCGTCTAGAAATCGAACAAGTCATAGCCGAAGTTAAAAAGCTAATAGACGCTAAATTTGTCCGTGAAGAACAATACCCGACACTGGTTAGCCAATGTGGTGCCAGTCGGAAAGAAGAATGGTCGGATCGAATTTGTGTGGACTTCGGAGATTTAAACAAGGCATGTCCAAAAGATGAATTCCCTCTACCAATTCCGGAACCGATGATCGATATTGCTTCGACACATGAAATATTCTCATTCATGGATGGATCTTCGGGATACAACCGGATAAAAATGGCTCCGGAAGATGAAAAGCTTACAAGCATTCGAACGCCGATCGGAGTATTTTGCTACACGATGATGCCATTCGGATCGAAGAACGCAGGAGCAACTTACCAAAGAGCAATGACAAGAATTTTTGATGATCTCATCCACAATCAAGTCGAGTGCTACGTGGACGATGTCGTCATCAAAAGCAAAGTAAAGGAAAATCACCGTATGATTTGAGAATTGTTTTCGAACGATTAAGACAATTTAACCTTAAGATGAATCCCTTAAAATGCGCCTTCGGCGTCACCTCCGGGAAATTCTTAGGATTCGTTGTCCGACATCGTGGAATTGAAATCGACCCGGAGAAGATTAAAGCCATCTTAGAAATGCCGCCTCCCAAAACCTTAAAACAACTACGATCTTTTCAAGGGAAGCTGGCATATCTTTGACGCTTTATCTCAAACCTGTCAGGTAGGTGTCAGCCTTTCTCGGCACTAGTTAAAAAGGACGCCAAATTTATTTGGGAAGAGAAATGCCAGAAGGCCTTCGAAGACATTAAACAATATTTAATGACACCTCCTGTCTTAGCAGCCCCAGTCTCGGGTAGACCGCCGATACTTTACACCGCGGCTTTAGATGACTCTCTCGAGCCCCGTTAGCCTAGTGTCAATGATGAGGGTAAAGAAAATGCTCTTTACTACTTAAGCCGTCGTTTACTTCCGACGGAAGTAAGGTATCCCACAATTGAAAAGCATTGTTTGGCCTTGATCTTCGCCGCTCAAAAGCTCAGGCACTACATGCTTTCTCATAAGGTCAACTTGATTTCGAAGTTTAATCCATTGCAATACTTGATGACTCGTCCAACACTTTCCGGCAGACTTGCCAGATGGTCAATGATATTATTGCAATTCGATATAACTTTCGTGCC
This sequence comes from Papilionanthe hookeriana x Papilionanthe teres, assembly GCA_022702705.1. Classification (NCBI taxonomy): domain Eukaryota; kingdom Viridiplantae; phylum Streptophyta; class Magnoliopsida; order Asparagales; family Orchidaceae; genus Papilionanthe; species Papilionanthe hookeriana x Papilionanthe teres. The sequence goes on along the minus strand of CM040431.1, from coordinate 22,803,599 downwards.
TCTGCGTGCCGTAAAGGGACAAGTCTTAGCAGACTTCCTCGCGAAGCACATCCTTTGCGGCCGAATCTCCTCTCAATGACGATTTGCCAGATGAACAAATAATGAACCTAGAAGACCCTGACGATCGACGTTGGGAATTATATTTTGACGGAGCATCTTCAGCACACAAAGACGAAGAATCGCAAGTGATAGTGCCCAGTAAGGCAGGAATCGGGCTAATCTTTATAACACCGGAGCGGGGGATGTTAAGATACTCCTACCACTTGATAGAACCGTGTACAAACAACGAAGCAGAATACGAAGCCCTCATAACGGGATTGGAATTAACTATTCAAATGGGGATAACATGACATCAACATCTACGGGGATTCACAGTTAATCATTCAACGGATCGCCGGACAAGTACAGAATTCTAAAGCCAAGACTCGAACAATACTTCCGGTATGCCATACAACCGTTGGAACGGATCCCGAATGTGACAATCTACAAAATTCCTAGAAAAGAGAATGCTTTAGCAGATGCTTTAGCCCGTCTCGCAAAAGAATTTGCTCGTTTGCAAGATGAATCGGTGGAAGTGTCGGTTCACGGACGTCGAGTCCTATCACAGCTCGACATAGACACAATACACAAATCGAGCAAAGAAAAAGAATCGAGTTGCAGCAGTGACGGAAAACACAGAAGATTGGCGACGACCATTGATGAACTACACTGCAAACAGGAAAGCTACCGTGACGATAGGTCGCTGGCCCATCGGATCAAGAAAAGAACTCGTCTTACGCATTAATAAACAACACATTATACGAAGGTCTTTTGATCAAATGTGGCTAAGGTGCCTAAGCGGGTCCGAGGCCCGTGAAATTGTTAAAGAGGTGCATTCGGGACTCGTGGCGCTCACCGATCGGGTCCAAAAATGAAGATGAAAATTAAAAGACTAGGGTACTACTGGCCCTCGATGATGACCGACCGCATGAAAATCGCCAAGAGCCGTCACCAATGCCAAGTGCACGGAGTGGTTCTACACCAACCTCCAAATGTGCCGCACCCGACAATTGCGTCGTGGCCATTTGAATGTTGGGGCACGGATATAGTGGGTCCGATAGAACCACCATCTTCAAAAGGACATCGCTTCATTCTTGCGGCTACAGATTACTTTTCCAAGTGGGCGTAAGCGTTCTACTTAGAGAAGTGAAAGCACACCACGTGTCTAGCGTTTTTCAAAAACCAAATTGTCTACCGTTTCGGAGTGCCGCGCAGGATCATCTCGGATAATGGGTCGGCATTCGAAGCACACAAATCAACAATTTTGTCGGGAGACACGGAATCGACCGGCGATACTCAACAATTTACTACCCAAGAGCAAACGGCCTCGCCGAGGCTTTTAATAAAACTCTCGTTCAAATCTTAAAGAAAACCTTGGACGATAATAAGAGAAATTGGCACGAGAAATTGTTAGAAGCCTTATGGGCCTACCGGACAACCTTCGTAACTCCTACTCAAGCTACACCTTACGCTCCGGTGTATGGGTCCGAGGCGATGTTACCTTTAGAGGTTCGGCTTCCTTCACTCGGAATTGCAGCTTGCAAACAAGATCACGACGAAGAAAACGCCGGACTACGACTCGAAGAATTAGAAAGCTTGGAAGGGAAAAGACTTGCAGCGCAGACAGAACTTAGAACTATACCAAGCTAAGATGGTTCAAGCTCATGACAAACTGGTCCGCCCAAGAACTTTCAAAGTTGGTGACTTAGTTCTCGTTCTCAAGAGACCTATTCTTGCACACCGCAAGATAGGAGGAAAATTTGAACCCACTTGGGAAGGACCGTTTGTGGTTGAAGCAAGTATACTCGGGAGGTTCCTACCGGCTAGTGAATTGCCAGGGAGAACGACATATGCTTCCGATCAACGGACGATACTTGAAAAAGTATTACGCTACCTGATGTTTCGAAGGAATGAATTCTTCATCCCTAAGAAACACGGGCGAAGTAATTACTTGTGATTGGGTCCGAACCCAAAAATAATAAAATGTGCTAAAATAAATAAATAAATGATAATAAAGTTTTCCTCGTTTTCTTCTCCAAATCAAAGTCCCTTTTCCGATCTTATCCTACTTCATTCCCGTTAAAATATAAGAATAATAAAAAATGTATCTTTAATAAACATTTTCTTAATGTTCTTGTTCTTAGTACAACCCCTGATCCTTTTCCTTGTCTTTTCGCAAAGAAATGTCGAACGGGCGGTTGGTCTTGAACTTTAAGAATGGCGTAAGCCTTGCACTCGATGAAAAGAGGGTGAAAGATGGAGCGATAATCGAGATTGACTCAGATTTCGCACCGGCGAGCCTACGATACGAGGAAAGTGACCGGGTCCCGGTTAACCGAGAAGAAGCTGCCGGACGGACAGATGATGAAAGTGGGTGGCCCAAGCCACCAATCCAACAACAAGAAAAGAAAAGCAAACACCGAAGAAGACAAGAAAATGAAGTCCGTAGTCGCTACGGCGGAGGGCAGGCTTGTCGGCGCCACGCCCGCGAGATTCAAGAAGTTCGGAGAGCTACTCTCGCGACCACGCAACGAAGAAATAAGAATCGCCGTATCCGTAAGATGTTAACAAAACTAGGCTGCGGACCGGCGCGACGAGACAATTGCTAATGCCAGGCACATACACTTCGAGGACACCGGTTCACCAGGAACTCGAAGAAAGGAGGCCGGCTCCTAGAATAACAAAAAGAACCGTGGAGATCTCCGAGAAGATCGGAAGGAAGAAGGCTACCACGCCACCGGATAGAACCACCGAGCAGTGCATGACCTTGTTGCGAAGCAACCCCGGGGGATGTCCCGACGAGCATCATCCCCGAGGAGCCGAGGTATGCGGGGAACGTGAAGGGATTGAACCATATATCCCACATATGTCACAAGGCCTCGCCATCTGCAGATCATTCCAAAATACGAGCTGGAGAGGATGCAAAATGTTGAAAAGAAAACTTTCGAATACTTCGAGAGAATTAAAGGAAGAAGAATCAACATACTAGAAGGCCTCGAGCTACACACCGACGTATTCTCAGAGTATGAACAACAACAAATCGTGGATTGTATCCGGGATCTGAAAAGAATGGGCCGAGCAGGCCGCCTGAGGGAAAACACATACTCGGAACCCCGGAGATGGATGCCAGGGAAAGGAAGAATCACAATACAATGCGGATGCTCGCTACAACTTTGTCGAAGACAGGAAGGGAAACCCACCGGGAATACTCCGTCATGGGCAAGTAGATCCGATGCCATCGGTTATCAAGAGAATGGTAAAAAGATTGATAACATGGAGGGTACCGCCGCAGATTGCATACCCAATATCTGCATTATCAACATCTACAAACAGGGTGACCGCATACCCCCACATATTGATCACCACGACTTCGTCGGACCTTTCGCACGGTCTCTTTCTTGAATGAGTGTAACATCATGTTCGGATCCGACCTCCGGATAGCGAGGCCCGGGTGAGTTCCGAGGGCCGTAAAGATACCTTTACCGGTGGGTTCCGTCATGATACCGCAAGGTAACGGAGCGGATATCGCAAAGCATTGCATACCGTGGGTGCCGGTGGAGCGAATCTCGCTTACTTTCAGGAGGATGGACGACAACGAAGATACCTTACCATTTCCAACCGGACCCGGAGCTAGAGAACCTCCGGCCTTACGAGCCGTGAGTTACATGGGAAATATCACACCTCCAACGTACATCCAGTCGGCATCCTTGCCAAGGATGGCTTGGAAGGTGATGTTATTGACCATGTACCTCACTATTCGGACATGGATTTTTGACGGATGATTCTTTTGATGGATCAACAAAGATCATACACAAGTCCGTTTTGAGTCTACATGGATTGTATGAAATATATTCCGAGATCGAGTTGTATGATGTATTTTCAACATGATTGGAATGAAAGTGACCATGTCACGTTTTTGGCCTTCACCTCTTTTGTGCAAATTGATTAGGAAACGCCATTAAAGTTAAATGAACTTCGAACAAAGAACAGAAAAGAAATAAAAAAAAAAGAATAAAAGAAAACTTTCTAAAAAAAAAATCTCCGAAAAATGACAAACACCAAGTTCACATGAACATTAAATAAACAATAAAATAAAATTTGAACCATTAAAAGATAAACGAAATCAACACAAATCTCAAATTCCATCCTTCCAAACTTCAAAATCAAATTCCATCCTTACAAATTTCAAATCAAATCCTCAATCAAATTCCAAATCCGATCTCGATCAAGTTTCAAACTTGATCTTCCAAATTTCAAATCAAATCTTAAATCAAATTTCAATCGAGTTCAAACTCATCCTTCCAAATTTCCAACATTCCGAATTCAATCTTTCCAGGCTTCAAGTCTCAATCAAATTCAAATTCAATTTCTTCCAGATCTCGAATCAAATATCAAATCAAACCTTTTGGGTCAAGGATTTTACATCCAAGACTGCATCGCTTTAGGATTCTTTTCCTATTGCACTGAAATACATCAAAATTCAAACTTTTGGGTCGAGGATTTTACATCCAAGATCGCACTGCTTTAGGATCCTTTTCCTATCGACCGAAATACATCAAAATTCAAACTTTTGGGTCAAGGATTTTACATCCAAGATCGCATCGCTTTAGGATTCTTTTCCTATTGCACTCGAAATACATCAAAATTCAAACTTTTGGGTCGAGGATTTTACATCCAAGACCGCACCGCTTTAGGATCCTTTTCCTATCGCACCGAAATACATCAAAATTCAAACTTTTGGGTCGAGGATTTTACATCCAAGACCGTACCGCTTTAGGATCCTTTTCCTATTGCACCGAAATACATCAAATTCAAACCTTTTGGGTCGAGGATTTTGCATCCAAGACCGCATCGCTTTAGGATCCTTTTCCTATCGCACTTCGAAATACATCAAAATCAAACTCTTTTGGGTCGAGGATTTTACATCCAAGACCGCATCGCTCTAGGATTCTTTTCCAATCGCACCGAAATACATCAAATCAAACTCTTTTGGGTCGAGGATTTTACATCCAAGATCGCACCGCTTTAGGATTCTTTTCCTATCGCACCGAAATACATCAAATCAAACTCTTTTGGGTCGAGGATTTTACATCCAAGACTCGCATCGCTTTAGGATTCTTTTCCTATCAGCACCGAAATACATCAAATCAAACCCTTTTGGGTCGAGGATTTTACATCCAAGACCGCACTTGCTTTAGGATTCTTTTCCTATTGCACTGAAATACATCAAATCAAACTCTTTTGGGTCGAGGATTTTACATCCAAGACTGCACTGCTTTAGGATTCTTTTCCTATTGCACTGAAATACATCAAATCAAACCCTTTTGGGTCGAGGATTTTACATCCAAGACTGCACTGCTTTAGGATTCTTTTCCTATTGCACTGAAATACATCAAATCAAACCCTTTTGGGTCGAGGATTTTACATCCAAAACTGCACTGCTTTAGAATCCTTTTCTTATTGCACTGAAATACATCAAATTCAAACTTTTGGGTCAAGGATTTTACATCCAAGACTGCACTGCTTTAGGATTCTTTCCCTATTGCACCGAAATACATCAAATCGAATTCTCGGGGTTAAGGATTTTACATCCGAGACCGCATCGCTTTAGGATCATTTCCCTATCGCAATGAAATACATCAAAATCAAACTCTTAAGGTTAAGGATTTTATATCCAACACCACTTTGCTCTGAGATCTCTTCTCATTGCAACGATTCAATCTAATCAATTCAATTTTCTTTCGAGGTTGGAGATGTTACATCTAAAACCTCGTAACTCCAATTTTAATTTCAAATCAAATCCTTCAAATTAATTTTGACAAACTTCAATCTAAAAAAAAACTCCAAGTTGAAATCTAAACTCACACATAAAAATCTAAAACAAAATAAAATCTAAATCGAAATTCCCCCAGATCATGTGATTTGGGATTCACCTCTTTTTCCTTTCCTTAGCGAGAGTTCAAGAATCTCCGGTTCCGGTAGATATACTCGACACTCCCCAGCGAGAACTCTTCTACTTCGTCCTAAGTTTGTCACTTGGACATCCGTATTGGTTTTGTTGATCGTCGCGGTCAACACCAATACGCGCGGTGTGCTCCGTCGGCTCACCACACCTATTGGGGGTCCATTTGTTGACCTCATTTTTGATGAGGTCTTCTCTCTCTCTTTAGTACTTAGGATCTAGCCTTAGGCTTTTCCTTTCGATCGTCTTAGAGGACTAGAATCGAGACCCACCTTTTAGAAATTCAAACCACTTCTAAACTCCCCGCAAACTCCACAAACTTGACTATAGACCCCTAATCACCTAGAGGGTTGAAATCAAATGTGGAAGTTTAAAGGATGAGTTCCTATAGGACTCTTCGCCTTAGACTACCTCCGGTGGCCTCGGTCCAGTGAAGGGGCCGACTTACACTACACTTACACACTAGATTTCCACACACTTCCTAAAACCACACCCATACCCGACTTAACCTCCCGACTCATGTGGGTGATTCACATGGATGGTCCTTAACCCCTAAGCCCTCGGCTAAGAGAGTTAGGAACAACATAGATGAATGCCTCAAATGAGTCCTTTCATGGCTCATATGGCTTCATGGCTTCATGGCTCAACCAAAATGACTTCTTTCCACTTACATCCACCCAATCTTCAATTTTCCAAATTTTCAATTTTTGACCCCCGAGACCCTACACCTACTAAACCTACCCAAAACCCTCAAATTATCCAAATTTTTGCAAAATTTCCAAATTACCCAAAATTTTCCAAAATCAATCCCAAACATCTCCACATCACTCAAATTGATCATCCATACCCAAAAATACCAAAGATTCCAAAAATACCCCCCAATACCCTCCAAATACCCAAAATACCCTTCTTGGCCTAAAAATCCAAAAATTCAAAAAATTCCCAGAAAATTCCAGAAAATCCTAAATATTCCCAATTTCATTTTGTCCAACTACACCATGGGTCAATTTTGTCAATTTACCCTACTTTTGTCAAAACCCCCAAATCGACCCATTTTAACCCAAAGTAGACCCAATGTTAAACCAAACCTATCCAATTGACCAAAATTCTGGTCCAATTCAATTCTAAACTTCAATTCAACATCCCCAATACCAATCTAGACCAAATCCAAGTCCAATTTGATTGACATTTGGATCCAATTTCACTTTGGGCCTTAAAGCCCAAATTTGGACCCATGACCCAAACTTAGCCCAAACTAACCCAATTCAACTCCAATTAACCCCAAATCTTTTCTAAACCTTCCTTAACACCCCCATAAACATTTCTCAACATTTATTTCAACTCTAGCCCAACATTAGCCCAATTTGGCCCACTTGGACCTACATAGGCCCACTTACCAAATAAACCCAAATTCAAACCAATTCAACTCCAAATCACATCAAACCGATTCCAAGCCCTTCATAGAACATCCCTAAACCAATTATGACATTTATTTGACAAAGTTCTTCACAAAATTTTTATCCAAATGCCCATCCTAAAATCAAAAGCCCATTTCCCCTAAACTTTCCTAAAAGCCCACTTCACCACATTCAAAAGCCCAAATCTACCCTAAAGCCCACATGACATCTCCATTTGTCATCCACTTAATTAAATCCATTACCTAAGTCCTAAATTCACCATCAAATTATTCCAAATCAAGTTTCATACAAATTTCCATCAAAACATCCAAAATTCTTAAAACCCATTTTCATGAAATCGACCAAACCTTTTCCCAAGCCAAATGGAGCCAAGGATGAGCCATTCACAAGCCATATGAAGCCATGAAAGTTTGGCATGTGACCATGCCATTAATGGCAAAAGGAGGAGGTCCTTTAACCATCTCCTAAAAGTCATTAGCCTTAAGCATGTCTCCCTTAACCAAGATTTAATCCAAATATTCTTGGATAAGGACATCACCACCTCTCGACTCGCCTAGCCTAACCGATCTTCTCAGCCCAAGACCAGCCATGGGGAGGTGAACCCAACCCAAACCAATGGGTTGACCAATTTCAAGCCAAAATGGCCTCTCCCCCATTCCATTCTAATCCAAACACTTTACACATGTCCAAGCCCAATCGACTTCACCATTGCCAAGCCCCGACCTCCCCGGTCAAGATGGTGACCCATGCCTCGCCGGCCACCGCCCGGATCGCCGTAAAACACCACACCCGAGAGCATCATGTGAGCCCAAGCTTGGAATTCTCACCTGCCGAGTTGCCCCATGCCCAATGGCCACCATGGTCGTTCTTCTCCTCACCGCAGCAGGCCGATCCCATGCCTCAACTCCCCCTGGGAGGCCCTCCACCCTCTCCTATTTAAACTCCACCCCTCTCGGCCATGAAAAAAGCTAAGCACAAACCTTGCCAAAACTCTGCCAAAATTGTTCCAGACCCTTCTCCACTCTTAGAACACTTGATCCCCAGTGAGATCCCCCTGCCATTTCTCCTCTGTAAGCTCAATTTCGTAGTTGAAATTCCACCCAAAACCAGGACACTTCTCCACAGGTGAGCCAATTCTCAAATTGATTGGCTCTACACCTTCACCGTACTAAGGGAAGGTGTCCACCAGAAAAAGCCCCATCTCCGAGCCACCCAGGTTGCTCCAGCCTCCAAGCTTTGTGATCGGGCTTGGTCGAAATCATATCCGTACAATTCCCTGCACCAGAGACTTCATCCGGAGCTTGCCGGGACCCAATCGAAGGTGCAACAACTCTCGGATCGAAGCCACACTTCTCCGAGCCAAGGTATGAGCTAACTCTCCATCCCGAGCTTCGGAGATTCTCCATTTCAAATGCCTTAGTTTCAATGCATGTTAGCCGTATAGATGTGTTCGTCTCTTCAAGACGAATCCATAGAGTATAAGAACGTAAAAATCCATCGAGAATCGAGTGAGATCTTAGTGGATTTAGTGTGGACGGCTCTCGGGTGAGAACACTCGGGGACGATGAACGGATGCCGTCCATTCGATACACGCGCGCACGAACGGCTCGGATGGCGTCGGACCGGAAACGGTGCGAGAACCGCGGGGCCCGGGCTGCCGACTCAAGTGGCGGCGTCGAATGGGAGCGCGCCGCGCGGCCTTTCGGAGTCGCCGAGGATGCGCCGGCGCCGCGTGGATAAATAGAAAATTAGGGTATTTTCTTATTTATTTAATTCCCTAAACTTCAAAAATTCATATCTCCGTGTAGGAAAATCATAAAAATAAAATAAAAATACCCTCTCGCTCAGAGTGAACGTAGGAGAATAATGTGGAAAAGAAATCATTTAATTTCATCAAATATTTTATTTTTTATAATTTATTTACTCTCTGCATTATTTTAATTCTCCATGCATGCATACAATTCACCATGGCATGAGACCATAGGGCTTTTGAAGCCTCCGAATTTGGGAACATTCCCCGAATTTTCCAAAGTCGGAGGCCATCCCTATGAAGAGTTCTTGATTTTTCAAGTTCAGTGTCACCGTTTTGAGTATTTTAATTCCAGTAAATAGCATGTTGTGAAATAAATTCTAGGAAAATTTGGTGATGTTCCTTATGACCGGAGAACCCTAGGAAAAATAGGTTTTGACTTAGTTCATTTAAAACAACTCTAATTGGCTTAAACACTCAAAATAGGTCTTCAATTAATTAGAGTTAACCATGCATCAAATTGACTTGAAATCAATTCTCCACTGACCTTTAGGATCAGAGGAATCCATCATAAAAATTTGAGGTCAATTGACTTGGTTAGCCCCACTAATTGGGTTAATTAAGCCACTTAGCCATTTTAAATTTTAAAAATTCATAACTTTTAAAATACTTTTCAAAAATTCACTAAATTGGTTTTGGAGCCTCTCTGATATTAGGGAAACCTAGGAAAATTAAAATTTTAATTTTCTAAAAAAGTTGATTTTTAATAATATTTTAATATTTTAATAATTAAAAAATAATAAAAATCACAAAAATAATAAAATTCACCAAAATGTCACATTTTGAATTTTAATCACTTAGGAACAAACCCCATATTTTTCCTAAGTCTATTTAGTGAGATATTAAATTTTAAAGCCCTAGGGTAATTTTAAAATTAAAAAAATGTATTTTCTAGCATTTTCACTAAAATAATTACAATAAATCATAGAAAAATCAGAAAATTGCAAAATTTGCTTCTCTGGTTTCCTTGATATCAGAGAGATTTTTGAAAAATATAAAATCCATTTTTCAACATTTATTTTATTTTTAAATTAATTAACACTCCAAAATTCAAAATAATTATAATAAAAATAATATAATTCAAAAAATCACCAATATTGGTCCAAGTGCTTCTCTGGTCATTAGGAATGTCCCCTAATTTTCTTAAGGACAGAAACTTTCCCTTGGTCATGTTATTAAATTTTCCTTGAAAATCTCTATTTTCCACCAAAAATAATTATATAAATAAATTAAATACAGAAAAATCACATTTTCTCCTCTCATGTCTTTATTGACATATGAGTGAAGTTACATAAAAATTTCAAGTTCATTTGAGTTCAATTTAGTGAGTTATGAAATTATTAAGCTAAAGGGGTAAAATGGTAATTAAACTTTTAACCCTTAATTAAGACTTTAGGTTTAATAAAAAAATCAACAAGTAAAATATTTGATCTTAATCTGATTTGGATGATTGAAATTTAAATAATTAAAGGGTAGAAACCCATTAAATAATTTTAAAATGATTAAACTTTAATTAAATAATAGATTAAATTTGGAGGAATAATAAATTGGAATTATTAAAATAAGGGATATTTATTAGGAAGAGATTTATTCTTTAATTTAAAAAAACCCTAAACTAATTATATCATTAATACTCAATTTTTAATTAAAATGATAACTCAAATTTAAAATATTAAAAGACTTAATTAAATTATTAAACTCTTTTAAAATTTTAATTAAAATTAAAAATAAAGTAAATTAAAGATAAATTAAATTAAAATTAAATTAAATTTAACAATTAAATTAAATTAAATTAAATTTAATAATTAAATTAAATTAAATTAAATTAAACAATTAAATTAAATTAAATTAAATTAAATTAAATTAAATAAATTAAATTAATTAAATAAAATTGAATTAAATCAAATTAAATTAAATTAAATAAATTAAATTAAATAATTGAATTAAATTAAATTAAATAATCAAATTAAAATTAAATCAAATCAAATTAATTAAACATCAAATCAAATTAAATCAAACTCAATCAAATTAAATTAAATTAAAACTCAATTAAAATTAAATTAAATTGAATTAAATATAACATCACCTAAAGCGTAAAGAAAATAAATTTAAAGCAACTCGAACACCATTCCAAATTTAAACTCTTTAACTTAAACCAAATCATTTGAATACTAATTTACCCTCGAAAGCTTTAGTTATTATAACTCCTAAATTAAACATTAAATGAAGTGTCACTTCACTCATAGGATATTCAAATGTCCTAGTTCATCGAGCAAGTTAACAAAACTCGAAAACCTCGGACGACCGATTCATTTATATAATTAAATTCATTTGGGCTTAAAACAATCCTAGAAATATTGAAAAGATGTTTAAGATCCTTCTTAAGCACTTCCTCAATATGATAGGACATTTATAAGAACAATCGAATTTGATTATTCTTTCGATGAAGAAAATCGTCCTTAAACCAAAACACAAAGAACCTAGACGTCATAGGAAATGACTAGCTATAGGATTAGGAATTTGGTAGAAAACCATAACCTTTCCCTTAGCCTTTACCTAGGAACTTGCTTAAGTATGCTAATTGTGTTTTAAGTGCAGCTTGGGATGATGGGAAAACCTCTACAGTACGCTTTTATTTTTATTGCAATTTACTTTCTTGCAATTTACTTTCTTGCAATTTACTTTCTTGCAAATGTACTTTATTTTTCTTGCATGATAAAACAACAGTTGCATGAAAACCCACACCTTTAGGATAGTCCCTAAAACTGAAACAAAATTAAGTTAAAAGTTATTGCAAGATAAAATTCACCGCCACAACATTTCAAAATATAAAACAACTCAAAATTTAATCACAAACGAACACAAAACTACAATTACAACTAAATTAAAACGTCCCGTCGGATGATCGGGAATACCTCGGATGATGTAACCTACGTGTTGCTAACGGGATTTCCCACGGTCTAAATGAAAGTGTGGAACTCATTCAACTGAGTTTAGCAAATTCATCCGGACTAAGTGAATCCGATAAAAATAATGATGCCGAAGGATGGAACCGTGGGATCTTAACCGGTGTCGTTATAATCAACTTTAAGATTTGTTTTAATCAAAATACAAAACACTTGGAAATTAAGACTTTTCTAAACCAAAACACTTTTCTCATCTCCTGATTTATAAGTTCTAAAACTAAACCTCTGCAACAACAAGGAACTTGGAGCATGGTGGGCAGCACGGCCATCGTCGTCGACAAAACTCGAACCTACTTCAGCAAAACTTTTCTAGAATTAAATAACCAAGCCATAGGACTTCGAGGTAGCTTGCACTAGTGCAACATAAATCCTCAACTCTTCGTTAGGCATTTGCATTGCAAATTAAGCCCTAACCGGTCTTAGGATTCCGAGGTAGTCGTCCGATACGACAATAAACCCTCACATCTTCTGTGCAATTTGTTTGATTTTATCATACAAATATAAGCCCTAATTAATTAAAATCGGCAAGATTGAAATACTAAATAAACATTAGGACTTTCCTAAATTCAAGCCAAACAATAGGATAGTCGGGAAATTACCGAAGTCCACTTCGAATCAGCGATTTCTCCTACCTCTCTTCCTTTGGATTCACAAAACAAAATGTTCCAAAATTTGATCCATTCCCTATTGAAATTCCAAAATTCAATCTTTGAAAACCTTAAACTTTGAAATTCTTGAGAGTAGAATTATTGATTATTATCGAGAGTTTTCTTAGGTGATTCCCGTTACTTAAGATGTAATTAACTATAGGGGCTTGCCCTTATAGGGAATTTTAAAGAACCTGTGTAATATAAACCCCGTTTGATACTTTCATATTAAGCGTGGGAATTTGTCGGCTTATAAAATTGGTTCGCGGACCAAACGGATGTCACAAAACTTCTAGTTTATTTGATCGAGCCCCACCATCAAGCGGTGTGTCTATCCTTAGGGATAGATACACGATTTGTGGTGCGGTGCTCGTTTATATAAACTATTTGGGATGTGAGATCGGTTTAATCTCATATCTTAAAACTTTCAAATTTAAAAATTATTTTCAAAGCCAAATACTACTTTCTAAATTATATATATATTTAAATCAAATTTAAAATTCAAATTCGCCGACAACTTCTGTTAGGCGACCCCCTTTTAAAATACAATACAACCTAAAAATATGCCGACACAAACCAACAAGACAAGCGGAAGATACCAGAATAAGCCATTCAGTAAAAAATGAGACAAAAGAGTATCTGAGCCGACTGTCACAAGAAAGCCAATCCAAGGGAAAATCCAATTCCCTAGTATCTCCAACCATCTCGAGATGCTGAGAGGCTCACCATCAAATATCAAGAATTAACAACTAAGTCATATCAAATGTCTAACCCATCAACCAAGCTCAGCCAACTGAGCGCATCTTGGTCGACTGAGTTGATATTGCCAACTCGAAACTAATTAAGCTTAACCGATCAAGCCAAAATCAAAGTGATAGGCTCATTTATGTAAAACACCAAGAATATTTTGTACACCCCATTTAAAGTAGAGTAAAAATTTTAATTTTATCATATTGCCCCTTCTCCCATATAAATAGAGTATCATTTCATAAATAATACAAGACATATTACTGTTCATTACTGTTCTCTCTCTCTCCTGAATTATGTTATATTCTTGTGTGTGATTCACGAACAAATCTGTATTCAACATTAAAGAAATTTAAAGTTAAATATAAATCAATAAAACAAAAATTTACATATGATAAAAATAGGGGAAACATAAAATAAATCTAATTCATAAAAATATGTGAACATAGTAAAAAATAATAATATTTTAACTTCCACACACTAAGCACAAATCTCAAACACCAAAACACAAAATCTAAATTTTAAAAATCATAAAATAAGAAATTTAAAGTTAAACTCCAATGGAAATGAACCCAAGTCAAATTCAAACCAACCCCAAACTTAAACTAGTTTATTACATGCCCATAAACCTCAAACAAAAATCTAAAAGAAAATTAAAAATTTACAAAAAAGAAAAAACATACAAACTTAAATCTAAACATACTTAAAACTCCCACACACCTAAACCAAATAAGAATTTAAAATTAAATTTTATTTAAACCTAATATAGAATTTACATAAGTCTATTAAATTCACCCAAAATTTCATCTAAACTCATGATTAAATTTAAATTTAAACCCATACGTAAATCAAACATACCTAAATTTAAACAAAACCAAATCCAAAGTCTTAACAAATCAACCCACATTCCAATCTGAATGCTCCTTACACTTGCCCTATAACTCAAGTTCAAATTCATTCAACCCAAGCTCAACATAAGGCAGCTTGAGCCCCCTCATTCATGGGGAGTTCAAATCTCATATTCAGCTCATACCTAACTTAAACAACTACCCGAGTCTTACCCAATGCAAGCCATCACTCAAAGCTCAAACCCACTACAACCCAAGATCAATACTATGGCTGAAACCTACCCAAATTCTGGCCAAACTCAAGCCCAACCCATGGTAACTAAAATGTTTACATTTAATATTTCATTTAGATGTTTACATTTAATATTTCATTCAATACCAATTGTGAAATTCCCTTTCCTCTAAGAAAATGTCCCTAAAATCCTCTAAAATCTACATATATTTAAGCCAACAAACAACCCATAAACTTCTTCAAAATCTGCGTACACTTTAGCCATCAAACAACCTCTGAAACTTATTCAAAATTTGCATACATTCAACCATCAAATAACCCCTGACACCTATCCAAAATATGCATACATTTCAATCATAAAAAAAATTCAAAATATGCATACATTCAACCATTAAACAACCACAGAAACCTACTCGAAATCTGCATGCATTTCAACCATCGAACAACTCATAAAATTTTCCAAAATTTGCATACATTTCATCCATCAAACAACCTATAAATTCCTTCAAATCTGCATACATTTTAGCCATCAAACATGCCCTAAAACTTATCCAAAATTCCCATAAATTTAACCATCAAGTAGCCCTTTTGTGCCGCAGCCATGGCCTGGTGGTTTGGACGGGGTTTACTGTAAGTCCCCCGAAGGTCCCGGGTTCGATCCCTACCGTGGTGCGGACGAGTCAAATAGGCACATGGGAAATCGATAGTTGGGAGACCACCAGACCCAAATGCCGATTTCTTTTTTTTTTTAAAAAAAAAAGTAGCCCTTGAATGATATAAAAGCTTTTTGAATTTCAGTCATCAAACAACCCCCCTAAAAGAATGTAAAACAGTTGAAATTCATCTTTTAAACAGTCCTAAATCCATTCAAAATCTCCTAAAATTTCAGCATTTAAGTAATCCTATAAACGACACAAAATCTACTAAAAATCAGCATTCATGTATCCCTTGATCCATTTTAAACTTGTATAAATTCAACACAAAACAACCCTTGAAGTGTACCAAAACCTATATAAATATTGCCTCATTTCTTCTTAGATCTTCCTTGAACTTTGCTGAAATCTTACATAAATGTTGTCCAAAACCTGCTGAATTTTAACTTTTGTATTGCATTTGAAATCTACAAAAATCATGTTAGCTAAAGGTCCCCAGAATTTTGCAACCAAACAAACTTGATATCCTAGAATGAAACCCATTCATAATCAACTATAGTGAATTCCTCATCTCTTTCTATTTTTTAGCAAAGCCAAGTTAGCAGACTCAATTGAAAGTTATGTGTTGCACTCAAGATGAACATTTTGGATTCTTCAACCACTTGGATCGCCTCAACACTTCTAAGTACTCCTCACACCACCCCGTTTTGTACTTGACTTTGACCCTTTAGCCATAAGATATGTGCGAGTTGGTTTTTTTGCTTTTAGGTTTGAAGGGTTTGAACATTAACTTTAGTGAGGTGTCAAATGTGATCTTAGGGTCATCCAATCATGAGCCATTTCGTGAACAGTTTCGATGAATCAAACAATAACAACAACAACAAAGCCTTAATCCCACTACGTAGGGTCGGCTACATGAATCATTTTTCTCCATTGCGTCCAATTTAGTGTCATTTTTTCATTTAGTTCTAATAAACTAAGATCATTTTTTATACAATAAGCCCAAGTCTTCCTAGTTCTGCTGCCTTTCTTAACATAAGTCGTATCTAAAACATCCACTCTCCTAATCAGATCATCAAATGGTCGAAGTTTAATGCGACCAAACCAACTAAGATACTCTCTCTAATTTTGTCTGTCACTAGAGTTACACCAACCTATCATGAATATATTCATTTCAAATTTTGTCTCTAAGTTTAAGTCCACTCATCCACTTAATCATTCTCATCTCGACAACACTTAACTTAGTTTTATGCTTCTCTTTTAAAGGCTAACATTCATCGCCATAGAGCATTGCAGGTCTCACCACCATCTTATAAAATTTTTCTTTTAGTATAAGCAATACTTTTCTATAACACGAAAGGCATGCATGACCGGATGAAAAAATGTTAAGAATTTCATGCCTGTTTTATATTGATTTTGATCATATTGCACTTTAAAGAAGGGTATTTTTGATGTTTTTGTGCAGGTATGTTGATTTATGGACAATGGAGTGAAAAAAGCAAAAAGGAGCGAATTTGGAGCAAAAAGACCAAAAAGAAGAATATTTGATCTAGGGCACTGACGGCAAGCTCGATGGCGCCGACGGCGCGATTTTCCCGAGAGTTCAGAAAATAATACAAGGAAGCCCGCCGACGGCGAGATCGAGGTCGCCAACAACGGAGCCTTATGAAAGAGGGTCCAAGGCTAAGTATTCTTGAAGGTCACCGACGGCGCACTCGAGGCCGCCGACGGTGCGCTTGAGGCCGCCGATGATGAGATTGACGGTTCTCTTACGAGGTACATCGAATGTGGCTGATTTTTGAAGGGATGCTTGGAATTGGGGCCGAAAATAGTGCCACATATTGTCAAAAAGAGAGTCCACTAGTGTCCATTGTTGTTCTGTTATTTTCAGTGAGTGTTAGTTAGTTTTTTGTTTTCATTAAAGTTTTAGATAATGAGTTCAATTAGTGATATTTAGTGAGTAATTCTTCGAGAGATTGAAAGAGTGGAAGAGAAGTGAGAGATAACTTCCTCCTTGTCGTTTCGAAGAAGAATTCTGCATGCTGAAAAAATGGAATAGATTCAGATGAACTTCAAGGAGTTTGCTTGGGGAGAAATTTAAGATAAGTTGTATTTACTTATTTTAGTTTGTAGAACTTTTCTTTTATATATGAAATCCAAGTTTTATCTTATCCTCTCCATGAAATTTGAGTAGTTTTTTGTCTTTCTCCTTGTTTTGATATTTTCGTGAAATGGTGATTTGAATTAGTGTGCCAAGAAAATTATAAAAGAAGTTGTGATAATCTTTCACTTAAATCTTAATTTACTTTCAATCTGGCCAATTGATTAGTTAAAATATGTTGAGTTTAACAACTATAGTGAAGATTACATCCGAGATTCAGGGAGGTCAAAGTCCTCGAAAGTAGGGTTCAAATAAATAGGGAAATAATATTCATCGGGCGTAGAATTGAGATTTTAGAGTGACAGACTAAAATCATCAATTCGGTTCTATCGTTTGGGTGCTGAAGTGTAGATGTTAGCCCTCGGGCGAGGGGAACGTGGGAGCTCTGAAGTGAGAGCTGGTATCCTCTCAGCCTAGCCGCAGATTCAATAACCAAGCATAGGATTAGTCAATGTTCTTTATAACTGGACCAAAGGATAAAGAATATGTATGCTTCTATTTGGCACAACACATTTTAAACTAATTCTAATTATTCATTTACTTAAATTTCTTAACAAAGGAGAAAGATTCTTGCTTATATATTTGAACTTCACTTTATTACTATAAATAGTTAATTTTTAGTAGAATTAGTTTATTTTAAAAATTTCATCTTATTTACGATTGCATATTAGTGACAAATAGGCAATACTATCTACAAGTTGTGATTCTGAATTGATTTCTATAATCCTAGTCCGTAGCCTCTTAAATATCCCCGTGGGACCGATATCCAGAACTCCATTAGAGCCTTGTATTACTTTAGTGATATGTATACTTACGTTGAAAGATAGCTCTGCGATTATTGAATATTTTTATACACATCTTTATCAAATAAAAGCAATTTTAAATTAACGCAAAGTGCGCGGGGTGGTTCAAGTTTTTGGCACCGTTGTCTGGGATATAACATAATTAGAGTAACAGAGGATTTAGGGCAATTAGAAAACTTTTTAAAGAATTAGCGACTTATATTTAGTTAACTGTTTTCTGTGTACTGATTTTGATTGTATGCGTAAATCTGGATTTGAAAATCTTATAGCCTACAATTCAGAATTAGAACGCATTGTTAGAAGAATTAAAAAACTGAGAAAAGAACCTAAAAATCTTGATAATCTTAACACAATGGAAAACAACAACCAAAGAATAGAAAATGAATATCAATCTAGACCACTAAGAGATTACGCTAACCCTACATTTGATGAAATTCACTTAACCATCCAAAATCCAAATGTAGCTGCCAATTCATTTGAACTTAAACTTGTAATTATCCAAGTGGTACAAAACAATCAATTTGGAGGAACTCTTAACGAAGATCCTAATTTACATCTTGTAAGTTTCTTAGAACTTTGTGCTACTTTTAAATATGACAGAGTGTCTGATGATGTTGTCAGAATTAGACTTTTTCCTTTTTCACTAAGGGACAAGGCTAAAGCTTGGTTAAATTCATTAGCACTTGGATTTATTAGAACTTGGGAGGAACTTTCACAAAAATTCTTATCAAAATATTTTCCACCATATAAGACTGTTAAGCTTAGAAATGATATTACATCTTTCAGTCAGTATGAGGGAGAATCGATATATGAATCTTGGGAAAGCTTTAAAGAACTTCTTAGGAAATGTCCACATCATGTTTTACCAGATTGGTTAATTATTTAAACTTTTTATAATGGATTAGTAGGATCTCTTAGATCTATTATTGACGTTATTACTGGTGGATCATTAATGTTTAAACCTTTTGAGAAGCCTATGCTTTAATTGAAGAAATGGCTACCAATAATTTTCAATGGCCTGCTGAAAGGGTAAATCCTAAAAGAGTAACTAGTATTCATGATTCAGATGCTTTAACTATGATAGTTTCTTAAATTGCTGCTCTTTCAAAGAAAATAGATCTATATAGAATGAATCGTTCTTAAACACCTCTAGTGTTAGAAGAAAATTCATTGGAACAAATTGTAGATGCTCAATCTTCATATGAAAATATAAATTTGATAAATAATAGACAAAATAACCCTTATTCAAACTATTATAATCCAGGTTGGAAGAATCATCCAAACTTTAATTGGAATAACCAAGGTAATGCTAATCCTGTTAATCCTCAGTGGGGAACAATCCTGTAAACCCATTAGGAAATATAAATAATCAAGGTAATTCCAATTATAGACCTTCTAATCCACCAGGTTTTTATAATAACTCACAATTCAAGGAGAAGAAGTTATCTATGGAAGAATTAGTTTTGAATATGGGAAATCAATTACAAAGTCAAGGAGCTGCTATTAAAAACATGGAAAACCAATTGGGGCATATTGCTACTGCACTAAGCAATAGGCCTGTTGGAACTTTACCTAGCAATGTTGAAGTAACTCCTAAAGATCAAGGAAAAGAACAGATCAAGGCTATTAAATTAATAAGTGGAAAAGAGTTGGAAATAAGAATTCAAAAAGAAACTATAGTTGAAAAGGAAAAAGTGGAAACTGAAGGAGAAAATGAAAGTTTATATCCTGATTTTCCTTTGAAACCTATGAAAATTACTGTTGAAAGACCACCACCACCATTTCCTCAAAGACTAAAGCAACAGATAAAAGAAAAAAGATTCGCTAAATTCTTAGACATTTTGAAAAAAATGTCAATAAATATTCCTTTTATTGAAGCTTTGGAACAAATGCCTGATTATGTTAAATTTATGAAGGATATACCCAAAAAAAGAGGAAGTTATTAGATCAGGAGACTGTTGCACTCAGTGAAGAGTGTAGTGCTATAATTCAGAAGAAGCTTCCTGAAAAACTTAAAAATCCTGGTAGTTTTACTATCCCGTATGCTATTGGTGAAAAATTTTATGGTTGACCATTCTGTGATTTGGGAGCTAGCATAAATTTGATGCCTTTATCAACTTTTAAAAGGTTAGGAATAGAAGAGATAGCACCAACTTCTATAACTCTGCAGTTAGCTTATCGATCTATTACACATCCTAAATGAGTTGTAGAAGATGTTCTGGTCAAGGTTGATAAATTTATATTTCCTATGGAATTTATTATTTTAGATATGGAAGAAGATAAGGAAATACCTATCATTTTAGGAAGACCATTCATATCTACAGGAAGAGCCATGATAGATGTTCAAAAAGGAGAATTGACTATGAGTGTAAATGATCAAAAAGAAAATTTTAATATCTCAAAGTCAATGAAATATCCTTAAATAGAAAAAGATGATGAATGTTTTAGAATGGATATATGTGATTATTTGAGAAAAGAATCTTTCAAGGAAAATTTTCAAGAAAAAGAAGATATGAGAAACAATAAATATGATGAAATTGATAACATAGAAGCTGATTATATTCAAGAACAATTTGAAACGCTCAATTCAATAGCACCAGAGAACGAAATATTAAGTCCATCTATTGTAAAACCCCCTGAACTTGAATTGAAGAATCTTCCAAATCATTTGAAATATATATTTTTAGGAGAGTTTTCAACATTACCATTAATTGTATCCTTAGACTTAAATGAAATTCAAGAACAAAAATTAATGGATACATTAAAAAAGTACAAAAAAACTTTTGGTTGGACTCTAGCTGAATTAAAGGAATTAGTCCTTGAATTTGTATGCAAAGAATTTTATTAAATGATGAACATAAACCAAGAATTGATCCACAAAGGAGACTGAACCCTATTATGAAAGAAGTAGTTAAAAAAGAAATTTTAAAATGGTTAGATGCTGTAATTATATATCCTATTTCGGATAGTACTTAGGTAAGTCCAATTCATTGTGTTCCTAAGAAAGGAGAAGTAACTGTTGAAGCAAATGAAAATAATGAATTAATACCTATCAGACAAGTTACTGGATGGCGTATTTGTATTGGTTATAGAAAATTAAATGCTGCCACCTGAAAAAATCACTTTCCTCTTCCTTTTTTAGACAAATGTAGGATATACTTGCTGGACACAAGTACTACTGCTTTCTGGATGGATCTATCGGTTACCATCAAATTCCTATTGCTCCTGAGGATCAAGAGAAAACAACTTTTACTAGTCCGTATGGAACTTTTGCTTTTCGAAGATTGCTTTTCGGACTATGTAATGCACCTACAACATTCCAGAGATGTATGATGTCTATATTTAGTAAGTTAATTGATAATGAAATAGAAGTATTTATGGATGATTTCTCTGTATTTGGGACGTCATTTGACGCATGCTTAAATCATCTTGAAAAAATTTTGGAGTTATGCGAAAAAACTAACTTAGTTCTAAATTGGGAGAAATGTCAATTTATGGTTGCAGGAGGAATTGTATTAGGCAATAAAATTTCAAAAAATGGCATGGAAGTAGACCCTGCAAAAATTTAAGTTATAGCTAAATTACCGCCTCCTACTACAGTGAGAGGGGTAAAAAGTTTTCTTGGACATGTTGGTTTCTACAGGTGATATATTAAAAATTTTTCAAAAATTACCAAACTTCTATGCCAACTTCTAAAAAAAGACAAGAAATTTGAATTTACTGAAGACTGCTCAAATGCCTTTGAGTTATTAAAGGAAAAACTAATCGCAGCGCCTGTAATAGTTTTACCTGACTGGGAGAAACCATTTGAGTTAATGTGCGATGCCAGTGATTATGCTATTGAAGCTGTTCTTGGTCAAAGATATGATAAGATTTTTAAAGTTATATACTACACTAGTAGAACTCTTAATGATGTTCAAATTAACTATACGGTTACTGAAAAAGATTTACTGGCTATTGTATATGCTTCTGATAAATTCAGATCATATTTAATTGAGATTAAATGTATTGTGCATACTGATCACTCTACTATTAAATATCTGATGCAAAAGAAGGATACTAAACTACGATTAATTAGTTGGATACTTTTGATGCAAGAATTCAATTTTGTGGTAATTGATAGAAAGGGAACTGATAATCAAATTGCTGATCATTTATTGAGACTAGAATATCATGATCATCTGACACTGACAATGAAATAATATACAGTTTCCCTGATGAACAACTTTATAATATTAATGAGTGGAAAATACCTTAGTATGTTGATAAGTTAACTATATAGTAAGTGATATTTTGCCACCTATGCTAACACTGCAGCAACAGAAAAAATTCATTCATGATGCAAAAGCATATTTTTGGAATGAACCATATTTATATAAACAATGTAACAATCTTATTATTAGGAGATGTGTGCCTTATGAAGAAACAGAACTGATTATTCAAAAATGTCATGATTCTGAATTTGGAGGACTTCTTGGGATTGACAAAACTGAGCACAAAATTTTACAAGCTGGATTTTATTGGCCTACTATTTTTAGAGATGTTTACAGATATATCAAAACTTGTGATAGATGCCAACAAGTAGGTAATATATCTAGAAGAAATGAAATGCCTCTAAATTTCATGTTAGAAGCTGAGATTTTTTATGTTTGGGGATTTGATTTCACGAGACCATTTATTCCTTCATTTGGGAACTTATATATTTTGATTGCAGTTGATTGTGTATCAAAGTGGATTGAAGCACAAGTTTTACCTCGTTGTGATGCTAAAAGTGTTTTAAGATTCTTAATGAAAAACATTTTCACAAGATACAGAATGCTGAGGGTGATTATCACTTACGGAGGATCCCATTTTAAGAATAAATACATTCAAAGATTGGAATAAAAATTTAATATTATTCATAAATTCTCCACTGCTTATCATCCTCAAACTAGTGGTTTAGCTAAAGTTTCTAATTTTGAGATTAAACAAATTTTAGAAAAGACTGTAAATCCTAGTAGAGTAGATTGGTCTACAAGACTGGATATTGCATTATGGGCATACAAGACTGCTTATAAAACTCCTATTGGTATGACTCCTTACAGACTTATTTTTGGAACTACTTGTCACATACCAATAGAATTGGAGCATAAAACATATTGGGCGACTAAAGAATTCAATTATAATTTTAAAAATCCTAGTGAAAAGAGATTGTTACAATTGAATGAGTTAGAAGAATTAAAGAATGACTCTTATAATAACGACATAATTTATAAGGAAAAACTAAAGTTAAGGTATGATCAGAAGATTAACCAGAAGAACTTTGAACCAGGATAAGAAGTTTTTCTTTACAATATAAGATTAAAATTATTTCCTGGGAAATTAAAGTCTCGTTGGTCAGGACCCTTTACTGTGACTCAAGTTTATACTTATGGAGTTGTTGAAATTGAAGATCCGAAGACTGGGAATAGATTAAAGTAAATGGACATAGATTAAAACCATATTTTGAGGGTAAAAGGCCAAAATTTAAAGAGGTTTTAATGTTCAGTCAACTCGAATAAGCACTCGAATAAGTCGGTCGACGACGTTAAACCAAGTGCTTTATGGGAGGCAACCCATAGTTATCTTTATTTGTTGTGTGTTTGTTTGAATTTATCGTTAGATTGTAGTAGTATTGAATTCTACTGCTTGTATTTACCCTTTGATCATCATAAAATTTGGATCCATGAAGAAAATGTGGAAAGTATTTAACCACAGCGTATATGTGTAAAATTTTACCTAGGGCGCCGACGGCGCGCTCGACGCCTCCAACGGTGGGTTTTTCCCGAGGGCACGACAATTAATTGCACAAGGCTCGCCGACGGCACCATCGAGGCCACCGACAGCGAGATCGGCGAGTGGGCAGTTTTTCGAGTTTGAAACGACGGTTTTTGGCAGTTTTTAACGAATTCGTCCCCTATAAACTTCCATGGAAGATTCCAAAACTCTATAGTTCTAAAAAACAAATGGAAACTTCCTTGAATTCTTCTTTAATAGCTTTCAATTCAATAGATCACCCTAGATTTCGAGTGTTCAACCGATGAAAGTTCATCAGTGCCGAAGCACAATGACTTTTCAACGAAGTGATGTCAAAGAGGATGCTAATTAAAGAAAGAGGTTTTGTGAATCGAGGATTAAACAATCCTTCGACAGCAATTGAAGAAATGATCGTGCGGCGAAGATGGGAAGTATTTTGTTATACTACTGTCGCAGTAGTCGTTCCTGTGGTGAAGGAGTTTTACGCCAATTTGCATGGAATCAATCAAGGAAGCATCTATGTGAGAGGTAGGTGGATAACTTTCAACTCTGGAAGGATTAATGAATTATACATGCTTGAGAATGTTCCTGTCTGCCATTATTCAAATTTCGTGCCGACGAGAGATAAGATGAATGAAATATATCAATATTTAACGGACGAAACTGAAGAATGAGAAGTTAGAGAAAACGGGTATGTTAGTTTTTTTGCTACACTTTTAAATCCCATTTCGATACATTGGCACTTTTTCATATCTGCAAACTTATTACCGACGATGAAAATCGGTAAAGTCACCAAAGAGAGTGCTATATTGAACTACTGCATTCAAATCATATGGCTAATTGATATTGGATTAATTATTGTGAAGTCTATTTTGGCCTGATCGTTCAAGGATCATTTCAAGGGCTTGGACATCCTTCAACAATTTTTTCAATATGCTGTCTGTTTCAAGTATCGTACGAAATTTGGGAAAATGTTACCACCTAAGAAACCTTTAGACCCAACAAAAATGTTCCCAGCCAATGATGAAGAGACTGATATGGGTGTGATTATGGATCAAGCATAGCAAAACACTATTCCAATTCAACCTCTTGTAGCAGACAAGACATCGATGATCTTACACAAAATCAAGACTTTGGAGAACCAGGTACAAAATTTAATGAATTCAATTAACAATATCTATGATTTCTTTGATCACCTTGATTGGAGAATGAAAGAGCATTTTGATTATACTGGACGTTTTTAAGCAAGTTTGATACACTTAATGAGAAGAATGAGATGGATTGATGAAGATTCAACTGAAGAATTCCCATTCCTACCTTTCTATAACCTGTTCGTTCATGTTCAAGCAATGGGTGATATCAGAGGAGAACCCAGAACTGATTCAGAAGAGTAGTGGAATTGCTTTACTTTATATGTTTCTTTATGTTGAATTTGATTTGAACTATGTTTGTTTGTTTGCTTTTGATTGTTTGCTTTTTGATCTCAGTATAGTTGAGATTATGATTGTAATATTTGTTTTCAGTGTTTTGAGTATTGTGGCTTGGATTGCACACTGAATTGAGGAATTTAGGTTGAGAAAATATCTGGCTTGTGTGTTATGTAATGTGTATTGTAACACTTGGATTTAATATATAGTTATGAAGTTCTGTTGTGTGTATGTTTATTTGTGTTAATACATCACTTAATCACTTAAAATATATGATTAGAATGATCGAACGGATGACGACGAGGCTTAAAATTGATCGAAATCACAAACATTTGAAAAATGATCAAAATTTAAGAAACTCGCCAACGACGCGCTTGAGGCCGCTGGCTGCGTGTTTTTCCTGAGACTATTGAAATTAAATTCTATTGAGCCCACCGACGGCGCAAATGAACCCGCCAATGGCGAGATCCCAAAAATTACCTTTTAACCGCGATTTTGACCGGTCAACAGCCACTGTTCATCGTCTTCTTCCTTTATTCACCGAAAATTTTGACCTAGGGCTTGAGAGATCTTGGATTTGGAGCGATTTCAACCCATTTTAACACCAGATTTCATCTTCCCTCGGTAAGAGCTTCCCTCCTATGTAAAATTTTTTTATTTTCACCATGAATTTCTTCCACATTAAGAAATTTTGGAAAACTTGAAAATGTGGAGAAAAGACTTGGAAAGAATTCATGGAACTTAATTTAGATTGCTTTAAGTCACCTTTGGAAGCCATTGTATTATTATTTTGGAATTTAGTTTGGATTTTTGTAATTTTGATAGATCGAAAAATGACTCCACGTCAAAAGAGGCGACTAGAATTTGACGAAACTCAGTTTTTTCAGCATATTTTTAGGTTTGTGTTGTATTTTAAAAAAGGGGGTCGCCTACAGAAGTTGTCGGCGGATTTTAGATTTTAAATTAAATTTAAATTTATATATATATATATATATAATTTAGAAAATAGCATTTAATTTTTGAAAATAATTTTAAGTTTGAAAATTTTAAGATATGAAATCAAACAGATCTCACATCTCGAAATAGTTTATATAAACGAGCACCGCACCACAAACCGTGTATCTATCCCGAAGAATAGTACACACTCGCTCGATGATGGGGCTCGATTAAATAAACTAGAAGATTTGTGACCTCCGTTTGGTCCGCGAACCAATTTTATAAGCCGACAAGTTCCCCCGCTTAATATAAAGGAATTAAGCGTGGTTTATATTACTCAGGTTCTTAAAGTTCCCTATAAGGGCAAGCCCCTATAGTTAATTACATCTTAAATGTCTGAAGACACTTAAGAAAACTCTCGATAATGATCAGTGATTTTGCTCTCAAGAATTTCAAAGTTTAAGGTTTTCAAAGGATTTGATTTTTGGAGATTTCAATAGGGAATGGATCAAATTTGGAACAATTTATTTCGTGAGTTCAAAGGAAAAAAGTAGGAGAAGCCGAGGATCCAAGAAGAATCTTGGCAACTTCCCAAACTATCCTATTGTTTGGCTTCGGGTTTGAGGAAATTATTTAATGTTGCAATCCTGCCAATTTAATTTAATTAGGACTTATATTCGTATGACATGATCATACAAATAGCCTCGAAGATGTGAGGGTTTATGTCGTACCAAACGACTACCTCGGAGTCCTAAGACCGGTTAGGGCTTAATTTACATTACATGATCATGCAATTACCTAACGAAGAGGTTGAGGATTTATGTTGTACTAAGCAAACTACCTCGAAATCCTATAGCTTGGTTATTTAATTCTAGGAATGTTTAGCTGATGTAGAGTTGTTTTATATTTTGGAATGTTGTGGCGGTGATTTTTTTATCTTGTAATGACTTTTAGTTTAATTCTGGTTTCAGTTCAGGGACTATCCTAAAGGTTTTGGTTTTCATGCAACAGTTGTTTATCATGCAAGAAAAGTAAAGTACAGTGCATGTAGGTAAATTGCAATAAAGTAAATTGCAATTAAATAAAAGCGTATCTGGAGGGTCTTCCCGTCATCCCAAGCTGCACTTAAAACACATGTTAAGGCATTTAAACGTTTCAACAAGTACCTAGATAAAGCTAATGGAAAGGTTTTGGTTGTCTACCAAAGTCCTAATCCTATAGCTAGTCATCTCCTATGACGTCTAGTGTTCTTGTGTTTTGTTTAAGGATGATTTTCTTCATCGAAGAACAATTAAGTTCAATTGTTCTTATAAACATCCTATCATATCGAGGAAGTGCTTAAGACGAGTCTTAAACATCTTTTCAATACCTCTAGGATTGTTTTAAGTCCAAGAGAATTTAATTATACAAGTGAATTAATCATCCAGGAGTTTAAGTTTTGTTCTTCGTCAGGTGAACTAGTGACATTCGAATATCCCGTAAGTGAAGTAACACTTCACTCGATACTTCATTTAGGAGTTATAATGATAGAAGCTTTCAGTGCAAGTTGGTTTGTTGAAAAATTTTAATAATTTTTAATTTAAAGTTTGAGTTAATGATTTAAAGTATTTTGATTTAATTATGAGGTTTTAATTAATAATTTTAAGTTTCGAATAGTTGTTCAAATTATTTTAGATTTAATTCTTAATGATTTAATTTAGGTTTGTTGTTAAATGATTTTGATTTAATTTAATTCAATTTAATTTTAATTCAATTTAATCTAATTTTAATTTAATTTGATTTGATTTTAATTTAATTTAATTTAATTTAATTTGATTTAATTTAATTTTAATTTTAATTTAATTTAATTTCAATTTATTTTTAATCTTAATTTAATTTAATTTAGTTTTAATTTTAATTTAATTTAATTTAATTTTAATTTAATTTAATTTTAATTTTAATTTAATTTTAGTTTAATTTAATTTAGATTAATTTAATTTAATTTAATTTAATTTAATTTAATTTAATTTAAATTTAAATTTAATTTAATTTTAATCTTAATTTAATTTAATTTATTTTAATTTTAATTTAATTTAATTTTAATTTTAATTATTAATTGAAATTATTCTTTTAAATTTTTAATTAAGAATTAAGTATTATTGAAGTGATTTATTTAGAGATTTTTAAATTAAAGAATAAATATCCTCTTAATAATATCCCTACTTTAATAATTCCAATTTCTATTATTCTTCCAAAATTTCAATTAATTAATTAATTAAAGTGTTATTTTTAATTATATTTGAAATGGTTAGTAGGTTTCTACCCTCAATCATTTAAGT
The DNA here is from genome assembly GCA_022702705.1 of Papilionanthe hookeriana x Papilionanthe teres. Lineage (NCBI taxonomy): Eukaryota > Viridiplantae > Streptophyta > Magnoliopsida > Asparagales > Orchidaceae > Papilionanthe > Papilionanthe hookeriana x Papilionanthe teres. The sequence goes on along the minus strand of CM040431.1, from coordinate 22,774,857 downwards.
TTCAATCATCCAAAAATCAGTTTAAAATCAAATATTTTACCCTCCCCTTTTGATTAATCCTAAAATTTTAATTAAGGGTTGAAATTTTTAATTACCATTTTGCCCCTCAAGCTTAATAATTCTATAACTCACTAAATTAAGCTCAAATGAACTTGAAATTTTTATGTAAACTCACTCACATGTCAATTAAGACATTAGAGGATAAAATGTGATTTTTCTGTATTTAATTTATTTATGTAATTATTTTTAATGGAAATTAGGGGTTTTCAAGGAAAATTAAATAACATGAACAAGGAAATGTTTCTATCCTTAATAAAATTATGGGATGTTATTAATGACTAGAGCACCATTTGGAGCAATTTTGGTGATTTTTAGAATTATATTTTATTTATTATAATTATTTTGAATTTTGGAGTGTTAATTAATTTTAAAATAAAATTAAAGTTAAAAAATGGATTTTATATTTTTATTAAATCTCTCTGACCTCAAGGAGTCCAAAAAAAAATTTTTATATTTTTCTGATTTTTCTTTGATTTATTAGAAATATTTTAGTGAAAAGGTTGGAAAATACATTTTTTTAATATTAAAAATTATATTAAGCCTTTAAAATTCAATAGCTTACCTTTGAGACTTAGGAAAAATATCCGGTTTGTTCCTAAATGATTAGAATTCAAAATGTGACATTTTGGTGATTTTTAATATTTTTATGATTTTTATTATTTTTTAATTATTAAAAATATTAAAATAATGATAAAAATCAACTTTTTTAGAAAATTACAATTTTAATTTTCCTAAGTTCCTCTAATATCAGAGAAGCTCCAAAACCATTTTTATGAATTTTTGAAAAGTATTTTGTGAGTTATGAATTTTTAAAGTTTAACTTTGGTTTTGTGACTTAATTAATCCATTTAGTGGGGTTAAACATTTCCAATTGATTTAAATTTTTTATGTGATGTTCCTCTGATCCTAAAGATCAGTGGAGAATTGTTTTCAAGTCAATTTAATGTGTGGGTAACCCTAATTAATTAAAGTTCAATTTTGGGTATTTAGGCCAATTAGGGTTGTTCGAAGTGAATTAACTCAAAACCTTTTTTTCCTAGGTTCCTCTGGTCATAAGAAATATCACCAAATTTTCTTAGAATTTATTTCTCAACATGCTAATTATTGGAATTAAAATACTCAAAACAGTTACATGAACTTGAAAAATCAATAACTTCTCATAGGGATGACCTCTGACCTTGGAAAATTTAGGGAATGTTCCCTAGATCAGAGGCTTCAAATGGAGAATTAAAATACCACAGAGAGTAAATAAATTATTAAAAATAAAATACTCAATGAAATTACTTGATTTCTTTTCCACATTATTCTCCTCTGTTCACTGAGCAAGAGGATATTTTTATTTTATTTTTAGGATTTTTCTACACAAAGTTATGCATTTTTGAAGTTCTGGGTATTTAATAAATAAGAAAAATTCTCTATTTATCTACTTATCCACGTGGCACCGCGTCAACCTTAGCTTCCCCGAACGGCCACGCGGCATCTTTTTGTTCGGCATCGCCATCTGACTGGGATTTCATGCGGCCCGTTGTATCGTCCCGTCTCCTCATATGGCTCAATCTGGACCGTCCACCCGCGCGTGTATCAAATGGACGGCATCCGTTCATCGTCCCCAAGCCTCCTAGCCCGAGAACCGTCTATCTTCCAGGCTTAATATCTCCCTCGATACTTAACTGATTTCTACGTTCTTATGCTCTATGGATTCGTCTTGAAGAGACGAACTAATCCATACAATTTATGTGGCATTAAATTAAGGCAATAGAAATGGAGAATTCATGGAAGCTCGAGAAGAAGAGAGAGCTCATACCTTTGCTCAGAGAAGTGTGGCTTTGATCTGAGAGTTGTGACACGTTAGATTGGCTCCAAGCAAGCTCCAGATGAAGTCCCTTGGCCTGGTGAATTGCCTAGGTACAAAAGTGACCACAGCCGATCACAAGGCTTGGAGGCTGGAAGCAATGGCTGGCTTGGTGAGGGGGCTTTTGCTAGGAAACTTCTCCTCTTGGCCTAGTGAAGGTGTAGAGTCAATCAATTTGAGGATTGACTCAATGTGGTGAAGTATCCTGGTTTTGGGCTTGAATTTCAACTCTGAAATTGAGCTCACGGAGAGGAAATGGCAAGGGGATTTCAGTGGGGATCAAGTTCTCCAGGTGTGGGGGAGAGTCTGGAATGATTTTGGCAGAGTTTCTGTATGGTTTGTTTCAATGCCTCTCTTGGCCGAGAGGAGGTGGTGTTTAAATAGGAGTGGTTGGAGGGCCTCCCAGGGGGGTTTAATGGTTTAGATCAGCTGCTTAGGTCAAGGGAAGAACAGCCATGGCAGCCATTGGGCATGGGGCAGCTCAACAAGATGGAATTTCAATGTTGGGCTCCTCCCAAGGTCTCAGCCATGGGGTTTTCTGGCGGCTGTGGTGGCTGGCCGGCCAGGGTCAGGTCACCATCTTGACCAGTGAGGGCAGGGCTTGGCAATGGTGAAATCAATTAGAGTTGTGTTGACCTCATTTTTGATGAGGTCTTCCCTTCTTCTTTTTAGTGCTTAGGATCTAGCCTTAGGCTTTTCCTTTGACTATCTTAGAGGACTAGAATTGGGACCCGCCTTTTAGAAATTCAAACCACTTCTAAACTCCCTGCAAACTCCACAAACTTGACTATAGACCCCTAATCACCTAGAGGGTTGAAATCAAATGTGGAAGTTTAAAGGATGAGTTCCTATAGGATTCTTCGGCCTTAGGATCGCCCAGGTGGCCCTGGTCCGGTGAAGGGGCCGACTTGCACTACACTTACACACTACATTTCCACACACTTCCTAAAACCACACCCATACCCAACTTAACCTCCCGACTCATGTAGGTGATTCACATGGATGGTCCTTAACCCCTAAGCTCTTGCGCAAGAGGTTAGGAACAACATAGATGAATGCCTCAAATGAGTCCTTTCATGGCTCATATGGGCTTGAAATGACTTCATGGCTCAACCAAAATGACTTCTTTCCACCTAGATTCACCCAATCTTCAATTTCCCAAATTTTCAATTTTTGACCCCCGAGACCCTACACCTACTAAACCTACCCAAAACCCTCAAATTACCCAAATTTTTGCAAAATTTCCAAATTACCCAAAATTTTCCAAAATCAATCCCAAACATCTCCACATCACTCAAATTGATCATCCATACCCAAAAATACCAAAGATTCCAAAAATACCCCCCAATACCCTCCAAATACCCAAAATACCCTTCTTGGCCTAAAAATCCAAAAATTCAGAAAATTCCAAAAAAATTCCAGAAAATCCTAAATATTCCCAATTTCATTTTGTCTAACTACATTATGGGCCAATTTTGTCAATTTACCCTACTTTTGTCAAAACCCCCAAATTGACCCATTTTAACCCAAAGTGAACCCAATGTCAAACCAAACCTACCCAATTGACCCCAATTTTGGTCCAATTCAATTCTAAACTTCAATTCAACACTCCCAATACCAATCTAAACCAAATCTAAGTCCAATTTGATTGACATTTGGATCCAATTTCACTTTTGGCCTTAAAGCCTAATTTGGACCCATGACCCAAACCTAACCCAAACTCACCCAATTCAACTCCAATTAACCCCAAACCTTTTCTAAATCCTCCTTAACATCCCCACAAACAAAACCCTAGCATGATTTGCCCAAAATTTAGACCCAAGTCCCACTCAAACTCAACCCAAGGTTAAAAGGCTCATTTTCGACCTAAACCCAAACCTAACCCAAATTCAACCCAATTCAAATCCAAATCACTCCCAATTTGCCTCAAATCACTCATGACACATCCATGAGCTACAAACAACAATTATTTGGCCCAACCTTTTACAAAAAATTCTCATCCATGAACACATTCAAAAACTTAAAAGCCAACTTCCCTTAAACCCTCCTAAAAGCCCATTTCCTTCAAAATTCAAAAGCCCAAATCATCCTAAAGCCCACATGACACTTCCCCTCATCATCCATTTGATCAAAATAACCCCTAAGTTGCAAAATCATCAATTAAACCATTCCAAATCAAGCCACATGTCAAATTACCCCCTAAATGCCAAATATTTCTAAAACCCTTTTTCATGAAATAAGCCAACCTTTTCCCAAGCCAAATGGAGCCATGAACAAGCCATTCTCAAGCCACATGAAGCCATGAGGGCTTTGACTTGTCATTAGTCCATTTATGGCAAGAAGAGGGGGATCTTTCTTAAGCCTCCCTTAAGCCTTTTTTACCTTAAGCATGTCACACTCTAAACCATGCTTTGCCACCTAATCCTCGATGGAGACTCCACCACACATGGGAGGTTGACCCACCCGACCTCCTCAGCCCAAAACCAGTGTCTTGGGAGGTGCACCCAACCCATTTCCATGGGTTGACCAAAATAAGCTAAAATGGCCCCTTCCCCTTTCTACTTTGATTCAACCACTTTACACAAGGCATTTGCCAATCGCCTACACTAAACCCTGCACCCGACCCACCCGACCAAGATGGTGACCATCGCTCGGCCGGCCGGCCACCGAGCCGCCGGAAAACACCATGGCCGAGAGCTCACATGTGAGCCAACATCGAAATTCTCACTTGCCGAGCCGCCCCATGCCTAGTGGTCACCATGGTCGTTCTTCTCCTCACTCGTAGCAGCTCGATCCCAAGCCCTAACTCCCTCGGGAGGCCCCCCACCCACCTCTATTTAAACTCCACCCCTCTCGGCCATGAAGAGGGAGAGAAGCATAAACCTTGCCAAAACTCGCCAAAATTGTTCCGGACCCTCTTCCACCCTTAGAGCACTTGATCCCCAGGTGAAATTCCCCCGCCATTTCTCCTCCGAAAGCTCAATTTCGTAGTCGAAATTCCACCCAAAACCGAGGACACTTCTCCACAGGTGAGCCAATTCCCAAATTGATTGGCTCTACACCTTCACCGTACCAAGAGAAGGTGTCCACCATCAAAAGCCCCATCTCCGTACCACCCGGTTGCTCCAGCTCTCCAAGCTTTGTGATCGGCTTGGTCGAAATCATATCCGTACAATTCACCGCACCGAGAAACTTCATCTCGGAGCTTGTTGGGACCCAATCGAAGGTGCAACAACTCTCGGATTGAAGCCACACTTCTCCGAGCCAAGGTATGAGCTAACTCTCCATCCCGAGCTTCGAAGATTCTCCATTTCAAATGCCTTAGTTTCAATGCATGTTAGCCATATAGATGTGTTCGTCTCTTCAAGACGAATCCATAGAGCATAAGAACATGAAAATCCATCGAGAATCGAGCGAGATCTTACGGATTTAGTGTGGACGGCTCTCGGGCGAGAACACTTGGGGACGATGAACGGATGCCGTCCATTCAATACACGCGCGGACGGACGGCTCAGATGGCGTCGGACCAGGAGACGGTACGAGAACCGCGGGGCCCGGGCTGCTGACTCAAGTGGCGGCGTCGAATGGGAGCGCACCACGCGGCGTTTCGAAGCCGCCGAGGATGCGTTGGCGCTGACTCGGATAAGTAGAAAATTAGGGATTTTTTGATTTATTTAATTCCCTAAACTTCAAAAATTCATATCTCTCTGTAGAAAAATCAGAAAAATAAAATAAAAATACCCTCTTGCTCAGTGAAGAGAGGAGAATAATGTGGAAAAGAAATCACTTAATTTCATCAAATATTTTATTTTTTATAATTTATTTACTCTCTCGCATTGTTTTAATTCTCCATGCATGCATACAATTCACCATGGCATGAGACCATAGGGCTTTTGAAGCCTCCGAATTTGGGAACATTCCCTGAATTTTCCAAAGTCGAGACCATCCCTATGAAGAGTTCTTGATTTTTCAAGTTCGAGTCATCATGTTTGAGTATTTTAATTCCAAGTAAATAGCATGTTGTGAAATAAATTCTAGGAAAATTTGGTGATGTTCCTTATGACCGTAGAACCCTAGGAAAAATAGATTTTGACTTAGTTCATTCAAAACAACCCTAATCTAGCTTAAACACCCAAAATAGGTCTTTAATTAATTAGAGTTAACCAGGCATCAAATTGACTTGAAATCAATTCTCCACTGACCAAAAGGATCAGAGGAATCCACCATAAAAATTTGAGGTCAATTGGACTTGGTTAGCCCCACTAATTGGGTTGATTAAGTCACTTAGCCATTTTAAACTTTAAAAATTCATAACTTTTAAAATACTTTTTAAAAATCCATCAAATTGGTTTTGGAGCCTCTATGATATCAGGGGAATCTAAGAAAATTAAAATTTCAATTTTCTAAAAAAGTTGATTTTTAATAATATTTTAATATTTTTAATAATTAAAAAATAATAAAAATCACAAAAATAATAAAATTCACCAAAATGTCACATTTTGAATTTTAATCACTTAGGAACAAATCCCACATTTTTCTTAGGTCTATTTAGTGAGATATTGAATTTTAAAGCCCTAGGGTAATTTTAAAATTAAAAAAATGTATTTTCTAGCATTTTCACTAAAATAATTATAATAAATCATAGAAAAATCAGAAAATTGCAAAATTTGCTTCTCTAGTTTCCTTGATATCAGAGAGATTTTTGAAAAATATAAAACCCATTTTTCAACATTTATTTTATTTTTAAATTAATTAACACTCCAAAACTCAAAATAATTATAATAAAAATAATATAATTCAAAAAATCACCAAAATTGGTCCAAGTGCTTCTCTGGTCATTAGAAATGTCCCCTAATTTTCTTAAGGACAGAAACTTTCCCTTGGTCATGTTATTAAATTTTCCTTGAAAATCTCTATTTTCCACCAAAAATAATTATATAAATAAATTAAATACAGAAAAATCACATTTTCTCCTCTCATGTCTTTATTGACATATGAGTGAAGTCACATAAAAATTTCAAGTTCATTTAAGTTCAATTTAGTGAGTTATGAAATTATTAAGCTTAAGGGGTAAAATGGTAATTAAACTTTTAACCCTTAATTAAAACTTTAGGTTTAATAAAATTAACAAGTAAAATATTTGATCTTAATCTGATTTGGATGATTGAAATTTAAATAATTAAAGGGTAGAAACTCATTAAACAATTTTTAAAATGATTAAACTTTAATTAAATAATAGATTAAATTTGGAGGAATAATAAATTGGAATTATTAAAATAAGGGATATTTATTAGGAAGAGATTTATTCTTTAATTTAAAAATCCCTAAATTAATCATCTCATTAATATTCAACACTTAATTAAAATGATAATTCAAATTCAAAATATTAAAAGACTTAATCATTAAACTAAAATTAAATTATTAAACTCTTTTAAAATTTCAATTAAAATTAAAAATAAAGTAAATTAAAATTAAATTAAAATTAAATTAAATTAAACTAAATTAAAATTAAACTAAATTAAAATTAAATTAAAATTAAATTAAATTAAATTAAAATTAAATTAAATTAAATAATTAAATTAAATTAAAATTAAATTAAATTAGATTAAATTAAATAATTAAACAAATTAAATTAAATCAAATTAAATTAAATAAAATCAAATCGAATTAAATTAAAATTAAATCAAATCAAATTAATTAAACATCAAATCAAATTAAATTAAACTATATTAAGTTAAATTAAAGCTCAATTAAATTAAGTTGAATTAAATATAACATCACTTAAGACATAAAGAATTCAAAATAAATCTAAAATAACTTGAACGCTATTCCAAATTTAGACCCTTTAACTTAAATCAAATCATTTGAATACTAATTTACCCTTGAAAGCTTTGATTATTATAACTCCTAAATGAAACATTAAATGAAGTGCTACTTCACTCATAAGATATTCAAATGTCTTAATTCATCTGGCAAGTTAATAAAACTTGAAAACCTCGGACGATTGATTCATTTATATAATTAAATTCATTTGGACTTAAAACAATCCTGGAAATATTGAAAAGATGTTTAAGATTCTTCTTAAGCACTTCCTCAATATGATAGGATATTTATAAGAACAATTGGATTTAATTGTTCTTTGATGAAGAAGATCGTCCTCAAACAAAAACACAAAGAACCTAGACGTCATAGGAGTTGACTAGCTATAGGATTAGGAATTTGGTAGAAAACCATAACCTTTCCCCTAGCTTTACCTAGGAACTTGCTTAAATATTCTAATTGTGTTTTAAGTGCAGCTTGGGATGACGGGAAGACCCTCCAGGTACGCTTTTATTTTATTGCAATTTATTTTCTTGCAATTTACTTCCCTGCAATTTACTTTATTGCAAATGCACTTTACTTTTCTTGCATGATAAAACAACTGTTGCATGAAAACCCACACCTTTAGGATAGTCCCTAAAACTGAAACCGAAACTAAGTTAAAAGTCATTGCAAGATAAAATTCACCGCCACAACATTTCAAAATATAAAACAACTCAAAATTTAATCACAAACGAACACAAAACTACAATTGTAACTAAATTAAAACGCCCCGTTGGATGATCGGGAATACCTCGGATGATGTAACCTACGTGTTGCTAACGGGATTTCCACTGGTCTAAATGAAAGTGTGGAACTCATTCAGTTGAGTTTAGCAAATTCATCCGGACTAAGTGAATCCGATAAAAATAATGATGCCGGAAGGATGGAACCGTGGGATCTTAACCGGTGTCGTTATAATCAACTTTAAGATTTGTTTTAATTAAAACGTAAAAAACACTTGGAAATTAAGATTTTCTCTAAACCAAAACACTTTTCTCATCTCCTGATTTATGATTTCTAAAACTAAACCTCTACAACAACAAGGAGCTTGGAGCATGGAGGGCAGCACGGCCATCGTCGTCGCCAAAACTTGAACCTACTTCAAGAAAACCTTCTTAGAATTAAACAACAAAGCCATAGGACTTCGAGGTAGCTTGCCTAGTGCAACATAAATCCTCAACCTCTTCGTTAGGCATTTGCATTGCAAATTAAGCCCTAACCGGTCTTAGGATTCCGAGGTAGTCGTCCGATACGACAATAAACCCTCACATCTTCTAGTGCTATTTGTTTGATTTTATCATACAAATATAAGCCCTAATTAATTAAAATTGGCAAGATTGAAATACTAAATAAACATTAGGACTTTCCTAAATTCAAGCCAAACAATAGGATAGTCGGGAAATTACCGAAGTTCACTTCGAATCAGTGATTTCTCCTACCTTTCTTCCTTTGGATCCACAAAACAAAATGTTCCAAAATTTGATCCATTCCCTATCGAAATTCCAAAATTCAATCTTTGAAAACCTTAAACTTCGAAATTCTTGAGAGCGTAATTATTGGTTATTATCGAGAGTTTTCTTAGGTGATTCCCGTCACTTAAGATGTAATTAACTATAGAGGCTTGCCCTTATAGGGAATTTTAAAGAACCTGAGTAATATAAACCCCGTTTAATACTTTCGTATTAAGCAGGGAATTTGTCGGCTTATAAAATTGGTTCGCAGACCAAACGGATGTCACAAAACTTCTAGTTTATTTGATCGAGCCTCACCCTCGAGCGGTGTGTCTATCTTTAGGGATAGATACACGGTTTGTGGTGCGGTGCTCGTTTATATAAACTATTTGGGATGAGAGATCGGTTTAATCTCATATCTTAAAACTTTCAAATTTAAAATTATTTTCAAAGTCAAATACTACTTTCTAAATTATATATATATTTAAATTAAATTTAAAATTTAAATTCGCCGACAACTTCTGTTAGGCGACCCCTTTTCAAAATATCACACAGCCTAAAAAATAGTGCCGACAAGTTGGTCATGTGTAAAGGTGGTGAATTGAAATGGAATGGGGAGAGGCTCATTTTGGGTTTAATTTGGTCAACCTTCCCATGGTCTGATTTTGGGCTTGGTTCACCTTCCCATGGTCTGATTTTGGGCCAGCGGGATCAGTTGGGTCAGCTGCCATGGAGTGGTGAAGTCTCCATCCATGGTGAGGTGGCCAAACTTGGTTTAGTGTGTGACATGGTTATGGTTAAAAAGGCTTAATGAAGGATTAGGAAAGGGGGCCCTCCTTTTGCCATTAATGGCTTGGTCACATGTCAAACCTTCCATGGCTTCATATGGCTTGTAAATGGCTTGCTCATGGCTTCATGTGGCTTGGGACAAAGCTTGGTCATTTACATGAAAGAAGGTTTTGAATTTTTGGGATTTATGGGTGATTTTGGCATGAGGCCTAATTTAGGATTATTTGATGATTGATTTAGGACTTAAGGGATGATATCAATTAATGGGGTGATGAAAAGAATGTCATATGGGCTTTAGCATGAAGTTTGGACCTTTGAAATTTAGTGGAGATGGGCTTTTAAAATGGTTTAGGGAAGTGGGCTTTTGGATTTTAAAATGGATTTTAGGATAAAATTTTGGTAAAGGCTTGGGCCAAACAAGTGTTGGGTTTAGTTTAGGGATGTGTCATGAATGATTTGGAATTGGTTTGGAATAATTTGGAGTTGAATTGGGTTTAATTTGAGACTTTTGGTAAAGGGGCCAAAGTGGTTCAAATTGGTTTAACTTGGGCTAAGGTTGGGCTAATGTTGGATTTGATGTAAAATTAATGTTGAGAAATTTTCATAGGAGTGTCACAAAGAGTTTTCAACTTTGGTTGGGCTCTAATTTTGGGATTTGGGCCCATTTAGGTTAGGTTTGGGCTTAGGTCAATTTAAGGGATTTTGGTTTTAGGTTAGGTTTGGGTGGAGTTTAGGTTCAAATTTTGGGCAAATCAAGTTAGTGTTTTGTTTATGGGGGTGTTAGAAAGGTTTTAGAAAAGATTTGGGGCCAATTGGAGTTGAATTGGGTGGGTTTGAGCTAGGTTTAGGTCATGGGCCAAAATTGGGCCTTAAGCTTCAAATTGAAATTGGGCCCAAATGTCAATCAAATTGGACTTGGATTTGGTCTAAATTGATATTGGGGATATTGAATTGAAGTTTAGAATTTAATTGGACCAAAATTGAGGTCAATTGGGGTGATTTGGTTTGACATTGAGTTCATTTGGGTTTAAAATGGGCTAAATTGGGGGTTTTGGTAAAAGTAGGGTAAATTGACAAAATTGGCTATAGTTTAGTTGAACAAAATGAAATTGGGAATATTTGGGATTTTTTGGAATTTTCCGGGAATTTTTGGATTTTTGGGTTAAGAGGGGCATTTTGGTAATTTAGAGGGTATTGGGGGGGTATTTTTGGAAATTTTGATATTTTTGGCTGTAAATGATCAATTTGATTGGTGGGGAAATGTTCAAGGTTAATTTGGGAAATTCTGGGTTATTTGAAAATTTTGGTGGTTTTGAGTAATTTCAAGGGCTTTTAGTAGGTTTGGTGGGTCCGGGGGTCAAAAATTGAAATTTTGGAAAAATGAAAATTGATCAAATTTGAGTAGAATGGAATCACTTTGGTTGAGTCATGAAGCCATATTAAGCCCATAGGAGCCATGAGAGGACTCATTTGAGGCATTCACTATGTTGTTCCTAACCCTCTTAGCCAAGGGCCTAAGGGTTAAGGTTCATCCATATGAATTATCAACATGAGTCAGGAAGTCAAGCTGGGCATGAATAGTTTTAGAATTCGGAATGTGTGTGAAAGTGTAATGTATGTGCAGGTCAGCTCTCACCAGACCAGGCCACCCAGGGTGATCCTAAGGCCAAGGAGTCCTATAGGGAACTCATCCTTTAAACCTCCACATTTGATCTCAACCCTCTAGGTGATTAGGGGTTTATAATCAAGCTTGTGGGGTTTGAAGGGATTCAAGAATTGTTTTGAATTTCTAAGTGGTGGGTCCCATTTCTAGTCCGCTAAGATAGTCAAAGGGAAAAGCCTAAGGCTAGATCCTAAGTACTAAAGAGAGAAGAGAAGACCTCATCAAAAATGAGGTCAACAGGTTTATAAATGCTAAAGCACAATCGAGATACATTTCAATCTTTTAAGGAAATAAATGTATTCAAGATCGAGTTTTCGATAATCCTGGAGGAGAAGTCGAAAGAGTTATCAGAGATAGGAAATGGGAGAACTTATGTTACTCTACAAATAATAATGCTGTCGAAGTTGTGAAAGAGTTTTATATCAATCTGACCCAACTTGAGGAAGAGCCTATCAAAGTAAGAGGTTTTTTTGTTGATTTTAATGCTACCCGCATTAATTCTTTTTACGAGCTTCAGGATTATTATCCTAGTGAGTATGAATCATTTGGAACTATGGAAGGTCTGTTAGACGATGTTATTGACTTTCTCACTGATGGGAAAGAGATTTGGAAAATTAAGAATCGTGAACGGATTAATTTTCCTCTTTCTATGATGAATGTCACAGCTAAGGCATGACATTATTTAATTTGTTCTACTTTGCTACCCACCTATCACCATAGTGAAGAGAGATGTTCTGAATTTCTATATTCAGAACAATAGAAATATAAATGTGGGGAGAATAATTTACAAAAATATTATGGCCATGACAAAGAGCAAATCAAGTGGATATTTAAGACATCCTTGCCTAATTTATGCACTTTGCCAATTATCTGGAGTAGAAGTTAATGACGATGAAGAATGGGTATATCCCATGAAACCCATTAGTAAAGCCAACTTGAAGACTTATGAATCCCATGAAGAATGGAGATTTGGGAGTAGGAGTAAAGCACCTTCTACTAGTAGAAACATCCCTTCTACTAGTTATGACCCTCTTGCCTTTAGCTCTCCTACTCTTTATGATTTGATGAATGAGGTGACTCTGCAGCGAAAAAGTTTTGAGAAATTTGATGAAATACTTGGGGGGAATTGATCAAAGGTTTGAAGGATTAGAGCAAAGACAAGATCATGATAGTGAATATCTTCAGCGGCATTCAAATTTTGAGATTGCTTATTATGATGCTCAGGCTAGGTACAACAGAGGTGAGCCTGATGTTACTTTTCCAGAATGCCCCTGGTATACTCGCTATCAGCCAGTCCACCTGCTGACCAGGGAGATGAAGACATAGCATGGACATTTGATCTGTGATTGTGATTGTGATGATTGTGTTTGTTGTAGTACTTTCATTTTGTTATTTGTATTCTGTGAACAATTTTATTTTCTGAGAAATGTATTGTGTTTGTAGTTTATATTTAATTTCTAGACTGTGATGCATAATTGTGGTTGTAATTGTGAACTCTTAGTTTTAATTAGTAGATTGTGTGTTACTGTGTTGTGAAATGCAAATATTATGTCGTACTGTCCTGTGTAGTGTAGTTAATTGTGGTAGTTAAATGTTTAGTTTTATATACTTGTTTCAAAATTTTATTACCCCAGTAAATTCTCTAATATGTTATATGTGTAGAAAAGTTCCTAATATTACAGGTCAGTTGAAGTAAAATTTTGAAAAGAACCTGCAAAAAAATTTCAGAGAAAAGAAATGCATAAAGTGCAAATGTATGATTTTTATATTTAGAATTTTGCTTTCCACCCTTATTATTTCTATTATTGAAAACTTTAAGTTCGGGGGGGGGGAGAGAAAAATATTAACTATTAAGCGTTCTCAAATTAAAGTATTTTTAAAATTTATAACATGATTTTTGTGATAAAACTTAATTCAGATAACTATATTTAAATTTTATCTAAATATGATAGAAGATTCAAAGAAATATTTTTGGTAATGAAAATTAATTTTATAGGTTAAGATATTTAGTATAAGAGGATAAGACTATAGTTAAATATTTAAAATAAAGAAAACTATATTTTGAAATATTAAGAATCTTACGAATTTAGTTGACAAAAAAAAGATTGGGACTCAATGATGTAAAGACTATGAATTGCATATAAGGAAAAGGAATGATATAAGTTTCAAATTTAGGAAAAGAAGAGTGAAGTTCAAAATCATTAACAGGCTATCCAAATATAATAATCCTCACTTGAAATAGAAAAAAAAAAGAAAGGATTGAAAAACAATCCCTGAAAAGAAAAGAAAAATATATAAGGGATTGAAAAGCAATCCAAATGAAAAGAAAACGTAATTGAGAAGAAGCTTGAGGAGATGTCTTATCAAAAATTAGCTTCACTTGGATTAACCTAAAGAGAAAACTAAATACATTTCTGAACTTATATTTATGGACTAGTTTCTTTACTATTAGTGTTCTCATGAATTTTCTATCATCTGAATATTCTAATTGAATTAATGTTACAACATATAATCATTCTTGAAATGAATAGAGGACTAGAAATCTTAGACTTGATGACTAGATAGCCTTATATCTGCAGAATTAATCTAATTACTTGAAAATCTTTCTAAGAAGTCTTACTATGATATTTACTTAAATCAAAATTATAGTATTTATGAATTAAAACTTTACCACAATGAATCATAAATCTTATGTAGTACTAAAAATTACTTGAGGATAAGTAATAGTTAAGTTTAGGGGATTTTGACCCAATGAAAAAATGTTAAGATTTTCATGCCTATTTTATATTAATTTTGATGATATTGCACTTTAAATAAGGGTATTTTTTATTTTTTTTTACAGGTATGTTGATTTATGGACAATTGAGCGAAAAAATGCAAAAAGGAGCTAATTTGGAGCAAAAAGGACCAAAAAAAAGAATATTTTATCTAGGGAGCCGACGGCGAGCTCGACGACGAGCTCGACGGCACCGACAATGTGTTTTTCCCGAGAGTTCAAAAAATATTACAAGGAAGCCCGCCGATGGTGAGATCGAGGCCACCGACAGCGGAGCCTTATGAAAGAGGGTCCAAGGCTAATTATTTTAGAAGGTGTTGACCTTATTTTTGGTGAGGTCTTTCCTCTCCTTAGTGCTTAGGATCTAGCCATAGGTTTTTCTTTTGATTATCCTAGAGGACTAGAGATGGAACCCAACACTTAGAAATTCAAACACCTCTTAAATCTTCTTGAACCCCACAGATGATCATAAACCTCCAAGCCTCTTTGGAAGGTTAAAAGTCAAATGTGGAGGTTCAAGGATGAATTCATATAGGATGTTCAAGCCTTAGGATAACCCTGGGTGGCTTGGACTTGGTGAGATCTGCCATGCACACACCACACTCCTACACACATTCTAAACCCTAAAACCACTCTTACCCAACTCGGCTTCCTGACTCATGTAGGAAACTCATATAGATGGACCTCAACCCCTAAGCCCCTGGCTAAGAGGGTTAGGAGCAACATATTGAGTGCCTAAAATGAGTCCTCTCATGGCTCTTGTGAGCTTGACATGGATTCATGGCTCAACCAAAATGGTTTCATTCCACTCACATATAATCAATCTTCATTTTCCCAAATTTTAATTTTTGACCCCCGGGGCCCTAAACCCACAAAACCTACCAAATAGCCTTGAAATTGCCCAAATTACCCAAAATTCTTCAAAATCAATCCTAAGCATTCCCCATCACTCAAATTGATTAGCCATGACCAAATATATCAAAATTTTCAAAAAAATACCCCAATACCCTCCAAATAACCTCCAAATACCCAAAATATCCTTTTTGGCTCAAAATTTCCAAAAGTTCTCAAAATTCCAGAAAATCCCAAATATTACCAATTTCATTCTGTTCAACTGCCATATACCCCAATTTTATCAGTTTAACCCAATTTGCTCAAAAGTCTCAAATTAGCCCTTAAGGCCCAAAATTGACCAAGTAACCCAATCCATCCCAAATTGAACCTAAGTGTCACCCAATTTCCCCCAAATTTGTTTTGAAATCTTCATAACATCCCCAAAAACAAAACTCTACATTAATTTGCCCCAAATTTGAAATCAAACTTCACCCAAACACAACTCAAACCAAAATGTCCCAATTTGGCATAAACCAATAATGAACCCAAACAAGCCCAAACCCCAAAATCAAGACCCAACCAAAATTGAAAACTCTTTGTAACACTCCCATAAACCTTTTGCAACATTAATTTCAAATCAAAATCAACATTAGCCCAACCTTAGCCTAAGTTAGCCCAATTTGACCCACTTTAACCCTATTATTAAAAGACACAAATTAAACCCAATTCAACCCCAAATGACACCAAATCATTTCTAAAATTTTCATAACACATTCCTAAATAAAATGAAACATTTATTTGGCATAATCTTTTATAAAATTTTCATCCAAAAATTTATTTTTAAACCTAAAAGCCCACTTTTCTAAAACATTTAAAAGCCCATTTTCACTAAACTTAAAAAGCCAAAATTGGCTCTAAAGCCCACATGACATTTTCTTTTCATCATCCATTTAATAAAATCATTCCCTAAGTTTTATTTCATCATTTAATCAAACCAAATATGGCCTCATGAAAATTTCCCATCAAAATACCCAAAATTTCAAAAACCCTTTTCCATGAAATTGACCAAGCTTTGCCCCAAGCCACATGGAGCCATTGAGCCATGCACAAGCCATATGCAAGCCTTGGGAGCCACTTTACACATCACCATACCATTAATTGCAAAAGGAGGAGCCTCTTTTAAACCCCTTAAAAAAGTTTTAACCCTTTTAATGCTTCACCTTAATCCATGATTAATCCAAATATTCATGGATGGGGACTTCACCACCCTTCCCTAGCTGACCCAACTAATTTCCCTCAGCCCAAAATCAGACCTTGGTGGGTGCACCAAACCCATTTCCATGGCTTGACCAAATTGAACCCAAAATACACCCTTCCCCCTTTCCATTTGCATCAAGCTCTTTACACATGGCCAATGCCAATTGTTTGCACAAAACTCAAATCCTGACTCCCCTGACCATGAGGGTGACTTGACCCTGGCTGGACCACCACCTCGGTCACCGGAAAACACCAGGCTGAGAGCCCCATGTGAGCCAAAAAATTCAAAACTCCCTTGCTGAGTTGTCCCATGGCCAATGGACACCATGGCCCTTCTTCCCTTGACCTAAGCAGCTGATCCCTGGTAAGCCCTTCAGCCATGGCTATTTAAACCTATCACCTCCACGGCCAAAAAGATTGGCTGAATTGAAGTCTCTTAAAACCTCCATCCAAGTGGCATAAACTCTTCTCCTAACACAGAGAAGAAGTTCCCCACTGTTCCCCTGCTCTCATCCCCACTGATTGAGCTCAATTTGAGGGCTCAATTCTCAGGCCAGAATAGGAAACTCACCAAACCTTCACAGAAATCAAATTAAATTCTTGCACACCTTCACCAGAGGTAGAGAAGAAGTTTCCAACTGAAAGCCCCCTCACCAGGCCTGACATTCCTTCTATCTTCCAAGGTTTGAAATCGGGCTTGGACGAAGCACACCTAGGCAATTCACCAGGACCAGAGGCTTCATCCCTAGGCTCCTCCAGCTCCAACGAACATGTCGAGCACATTCAATCGAGACTTCACCTCTTGAACCAAGGTATGGAGACTTCTCCTTAACCCGAGCTTCCAGCAATCCGTCATTTACTTTGAGTCGATTTCAATGCATGTTAGCTGTATGGATGTGTAGCTCTTGTTTAGACAAGCATGTAGGACGAAACCACGTGCGATTTGGTTGAGAAATGAGTGAGATCTTAGGGCTAGAAGGTGAACGGTTTTCAGCTCACACCAGTTGGGACGATGAACGGATACCGTCGGATCGCGCGTGTACTGGACGGACGGTGGAGATCAAGCCGTACGAGTAGATGGAGCGGGATAGCGGGCCGTGTGGCATCCCAGTCAGATGGCGGCGTCAAATGGCGGAGCGACGCATGTGGTTTCGGAGCTGCCTAGGATGACTCGGCGCCGTGCTGGATAAGTAGAAAAATAGGTTTTTCTTTATTTAATTAATTCAACAAACTTTAAAAATGCATAACTTTGCCTAGAAAAATCATAAAAATAAAAGAAAAATACCCTCTTACTCTGTGAACATAGGAGAATAATGTGGAAAAAGAATTAAGTTAATTTGTTGAGTCTATGATTTTTAATGATTTAAATACTCTCTGTACTGTTTTAATTCTCCATTCACATACACATTTCACCATGGCATGAGACCATAGGGCTTTTGTAGCCTCTATTCTTGGGAATATCCCTTGAATTTTTTAAGGCTAGAGGTCACCTCTATAGCAAGCTATCTATTTTTTTAAGTTTATACCTCTATTTTGGGATTTTAATTCCAATAATTTACATATTACTTAGAAAATTCTAGAAAAATTAGGGGAGGTATCTTATGACCAGAGAACCCTAGAAAAATTATGGTTTGATTTAACTCCTCAAAAATAACCATAATTAGCCCAAACACTTAAAATTGAACTTTAATTAATTAGGAGTAACCACACATCAAAATCACTTGAAATAAATTCTCTACTGTCACTTAGGATACAAAAAATATCACATAAAAATTTCAACTCAATTGGAATTAATTTAACCTATTAAATGAATTAATTAAATGACATCGTTATTTTAAAAATTAAAAAATTCATAAAACTCAAGATATACTTCCAAAATTCACCAAATTAGTTTTGAGGATTCTCTGATGTCAGGAGAGTCTAGAAAAATTAAAATTAGAATTTTTATAAAATTTTCATTTTTAACATAAATTTTAATATTTTAATAATTAAAAAATTATAAAAATCACAAAAATATTAAAATTAATAAAAATGTCATATTTGGTCCCCTAATCACTTAGTAATCAACCAAATATTTTTCCTAAGCTTTAAAGTAAAGATATTGAATTTTAAAGGCTTAAGATAATTTTTAATATTAAAAATAGATTTTCCAACCTTTTCATCAAAATAATTCTAATAAATCAAAGAAAATTAAAAAAATATAAAATTTACTTCTTTGACTTCCTTGAGATTAGAGAGACTTAAGAAAAATATAAAACTTAATTTCAACCTTAATTTTATTTTATAATTAATTAATACTCCAAAACTTAAAATAATTATAATAAATTAAATGTAATTCAAAAATCCCTAAAATTGGTTCAAATGGTCCTCTAGTTAGTAGAAACATCCCATAATTTTTCTAAGGACAGAAACCTTACATTGGTCATGTTGTTGAATTTTCATTGAAAACTTTTATTTTTCAAAAAAATAATTCTATAAATTAAATTAAAAATGGAAAAATCACTGTTTCTCCTTTAATGTCTTAATTGACATGTGAGTGAAGTGACATAAAAATTTAAAATTCATTTGAGCTCAATTTAGTGAGTTATGAAATGAATTCGCTTAAAAGGGCATAAAGGTAATTAAGGATATTAACCCTAATTAATACTTTAAGCTTAATCAAAGGGATGGTAAAATATCTGATCTTAATTTTCTCTTGGATGATTGAAACTTAGGGAGTTAAAAGGTAGAAACCCATTAATCACTTTTAATAAATCAAAATGGAATCTTAATTAATTAAATCATTTAAATTTTGGGAGAATAATTAAAATTTGGATTATTAAGATTAGGGATATGACTTAAGAAGATATCAATTCTTTAATTTAAAATCCCTAAATGGATCAATTCAATAATATTTAATTCTTAATTAATTATAAAGAAATGATGATTAAAATTAATAATTAAAAAGGGAAATAATTTGTTAAATAAATTAAAGCTTAAAACATTAAATAATTTAATAATTAAACTAAAATAAATTTAAAACATCAAAACTAATTTAAAATCACTTAAGAACAAACTTAAAACAAATTTGAAACATTAAATAATCTCAAAACAATTCATAATTAAAAAATGTGAAAATCAAACCAATTAAAATCAACCTAAAGTAACATGATTAATTCAAATCTAACTTAAATCATCAAAATTTAATTAAGTAATTTAAATACCTCTTTCAACTTAAGTAAGCTCAAAATACTTATAAGAAAATCAACTTGAATTTTGAAACTAAATTGAATTATCTTAAATCATCAATCCAACTTTAATCAAAACAGTTAAGTTCTTCAACAAACTAATTTGCTCCTAAAGACTTTCATTATTATAACTCTCAAATAAAGCATTAAGTAAAATGTCACTTCACTCATCGGACAATCAAATGTCCAAGTCAACTGAGCAAGTGACAAAACTTAACTAAATTTTTGGATGATTAATTCACCTGTACAATGAAATTCATTTAGACTTGAAATATTCCCAGAAACATTGAAAAGATGTTTAGGACCCGTCCTAAGCACTTTCTCAATATAATGGGATGTTTCAAAGAACACTGAAACTTCATTATTCTTTTGTGAAGAAAATCATCCTTAATAAAGCACAATGACTTATATGTCATAGGAATTGAGTAGCGATAGGATTAGGATTTTTGGTAAACAACCAGAACCTTCTCTTAGCCTCACCTAGGTGCTTTCCTTGAAATATAGAAATGCTCTGACATTTGTTTTAAGTGCAGCCGGGAATGACGAGAAGACCCTCCAGGTACGCTTTTATTTTATTGCGATTTATTTACCTGCATTGTACTTTACTTTTCTTGCATGTTAAACAACAATGTCACCCTACATAAAAACTGAAGCTTTTAGGATAGCCACAAAACTGAAACATAAAACTAAACTAAAAGTCACAACAAGATAAAATTCACCGTCACAATATTCAAAAAGATAAAACAACTTAAAATTTAATCATAAACAGAACAACAAAACTATAACTTCAACTAAATTAAAACGTCTCGTTGGATGATCGGGAATCCCTCGGATGATGTAACCCATGTGTTGGTAACGAGATTTCCCACGGTCTAAATGAAAGAGTGGAACTCATTTAGTTTAGTTTAGCAAATTCATTTGGACTAAGTGAATCCGATGAAAATAACGGTGTCGGGATGACAGAACCGTGGGATCTTAATTGGTTATGTTTAACCAACTTTAAGATTTGTTTTAATTAAAATACTAAGCCACTTAAACTTTCAACTTTTCTAGAACAAAACACTTCTCTCACCTATTTATTGACACTTTCTAAAACTAAACCTTCTGCAACAACGAGAAGCTTAGAGCATAGTGGGCAACACATTCATCTTCATCATCAAAACTTGTGTCTACATCAGCTAAACCTTTCTTAGAATTAAATAACCAAGCCATAGGATTTTGAGGTAGTTTTCCTAGTGCAACATAAATCCTCAATTTTTCGTTGGGCATTTTCATAATCATATTATGCAAACTAAGCCCTAACCGGTCTTAGGACTCCTGTCGGCATATTTTTAGGTTGAGTGTTGTATTTTTGAAAAGAGGTCGCCTACAGAAATTGTCGGCGAATTTTTAATTTAACTTAAATAAATAATTTGAAAAGTAGTATTTGATTTTGAAAATAATTTTGAATTTAAAAATTTTAAGATATGAAATCAAACTGATCTCACATCCCGAATAGTTTATATAAACGAGCACCGCATCACAAACCGTGTATCTATCCCGAAGAATAGACACCATCGCTTGATGATGGGGCTCGATTAAATAAACTAGAAGATTTGTGACATCCGTTTGGTCTCGCGAACCAACTTTATAAGCCGACAAATTCCCTATTTAATATAAAGAAATTAAACAGGGTTTATATTACCTGGGTTCTTAAAGTTCCCTAGAAGGGCAAGCCCCTATAGTTAATTACATCTTAAATGACGGGAATCATTTAAGAAAACTCTCGATAATGATTAGTGGTTTTGCTCACAAGAATTTCAAAGTTTAAAGTTTTCAAACAGTTGGATTTTGGAAATTTCAATTGGGAATGGATCAAATTTGGAACAGTTTATTTTAGGAGTCCAAAGGAAGAGGAGTAGGGGAAGTTGAGGATCCAAGAGGAATCTTGGCAACTTCCCAAACTATCCTATTGTTTGGCTCGTATTTAAGAAAATCCTAATATCATCTGATATTTCAATCTTGCCAATTTTAATTAATTTGGACTTATATTTGTATGATAAAATCATACAAATAGCCTCGAAGATATGAGGGTTTATGTCGTATCGAACGACTACCTCGGAGTCCTAAGACCGGTTAGGGCTTAATTTACATGACATGATCCTGCAAATGCCTAATGAAGAGTTGAGGATTTATGTTGCACTAGGAAAACTACCTCGAAATCCTATGGCTTTGTTGTTTAAAACTAGGAAAGGTTTAGCTGATGTAGAGTTATTTTGCTGACGAAGATGGCCGTACTACCCACCGTGCTCCAAGCTCCTTATTGTTGCAAAGGTTTAGTTTTAGAAGTCATAAATCAGGAGATGAGAGAAGTATTTTGGTTTAGAGAAAATCTTAAAAACCAAGTGTTTTTAATATTTTAATTAAAACAAATCTTAAATTTGTTTAAACAGAACCGATTAAGATCTCACGGTTCTGTCATCCCGGCACCGTTATTTTCATTGAATTCACTTAGTCTAGATGAATTTACTAAACTCAACTGAATGAGTTCCACACTTTCATTTAGACCGTGGGAAATCCCGTTAGCAACACGTGGGTAACATCATCCGAGGTATTCCGGATCATTCAACGAGACGTTTTAATTTAGTTGCACTTGTAGTTTTGTTATTCCGTTTCGTGATTAAATTTTGAGTTGTTTTATATTTTGAAATGTTGTGGCGGTGAATTTTATCTTGCAGTGATTTTTAATTTAGTTTTAGTTTCAGCTTAGGGACTACCCTAAAGGTTTTGGTTTTCATGCAACAGTTGTTTATCATGCAAGGAATGTAAAATACAGTGCATGTAAGTAAATTGCAATAACTTAAATTGCAATAAAATAAAAGTGTACCTGGAGGGTCTTCCCGTCATCCCAAGCTGCACTTAAAACACATGTTGAGGCATTTAAATATTTCAACAAGTACTAGGTAAAGCTAATGGAAAGGTTTTGGTTGTCTACCAAAGTCCTAATCCTATAGTTAGTCATTTCCTATGACGTCTAGGTTCTTGTGTTTTGGTTTAAGGATGATTTTCTTCATCAAAGAAACAATTAAATTCAATTGTTCTTATAAACATCCTATCATATTGAGGAAGTGCTTAAGACGAGTCTTAAACATCTTTTCAATACCTCTAGGATTGTTTTTTAAGTTCAAGAGAATTTAATTATACAAGTGAATTAATCATCCAGGGGTTTAAGTTTTGTTCTCTTGCACAGTGAACTGGGACCTTTGAATATCCTATAAGTGAAGTAACACTTCACTTGATACCTCATTTAAGAGTTATAGCAATAAGAGCTTTAAAAGGGCAGATAAATTTTTAAATATTTTAATGATTTAAACTTAATAATTTAATTTTAATTTTGACTTAATTATAAAAAAATAGTTTAAGTTTGGAATAGTGTTCAAGTTATTTTTTAGATTTAATTCTTAATGATTTAATTTAGGTTTCTTGATAAATGATTTTGATTTAATTTAATTCAATTTAATTTAAATTCAATTTAATTTAAATTCAATTTAATTTAATTTGATTTAATTTAATTTAATTTTTAATTTAATTTAGTTTTAATTTAATTTAATTTTTAATTTAGTTTAGTTTAATTTAATTTAATTTGATTTAATTTAATTTTAATTTTAATTTAATTTACTTTAATTTAATTTTTAATTTAATTTTTAATTTAATTTAGTTTTAACTTAATTTTAATTTTAATTTAATTTAATTTTAGTTTAATTTAGTTTTAATTTAATTTTAATTTAATTTAATTTAATTTTAGTTTAATTTAAATTTGGATTATTATTTTAATTAATTTTTTTTTAATTGAGAATTAAGTATTGTTGAAGTGATTTATTTAAGGATTTTTAAATTAAAGAATAAATACCCTCCTAAATAATATCCCTACTTTAATAATTCCAATTTTTATTATTCTTCCAAAATTTCAATTAATTAATTAATTAAAGTTTTATTTTAATTATTTTTTTTGAAATGGTTAGTAGGTTTCTACCCTTAATCATTTAAGTTTCAATCATCCAAAATCAGTTTAAAATCAAATATTTTACCCTCCCCTTTTTGATTAATCCTAAAATTTTAATTAAGGGTTGAAATTTTTAATTACCCTTTTTGCCCTTCAAGCTTAATAATTCTATAACTCACTAAATTAAGCTCAAATGAACTTGAAATTTTTATGCAACCTCACTCATATGTCAATTAAGACATTAGAGGAGAAAATGTGATTTTTCTGTATTTAATTTATTTATGTAATTATTTTTAATGGAAAATAGGGGTTTTCAAGGAAAATTTAATAACATGACCAAGGAAGTGTTTCTGTCCATGAGAGACTTATGGCATGTTCCTAATGACTAGAGGACCATTTGAACCAATTTTGGTGATTTTTTGAATTATATTTTATTTATTAGAATTATTTTTATTTTTGGAGTATTAATTAATTTTAAAATAAAATTAAAGTTGAAAAATAGATTTTATATTTTTCTTAAATCTCTCTGAACTCAAGGAGTCTAGAGAAACAAATTTTATATTTTTCTGATTTTTCTTTGATTTATTAGAATTATTTTAATGAAAAGGTTGGAAAATACATTTTTTAATATTAAAAATTACATTAAGCCTTTAAAATTCAATATCTTATCCTAGGGACTTAAGAAAAATATTTGGTTTATTCCTAAGTAATTAGAATTCACAATGTGACATTTTGATGATTTTTAATATTTTTATGATTTTTATTATTTTTTAATTATTAAAAATATTAAAATAATGATAAAAATCAACTTTTTTAGAAAATTACAATTTTAATTTTCCTAAGTTCCTCTGATATCAGAGAAGCTCCAAAACCAGTTTTGTGAATTTTTTAATAGTATTTTGTGAATTATGAATTTTTAAAGTTTAATTTTACTTATGGGGCTTAATCAACCCATTTGGTGGATCAA
Organism: Papilionanthe hookeriana x Papilionanthe teres; assembly: GCA_022702705.1. NCBI lineage: Eukaryota > Viridiplantae > Streptophyta > Magnoliopsida > Asparagales > Orchidaceae > Papilionanthe > Papilionanthe hookeriana x Papilionanthe teres. Next base: position 22,750,137 of record CM040431.1, on the reverse strand, counting down.
ATCAAGTCCAATTAGTTTCAAATTTTTATGTGAGACTCTCCTAACCCTAAAGGACAGTGAAGAATTATTTTCAAGTAAATTTGATGTATAGTTAACCCTAATTAATTAAAGTTCAATTTTGGGTGTTTAGATCATTAGGGTTATTCCAAGTGAATTAACTCAAAACTCATTTTTCCTAGGTTCCTCTGGTCATAAGAAACATCACCAAATTTTCCTAGAATTTATTTCTCAACATGCTAATTATTGAAATAAAAATACTCAAAACAGTAACATGCAATTGAAAAATCAATAACTTCTCATAGGGATGGCCTCTGACCT